>CM062204.1:1522500-2167500 GCA_031216445.1 Lateolabrax maculatus | reverse complement strand
TAATGTACAAAATGTACAAACGCAGATGACAACTGGGCCAATTTGCATCAGAATTACATGAAATAAAACATTAAATTGTGCTGTTTTCAGGGCTGCTACTGCATCTGTATCCAGTATCAATTAATGAGCCTAAAAAATGCCAGAAACCAGTCAGAAACGCTCATCGCAAGTTCTCAGAACCCACAGTCACGTCTTCAAATTGATTGTTTCGTCTAAAACTTTAAAAATATTTAGTTTATAATGATATGAAATACAGAAAAAGCAAATCATTGTCATTTAATTGTCGTGCGTCGACTAATTGTTTAACCAACTTGTTGTTTCAGCACTAATTGTTTTCTTGATTGTGTCTCAAACCTCCTATTTAAAGCACTACACACACACTGCACACACACACACTGCACACACACACTGCACACACACACTGCACACACACACACTGCACACACACACTGCACACACACACTGCACACACACACTGCACACCCTGGCTGTGTGTGATTGGTGTGTGTGTGTGGCTGTGGGCAGGCCTTGTGTTGAGTTCAGGGTCTGCGCTGCAGATCTGCGAGCTTCCTCTGAGCTGAGGATGAGGAGCACGTCTGTTGTTCTCTGACGGCCGCTGACTTTGGTGTTTCCTCGGGATCATTTGTTCACGTTTTGTGAGCCGACACATCTGCCACCAACATCTGCCTGCTGCTTCCTTTCCACAGATCTTATTTTACAGCCTCTTGTGTGTTTTTAAGCAGACTCTGCTAAAATGTCTCTAACTGTAGCTGGTAAGTTTTTATTCAGGTTCTTTAGACGGATTTTGGTTGATTTTTTTCTTTTGTTAGACTTTTGTCCTTCCCCAGATGTTAATGAGTAATTTTTCTGGTTTGCATCAAATAGTCAATCTGACACTATTTTAAAGGTTAAAGTACAAAATGCTTTTTGAAAAGTTTGTCTAAATTCATCACAAAATATATGAAAAAACCTGAAGAAAGTTGTCCTTAATTAACTAAAGTTAATAAATTAAAGTTAGTTGTAGTTGGAGAATCAGACTCGTGTTCGTCTCATTTAATGTTTTCATTCAGTGACACTTCAACACCTGAAAATCCTTCAAAATCTATTAGATCCATTGAAGAAACATTTTGTAAAATGTTTGAAATTAATTTAATGAACCAATATAAAATGTATGGATAGCTGTCAGTAGTGAGTCATTTGATGCTAATAGGTTGTTTATTGTAAGAGGGCGTAATAAATAATAATAATAATGTAACTTTTCAGTCTGTAGAAAATCTCTTGTATTATTTTGTTCTGTTATTTTTCTCTAATGTACTTCTGTTTTTTTTGTTGATTTAATCACTTACAGAATATGAAAAAAATATGGCAGCCTCTGAATGAAGATGACAGATACAAAGATTTCACTGCTTTACTAAACTCCAACAGTTTAAAACTTTAACTGGACAATTTGCTTTAACTGATTGAGGTTGTTCAAGTTTAACTCAGATATATTTACATTATATTTCACACTTTATCAGATTAAAAGTTGGCAATTTTCATGTAAAAAGGTTTTTAAAATCTGTTCATCTTCTGTATCAGTGTACTACAGTACTGTTAAACTGTAAATTGATTGTTTATTTAGAGCCAACAAGGTCATTGTAAAGAGCTGCCAGTCTTTAAATACGGTCAGATCTGCAGTGCTCGTTTCCAACACGTTTCCTGCAGCAGACTTTGACTTCAAACATGCAGATGAACAAACTGTGGGAGCTGCGTCTCAGAGTTCTGTGTCAAATGAAGAGAAAGTTAAAGATCGGCGTGTTTGTGTGTTTGCAGACCTGACCAGAGGAGTGATGACCGAGTTCCAGGAGAAGCTCCGTCAGCAGCATGAGGAGTCGATGCACCGCGAGCTGGAGGCGCTGCTCAGCACAGCCAACAAGGCCGAGGCCGAGGTGAGACCAACTGTGGCTCCGAACGCCTCCTCAGAAAGTCTCAGTTTACATCTGAAACAACACAACCAAACATCCTCCAAACCTGCTGACCAGCTGTCTGATTTTATATCAGTGTGACTTTACAAAGTGTCAGACAAAGTAAAATCAGGACACTCAGAAGGCAAAATAACAACAGAAAGCCAAACAAAATCAAAAGTTAAGATAAAACAAGGAGACAAAAGATGCAAAAACACTGTAGAGAAAAGACAGAAGGATGATGATGAAAGTTAAAATGGTACAAGAGAGAAAAGACAATAAAAAAAAGAATAAATGCAGCTGTAGGAACGGACTGATTTGGTTTTTGAGGCCAATAAAACCACCTTCACGTCAGAGTTTCCCTCTGAACCTTCGCAGCTTTTCAACCAGAAATGGAATAAATTCACTTTGAGGCAGCATTAAAAGCTTTTAAAACGTCTTGAATCAGGATGTGATTGTAGTTACGGTGGCACACAACGGCCTGATGCGTCTGTTACTAATATTTATATATAAGTATTGCATACAGAGAGTCCATCAGGTCATCTTATCACACAGCACAGAGGCTGCAGGTGGAACATGAGGTGAACAACCCTGAGGACACACACACACACACACACACACACACACACACACACACACACACACACACACTGAACAGGAACATATTGAAGACAAACTAAAGCCTTTAAGTACAGTTGAGCTGCAGCAGTTGATCAATTTAAAGATGGAAAATTCTGCCGGTTCTCCCCTTAGAATCCATTAATTCAGTGTTTACGTTGTAAAAATAGGAGTCTGTTGCTCTGGGTGACATTATCACCATTAACACACACACACACACACACACACACACACACACACCGTCCTGCTGCCCCAAACACTCATCACAGCACCACATGTGGATTAATCTGCTGCTGAAAATAGTTCCCAACAAATGCACTATTTCCTCCTGTTTGTTTGATAAAAGTGAGCTGCAGTTTAAAAAAAAAAAATGAAACTATGTATTTGTGAGGTGTTTTTTAAGATGTAGGTCTTCAGTAGGAACCAATGAGCTCGGAGCTGAGAGCCACAGACAGGAAGTCAGACAGTATTAAGAGACGGACTAACACAGTGTTGGTTTGGGGAGAGTAACATCAGATTTATCCTTTAAGCTGTGGACAATTGCGTCCATATGTTTTTTAGTAAATCACTGTCCTTCATTGTTTGTTTTTTGTCAAAATATGCTGATGTGAAATATTGATTCTGGAGACATTTCTCACAAAATCTTCACAGCTGAATAAATGTTCTTGATGAATGTGTAAAAGTTGTTCTGACAGCAGTTTGTTCTGTTTCAGATCTCCAGGAAAGATTTCGATGGCTTCAAGAAGCTCTTCCACAGATTCCTGCAGGTCAAAGGTCCTGCAGTCGACTGGGCCAAGATCAACCGGCCGCCCGAGGACTCGGTAAGCACCAGAGCTCAGGGTCTCAGGTTGCAGCCCTCTGTGCTGTAACCCAAGGTCAGTGTTCAGATCGAGTGTTAACTGACAGCACAGAACATCAGGCTACACAGTCAGAAATCTGAGAACAGACAATAAACTCAACACCAGAACACGTCGCTGCATGTTCTGGTGTTGAGTCGACCCTGAGGACTAGTTGGACCAGTATTTCCCTGCTTCCAGCCTGTAGCTGAACGTGAACGCTCACAGACTGTAGAAAGAAGTGGGCGACTTGTCAATCACGCGGTAGCCCCGCCCTCAAGCATACGCTGCTTTATCATCTATTTTCCTCATCCTGCTGTACTGAAGAAGACTTGAAACTACCGAACTTTTTATTTTCCCATCATGTTTGTTCAGCTAACGTCGGAAACGTTAACTTCCCTCCCGGAAACTCGCTCACGTCACTGTTACATGAATATATTCCAACCAGAGAGAAACAACCACAGTGTGTTTACATGGTTATTAGGTGCCAATATTTTCCTGTTGAATGGATTATTAAAAGGTTAACGCCAATGTCAACTATGAATCCAACTGTGGTGCTCAACTAGACTAAACGTGTCCTGGACTTCTCTCTGTCCTGGACACACAGAGGTGAACATGATATCCATGTTATTATCTGACTCCGTCCTCTGGCGGGTGAACAAAATGTGGGACTGTTCCTTTAGATGCTTCAACTACTACAGGACGGAGATGAGCGTCATGCTTCAGCAACAAACTAACGAAACCAGATCTGGGGACAGAGAACATGCAGGCTAAAGCCAACGATTTATCAGCATGGTGACATTTCACACACACACACACACACACACACACACACACACACTGTTCCCAAAATACTCGAGCAGAGTGAAGGTTAGGACTAAGAATAGTTTGACCGCCGCAGCATTCGAAAGTCTGGTTTTAAGGCGGTGAGGTGGGGCGGACGCTGACATTTGTCTCATGTGGGACTCACCCCCCACCCCCCCACCGTTACCCTCCCAGTCCCAACTGCTGTTAATAACAACCTGAACGCCCACAGGACGTCGTTCTCGTCTCCAAGGCTGATCGCACAATGTGAAACACTATATCCTGAGTGTACTTATGCAAGACACACACACACACACACACACACACACACACACACACACACAGATGTCTTAACGATATTATAATGACCAAAATCTGAGTATACATATATAACTTTAATTGTTTTAAATCTTTCACTGGCCAAAATAGCAAACATAAAAGTTAGAAAACAGAGTTAAAGTTCTAATCTAGAAGATTTTCATTTAAATAAACGTCTGTTGAGTCACAGATGGTGGTGATTCCCGGGATAAATCCCAGCGTTTTCCTTCATATAAGTGAGGTCATATTGTTACAGCTGATCACCACAGGGGGCGCCAAAGGGAACGAAACAGATCGTAGATATTGATCCTTTAAATTAGATAAATATGAAGAGAATTTCCAAGAATGACAAAGCAGATAAACTCAGAAGGATGATGTATAAAATTATAAAATAACAACAATAACTATATCATAACAAGGAATAAAAAATATTAATTTTATCCAAATAGATTTTTTACAAAGCTCCATGTTAAATACAGTTGTTGATCGTTTTCTAATAAATGCAAAAAGAAGTTGTCTTGGATGGAATCATGAAGAGTGATTATTATAAAATATTCTCTAATAAATGATGTTTACCTTTTGTCTGAAGTCTTAGTTTTGTCCCTGACCTGCTGCCGTCCTCCGGCTCCAGTTGACACAGAGAGATTATTGATCAGTTTGCTGTTTGCTGTCTGTGTAACATTAATCTGACAGTTCATACATGTCAGTGAACACAGAGTTCAGTACAACATTAAAGTGATAAATACATTGAGTCGATAATTATAATCCAATTATATAATATACATTATTCTGAAATGGGCCATTCTGCATGACGAGTACTTTATTTTTGGTACTTTAAGTATATTTTGATACTTAATATGTTTTTAAGTAAAACTTTTTTACTTAATTTTGTTTTAAAGGATTAGTTCACCCAAATTTTGCCTTTGATCTCTACACATGCAGATGGTTTTGAGTCCTCAGCTTCAATCCAGTGGATGTTTACATACATCATTTCAATATATCATATTTAACAAATGCTACACAAACACTGTTGTTGTTGGATGGATCCAGTCCAAGCTGATTCAAAGTGCTGCCGTAGTACAGTGTTGATTACATCACACACACACACACACACACACACACAGTGTCCATAAATACTCGTGTGCTGCGTGTCATGTGTTGCTGGTGAGGTTTTAAAGGTCGGAGGTCGGAGGTCGTCCGTCCCAAAACTGCTCCTGTGGACGGCATCAAGTCACACTGTGTTTATTTTTTGTTGGCCTGACGCTCATCTCCGTCCTGTATTTGTTCATCAAATATAAACCGAACATTTTGATTTGTAGTTTGTGGCGACTTCAAGAAAAGAGGATTTATTGCAGGACTGTTATAGTTTTAGCTCAGCGTACTTAGTGTAGTTATCAGAGTTATTGGAGGCTTCGTGCTTCATATTGAAGAACATGAAGTCACGGATTATGGTCACTTTTAAAGGAAACACGTTTCCCGAAATCTTGACAGCATAAAAACACGTTCACAGTGGATCATTTGATATTAGAAGTATTGAACGATAAACTTGACATAATTTTTGCCCCCTAAATATACAGCCAATACATTTCACTGTGTGTGATCATCAGAGTGAAACGATCTGTAAACTCAGCTGTCTGTTTCTGTTCTGCATGTTGGTTTTGTCCATTTTTTAGTCAATCTTTCATTATAAAGGTAAATTTATTTTGCAGGCAGGAAATTCTGCATTCAAAGTCAAAAAAAGTGCTTCAGAGTTTCCTAAAATCTTTGTCTGAAACCAACAAAGGCTTTACTAGATAAAGTGTATCTAATATTATATTCTGTGCAGTAGTTTTTTTAAATAACCCTTTAAATGTGCCTCTGCTGTGCTCAGATCCAGCCCTACGAGAGGATCAAGATGAAGGGTCTTCCCGACAACATCACCGCCAGCCTCAACAAGCTCGCCGTGGTCAAACTGAACGGCGGATTGGGAACCAGCATGGGCTGCAAGGGCCCCAAGAGCCTGATCAGCGTCCGCAACGAGAACACCTTCCTGGACCTGACCGTCCAGCAGATCGAGGTGGAGACGCACAAACCGCAGAGAAACCCCCCGAGCCTCCGGGGATCGGGTCCAACTGAACTCTTGTGTTTCTCTGTTGTCGTTTTCAGCACCTGAACAAAACCTTTAACGCCGACGTGCCGCTCGTTCTCATGAACTCCTTCAACACCGACGAAGACACGAAGAAGATCCTGCAGAAGTACAAACACCATCGGGTCAACATCCACACCTTCAACCAGAGCAGGTGCAGCACACACACGCTGGTTCTTATTTAAACAGTATTTTAATTATGCAACAACACAACGGCCACAGGAACTAAACGTCGTGCCAATAAAAACTTTTTACATCGCTTACTTGGAGGAATTTAAACATCTTTTTCTAAATTTGATAAAAGAAGCCAAACGTCTCGAATGTTAAATGTCTGAACAGAAGTCGTACAAGAACTTCACCTAAATAAAAGAGTCAAATTTGGATTTAAATAAGGAACTATCTGATCAAAGAAGAAGCAAAGAGGATCAGACATTTAAGGCTGTAACACCTGATAGTTCTCGACTCTCGGTGCTGTTAGACGTTACATCAGGTTTAACTGAGACTGCAACAATGTTTTAAACACACCCACCTGGTGCAACATCAAACAAACATTTCGTCCCGTCAGTGATCGGTCGTTCTCCTCGCAGGTATCCGAGGATCAACAAAGAGTCCCTGCTGCCGATAGCCAAAAACATGGGGATGAGCGGCGAGAGCGCGGAGGCCTGGTTCCCGCCGGGTCACGGAGACATCTACGCCAGCTTCTACAACTGCGGGCTGCTGGACAAACTCATCGCCGAGGGGAAGGAGTACATCTTCGTGTCCAACATCGACAACCTGGGCGCCACCGTCGACCTCTTCATCCTCCACCACCTGATGAGCCAGCCGGCCGACCGACGCTGCGAGTTCATCATGGAGGTCACCGACAAGACCCGAGCGGACGTCAAGGTCTGAGGAGTTCGCCGCCACGCAGGCTCGCGCCGGTTTTCATTCGTGCGACGACCTCGGCCTCTCACGCGCTCCCCGTCTCTCCCTCCTCTCCGCAGGGCGGCACTCTGATCCAGTACGAGGACCACCTGAGGCTGCTGGAGATCGCCCAGGTGCCGAAGGCCCACGTGGACGAGTTCAAGTCCGTCACCAAGTTCAAGATCTTCAACACCAACAACCTGTGGATCTCTCTGCCCGCCATCAAGAGGCTGTACGAGAAGAACGCCCTGGACCTGGAGATCATCGTCAACCCAAAGGTGACGCACACGTGAGGCCTTACATGAGTCCTGCAGGTTCATTTAAAGGAAGGAACGGGCTTATTATATGTATCTGATGGATACACGTCTAATCAATGAGCTCCAGTCAGTTGATATCATGCAGACGGTCAGCTGAACATTCAAAAATATAAAGTCAGCCCTCAGTCAAGAATACAAGTCAACAATAACCAATGAATATTTACTTGTGCTTAAACTGAGCTTTGTTAATGTCATTTTCTCTATAATTACTATCAAATGTTCTTCACAGGAAACAGCTGAGGGCGTCAGTATTACTAGAAATGTACCTGTAAAATGAAACAAATCCACAAAGTGTAGAACAGGTGAGCAGGAGAGAATCGTTGTTTACTATGTTGTTATAAACACATCCAGCCAGAGTGGTGGCATGTTTCTGAGGTGTCGTTAAACAGTTCTGGGATTTATTCATATGTAAAAACGTCCCAGTGTCACATCTTCACCAACCCCCCCCCCCCCCCCCCCCCCCATGTTTGTGTTTTACTTGTCATGAATCTTACATTTGTGCTTTTATTTTTCCATTATAGTCCTAAAAATGTCTTAAAAGTTGATATCCTTATATTGAGCGTTTGTAGCTTCTGATGTTTTTTTGAAATTGGATTTTATTTAAAAAAATTAAAAAAAAACAACCATTTTATATTTTAACTCAAAAAGTGAGAATTGACAAAGCAGCTGCTGAAAATCAACATGACGCCCACAAAAAGAAGAATCGCCCGAAGCTGCAGTTTCTTACTCTTAACCAAACCCCTGAATGTCTCAGCAGACGTTGGACGGCGGTCTGAACGTCATCCAGCTGGAGACGGCCGTGGGCGCCGCCATCAAGAGCTTCAACAACGCCATGGGCGTGAACGTCCCCCGCAGCCGCTTCCTGCCGGTGAAGACGTCGTCCGACCTGCTGCTGGTGATGTCCAACCTGTACAGCCTGGACGCCGGCTCGCTCACCATGAGCAAGAGGAGGGAGTTCCCCACCACGCCGCACGTCAAGCTGGGCAGCTCCTTCACCAAGGTCGGCGGCGCCCGGAAACACGTTTGTCCAAAAGGGTCAACGTTTAAACGTCGTACAGAAGCCAAGAGCAGCCGCTGTAAATCCCATCCTCTGTGGATACAAACTAAACGTTCGCTTCTTTAAATAAACTCTGTTCTCTTAGCTGATAATTATCTTAACGGGTTAATTATCTAATTGGAAAGTCACTTTCTTATTAAAAAGGTTGTTTTTGTCCTGTTATAACACTTAATCATATTTATCTTGAAGACAACCTTTTATTTTCTCATGATAAGTAAATATTTCCATTATTTACCTCCATATCTCGAGATTGTTGGACTCTTCTTGGCTTCCGTACTTCGTCAGTCCTTTTTGTTGGGTTGAAAGAAAGTCATAACAGATTTGACGGCTATAAATTTAACTTAATTTAATAAAAAGTTGTTTTTTTAAAAGGGTTTTCTCAATGCTGCTGTTGTCCGACAGTCTTGACGTTGTCGTTTGTTGTGCAGGTTCAGGAGTTTCTGTCCAGGTTCGAGAGCATCCCGGACATGTTGGAGCTCGACCACCTGACCGTGTCGGGAGACGTCACCTTCGGAAAGAACGTCTCTCTGAAGGTGAAGAGTCGCCCACCTTTGACCTCCGCTTTCGTTAATGTCGCACTGCTGATTTTTGGTATTAAAGAGATTAAAGTTCACTGAAACAACACTGAGGTCCCCCTAAGAACACTGAGGCTGGTTTATCTTGACATCCCTCGTTAATGATCGTCGCCGTCCTGCTGTGCAGAAATATGTTCACAACGTTAAAGAGGCTTCAGGAGTCTGAGTCACACAAATCAGATGGAAATGTTCCAGAGTTACAGTCTGTTCACTACAAACTTCCCTCTTTCTGTCACTGAGAAACTGAGAAACTGTCACTGGCTGCAGCTGCACCATTCTGTGCTAAAAAGAATCCAACTTGTTTTTTTTCTTCCACTTCCACCAGGGAACCGTCATCATCATCGCAAATCACGGCGACCGGATCGATATTCCTGCCGGAGCAATGCTCGAGAACAAGATCGTTTCAGGAAACCTGCGGATCCTCGACCACTGAGGCCTCCTGGGAAAAAAACAAAAAACACCTTGAAGAGACTCAGAGATTATTTTCCTTCTCTTCACCAATGAACTATCGCAGTTTGTTCTTGTCTGTTTTCATCTTCCTCCTGCGGACGTTCGGCTCATCATGAAGAAACGTTCTGTTACTGCAGACAATCGCTGCAAAGTCCGAGCTACTGATCGTCTCTCTGCTGTCGATTAAACACGTAAATATGAGTCCGCTGAGTGTCCTGTGATCTTTAGGTAAAGAACTACTGTCCACTGACACTGACTCATTATTTCAAATCACAGATTGTAGCCGCCAAATATAAGTCTCTGGGGCCTAAATGTAGTTTTAATCAGCTTGAACGACGTCAGGAATCCTAACTTCATGCTGTAAATATACAAGTGGAAGTACAAAGAATCAGCACATTTGAGAAGCTGAAATAATGAATTAAACGATATCAGTTAACAAAGCAGTTGCTGATTAATTTTTTTAATAAAGTGATCACCTAATCAATGCTAAACTAACGTAAGACTAAAGTTACAGTTACTAAAAGTCCAGTTCCCAGACAACACTCCCAGTTTGAGACAATAAAGGCTTCACAATAAAGGGAACCTTCGTGCTTTTCTGTATTTTCTGTCATATATACGATGTTTCAGTGTCGGATGTTAACACATTTCAAATAAATGTGTAGTCAAGCACAAGCAGGAAGTGACGGATCAGCAGCAGCTGAACGCATCAACAACGATCCAACTGCAGAAAACATACGGAACCAGACAGAAAATATAAATATATTAAAATTCTAAATAAATAAAAGTACTGAATGTGGATCGTCACATCGGGATGCAGACAACTGTGTTTATGGTTTTTCTACACATTTCTTTGGCATAATATTTCTTTATATAGTAAAACAGGTTTGGGAAAGTCAGATACAGGGAGGCCGAACACGATCTGATGATCGTATTTTACTCAGGTAAAGCTGTTGTGCGGCTGATTTGTGTTGAGACTAAATTATAAAACGTATTTGAGAATTTCCTTAAATTGAGAAAAACAAAAAAAGTTTTATATAAAAAATTTGACCAAACAAATTATTTCTCAAAGTAAGGTAATGAAGAAAAAAGTAACTTTTTAAAATAATCTTTATCAAATCTCTGCTATCGTCTCGGTACAATATCAAAACATTACCACCACACACGAACCATAAAGGGACAGTTCACCCCAAAAACTGGTAGGACCTATTTTTTTTCCACCCAACTACACCCACCAACCGTATCATCGCGCAGAAGGAAGCGTGCGTCTAGAAAACAGTTCTAACATGAAACTGCTCACAACAAGGTCTGTGGATTATCACGAGTAACCGGGTCATGATTTCTGGAAAGACGTCGCTGTTGATTTTTCCAAGACAGAGAGAGAAAACTCGCAAACTCACACCAGAACAATCTGGATGGATAAGAAACATTTGTATTTTGGGGTGAACTGTCCCTTTAAAGCTGAAAATGTCGAAAAGACAGACTGAAGAACAACAAGTCGCTCCGTCATCCTGTTTTATTCACATCAGGTTTGAAGGATTCAAGACATTTTGGATTTTCAGACATGCAGCCCGACTCGACTGAACCCAACAGAAAGAGGGTCGACTCATTCTCTCACACACACTCACACACACACACACACTCTCTCTCACACACTCACTCACACACACTCACACACTCACACACACACTCTCTCTCTCTCACACACACACACTCACTCACTCACACACACACACTCTCTCTCTCTCTCTCTCTCTCTCTCACACACACACTCACACAGTGGTATGGTAGGCACACTGTAGTGAAGAGCTCAGATGTGTCGTCTCTGACAGTCGATCAAAAGTAGGCACTTCTGAAGCGGACAGTGATGATAGTTTTGATGCTTTTTGCTCTCAGAGTCTCGTACGGGAAACCGCCAGCTGTGGTCACATGACACGTCTTTCAGAGCTCATTATTATTATTTCATCTTATCTCAAAAACACGAATACTTTCTGTGTGATAAACCTCTAATCGAAACACCAGAGGTGGAGCCTCCTGCAGTCTTGACAGGTTTCAGAGACGGAGGCCATTCGTGTTCTGAAGGCCATGTGACCACAGCTGGACAGGTGTGTGTTTTGATTGGTCGGAGCTCAGAGCGGCTGAAAGCTTCACCCGGGAACAGAAAATCAGACGTTTGAGCCGCCACCTGGAGGCTGTGAACAGAGCTTTAAAGTCTCGCTACCCGCAAATCACGTGACCTGACGACAGGAGGGTCTAACAGAGCGTTTCAGCTGCAGAAATGTTGAGTTTCTCTACAGGAAGTTGCACTGACGGCGTGGTGACTCCTAACAGGGACGAGTTTTAAATAAAAACTGAATAAATCAGTGTCCCTTTGAGCAATCAAAGTGTAAAAATTGCATCATATTGTCTGTTCATATTTAATTAGGTCAACTAGTTAAGTTTTTACTGCTCACTTTGTTTCACGCTGCTTTATTTTGAAGGAAATAGGACAATTTCTAAAATGTGGAATTAAGGGGAAACGAGGCAGAGAGCGACGTCGACAACGGCACCTGAAAGCACCACGCTCTGCCGCAGTTTGATTGGTTCACGGCTTGTTAAAATTATTTATTTATTTTTAAATGAAAGAAAAGTCTGATTTTCTGTTCCGTTAGTGTCTTTCAGCCTCAGAGGAAACAAAAAGCTCATGCAGATTAAATAAAAGTACAGCAGGAGGGAGGTGGACAGTAGTCTGAGTTTACGGCTGATTCTCATGCTTTAGGTTCTGCAGTCAAACTCTCATCAATTAACCACACGTAGAAAAATGACCTTCGTCTCTGGATCACTGGGCATGAATATCGCTCAGCTTAAGAAAACCTGAGCAAAAGAAGAAAAAAGTGCATTTGAAGAGTTTATTTCCCTAGTTTGAAACTGTTTTACTTTGGTAACAATAGGATGTAGCTGAGAGTTGTGATGCTTTCACAGTCTGGATTTGTGTTTTATTTTAAATTTGCAGGAAATGAACTCTTCAGTGACACGTTTTTATCAGCTCCTGCTCCTTTAGGGTTCCTCCAGGCCTCAAACTGTCTGGATCTTCCAGGCCTTGAACTCAAGAGGTCTGGAAAATATTCTTGTTTTGAGTATAAAAGTTTAAGAATCCATTTTCACGTTTTCCAGCCGAATAAAAACCAAACCCAGCTTGATGAATGAGGTTTGGAAAAAACGTCTGGAAACACCTTGAAGGAACCCTGTGGATTCTTTCGGAGCAGGAAGGAGAAAAAAAGTTCGCCGGAGCCCCTGAATCCTCGAGCTGCGACGCTTTTAGCAAAAGCCCCCGAAACCAGCGACAGAAAAGCTGGATTTCAGCGTGCGTTGGTGATAAAAATCCCTTCAGCTCCGACATCCCGCTGGAACAAAAGTCCGCCGCAGCGCAGAATGTTTTCAAGACGACAGAAAAATAAATTACCCCACCATTTCTTAAACATCACGTTCACCCTTCACTCCCACTAAAACCGCCTAATAATTTACTAGAATCTGTTGAACTGCACACAGTGAGATGAGGTGGCAGCAGTTTTTAAGGAGGCTCTGTGTGTTACTTGATAAAGTCTCTTAAGGTGGAGCTGTTCGGGCGTACACGCGTCCCCTGCGTGTTTCTGCTCTTCTTCTCCTGGTTTTGTGTTTTTGGTCCCTCCGGGCCTCCTCCGGTCCTGGACGTCCCGCCGTCGTCCTCCATCACCTCTTCTGCTCCCAGATCTCGGCCATGTTGAGGTCGAGCCGCTCGAGGCTCTTCAGCGCCTGGACGTTCTCGGTGTAGAAGGCGACGTCCACCACCACCAGCCTGCAAACAGCAACCGCCAACAGGTCAAACATTTTCATGATCAATTCATCGTTTTTAAACACAAAACGGCCCGAACGTTTCCTGGTTCCAGCTTCTCGGCTGTGAGGATTTGTTGCTTTTCTCTGCCTTACGTCACATAAACTGATTATCTTTGGGATTTGAACTGTCAGTCGGACAAAACAAACAGTTTAACATCGTCACTTTGGGCTCGAGGGGAGTTTTACTCTTACTGGAGAAGAGAACTGCTGATGGAAATAACTGTTAGTTGATTGGCTGAATGTAAACGTGCTGGCAGCCCAAATTAAGACCTCCTGATGTTGGTCTGATGATCTTTTCATGTTTCTAGATTTAAACGGTCTGTAAATTGTGCTGACGATGGTTGTCAGCACAACTTACAGACCGTTTAAATCTAGACTTTCACCTGTTGTCACATTTCTTCACTGCGTCCCTCTGTGCAGATGGAATAAAGTGGCTCTATTTGCACCTGAAGAGTCTCTTTTACTTCTATCAGGTGATTTTTATATAAAATTAGTCAGTTTTGAAAATGTTTTTTTGATTGATTTCCTCTGAGTTTCTATATAAATCATCTTACAGAGACTTGAAACTTGACGTAAATAGATAATCCATCAACATTTGCTACAGTTTCTCCTTTTAAAGTGGAAAACTGTTCTGTAAAAGCGTTCAGTGATGCACAATGTGGTGACAGATCACGTTGTCAGACAGAAAAACATGTAAATGACTCGTTAGTCTTTAAAAATACCTCCTTAAATGAGATTGTGTCTTCAGAGTGAAACAGGAAGTGCTCCGTCGTTACGTAGTTGATGAGTCTCAGTAGCTTCCTTTAAGTCTTAAAACCTGTTTTTACAGACTTAAGCTTTTTATTGCTTTTATTCTTTAAATGTTTTTGCTTTTACCGTATTTATCCTTCTGTCTTCTCTGTATCTCTTTTGTCTGTGTTTTAACTGTACAGGAACTTTGTCTTTTGTCTTGTTTTGTCTGTCAAAGCAGTTTGTAAACTCTGTTTTTAAAGCTGCTCTATATATAAAGTTATCATCATCATCGTTGGTTACCCGTGCTGTGGTCCTCCGTCATTAACGACCCCAAGTCGAGCCAACTGCCTCTTCAGGTGCATCTTAAAACTGGCATTGATCCTCAGAAACAACATCTGTACAGGGAAACACATCTGTCTGAGGCAGAACCATCATGGCATCGTAAACATATTTAATGAAAGAGTCGTGTTGCGTCTCACCTGCGTCTGTTCTTCAGGTAAAAGCTCGTAAAGGGCTTCGTGCATCTTTGCCATCTGCTTACAGACATTTCTGAAGCAGGCCGACGGCATCGGAGCCTTCACTTCATACTGAGGAAACATCACAACAACACGGCTGAACACATCTGCAAACAGCTGCATCCACGGGGAATCAAACCAGCAACACAAAGTATACAGAGGTGTTCACAGATACCCACAGTCCTTTGCTTCCTTTTCTAACAGCTGCTAAAAGTGGCAAAGTGTCATAAAAACCTTTGCAGTGTTGAATTCAGTACAAGTGTCTGCACCAGTTCCACTCGGCTACAAACGACAAACCGCTCTGCAACTACAGTGTGTGAAAACATACAGACTCGCCCCAGATCAGTTTAGACCACGGCGCCCTGAGCCGCCCAACCCACAATACACCTGCATGTGGTACATGTACACATACACTTATCTGGTTTTAGCTCATTTAGAACCTGCAGAGTTACAGAAAGCAGACAGCTCATATTTAAGATGCACAAAAAAAAAAACAAGTGTTTTTTTTCATGGATACCAAAGAAGACAGAGAAATCACACATTTATGATACAGTGATACAGCCTATAACTAGTTTGGTTGGTCGGCTCAGAGTCCTGTCAGACAGCGCTGAGGGCTGAGACGCTTCAGTCCTGTCAGACAGCGCTGAGGGCTGAGACGCTTCAGTCCTGTCAGACAGCGCTGAGGGCTGAGACGCTTCAGTCCTGTCAGACAGCGCTGAGGGCTGAGCCCTGTATTTCTAATATAACTGCATATGAAACATAGTTAATGTAAATGTCGCCTGTCCTGTCAAACTGGACCCTGTGCAGGTAAAGTTGCTGTTTGTCGGATTAATGTCACGACACTAACTTTACATTAAAGTGTCGATTGGATTAAACAGCTTCAACCTTTAGAAGCTGATCTCACCTTTGATAAAACCTTCTCAAACAGACTGTCCATGATGGCCACCAGCTTGGCAGATATCTCTGCTATGTGGTCGTTGTAGTCCTGCAAAGAAACACCAATCACGACACTTTACCAATGTTTTATGTGATAATAGTTACAGGATCCATCACAGTTATCTGGTAAATGATTGCTGTGCGTTACCTTGGTGATGTGGTCGAAGTGTCTGAGGACGCTGAATTGTTTTGGCTGCAGTTTGGTCTCAAAGTGAGTTCTGATGACGGGAATGTAGTGAACCACCAGCTGCAGGCAGCGGGAAGCCAACGCTACAAACACACACATTAATAAGAGTCAGCAGCAGATTCATTCTCAGACAACCTGAAGCTTTAAAAGCTCCTCCGCTGGGAGTGCAGCCGGTCGTACCGAGGTTTTTGGTGGTGATGGTCTTGAGGCCGACGACCTGCAGAGCTCCGGCTCCCAGAACCAGCTGGCAGCTCCGAGAGTTGAAGTGCTGCAGAGACACGAGCGAGATCTGCTTTTTAAACTCCAACTTAGTGCTGAAGCACATTTATTTCACAAAGTGACACCAAAGTGACCTGATGGTGGCGCTAAAGTAAACATTAACTTTGACAGTGTAAAGTTTCCACAGAGCTGACAATTAGTAGGATTCTTTTTTATCAACATTAGAGTCAAGCAGAAATATTTTAAAGGCCTAAACAGAGAGAAAAAGATGTTCTGAAGAGGAGCATGGTCGTGGTCTGAGTGTTTGCGGTGGTTTCCGACCTTGAGGAGGTCCGACAGACGCGTCAGCATGTCGGTAGCGATTGACGGGATGTCGTTGACACACTGACAGTATTCCAGAAAGATCCGGATCAGCAGCAGAACCGTCCTGAACAAACAGAGAGACGACCGTCACAAAGAAAGACTTCACAGGTCGCCTGCTGTGCGTTACGCACACTTTTCTAACTTTAAACGGTAACTGTGTGATAGTTTAACCGGAAACTTACCCAACGACGGCGTATTTTTGCCCGTTGATGAACAGAAACTCGGCGGGCTTCCTGTCTTCTGAAGCTGCACGAGGAAACAAAACATGTTACAGCTGAAGTCCTTAAAAACGTTAC
Organism: Lateolabrax maculatus; assembly: GCA_031216445.1. Taxonomy (NCBI): domain Eukaryota; kingdom Metazoa; phylum Chordata; class Actinopteri; order Acropomatiformes; family Lateolabracidae; genus Lateolabrax; species Lateolabrax maculatus. The sequence continues at coordinate 2,150,457 of CM062204.1, read as the reverse complement.
ATATATCAGTGGCGTTCTGCTCTAAAGCTTCGCTGCTTATTTGACGTTCTTGCATCCGCATGGTTGAATGCACGTCTGTAAGCACTTGTGCTGCAGCGCTGGACGTGCTCTCGGTTGGTGTCTGTGGAAGGTTTGGGGTTTTGGTTACCTGGGATTTTGCGCTCTGGTAGTGTTATTCTGCCGTCAGCGATGGAGTTCACCAGATCCTGAAACTCAGCAGGAACCTCCGCCTGCTTCCAGCGTTCGTTATCCAGGAGGAGGCTGCAAAACAACAACAACAACAACAACAACAACCATCATCATCATCATCATCATCATCATCGAGACACACCAGACACCATCAGCTGAGGGGAAACAGCAGGTTGCAGAGCCCCAGACCGCCTGGTGTTCATGTTGCTGCACTACACATTCGAGCTGCTGGCCACCTGAGTTTGGTCTTGCGTTCTTCGTGGAAGCGGTGGACGAAGCGGTTGGCCTGGCTCTGCAGCGCCCCCCTCAGGGAGACGCTGCGCCGGCCGCACAGCTCCTCGGTGTCCCTGACGAAACCCTCCACCGCCTGAGAGAGGCACACGAACTCCGCCGAGCTCAGACGCTCCAGCGAGCCGTCCTGTGGGAGACGGAGACGACCAAGAGGTCTATTAATTTACTTCACTATATGCAATGATGTGACTTTGAATGAATCTAAGTAACACTGGTAATAAAACATGAGGAATGGCCCTTTATTTGGGATATAAAGTATTAAAATCCCCACATGAAATTCATGTCTTTAATGCTTTTAACTAAGATTACAGGCATTTTAAAACATGTTAGACTCAAATCAAATACAGAAAATGTGACTTTCAGTTAGAGGATGAGTGGTAATGACAAACTGGACCGGCTGTTTGATAATACGGTCCCCTCGTGAACGGCTGCCGTGACGGAGGTTCTGTTTGTACCTTGGCTCTGGCGGTGAGGACTTTGACGCAGCGGTCGTGGCTGACGTCGGAGGCGGTGTACAGCAGCTCCTGGACGTTGTTGATCACACGGTTCAGCTCCAGATCAGAGGGCATCATGTTGTCGCAGGACCTGAGGACGAACACACTCGCTGTCAGACAACTACAGACACCTGAACGCCTCACCTGCCATTAACCAAACACCCATTAACGTGCTTCATAGAATCTCGCTGACACCATTTAAAGTAAAGAATCACATACTTACAACTTATTACTGCACAGTAACTGTATTTCTGGTCCATTCTATCTGTATTTTAGTCTCTTAATTGATTTTATTGTGTCTTTTAACTAAAGCTTTTATTTTCCAATGTAAGGTTTAAATATGCTTTGTGTAAAATATGGATGAGATTGAAATTCATTTTTTTGTTATTTGTAATTAGCTGACTGATGTCTTTATATTGAACTACACAGGGACTAAAGACAGAATCTGAACTCATAATTTCCCACCATTTTTGAGATTTGCAGTAATTTCTGATGTAAACATAATAAAATAAACATTCAGTTCTATTTACAGTTTTGCATGAGACAAAAATGTTTTAAATTTAATAAACCTAAAGGCTCATCCTGAAAGTTAAATCCAGCTCATGTGGTAAAAGTGTGTTTCAGGATGCTGTTTGTGTGACTTGTCCCACCCACAACTGTGTCAAACTCCTTGTAAACAGACGACCTGTAAGATCTTCAAAGTGCTGTAAATACATTTACCAAATCCAGATGTTGCCATTAGAAGATCCGTCCTGTATGTGTTTGAACATGAACTAATGATTCAGCTCTAAGCCGTGAATGTAAAAACCTTGAAGGAGTTACTGGTCAAAACATAAAGTAGCATCTGAACAATCTGTGAACACGTGTTTTGAGTGACGGAGGAAACGTCATTATGAGATCAGAAAGATCTTCAGTGACGTACATGAAGCTCTGCTCTCTGCTGACGGAGGTCTCTGTGGCCTCCGCCCGGCTCTGCTGGATCCTGGAGCTGTGATCCTGGACCACCGCCTGCTGCTGCTGCTGCTGCTGCTGCGCCTCGTTCAGAGCGTCGCTGATGAACAGACCCTCGTGGGTGAGGTAGGCCAGCTCGGCCTCCCCCTGCAGCAGCGACGGGCTGCGGGAAGCCTCCCGGGCTGAAGGCACTGAGGCAGCTTCCTCCAGGAGCCGGTTCCTCTGGTTGGATGCCAGAACCTCCAGAACCACGTTTTTGATCACGCTCAGAGTTGCCTGACAGACGGAGAGAAGGGACATAAAAGATCAAATCAGTCAGATGACACCTGAACCGTGTGAGACGGTTAAAAAAAGCTCCAATAAAGCTTCTACGTAGACCTGTGGTTGTGGATTATGAGTCCATCAGGTCTGATTATTTTCTGATAATATAGTATAATATAATATAATATAAGATAGTTTGGACCCACCTTGATCCTCTGCAGGAACAGAAGGAAACTCTCAAAGACGTTTTTCAGCAGCTCGAACCACTGAGGAAACGTCATCACACGCATCTGGTCAGCTAGCCTTCAGAGACACACACACACACACACACACACACACACACTTAATAGTTGACCTTTACCTTTAACTATATATTCTTATAATACGCTACGTCAAACATTGAATCGCATGCTGCCTCTTAACTTTGTTCTCAGTCATCGAAACTTTGTGAACTTTTGCTTTAGAGTGTTGAAAGTATTCATCACTGAACCCATCACACACAGAGAAAAACACCTATTTCCTGTTATAACGATGACTCACTAAAAAAGAGAAATAAATAGAAAGCTGTACTTTGGAGAGGGTGATATAGACAACATTACATTTCATTTTAATTTCATAACAAAATATCAAAATATATATTGATATATATAGCCCTGAGAATCAATCAATCAAATTTATTTGTATAGTATGGATGAAATAAGACTATAATAATAATAATAATAATAATAATAATAATAATAATAATAATAATAATAATAATAATCCGGCTATTTTAATACCTGTAAAACAGTCACTAACTGATCAATTTGTCCCATGATGATCTAGAACAATCGTATGAACCACAGTTTGGGCCAAATCAACTTAATTACATCCACATTTCCACTTACTTAGTGACGACTTCAGTGTCAATTTCTTCTATGTGCAAAACATTTTCTGCAACACACTGCGAACACAAACGTGTCAGATTCAGTGTGTTTCCATCACGGAGTAACAACATGTCTGATCTGTAGTTTTTTTAAGACGTTGCACGAATAAATCTGATTATTCTGTTGCTCTTATCAGCGTTGGGAGTTGTACCTGAGTGACGATGATCTTGGCAGCCATGATCATCTCGTCACTGTAAATATCCAGAAAGTCCAGTTTCCTCTGCCGCAGCAGGCCGAACACCAGAGACTCCAGACGCTCCTAAAACACGCACAAACCAAAGAAATTAGATTTAGAAAATAAAATCAAATAAACTCCGTAGAAATAAACAGTGCAGGTTCCAAATTAAACAGACGTGATTCAATTTTACATAAATTAGGATTTCTTCAGAGCTCAAACAAGCAACAAATAAATAATTCAAATTATCTTTAATTAATTGAACTAGGCACATGCAGACAATAAAACTGATCGGGGATGAAGCTAAAATGGAAAACTACAATTAATTTATGTTGATATAATGATTTTATAATAGAACATTTATCCAGTTGAAACTAAATTGAGGAAAAAATAAAGGTATTGCTTTTAATCTATTTATCTATCTATTATTACCTAAATGATCAATTAGGACATGAAAACCCGATCAGTTGTAATTCACTAAAGAAGCCTTTTAAAAGGAAAATGATGTACCACAACATCAAAATCACACTTTATCACTATACGATTCGACTGAGAATAAATATTATCAAAGATTATTCTTCAGAATCAAAGCAAACACATTTTAAACTGTTTCAGTGTTTTTTTAACCTGCTTGGAGACCAGATGGATTCACCACGTGGTCACATGCACCAACAGAAACCTTAAAGTTGTTTCAATGAGCTTTCTGGTGCTCAATAACTTACCCGACCCCACCTGAATCATCCTAAAGCAGTTAACCCCACCCACCTGGCACGCCAAGCACATTAAAACAAACACTCAAGTTATTATTTCCAAACAATAATTAATCGCTCGCTCAACGGAGCCCGATTCCAGCAGCAGGCGTGATTTCATGTATTTGATGTGATTTGGATGTGTTTCAGTAGTGTGTGTGTGTGTGTGTGTGTGTGTGTGTGTGTTTCCCACCTTCTGTGAGGCAGCGTTTGGTTTGTGGACCTGTGGTAAGCACAGCATCCGTTAAACACACAACAATTCTCATCAGTGGCTTGAAGTGTCTACGGGAAAATGTGACTGTTGGAGGAAATCTACCGTCTGCAGCCGCAGGACGTGTTTTCACCACAATTTAACCTTCTCACTTATCAGCAAAGACGCTGGTTTATACTTAGAATAATATATTAGATTGAAAGATGGCGGCTTGAATATAACAAATCAAACAGAAGCTTGTACTGCATCCTTACTTTTCAACAGGCAGTATCTCTTAACATTCATCCTTTTATTAAAAATCTAACTCAATCAAAAATTTGAGCCCAAGTAACAAAGATAGGAGGTTCTCATCCGCATTATATAGTGTGTTCTTATGTTCGGCACTATTTTGTTTTAGTTTGATGTTTTTTTCAAAATCCTCCTCCACACTGACATTTTAAATGAATCGGACCCTTTGTGACACATGAGATGACTTCCCTCACTTGATTTCTTTCACCTGTGGCTGATCCAAGTGTGTTTCGTTGTATTACAACTTACAGGACAAGCTCCAGATTTATAATTCCCATCTGGAATTGGGTGTAAATCCTGTTTGAAGAGGTTTTTGTTTTCGTGGGACACTTAAAAAAAAAGGTGACAAACACAACGTGAATAAATGCTTTTGAGGCGACGGATGGAAGTTGTTCAGACCTTCTCGAGGACCTGCGGCTCCTCCTTCAGGCTGCGGTTCAGGTCGCTGCGGGCGTACATGCTGAAATCCTCCACCATCATCTTATCGATCAGTTTCTCCAGCTCGCACAGCTGGGAGCCCAGATGTCTGAGGGACGGATACATAGACAGTCACACTGCAGTTTGTGTGGTTTCTGACTTGCTGACGGTGTCACCAGGACTTCCTGTACTGAGGTCACATGAAATGAATTTCACGGTGCCTTTTTGTGGTGCGATCAGGCGGTTACAGTTTTTTCAGCTTGAATAGAAAGCGATGCACATCTGGTACAACAGCTGTGTGTAGACGATAAGCACTAAGGTCGGGTACCAATTCACTTTAAATCAATCGGTGCCAAATGTCTGAGAGCATCTGGGTGAGTACTAAAACAGTATGTGACATATTTTTTGCAGTCAAATTTGTGCACATTAATCGAGGTGAAAATCCCCTTTGTGTTCAGTCTGATTGCCCTCACCTGAAGCTGTGGATTCCCTGCAGCTCCTGCTGCAGCACCTCCTTGGTGGTGGAGATGAGCTCCAGCGCTCCGACGAACTCGGAGGTGGAGAGCAGCAGCTGCACGGTGGGCTGCGTCTGATGCACCGCCGCCATCAGCTTCAGTTTGTTGTGCAGCTTCACGCAGTTGTTGCGGGTCAGGGCGGTGCGGAGGGCCCGCAGAGGCCCCTGGCACATGACCCGGTCGATGGCAGCGGTCCGGCCCCGCAGGACGGCCACGGCCTGCTGCGTCTCCTGCAGTCGGTCCTGCAGGTCGTGCTGCGAGGACATGGCGTGGAAAAATGCCTCGGAGCGCAGCGAGATCTGCCGGGCGATGCTCACCTCCACCACGTCCAGGTAGTGACTCAGCTGCAGGGAGAGTTTACGTTTAAAAGAGAAAACCTGCGATGTGTGTGTTTTCTGTGTGTGTTCTGTGTGTGTTCTGCAGGGTGGACCGGGGAGTTCACCTTCTCCTGCAGCAGTTTGGAGGACGCCACGTCTCTGTTGCTCTTCCCCCCGGCGCTGTTGAAGTGCGACCAGGGCAAGACGCTGTTAAAGGTGGCCGGGTCCTCCAGAGCAAATTCAGGCTTCATGAAGATCTGCAAATTCAAAACATAGACAAACAGGACACTGTGAAACACAAAACGACCGGGGACACGGCCTAAATATGAAACGTAGAAGTCATGGAACCTGGTGAATCGAGTTTGTTCGAGAAGTTTAGGGAAAATCGAGGGTTAAAGAAGTTAATAAGAAGAAAGTTACTGAGTAGAAGCTTCAGTTTCTACAAATTTGACTCAATAAAAACAGAAGAAGCAGCGTTACCTTTGGGACTTGTTCCAGCTCAGCTCTGGATTTGTCTGAAGGGAACAAGAAAAGCTCTGCATCAGTCACTCAAGATGTAACAAAGAGCTTTACACAAAATAAGCAAAAACAAAGAAACGGGAATAAAACAAACAAGAAAGAAACCAGTAAAACGAATTTCTGATGAAAAATAATAAGACAGAAAGAAGAGTCGGGTGAAAGGCTTCCTTTGAGAAGAGGCTCAACTCTTTAATGAAAGACTGCAACTTATGAAATAAGTAAAGATATAATCGATAGATGGGATAGTTTTTTTACAAGTTACTATGTGCACATATAAAAGTATAATGTGTGTATGATTGTGTGTGTGTGTGTGTGTGTGTGTATAGAGGATATGTACGTGGTTTTATAATACACATATAAATTATTATATATTATATATTATTATTCACAGGCTAATCAATAAAATGTCGTTTTAAGAAGTGATTTATAGGAAAATAAAGAAACTTTATCAGCCTGTGAAAAAACCCTCTGATTTATGAAACTAACGTCACATTACTCAAAGTCAGAGTCTGGGTACAAAAATATATCCGATGTTGTCATCGTTACGAGCTCCATTTCCTGCAGGGGTCAGGGGTTCCCATGGTAACGACGGAGAGCCTCTTAAGTGCAAATGATGATTGATTTTTTTTTTTATCAATCTGTATTTGATTCATCCAACTCAGCGTCTGCAATAAAAAACTAATCTGAAAACGTTTTTTTCTGGTCTGGCCACATGTTGATATTTCAGGTGTGTCCAGATGTAGAAGAACACTGGATTGGCTGTGTGTGTGTGTGTGTGTGTGTGTGTGTGTGTGTGTGTGTGTTCACTGGTCACTTTAGGGACCGGACAGGAAGCCGTCAGGGAGCATCCCGCAGCAGCAGCTGGTGAATAATTCATACCGTGGTTGGTGGTGATACTGGAGACGGCGTCCACGTCGTCTTTGTTGGGACAGATCGTCTTGCAGCGTTCGTGGATTCTTTCCCTCTAAAAACAAACAAACAAAAAAAGTTTTGTGAGTTTTGGTGTAAAAAAAAAAATAAAATTACATCTAACAGCCACACCAGCTCAACGTGGGGGTGTAAAGTGAAATGTTTGGCCTGAGGGTGGCGCTAAATAACTGAACCATGAAAGCTCCCGGAGGCCACAGTTCCTGTTGACAAGTGAGAACAATAAAGCAGCACACTACAGGAATAAGGAAGCATCATAGGAATGTTTGACGGCTGTTCGTGCGTCTCACTCGTTGTCTTAATGTCTGTGAAACATCATTCAGAAACCTTAAGGAGGAAATGAACACAGTGCTGCCATGACACGTGGATGATTTATACAAACTCGACAGCTCTTACAGGAATAGAGAGAAGAAAGAAGCCTGGAAGTGAAACCACACTCTTATCTGAAGGTTTCAATAAAACCAAGATCAGAACTTTTATTTCTTTTTACAGCTATATGATACTGAAAATAAGCAATAAAACCAATAATAAAAAGCTGCTGTATGAGCAGATTTCTGATTAACCATCCAGACCAAACTTCATAAACCAAACTGAGGATTATGAGAAAACACACAGCGGTGATGCAGTCTGTAACGATCCTTATCTGGATGGAAAAAACATTACAAAGAAGCAGGGGGCAAAGGAACTAACCTCGTGATATTTTAAAACTTCGTAAAGTCTTAAATCTAGTAAACTGAAAATGTCGGCTGAAAACAAAAAACTTCATTCACAAAGTGCAGCAAAAACTGTTTCATTTACTCCTCCAGATGTTGTTGTGTTGCTGAACACAAACTCAGAGGAATTAAAAATGTGTCCCAAATTCAATACTGACGCTCTTTTCAGTGCCAGAGTTTGGAATTTTATCAAGTAATAAAACAGGAAACACATTCAGTCCCACAGACGTCTCAGTGTTTGTGGCGCCTCCTTCGTGTTTGACACACAAGTGCAGGGTTTCCCATAAATGCATCCATCTGTGGTTTCACAGCAGCCGCAACAGAATCAGAAATAATAAAGAATAAATATCTGAGCTAAGTGGGACACAAGTAGAGAATCAACAGATATTAGCGGAGAGTGGTTTCATCGGGAAGAAAAGGAAGTTTCAGGAACATTTTTCACCATTTTCAAATGGGATTTAACTTAAAACAACACTCACGCTCTCAGATGTACACTGAAATATGAGGCTCCAGTAGTCAGAGTTAAACAAATCAAGTCAATCTCTTCCAAAATTATAGTGTTTTTAGTCCCCTTTGTAATAATAATAACAATAATAATAATAATAATAATAATAATAATAATAATAATTATAACACTGTGTATAATAATTCTTCCCTGGACAGGCTTTCCTTGCTGAGCCGCAGCAGAGCGATGCCGGGTGCATGTCGGTATTCAAAACAACAACAGGACGTTAGTTATTGTAGTTTGACCCGATGATTTCGTCCAGCTGGTCAAATTTGGAGCTACAGCCGTGGCTGACACTCTTTAAAGCCTTTAGTGCCTGATTGCCGCCTATAAATCTGCTCAGAAATCACAGAAGAAGAAGACAGTCCAGATCCTGCCTAAGAATCAACACGTTTTCAGTTTCCTTCAGTGTCAAAGTAATGCAGTGACAGTTGTCTGTTCATCCATCGATACACTGCAAACAGGAGCTGCTCATTTCTTCCTCCTTTTCTTCGCTAATTTGCCAAAATATAAACAAATATTGGCTCACGGCAACAGAACTCAAACTGAAGCCCAAAGCATAAGTCACTGAAAACATGGCAACGTTATAATTCATGTTTACATCTCCCAAAGCATTATGGGAAAGCGTAAAGCAGTGTGTAGGAAGCTGTATGTTTGTTCTCTACAGTCTATCAGTCGACAGCACAGATACAGGAGAAATCACACCTGTAGCTCACATTACACCTGTCCATCCTCACTGGGTCCGGCCCTCCTAAAGGCGTTCCTTAAGCTTTCTATTTTCTGTAAGGATTTTAAACAACATGTTTGCCCTCATGTGACAGTGTGAGAGTCAGGAGAGACAGGAAAAAAGACGTAGGAAACCGTAGGAGCCGAAACTGCTTCGACTGGATTCCTGACACACCCACAACAGGACGGAGCAAACAAGTCGCACACTCAAGGCTATGCCCTCCTCCGCCAGTGGAAAGGTTAAATCGGCATCATCAACAGTGAGCCTGCTGAGGTCTGAGCTGCGGTGATGCTGAGTGAGTCACAAACGAACGATCGGGCGCGAGTGTTACCTGAGCCATCTCCTGCAGGTAGGGCCCGAAGTGTTCCTTGGTGATGTTGGGGAGGTAGAAGGAGGGCATCACCTCCGTCTCTGCAAAGTCCAGCCCCCATGTTTTGGTGAAAAAGTCGGACTCTCGCTTGGCGAGCCGCGGGTCGTTCAGCGCGGCGGGGAGGTTGACCTTCGAACTGTACACCGTCCACCTGTCGTGCTCCGCCACCACGGACGGGCCGTCGCACAGGCCCCGCCCCTCACCTGCAGGAACACACATAACATATACATTATAAACTGGATATCTGTGGGACTGTTTGTGGGACAAAATTTAACGATTTAACAAAAAAATCAGTTAGTTTCAGTCTTAAAATGAGGTCTAGATTTGTTAAGACATTAAATGCAGTTGTTCCCACCGGTGGGCTCCTTGGGGCAGACGTCAGGCAAGGACCGGATGGACCGGCAGCGATGGGGGGAGGGATCCCGCTCCTTGCGATAGATCCCATCTCGGCCTCCACGAGGCACTGGGGAGGAGCTGTGGCTGGAGGCCATGGCATCGGGACTCGCCTCCCAGGAGGCTAGCTGCAGACAGAGGGACACATGCAGAGCTAGTTTTAGATACAGGGGAAGCAAAGTAAAGCATGAGGCTGATATAATTCCCAGGAAAAGACCATAAAACTATTAAAAACCCATCAAAACCCATGACACTATAAATTTACATTGTCAGAAGGGACCAATGAGCTTGAAGCTGAGAGCCATAGACAGGAAGCTGAGAGAAGGAGTAACACGTTGTAGATTTTGGTCTTTTTGTTGGGTTTTGATGACAGTAAAAAAAATACAGAACATAATGTCAGCCTTATCCTGTGAAGCTGCACTGCAATATTTTTTAAATCCACTCATCTTCACCTGAATCACGATCTGCAACACAGTAAAACATCTCATCCACACTGACTGATTCACTGTTTGTCCAAACTCAAGTCTGCTGATAGGAGTTAAAGGAAGTGACACTTATTTAAATCAGCAGCTCAAACCAGATGTGAAAGAGTCTTTTCTCGTTCTGTGCAGCAGGTTTAGGGCTGTTGACAAAAGTTAGACCACAGTTCAACGTGTGTGCCACATCTTCCCCACCTGCACAGCTCAGTTCATCAAGGACACACTGGACTAAAAAAACAAGACGAAAATGTTTTTACCGTTAGTCAAAATGAGCAATTTCAAGACGGGACTTTTTTCACACTAAATGAAAATATGAATTCACGATAAATTACGATCCATATTATTCCGAGTTCATGCTGCAGTTTGTGACTTGGTCAGCGTATTGAACCAGAGCTGCAACAATGAGTCGATCATTTGATTAGCTGATAGACAAAAATAATCTGCACCTATTTGAATAACTGAATAACTGTTTTTTCTGATCTACAATATATTTGGGTTTAAAACAACATCACTTGAAATTATGACGCGCATTTTCCACTTCTGACATTTCATAGATCAAATGAATAATGAGTTAATTGAGAGACTATAAGATGGTCATTATTAACATTCTTATATCGACCCCAGACACAGAAACATTATCATCCCAGAGTGCTGTTTGTGTCCCCTGATGAATCCAATATTCACTCCTCTCTGTTTTAGCTCTGTTTTGGTCTCCACCATCTCCTGAGAAGAAATATCTGCTTCCTAAATGTTAAATTTTCTTCACCAGCTGGTCTTTAACTGTGTCTGTTAGCTGTTTGGTGCCGAGCAGGTCCTGTTCAGTGGGTTTATCCGATCTGCTGCTGGAAACGCTGCTGATGAGACCACCAACAGGACAAAAAACATGCTGTGAAAACCAGAAACTATGAATGACACTAAAAAGCTGAGGGGGAAATGCAGAGTCAGGTGATAATTATTACCTCTGGTTATGTTTTCGGTGTTTAGTATTTTCTGATACCTCAGACGGCAATTAATCGAGAAAATAATTGTTAGTTGCAGCCCTAAATTTCAGTATTTGTGCTGCATCCACCTCATCTGTCCTCTCCCAGCACACTGATTACAGAGAAAAAGACTTGTGAAATGAGTGTGATAGGATGTGAAGCACAGATATATTGTTGTAATCTGACTGCTCAGACTGTGGAGGTGTAAACCCCTCTGCTGTTAATCCCATCACACTGATGAGAGGATGAGTGGATGAGAGGATTAGAGGCGAGGTCTGCAGCCTCGCCGTTACCACAACTGTTTTTAAGCTCCTTCATCATCACATCTTCACCGACAGAATTAACATTTCAAAGTGTACAACTTCAGACTCTCACAGACTGCTTGCTTCCCTGCCATCTACTGAGACGTCTGAGAGGTAAAAATAGAAATAATGGACGATTTATTTTTTGAAGAGTCGCGCAGCCTTGGAGGATTAGATGTTGCACATTAAAATGAGACTAAAACAGATTTAAGTCATCATAATTTCCTTCAATTCATGCCTGAAGGTACATTAAGTCTCCTGGATCTCTTGAAAGATAGAGAAAGAACAGCATTTCACAGGTGTTTGAATATACACTGATTTGGAATAAGACGATTCCAGCAGCCGAGGAGAGAAGTTGAGCCCGAACAGTAATTAACAAGCAGCCTTTCAGACCAACTATTTCCTCCTCTGGTTCATTTTGTTTGATCACACGAGAATCATTTTGGCATAATGGAAAATGATCAATCAGCAAATGACAGGTGGATTAAAGAAAACACAACAGCAGCGACTGCACAGAGATAATCCGGCTGCGATCAGTCAACCTAAATAATATTTCTGTGTTGACATTAAGGTTTAGTGATTTTTAGTTTTGCAAAAGCTCCACCAGATTAAAAACACAAAAATGAATGACTTCTTTTTCTGTAAATCCCAAATCAGCTTTCACCTGTGTTTTTTTCTCAGTCATCGTGTACATTTTGCACTAAATATTACGCGTAGTAAAAATAAAAATAACATTTCATTGGTCCACAGTTTTATTTTAGTATTTAGCAGGTCTGTGCTCCTGTAGAAAATAAAAAGAACAACATAAACACCAACTAAGAGTAAAACCTCAGTCAGTGTTTCTGTTTACGGTTGGTGATAAAGCTTGTAAACACTACTTTAGAACAATTAACTAACTCTGAACCCTAACACAAGTCCCTTTAAAAAGGCCTTAATCACTTTTTAATCTCAACACTTGGGGATTAAAGCTGCACTCAGGCAATTTAGTGCTGCACGTCCATAAAGTTTGGGGGACTCACAAGAGGAAGACTAAAAGAAAAATGTCAGAATCGAATAAGAGGATGAGATATCTTGACTTTTTGTTCCAGGTTTGGTTCAAGCTCCAAAAAACTTGGATCCTACATTTCCCATAACGCAACACAATAGTGTTTTTTCATTACAACTTCTCTGTCTGCACAGTAAATCTCAGTTTGTACACAACCTTTCTGTTATAAATGTGCAGTCTCCAAGCACCGACGTACGGGCACGATACAGCTCAAACATTCACTTCTCTCTCATTCACTTCAACTGAAGTTCGTACAGCGACAAATTAAGGATACGTTTCCTGTTTCGGTGCGAAAAATGGACAAATCATAATTTTAGCAATATTTTGTAAAATATTACACTACGAGACTACAGAACTGCTGCGTCTCTCTCATATACTGTGTACAGTTTGCGATTGCTCTGTTCAATATTCAGTTTTTATCTTGATGTGACATAATCTGGGTTATTTTCTCAGATTTGACAAAACTCATCCAGAGTTACCTAAGAAATTATAAAACAGTTTTCAAAGACTCCTCATAACTACTAACAACTCTTAATAACTAAGTGTAAAACTGGTGGAGTTTCCCTTTATCATAAATCAAATAATGTTCCTTTAAATCATGTCAGTTAAATTTAATTAGTGAATTAAAGTAATTGAATCATTATTGTAAAGACAGACTGTGTGTCTGATCGTCTGATCAGTAACATCGGGGCCCCCCAGGGAACTGCACTGTCCCACTTCCTCTTCACCACAGCTCAACGTGGCAAAGACGAAGGAGATGGTGGTGGACTTCAGGAGGAACAAGCCCCTGCCCTCTCCTGTCTGCATCGGTGGGACGGATGTGGAGGTGGTACCTGCATACAGGTACCTGGGCGTCACACTGGACAATAAACTGGACTGGTCCACCAACACAGAGGCCGTCTACAAGAAGGGCCTGAGCCGGCTTTACTTTCTGAGGAGGCTCAGGTCCTTTAACGTCTGCAACAAGATGCTGCAGATGTTCTACAAGTCTGTTGTGGCGAGCACCATCTTCTTTGCCGTGGTGTCCTGGGGTGCGGGCATCAAGACAAAGGATGCCAACAGACTGAACAAAATCATCAGGAAAGCTGAGTCTGTGGTTGGCTCTAAGCTTGTCACCCTGGAGGAGGTGGTGGAGGATAGGATGCTGGCAAAACTGCTGGCAATCATGGACAATCCCTCTCACCCCCTCCACAAAACACTGGACAAGCTAAAGAGCAGCTTCAGCCACAGACTCATTCAACCCCGCTGCTCTAAGGAACGCTACAGGAAATCGTTCCTCCCAACCGCAATAAGACTCTACAACTCATCTACCTCTGTCAGAGCCACCACCACAGAACTGCACTAAATGTCTCCTTGCACTGTGTACCCTGTACAACACTCCGCTCCATATACTGGAACATTTAATTTTATTTTATTTTATTCTATTGTATTGTATTTTATTTTATTCAAATATACCGGCTGATATGACGACTTAATTTCCCTTCGGGGATGAATAATATATAATAATAATATAATAATAATATCTATCTAGACTGAGATAAACAAAACAGTTTGTGCTTTAAGTGTTTAGCATCAAATTAAGTTGTTCTTCCCATGAAAAGTTCATGTTACTTCCCCCCGAGTCTGATCCTCATGTTAAAATATAACAAGTGAACTTTTACACTTCAACACGTTTTGAATTGTAAACTTGACCCGTGAACTCATCGCACAGCTCCGGGGCTCCTGCCGCGGCCGTCAGCCTCACATCCACCGGGCGGCCGCCGAGGGGCACCGCGGGGCGCACAGGCTCGGTGTACTGTCGCTGACCGGGCCGCGGAGGCGCCGGACCCCCGCGGCCCGGACCGGGGGCGGGACCGGACCGGGAGCCGGACCGGGACCGGGACCGGAGCCGGAGCGGAGCTGTCAGCGGCGGTTACACGTAGATGCTATCGGGTTAGCCACACGGCTAGCTCGCGCGCTGCCGGCGGCGGGGCGTCGCGCGGGAGGCTCGGACCCGCGAGGTTTTCCGTACCTGTCGTGAGAAGCACGGCGGCCGGTGGTTCTCCTCTTCACCATCACAGGAGCAGCGGAGGAGCCGGGAGGAGAACAACGAGAGGAGCCGCAGACACCAGCAGCGGTACACCGACCATCATGCACCGCGGCATGAGGAGGGGCGGGGCCGCTTCTTCTTCTGCTGTCGTAAAGCGGGCTGCTGCTGCCTGCTGCCCCCTGCTGGCCGCTGCTGCTGCCTGCTGCTGCCTGCTGCCCCCTGCTGGCCCCTGCTGGCCCCTGCTGCCCCCTGCTGCCCCCTGCTGGCCGCTGCTGCTGCCTGCTGCTGCCTGCTGCCCCCTGCTGGCCCCTGCTGGCCCCTGCTGCCCCCTGCTGCCCCCTGCTGGCCCCTGCTGCTCCCTGCTGCCCCCTGCTGGCCCCTGCTGCCCCCTGCTGCCCCCTGCTGGCCCCTGCTGCTGCCTGCTGCCCCCTGCTGGCCCCTGCTGCCCCCTTCTGGCCCCTGCTGGCCCCTGCTGCCCCCTGCTGGCCCCTGCTGCCCCCTGCTGCCCCCTGCTGGCCCCTGCTGCTGCCTGCTGCCCCCTGCTGCCCCCTTCTGGCCCCTTCTGGCCCCTGCTGGCCCCTGCTGCCCCCTGCTGGCCCCTGCTGCCCCCTGCTGCCCCCTGCTGGCCCCTGCTGCCCCCTGCTGGCCGCTGCTGCTCCCTGCTGCCGCCTGCTGGCCCCTGCTGCCCGCTGCTGCCCCCTGCTGCTGCCTGCTGCTCCCTGCTGCCTCCTGCCGCTTCCTATTGCCCCCTGCTGCCCCCTGCTGCCCCCTATTGCCCCCTGCTGCCCCCTGCTGGCCCCTGCTGGCCCCTGCTGGCCCCTGGCCCCTGCTGCCCGGCTTCCACCCCACACAGGTGGACACCCTGTCCACATACTTTTGGCCACATACAATATTTCTTATTTTTATTCTCTTTATTTACACTTATACCTTTAATTTATACAGTAAAAAAACAATAATAATCAAAATGTTAACAAAAGGATAGTTAAGGAGTAGTAAAAATACTGTTACAAGTAAAAATCCTGCATTTAAAATCTTACTTACAAGTAAAAGCAAAAAAAGTATTATAATCAAAATATACTTAAAGTATCAAATGTCTAATGGCTCATTTCAGAAAAATATATTGATTATAATTATTGATGCATTAATGTTGCAGCTGGTATAAGTGGAGCTCATTTCAGCTGCTTTATATATGCTGAGTAGTTTCATCTACATTATATCCAGTGGTGGATGTAACGAAGTACACCGACTCAAGTACTTTACTGCTACTTTCTCCTTCTCCTCCACCACACAAAGAGGTATATTGTACTTTTTACTTTCTCATCCCTTTCCTGTCCAGTGAAAACCTCGTATCTCCACATGTGTTGATGGTGAATGTTTGTGATGAAGTGAAGGATGAAGAGTTCCTTTATGTGCTGAGAAAATTCTCCTCCTGAAGCTAAATAAACTGTTTCAAACCCTCTGGGATCAGCTGGAAAAAGCATCGTCACAAAGCTGAAAACAGGCTGTTTTTCTGATGAAAAGTTGACTTCTTAGAGATACAAGATTCTCACAGGACGGCGACGCTACAAACACCTGATGATCTTATAGACCATGATGCATTGCTGCAGATTAAACTACCCAACAGGATATAAAGGAGTTAAAATGAGCTCAACCTGTTCTTTCACCACTGGGCCTGTGGGTATATTTGTATGCAGGACACAAGAATAAAAGCTTCATCGTCATCGTGTAAGAGACTTGGCTCTAAGTGTGTGCAGGAGTCTGTATTGCAGCTTTTCAAACAACACAAACAGACACAAACATCAGCTGTGTGTTTTTATTGTTTGTAATTGGTACAAAAACAGTCAGTGTGCAGAACGACTGCATAGCAACAAACATGGAAACCAAACTGGAGACGATGAATGAACACATTCAGTCTGAGAAACATGAAGTGAGTCAGTGAACTGCTCAGCATCTGTTTCGTTACATTTACCCTCCTGATGCATCTGTTGTCACTTACAATGAAACTCTCTTTCCCACAGAAGAGCCTTTAAACAGGAAACACGGCGGGACCCTGAAACACTCGACTGAAACCAAACTGATGATCACGTCTTAGTGTTAATGGCTCTTTAAGGCAGCGTGAGACAGTAATCAGCTGGGAAAAACATTACAGCTGTTAAATCCTGCATCGATTTACAGAAAAAACATTATTGAAGAGGTAAAAGGAATAAATAAAAAGTTTAAAGCAAATCAAACATCGTGCAGCTTTGTCCAGGGAAGAACTTCAGAGGAGGACAACACTGCCTGAATCATATATGATATTTAAAAAAAGGACAGGAATCAACCCAATAAATGCATCTATATTGGTCTAAATTAAGTTAAAATAAGTTATAAAAAATTAAGTTATGAAAATCCCCAAACTCAGAGGATATATTTCTGTCCACTCGTCTGTTTGTTAAGGCCTGAGGTCAGAGGTCTGAGTGGCTTCTAGTCCAGCGGGCTTTGGAAGATGAGTCTGATGCAGCCGGCCTCTCCGCTCAGAGGCTGCACGCAGAACGGGCAGGCGGTGTGGAAGGTGTGCGTGCCGTGCGGCAGCGGGATCTGACTCCAGTACGCCGTCGTCTTGTCCGAGCAGACGTGACCGCAGGGGACGAAGGCGTGCGTGGGGGGCTCCGCGTCCACGTAGAAGCCCGCCTCGCAGCCCAGCCACAGCGGCTTGTAGGGGCCCCGCGTCCGGCACATGGGGCACTCTCTCTCCTGACACTCCGCCTCCACCTCGGGGTTGCGGCGCCCCCCCCAGCCGTGGTAGCCGTGCACGTGGCCGCAGCGCAGGTAGGCCCAGGGCTGCTTCTCGTCCAGGACGTCCTTGCGGCGGAGGCTGGGGAAGGCCAGCGTGTTGAAGCCCACGGGGCACTGCGGCCGCCCGGCGTTCAGCTCCTGCCGCAGCGCCTCCAGGTGTTTGACGGTGGGTGTGTCCGCCAGGCCCTCGGCCGTCCGCCACAGCAGGGTGGCGCCGCACAGGTCGATGAGCGAGCCGTCCATCAGCTCGTTAGACTCAGAGTCCACCTGAAGGAGAGACGAGCAGAAGGTTACAGGTCATTCAAAACAGCTCGATATGACGCTGCACCCTGTTCATCTTTATATGGAGACTAAATAGAAAGCCAAAGTCATGATGTCACTTCCTGTCTTTAAACATGTTCCTGGGATTTATTATCCATAAAAACAAGAGAAATTAACATCTACTACAACTTTGTTAAAATCATGAATCAAAGTATTCATGATTTTAACAAAGTTAAAAGTGCCCTTTGGCATTTTAACGACTAGTAGCACGATTTTGACAATTACAAAATCAGCCTACTGCCACCTTAAAAACATGGCGAGAGCTAAAGGATTTCATGTTCATGTGTTTATTGTCAGCAGCAGACTTCTGTAATGATGCCTTCACAGGTCTTTGTAAAAAATCAATCAGACATCTGCAGCTCGTCCTCACTAACGCCAAGAAAGTGGAGCACATCACACTGGTGCTTGTATCACTGCGCTGGCTTCCTGTGTTTCAAAGGATGGATTCAAAAATCCAATTATTTGTCTATAAAGCCCTAAATACGTCTCTGATTTATTGGTACGTTACAAAGCATCCAGAGGTCACCTGGAACAGGTTTACTCAGTGTTCCCAGGACCAAAACTGACCGAGGTGCTCCCCACCTGTGGAACAAGCTTCCTGAGGTCTGCAAAAACTCTCAGCTCATTTAAATCAGAGATTAAAACATTATTGTTTTCTGTGGCTTTCCTACAAATTACATACAGCTCAATTTTTATCTGTAACTACTTACTTGCTTGCTTTCATTTGTATTGTCTTTAAATGTAGTTTCTTTTTAATCTTGAACTTTTTCATTGCCTGTTTTCACTTTTTTTTCGTGGTTTTCATTGTCTTTTAAATGCACTTTAAATGTATTCTAATCCCCTGTACAGAGCGCTGGATTGCCTTGTGTCTGAATGGTGCCGTATAAATAAACTTGCCTATTTCAGCCTCTGGGTTCATGCTGTTCTGCTGATCGACAGCTGGTGGCAGTAACGTGCAAAAAAAACAGCAATGCACCAACAAAAGCAAGGAAGAAGACAAATAAAAATGAATGTACACAATAACCTATTTAAAATATTCAAAACAAAACGGTTTTTGCAAATGTTATATGAGGAAGAAAATGCATTCGCCCTAATCTGTTTGCGTTCAGTGAAACTGCAGCTCCCATGAGGGGCAGCGGGGGTCACCCACCATCTTGCCCCTCTGCTGAGATGATCTGGTTTCCCGCAGCGTGAAGACGTTGCCGCAGACCGAGATTTCCCTCCACAGGCCAGGTTTAGAGTCCTGGTTGAAGCCGTGGCGCGGGTGCATCACCAGAACGCCGTTGGTGGTCAGTCCGTCCATCTGACCATCCGGCATCCTCCACTTGGCCGCCTTCTCCTGTGAACGAGTCGAGGATTCACGATTAGTCGATTAATCTCTTACTTAAGCAGGTTGTGAATCGCCGTGAATCGTCCACGTCTATAGGCAGCAGTTAGTGCGGCCTACCCCGAGGAAGATGTTCTTGGAGGAGTCGAAGCCCGCGGCGTAGATCCGCGCAGAGTAAGGCGGGTTTCGTTGGCAGATGATGCGGCAGGCGAAGCGGGAGATGGTGCTCTGAACCGTCTGGCCGTCGGCTTGGCTCTGACCGCCGGGCGACGTGTCGGTCACCACAAAGTCGATGGGATTCTCTGTAGAACGACCGATCTGCGATGATACAGGAACAAGAGGTTGATCTCAGCATTTGATTTGCAGCTGTGTTGATTCTCATTTCTAATTTATCTCATTTTCTTTCATTTTTTCTCAGTTTTTCCTCCTCTTAACAGACTTACCACCGTCTTTAGTGGCGTTGAGGAAATTCCACCAATCGCCAAACCCCCCCCCCATTGTGCAACATGCAAAATACACGTTGGTCAAAAACAAACCAACACAGGAACAAAATCAAAGCTATTCTTCCTCTTTTTTTTGTGATGACAAACTAAAAGAAAGAAAACTAAAAACAGTGAAGCTCATATTATGAATCCTGGCACACTTGAACTGTCTCTGTGAATCTGAAGGGACATCAGGTGGATGCTACAGACCTGGAACATGTCTGTGTTGCTGTTGTGGGTGTACTCCACCACCACCGTCTGTGCCCGGGACAGGGTGTATGAAATACTGTGCTGCTCCTTGTTGCTTATGGCCTTCAGAAACACAGAGGAGATGCACTGTTACAGTGTGACACAAACAACTGTGATTGTTCTTTGTGTTCGACAATGGCATGTTTTTATTAATGCAGTGAGTCTGTAACAGGAAGAGGAACTCCTGGTGATATTACAGAAACAGTACTGATAAAAATAAATGCTAAAAACATACATGGAATAAGGTGTTTTTTCTCATTCAAAAGTAATATCTAAGAGCCAAAGCCCATTCACTTTCTGTTTTCTTTTGTGTTGCTTATAGCACATTTAAAGGTTTCACTTCTGTCTGTACTCCTGAGCTAACTCATTTAGGCCTAAACTTCATCAGGCTAAAATAATCCTGTTTATTCTCATCCAGCTAATTTGGTTCTTTTTAAAGCAGTTTGAAGGTCGATTTGTTGATCCTGGATGAAGTGACCTTGAAGAACAGCGTGCTCTTATTTTGAAATAAAGGCAAAATGAGTAGAGAGCTGAAACCACGATCAGCACAATCATACGATTGGGTGAGTGCTGATCACGTGATTGCAGGTACACAAGGAAGGTGTGTAGGGAACACTCCCAGCATGCACTGGGGCCATAGCTTCACGGACACGCGCCTTAGAGAGAGATATGTTCTGGTTCAATTGGTCTTTTAAGTTGAGTTTGAGTTGAGTTTATTTCTTTTTGCTCACAGCTTCTCAAGCTATATTGTTGTATATTTCATGATGTATAAGTATCGGTCAGTCTTTATTGTGTAAACTAATTGGGATGATTACACCAATAGATTATTGTTACATTTATAATAACCTCCATGTTCTCATCTAAAATCATATTTAAATCGTATTTATCATTAATAAGGACTTGTTGCTCTGACAGCAGCTCCAGATTCATTTTAAACCAGCTTCAAAGAATCCAGACTCGTGTAAAATGGTCAATACTCTGAAGAACAGGGCCATGGTCCACTTTTACCTGGGTGTCACGCTCTCACCTTGGCAGCCTGAGGTGTGCAGGAAGCGTGGACGGTGCTGGGTTTCACACCGTTGGCCTTGTTTCTGCGACACAGAGCGAAGCGACTTTTCCGCCTCCCCTTGTCGCCGTTGGGCAGAGAGCCGTTACACCTGAACACACAAGGAGGGGAAAGGTGTTATAAACACTCATAGAGGATCCACACATGTAATCGGGGCTACATCACGCCTTATTAAAGGCAGAGTTCGGATTTTTTGAAGTGGGGTTGTATGAGGTCCTTCTCTATAGTCAGTGTATCACCTACAGTAGATGGCAGTCAGCACCCACAGTTTGGAGAAGCAGGCAGCTGCAGCGACAGGACGCTCAGCGATGGACGGAGTCAGCAGCAGAACGTAGTTTAGCCACATAAAAAAAGGACCACCTAACAGAATCAATATCAGTTTAAGTTTACACTATATTTAAAATATTTTCACCTCTTTACGTTGCTGTCAGACAGCTGACGGAGAACTGAAGCCTTTTATCCATCTATGCAGTCGTCAACGCCACCAGACTCCCTTGCGAAAAACAGTGATTTTACCTCACAGAACACAGGAGTTGCTGGTGTCCTGCTGCCTCGATCAGTTAGTTTGTTTGTGTTATTGTGTGACTTTGGTGTTTTAACATGTTAGATCGGATCCGAAGTAACGTGTAACAAAGTGTAACGAGGCAGCAGCAGAGCAGCAACTCCCGTGTTCTGCGAGGTAAAATGTCAGAGGAGTCTGGTGGCTGTGAAGAGAGCGATGCAATGGCTTCAGTTCCCCTTCAGAAACGGCTGTGTGAAGACAAAGTAAAGTGGTGGAAATATTCAATACACATCGCTGAGCGTCAGAGGCGTAAATGCACATATTTTTATCATATTTTGTCCTATTATTGCCCAACCCTGGTTTATACTCGAGTGATGAAACACTGGGAGAGTCGAGGGTCCCAGACAGCTTTGCTTCAGCTCTGGATACAATAATACAAAAGCAAAGAAAAGGTCTGAAACCACAGCAGCCAACCTCCCTGAACCACAGCTCTCTCTCGTGTCCACAGTGAATGGCCTTCAGTCAGGAAGTCAGCTGCATTCTTTGCTGTGGTGGAGTTTCTCAACACGTTTAACTGTAATTATGCTGCTTCCAAACAATAAACAATATCTACCAGAGGAGGGGCAAAGACACAGACAAGTACATTTACTCAAGTACACATCTGAGATACTTTAATTGAGTCTTTTCTTTTCATGCCACTTTCTTCTTCACCACAACTCAGAGGGAAATATTGTACTTTTTACTATATTTATCTGACAACTCTATTCTTTACAAAAGTTGTTATAAATTAAACTCCCCAACAGTTTATACGAGTCCAGCTGAAACCATCAGTCCATTAATCAATTAGTCGATTGACAGATGATGTGAACTACCTGTAAAATCATTTCCTGGCTGCAGCTTCTCAGATGTGAAGATTTGCTGCTTTTCCTTTGAATGATTTGAATCATGTGAATGTGTTTTAATAATGTTGAGCTTTGGACTGTTGGTTGGACACAACAAGCATTGTGAAGGTGTCACTTTGGGCTCTGGCTCATCGTGACGCCATTTCTCACTATTTTCACTATTGTTACAAAGCAAAGGATCAATGGATCAATGGAGAAAATAATCAGCAGATGGATCCAGAATGAAAATAATCATCAGCTGCAGTCCGTTTCAAAACAGTTCAAAATGAGCTCCAACAGTAAAATCCTGCTTTTCCATGAATGATGAGGAATAATAATCTAATGATAGAATATATAATAGTACAACAGGCACAGGGACATTTTACTGTGGAAATACTTTAACTACATTTTACTGATTATACTCACAGACTTTTACTGCAGGAACATTTTAACAGTTACTAGTATTTCTACTTAAGTAAAGGATCTAAATATTTCCTCCATCATTTTCATTCTGTAGGCCTGCTACACCAGTTTTGGGGCTGTTGTCAAAGGTGTGTTACTTTTTTAAATTTTGATGAAGCTGAGCTATCAGTTTTCCCTGTTTCTAGTCTTTATCTTGTGCTCGACTAAACACGGCCGCGATCTGTCTAGTTAATGCAGGTAAGAAGACAAATAAGGAACATTTCCCAAACTTTTCTTTCACAACTTCCACTGCAGACAGGAAGCTGAAGAGCAACAACGGTTTCAGTAACACATTCAAATGCAGGATGCTGTGGTCATGTGGTTTACCATTTATCCCCCCGAGCCACCAGGACGCCTGTTAAACACAACTTAACTACATTTATTTGTGAAACATCATTTATTTGCAGAACATTTGTCTCGTCCTGAGCTGCTGTTAATCTGAAAAGAAAATTTCTGGAAGCTAAATGTTGCGGGACAGTTAATAAAAGTCGGTTTCTGGGTGGCGTTTATC
Organism: Lateolabrax maculatus; assembly: GCA_031216445.1. Taxonomy (NCBI): domain Eukaryota; kingdom Metazoa; phylum Chordata; class Actinopteri; order Acropomatiformes; family Lateolabracidae; genus Lateolabrax; species Lateolabrax maculatus. The sequence goes on along the minus strand of CM062204.1, from coordinate 2,127,108 downwards.
TGCAGAGCCAGACTGCAGCCAGCCGCAGGTCAAGTAAACATTCGAGTTCAGTTAAACGTTGAGCCATTCTTTCACGGGATAATGCAAACTTCCTGCGTTTCAGATAAAGTGACGGCCACCTCCTTTCTTAGACAAACTCAGACCACCCCAACTCCACTGAGGCTCCACTGTACGACACATAACACGACCTCTGTTTTCACAAACTATAAGGCTATTTAAAATTAAACCTTACCACCAGCGTAATTGCCGGTTACTGGCTCTCCCAGACTGTTTAATTCCACATGTGGACACAATAATACGAAAGCAAACAAAAGGTCTGAAACCACAGCAGCCACGGCTTTCTCTATCGTCTCTCGGCCTCCCTGAACCACAGGCTGTCTCTTGTGTCCACAGTGAATGGCCTTCAGTCAGGAAGTCAGCTGCATTCTTTGCTGTGGTGGAGTTTCTCAACACGTTTAACTGGATCGAGTTTTGCTGCTCATGAACAAAAACCAGTGGATTGAATTTCATGCTGCACATAAAAATTGTCAAATGAGGGGATTTCTTTAATCTTATTTATCTGGACACACTTGACGGGTTTCTTATCTGCACCAAATGGGGTTTCACACACACACACACACACACACACACACACACACACACACACACACACAGAACAAAAGCACTATGGCCAAACAAGTCTCAGATGTTGTGGGCTTTCTGTTGCAGGTGAAATAGTTACTACAAACCCAGAAGTTCAGTTTAAAGGCTTATCAAATACCAAACACCACACAGTAGGGCTGGGTATCGAACCTCAATACTTTTTTGGTACCGGCAACAGTGAAAAACTGTCAAGTATGAAAAGCTGGCATCAAATGTCTGGTCAGATTTGTAACTTCGATCATTTACTCCACTGAGGGAGAACTGTGGCTCTCTGGATATGAGCTGTCATGACAGCAATACAACTGTTGTCCATATAGATGTTGGCAAAGTACGCAGCAGATTTGCATTTATGCTCCTTGGTTCAGCCTGTGAGGTGTTCTGCCTGATATGTGCATTTGCTCATATTTGACTTGTACCAGCCTGCCGGATGGCATCTCATTAAGTTAAAAACTAGAGACAGAACTCCTCCATGTTTTTGTGCCAGGACCCTCTGTAGTGACGCCCCGCTGCACCAGCATGAAAGAACAGACCAGGGTTTTTCTTTTTTGGTGGCCAAAGCTACTGTTATTGTGAAAAATGTTCCTCTATTTTTTTCTTTTATGTAACCCAGATAATCCAAATGTGTGCAGCTTCTGGCAAGGACAGGTGTCATTTACTCAGGGGACGATGGGGGACGTGTCCCCACCACTTTTTGAAATGGCGGATTTGGTCCCCCATCACTTTTTAAGAGCATAATTTGTTAAATATGTTCTGCACCAAGAAATGTTAACTTACAAATGAGACAAATTAAACGCCTTGAGTTTGTTTGCACATTAAAAGGGACGATTAATATTGTTCGATTGACCTGGTGTTGCAGCTGTGGATGCGTACAGATGACTGTTGCTTGTGTGGTTCGTATTGTAAAGTAGCAACACGATCTAAAAACAGATCTTCAGAACATGAGATGGTCAGCAGGTTTTTAAAGTCCACATAAATGAGTCGTTAAAGAGCTAAAACAAGTGAAACCTTTAACGCTCCATCTTGATGTTTCAGAAGTTTTAGTCTTAGTGAACATCTTACCCCAACACAATGAGCTCTCCATATTTGACTGGTCCTTTGCTGGAAGCAGGGGGGGTGGAGATATTTTCCTGACCCAGCGAAAACATCTGTGCAGCCTTCGGCGGGGGGAGGAAGCTGTGAGGAAGGATGAGGACTTTCCCCGATGACACCCTCAGAGCGTCTCCATCAGTGCAGGTACACACATCACCTGCACACACAAGCCGCATTGTGTCACTTTGTGCGTCACTTTGGAGATTTCATTTAAAATGTTAAAAACCCTCTTCAGACATTCATGCAAACACACACACACACACACACACACACACACACACACACAAAGGCTTCAACACAACAGCATTCAGTACTACAATACACCCACACTGTCTTTGTGCTGGGAGCTGGGGGCAACAGCAGCAGACAATGTATGTATTGACTCCAGCACACTGAGCGGGGTTGTTAGGTGTAAATCAGAGCCATTTGCGTCCGTGACGTGGTGACTCACTTAGCAGCACAAAAAAACAAAAAAAAAAACACTAGCCGAGCATTCATACAGACGCCCGATACGACGCCAAAAGGCCGAAAGGGGAAAACAACGTCATCCTAAACCTGAGAGTTACTCGACAGGTTGACGAATTCTGCAACGATGTGGTTGAAGAGTTTAGTTCAAGGTTTTGTAGAGTTTGTATTATGTGTGATATTTGTATATGCATTATGATATTTAGTACCTGTTTCTGCTGTACGCTGTTCAGTAAGGACCAAACGAACTTCAGAGACCCCAGTTTGGCAGCGTGTCTCAGGTGAAATTAGGTTTTTTAATGTGTAATTTGCAGCTAAATATACAAAGACAAGACGCATGTGAATTTGGACAGATTTTGATTGGCTGTCAGTGTATCAATCATTCATCAAATCACTCTGAAAGTGATCCAAACAATATTGTTCACCACTGTCGTTGCCGTTATAGTCGTGGCGATGTGGCAGTGCGGACTCCGCCATCATCTTGAGTTAGAAAGATTTTAAAAACGATATATTTATGGTTATCGTTCTTGGTGTGGACCGCCCTGAAGTCCCATTTAAATAGAAGGCCTTCTACTGTCGTCGAAAAAAGTTAATGTCAGCGTAGGTAAGAAGTGGAAAAAACCCTCAGTTGATAATTGTATTTACATAATTTCCGATATCTTTACAATGGCTACGTAGGTCTTGTCAGATTTTACCCGTTGATATCACCCCCACAACACACCGCGTCTCTGTTTGGCTCTGAGTTTGGAACAGAAGTCTAATATTTTGATAATGAACAAGGTAAAATGGATGAAAAACCAAAATCAATTTTATGCTGTTTTACCACACATTAGCTGCATCCACCAGATTGATGAGTTGATGAAGACTTTCTGCTATTTGTAAGACACTTTTATAAAAACTGCTTGTATTTCTCGGTTGTCAGATGTTTTCTTTTACCTCTCAACATACACTGATTGTAATATACAGTAATTGCTATAAAATGTACTGGTTTGATTGATCACAAACTACCTCTGGGTCTAAATCGCTCCAGACTTCTGCTACTGTAAACTTTGGCGTAGGAGGCGTCTCTGATTGTTATCGACAGCACGTGAAACCACAGAAAAACTAAAACGCTGACGCTGTTACACAAAAAAAGGTTTCCACCCCACAAGATGCTTCATATCTTAAAACATTTATCTTGATAAGCTGAAACTGAAAGAGCATTCGAGTACTGATTTGGACGTCGGTTACGATGCCAACGGTAGACATCATTCTTGTCAGCCCTATAAAGAACTGAGAGATAATGTTTGTTTAGTTTCTACTGAATATTTGAAGGCAAACTGTTAAAATTACACTAATATATAAAACTGTAACCCTTATTTTATTGCAATTGTATGTTCTTGAAATTAACAATAACATATTTTTCAGTATTTTGTCATATCGTCAACAGTATCGTTATCACAGAATTACCCTGAAATATTGCCCACTCCTAGTTAGTAGCTTTTTTCTGAACTTTTGCAACAGAAATTAGTACAAATGGTGTAAAGAACTTTATCCTCCTTTTCCACAAAACAAAGCAAATTTTTCCACCATTTTTTGGTTTGAACATTTGTCTGTTTCCTTTTTGTGTTTACCTGCCACATAAATCTTCATTAATAATGTTTCTTCATGTATATTCAGTGTCTGAGGTGTTTGCGTCTCCACAGGCTGTAAACATCATGCAAACAAATATCTTGTATGCTTGGATACCATATTGATGAGCAATGGTGTGTTCCTGAGAAGTTGCCATTTTTCAGCTTATTACCAAGCAAGATCTTCTCCTAAAACCCTCAAATTCACCAGGATATAGATCCACACATCCAAATGTTTACAGGCTTCATAGTCAGAAACACACCAGCTGCTTTACTAGTTCATCAGCCCAACAAAAGAACACAGAGATAAAAATCTCCATCAGTCATCTTACTGGAATCTTACTTTTATAATGTGTTAATATGATAAATAAGTTGAAATAATAAGTGTAAAACATCTACTGTAGTTACAAGTCTAACTCAGACGCCTCTTTTAACTGGAACTCGAGATAAAATCACGACAGTCAAACGAAACAAAAAAAGGTTGACGATGGTGATGATGGTAATCATTATTCTGTGTATGTGTGTGACATTTATGTGTGAAGAGAGATATTTGTATATCGTCTACAGGGGACCTCAAATGTGGTCTGAAATGTCTTAATATACAATTACAGCATCAGCTTTCTAATTAATAATCTTTCTATTGTCCAGAAATACGTTTTGTGAGCATTCAAACATGAACTTCCACAACTGGAACAATCACTTTAAAAGGTATTTAGTAGGTGTGTTTTATTTATGGTAATGTCTAATATACGCAGCCGTCACACCCCCGGCGGTAGACGTGCACTCGCTGTAGCGTCGCCGCCGGTCTCTTGTCTGAATCAATCCCATTCAAAACTCCACTCCTGGTAATCCTTAAATTGGCACCATCAACCCGCCACACACAGGGCTGCTTTAATGAGTGAGATGATTGTTTAGATCATCAACTAGAAGCCGATCACAAGACGAGATGCGTCACAAAGCGTCGACTGTTCAAGGTCTCGCTCAACAACACTTCAACATGTGGCCAGGAGAAGCTGTTGATTGATTACATCATATGTTCATTTAGATTTCGATTTAGATTACTTTGATTAAGACATTTTTTATGCATAAAAGCTGAAATAACCCAGGACTGAATATATTTGGGTTTTGTTGGTTGGACAAAACAAGACATTTCAAAATGTCAACGTAGGTGTTTTCATGAACCAAAAGATTAATCGATTGAGAAAATAATCAGCACATTAATTGATGATGAATCATTAATTGCAGACCTAGTTTGCTCTTTGGGGATTCAACCAGTGAGTTCAACCAGTCCCAGTTTAGTGCCTGACACGTCTTACCCAACACCACACTGAGCTGATGTTGGTTTTGTTTAGATATTGATCATATTGAGAAGATCCTAAAACAACATGTGGCTGAAATCTGAAATCGTAGACTGATCTTAACACCTCCCCTAATCTATTTCCTCGGGGAAACCCTGCAGCCGCGTTGGAAATGTTCATCAGCTGAGTTCAGTGGGTGAAGGACATTTATAGATACACGTATCATGAAAAGCCTCCGTCCTTCCGGCAGCTTATTTGGGCGGCCGTGAATACAGCCAGGGAACCGCAGGGGCACAGAGACCCATTCACTGCCGGTAACTGGACACCACATACGGAGGACGACTTCTGAAGTGACTTCACTCCTCCACAACAAACGCTCTGTTGTGCGTCTCTCTCGTGACGAAGACGTAGCCGGTCACACAACAGACTCAAGCACCACTGGCCTCCTTTACCTTTCACTATTTACCTTTTTTTGTTTGTTATGTTTAACTGAAAAAATAGCTTTTATTTGTTGAGTATATAACTCAAAATATAATAAAAAATAGGCCTTTCCTTGTGGTCATTCTATATAAACTATTTATCCATTGAATTAACAGACAATGTGATATATCGTGATATGTATCGTTATCTGGATATGACATTAAATTACCTTTATCAGGATATGAGATTTTTCATCATACATCTTTTCATAAATGTTCTATTACTCTTCACATATTGATGTTTTATATATTTTACAATGTTTTTTATTGTATCCCCTTCTCTGCTCCTACTGTTAGTATTGGTTAACAATCTCTTTCCATTATCATTACACTAGTTTTCGTTTTATGTCAGTGATGGTGGAGATCGCATCGCCCTCCAATCTGACGCCCACGTACGTTAATTTAATTCTATCCCGTTGAGTTCAAAATAAAAGCCGCCTATGTGGTTTTAGGACTCTGTGACGGCCGACCTGACAGATGCAGAGTGGATTTAAACTTGTGAATTATTTATCCAGAGAGGCAGCAAACGGGTCAACAGCAGGTCTCACTATCGTCACCTGAGGCCGGTACCACGAACCAGACACGTGGGTCTCAGCCGGCTAACTCTGGCCAGATCACCATGTTGACAATAAAGTGAGAAATAATGAAGAGCAATAGATGTTTTTATAGGCCAGTAGGATCATTTAGCTGTTCCAGACTTCCTGTGTGTTTATCACAATATATAATTATACATTATGATGATTATAGCAGCATTTTAACTGCCAAAAGACGGGATTCCTGACAGAGTTGATGCATCACTGCAGCTCAGAATAACATGAGCTGACTTTGTGATGTTAACTTGAAATGAAAGCTATCAAAAAAAGACATAAAAAACCACACACACTGTTAAATATTTTGATTAGCTTTAGATTATAGATGCAACATTTCGGTCAGATAGACCCACTCAGGCATTAACTACTTTTCTTCTCCTCTCTGCTTTGGCACAAAAACTGTCAATAGTTTGTTCATCATCACACAAAAAAGCTAAAATGACTCACTTTATAACTAAATAAAGACACAACAATTCCTGCTATTTATAACCTTAATTTAATATTTGGAAATCACTGTGAAATTATTTAAATTATGATTTCCTCTCATTCTATTCTAGTTATGTGATTATGTTATATACATTTCACCTCCACATATATATCCCTTTTTGCTGTCCCTATAACCAAGTTTCCCGTGTTCATCTCATTTCATAGTATAAATACTTAAAGGGAAGTTTCGCCACGTTTTATGTGGATGTCCAAGCAGTGTTGATGGTAAATGTAAACGGAGTTCTCTGTGCCTACATGTACCAGGATGCATTGCCTGCGAGCTTCTGACGCCGTGCTGCATTTCTTCAGCCGTATAATCCGGCTCAAATAAATACGGCTGAATATCCCAGTCAGACAAAACACAGTAAACTGTCTCCTCGTCCATAACATCCTCTGCACTCAGGCTTCTGGGATGTTATTTTGCTGTTTGAAACGTAGCTCGTTTAATAATTAAAAGTTCTGCATCTCGAGCGCCTCCCAGAAAGAGCCCGTAGTTCTTCCTGTCGTCCGTCTACGTCACTGTTTATCCCAGACGTGACGGAAGAACAACAGATTTTGCAGCTTTCGCACTTTTATCCCTTAACTCAGATAGATAGAGACAAAGGTTGAAAGTCGGTGAAATTTCCCTTTAATTCAACTCTGCCTCACATGAATGAGCCGGTATCGTGATGCGCACACACACACACACACACACACACACATATAAAACTAACCCAGTTCTCCATGGCAACAGACGGAGATAAAGGCTGTGTGTGCGTGAGCTGCCTGTCACACACATCCAACTGTCCCTGTAACAGGCGGAGGGTGGGCGTGTGTGTGTTGGCAGGGCGGAGGTCAAGCAGACAATACCGTCAGTGTGCTTACATCGCACTAATAATTCAATTAAGATCAGATTAAGGCAGCAGACTAGTCCCATTACTGCACCGTGTAAACAGTTTAAACAGATTATTTCAGGTGAGTTAAGAGAAATTAGGACACATTTAACCAGATTAACAAAGATGGGGGTTACTCATCAGTCTTTGAATTAAAGCACAAAAGACATAATAGAGTAATTTAGTTTTTTTAAATGTAATTTGCGCCTTTTGTTGTTAAAAATTAGGTCACATGACTTTGTAAAAGAGCCAAACAAAGACATTATCATCCAGAGAGTTTAAGAATTCACTGTTGTAAAGGTCTTAATATTATCTGGCCGATAGTTCAGTATTATTTTTTTACATTCACCATATCGTGACATATTTTGGATAATTTACTTATTTCAGGGATTCCTAAACAGTGGACACATTATATCTGATGGCTTTTTCTGGCTTAATTTTAAAGTGTGTTTATCTTTTCTGATGTTAGCAGAGGTGGGGGGGGCAGGAAACCATGTATTTCTATTGTGGTACTGATTTCAACCATAACGCTGCTCACTTCTGCAGCTCTGCTTTAATCCACCCGGACTGAACTTCCTCCAGGTCGACTCTGCCGTGTGGGGGGGGGGGGGGGGGTGACGTGTCCGTGAGCTTTAATGTGAGCGGACAGTTGGACAAAAAAGGGGGCAACTTTCAAGTTTTAAATGGGGAACAAAGGCAGCGTCTGCGGGGACAGATGCTGCTGTAGGATGGTGCATGCTAATCAGTTTGTGTGGCCAGAACAAAAGAGGCCAGCTGGGCCGCAGGGAGCCGGACAGACCGGCCTGGCAGCTGAAACCTGCTCAGGATCACATTTATATCCACTATGGTAAAAAGAATATGTACTTGGAGTGATATTTATAAAAACCCTGTAGAAGAAGTTAACTTAAAAGTCACAATTCAGTACTACAGTTGAAGGAAATACAAAAAATATAGAGTTTAGGATAATATACTACAAATATACACTACTATCAAAGTACAAGCAGCTGGAGAAGTGTTTATAATTTCTTTGTATATAACTCTATAGCTAACTTACTTGAAGGAAATATAGAAACATTATAGGATACATGAGACAAAGGAAACATTAAATGATAAACTTATAGCATTACAATGCTATAATAAGTCACTATAGGAATTGATGCCATAATATATTATAAAATAAAACAATACAAAATATCAAGAAAACCTGTTTTAAACTTCTAGCATTAACCTACATTACATTAACATAGATACATTAACATTATGAGATTTTTTGTTAGAGAAAAAGCAAAAGTTATGTTTTTTTTATATTATTGAAACATTATTATTGTAACATTAACTTATATAAGAGTAGTTGAATTGATATTTAGCATCAGTGCGGTTTGTGTTTGACACGTTTAAACGTTGGTAAAGTTAAAGTTAATAAGAAAGACCAGAAACTAGTTTTTAAACAACAAACTTCACGCTCACCGAAGTTTCTGCTCTCATCTGGCGGAGGTCTCCGCTCCGGTTCCCGGCGTGTTCCCGGCGGGTTCCCGGCGTGTTACCGGCGTGTTCCCGGCGGGTTCCCGGCGTGTTCCCGGCGGGTTCCCGGGCAGCAGAGAGCGTCGGCCCGCTGACGGTCCTCCGGGAGGTTGGAGAGTTTCAGTCGGTGTCGGATTCTCAAAGTGAGAAAATCTCAACGAGCTTCGGCGGCGGAGCTGGAATCAGCTGAGCGCACCGGAAGTGGTGGCGGCACGCACTTCCGGTGCGCTTTTCAAAATAAAACGAGGAAATCCGGAACTTGATTTTTAAAGGTGGTGGATAGATAGATAGATAGATTACTTTATTCATCCCCGAAGGGAAATTAGGTCATCGTAGCAGCCGGTATATTTAAATACAATAAAATACAGTACAACAATAGAATACAATGCAACAGAATAAAATAGAATAAAATAGAATAAAATTAAATGTTCCAGTATATATATATACATGGATGTGAAAAGGTTGAGTGATGAAGACAGAAGATGACCTGTTTGAATGAGGGGTTGAGGAAGTACTCAGGACTTTTCATTTAAGATAAAGTAACACTACAACTTTGAAGAAATAAGCTGTTACAAGTAAAAAATATTGCATTCAAAAGTAAAGTACAAAAGTATTTGCAGCAAAATGTGCTTAAAGTACCAAAAGTAAAAGTACTCATTATGCAGAATGACCCATTTCAAAATAATATATATATATATATATATATATATATATATATATATACATATGATATAATTGGATTGTCGATCTGTAAAGCTGTCAAATAAATGTAGTGGAATGAAAAGTATAGTATTTTCTTCTGAGATGTAGTGGAGTAGATGTATAAAACAGCATAAAATGGGAATAGTAAAGTAAAGCACAAGTACCGCAAAGTTATACTTAAGTACAGTACTTGAGAAAATGTTGAGAAACATGTTTTAACCATATTTTAATTGTTTGTATGTGTTTGACTATAGATTGCTGCGTTTGATGTGTTTGTTGCCTGACTGATACCGAAACTGTCAGACAGGAATAAGATTCATTTTCCAACATTAAAGCTACTTAAGAGGGAAAAGGGGGAATCTGTTTTTTTAGGGTTTAACAAAAAAAACATCCACACAGCAGATAATCAACATTTCAGGCCTTTGTAGATACGAAATGTTCTGTTTCATGTCTCATTTAACAGAATCACTAAGTCCTAGAAGGTGAATCTGAGATAAATTTAGATCTAAAACTTGAAATATCTTTTATTTAAAGGATTAATTAATAATTAATAATAATGCTTAATTAAACTAAACTCTTTTCTCTGTGTTTTGTTAATATTTGCTGTCAATAAACACAATTGCACCAAAATTGAAACATGATTGGGTGTTTTATTTACAATCTCACACACACATTCACACACACATTCACACACACACACACACACACACACACACTCATACAACCATTACCAGAATAAAAGTCCACACTGACCCTGATAATGAGGCCAGTGATAATCCTTTATAAAGGGTTCATTATGGACTTTGTCAGATGTAAGACAACACGATGATAATAAAACACTTGACATTATTCATTGACAAACGTTGCAGAGATGAACTTATGTCAACGGCATACATACATACATCACATCCTTCAGGGTGTTTTCACAGTTAAAACCTGCTTGAAGTGGAGTTAATGTTTCCCTTTTCCTTCATTAACTCGTGTTTTTGACAGTTAAATGATATGTTGATGCATTCTGCTCTCAGAGGTATTGACAGAGGTGGATAGTGTGAAAGGCCATCTGGTGGTTAAACTGTGAAATCACAACGAACAACATGTAGAGATTTCATTTAGAAAGAAAGACAAAAATCTTAGTAATGAAGAAAATACTAGAAGTTACTCATATACTTCTACTGAGTAAATGACAGACATGGCTCTCCGTGAGTGAACGTGCATAATTTAATTTAATTTAATAATGTTGGGCCTCATCTCGTAGAGGAGACCAAGTACATTTACTCCAGAACTGTATTTAAGTACTATTCTGAGGTACTTTACTTATCTATCCTTGTACTCCACTACATCTCAGAGGCAAATACTGTACTTTTTACTCCACTATATTTATTTAAGACCTTTAGATACTCTGTAGATTCAGGTTATTTATACAAAATATAGCCTATACCAACTAATACATTATGATACGGATTACGAATTATCCATATCATAATATTTTTAGAGCTACTAGTTACTTTAGATTCAGATTAATAATTAAAACTACAGTCAACAAATATTAAGATGAAACTTTATTCATTTCCTTGAGTTTACTTCTTCCAGTTTAGTAAAATATAGGATTTGACTTTGATGATGTGAAACTTCTGGCTGTCACCTGATCAAACAGCTGATTGGCTCTAAGTTTTGTCCACAAACTCCACGTGTTGTACAAAATCCTCATTTTCTGTGTAGATAGTTTGATTAGTATTTATTTAGATTTTTCCTGGATATAGTAAATGTTTCAGTCAGTGATTTATGAATTATGTTCTACTGAATGATGCTCTGATTTGACTGTGAAAGATACTTTTGTGTTTCTATTTATGGACTTTCTTTATTGTTTAAACATGTTTGCACAGCTCTCTGATCCTGGTCTGTTTGACTTCATGGTGTCTTGTAAGGGCTGGGCATGCATGACAAATAAATTACTCATTCATTCATTCATTCATATATATATATATATATATATATATATATATATATATATATTTATATATAATTTTAAAAAACAAATTAATTAATAAAAACAAATTATAATAAAGCTTAAGTACAACTTGATGGCAGCGTTTGTCAGCCAGAGAAGATGAATATGTTTAGTCCAAGTCATAATTATTGTGAAGTGACAGAAAAGCTATTAAACACTGAGTCGTATATATTGTGTCTGCTGTTCCTCTGTGAAGCCTGTGTGAAGCTGTCCGGACGTTGTTTCAGTCACTTCCTGTATATTCTCTGCAGGCTGCTGCAGCTGTCAGCCTCCTCCGCACTTCGTCTCTGATGGTTCAGACGCGTCTACCTGTCCGAGCCTCGACAGACCCGCTCCCACCCGCAGGTGAGCTGTCCTCTGAGCTTTCTTTCTTAAATCTCGTGTTTTCCTGATGGACTTCTGAATGGATTATCTCAGGGAGTCTGAACTACACGTGGTGAAGCGTCAAGGCGGCAAAACAGCAGGAAGGCGCGTCCATCAGACATTTCAGATGAGTTAAAAGTTATAGAATAAAACAGCCGCTCAGGATACTGTAACCAAACATTTTATTTTTAATATCCTGAATAACCGACCACACGTTGAGATAGAGGTGACTTTTCTACATTTATGTTATTTCTGTGAAGAAGCGCTGCTGCTCAGGATTATATGTTAAATATTATACAAAACATGATCAAATATATCAGATAAATTATGAAAGTGTATGTTGCGTTCACTGCTTTAGGAAGGAAGAGCAGGTTTGACTGACAATAAGTTCCCAAATCAATATAGTACAACACAGGAAGTACTCAGGTCATTTATTTAAGTAAAAGTAGAAATACCAGCGAGAAATTATCACCGATTTATTCAAATGTATCATTGTATCCATGGTGCAGAAAGTGTTTTATTATTACAAAATAGTATATTATTCTGTTTTAAGCACTAATGAATAAAAGGAAGAGCTATTTAATGTAGAAGTTTGTTATTGTGGAGCCAGTTTTAGGTACTTTGTGTACTACTGGGTACATTAGTATTACAGTACTGCATCATCTTATGTAAACATGTTATGTGTTGGTTATTTAAAAATAAATGAATGTAGTGTGGTAGAAATATAAAGTAGCAAACACTCAAGTAAAGTACAAGTATGTAAAAACTGAGCTTTCATGTGATGATCCTGTCAGTCTGAGTCATTCCTGCTGGAGGACACGAGGAGAACACAGACACAAATTACATGAAAAGTACCACAAATTATCACAACCCACCCAAAACAACTTTTCCCGCTCGGTTAAATAAGGAAGCACCAGAAAACCGCCCAAACTGGCAACACAGCTGGTTTGGCGCCTTGTGGAGGCTACAGTGTATGATGATGATGATGATGATGCAATCACATGAGTCACAACACGCCCATGGTAGATATATATACATAGATCTATATATAGATCTATACATAGATCTATATATAGATATATATATAGATCTATATATAGATATATACATGTATTGACATACAAGTGTGCAGGTGAAACGAACGTCTTTCACAGCTTTTTTGCACAGTTTTAAAGGAGCAATTTAGTTTTAATTATATGAAAATACCAAATTACTGGTGACAAAGTTACTTTATAAGAACCATATATTCTTTTAAAAAGCTTAAAGTAAAAGAGTTCCTGCTGCAGTAAAGAGTTCCTGTCAGTGTTTTATTATCTCTGATGTTTCTGGATTAATATTCCTGCTGCATTCATGTGTCTGTTGCATTTTCCTGCTGTAGATGTTTAAGGTTGAGCTCATTTTAACTCCTTTATATCCTGTTGGGTAGTTTAATCTGCAGCAATGCATCATGGTCTAAAGGTTATCATGTGTTTGTGGTGTCACCGTCTCTTATCTCTAAAAAGTCGACTTTTCATCAGAAAAACAGCCTGTTTTCAGCTGATGTTTTTTTTCCAGCTGATCCCAGAGGGTCTGAAACAGTTTATTTAGCTTCAGGAGGAGAATTTTCTTAGCACATAAAGGAACTCTTCATCCTTCACTTCATCACAAACATTCACCATCAACACATGGACAGGTAGGGGATGAGAGGGTGAAAAGGACAATATTTATCTTTGAGATGTGGTGGAGAAGGAGAAAGTCATAAAATGCAGTACAAGTACCTCAAAATTGTACTTAAATACAGTATTTACTTGTTTTGTGTCCCTGTAACAACACTTCTGCATCCCTTATTTGATATTTAATGTTATTAACATAAAATAATTTAAAAAGTGGAACTTTCTATTTCGTGTTGAATAGAAAGAAAAGAAAAGTACAAGTACCTCGAATTTGTACTTAAGAACAGTACTTAGTCATCCCACCACTGTTATTAAGTAATGAAGAAGAGTCCATGTACTCCAAACACACGTCATGCAGACTTTTACTCAAACCAAAGTACAAAAGTGTTATCAGCAAAATGTCTCTAAATAAATGTAAGCAAATGTACAAAACATATGATCAGTTAATACAATATGCTACAGATTAAACTCTAAATTCAATATAATTAAAATCAGCTCATTAAAACATATCTTATACATTAGCACATCAGTAATAATAATAATAATAATAATAATAATAATACAACAATGTAAAACTCTGTCTGTTAAATAAAGAATCTGAATACTGTCCGCTCTCTCGAAGAGGCAGTGACAAGTTTACCTTTGTACTGTGGATCAGGCTGCAGGGGTTTCAGTTGTTTATTCAGAAGATTCTCTTGACTTTAGAGCAGAAACGTGACAGAAGATCAGGATGTGGAACGACAAGAAACCGACTCCCCCGGCCGACCGGTGAGTTCCATGTTTCTTATTCAATTTTTTAGTTATAAAATTGTGCTTCGAGTCAGTTCAGGTGATAAACGTGTTTTGTTTCCGCAGCGGTTGGGCCGTAGCTGTCATCATCTTTGTGCTCGGTCTGGGAACTCTGCTGCCCTGGAACTTCTTCATGACGGCCTCTCAGGTTTCTCTCCCACTTCTTCTTCTTCTTCTACTACTTTGTGGTAAAAAAAGGCCCTTCATTAGTCAAATTAGAGCCTCACGTGTCCTTTTGTTTTTAAAGAAAATCAAAGAGATTGTACACAAATTTCCCCCCAACTGGTCGACACCACAAACAGCTCTTATGTTATTTAATATAAAGATGTGGAATGATTCTTCTTCTTTTTCCTCTTAAAGTATTTCAACGAGCGCCTCGCAGGTCCAAACATCACCTCTAACGGCACAACAGGCGTTGCAACTAAAGACTACAACTATGACAGCTGGATGGCCTTGCTTTCCCAGCTGCCCCTGCTGCTGTTCACCCTGCTCAACTCCTTCCTGTATCAGCGGTGAGTGGACGACGCCGCGGCGGCTTCACTTTGTTGTGTCACGCGAGCACGAAAACGGCAGACCTGAATGACCTCTTTGTTGACAGGGTGAGGGAGCGTCTCCGCGTGGCCTTCAGCCTGATCGCCATCCTCCTCCTCTTCTCCCTCACGGCCGCTCTGGTCCAGGTCCGCATGCAGCCGGACACCTTCTTCTCCGTCACCATGGCAACCATCTGGTTCATCAACAGTGAGTTTACACGTGCTTCGGACGCAATTGTTTGTTTACGTTCTTGTTCCTGGAAGTCGGTCCCTAGCACCTCCTTCCCGATGACATCACGCAGGAGGTATCACGATCGGTGCTGTCTGATCACAGCCGGGTCTTCTCGGGTCCACTCGGGTATTACGATACAAAGATAAACAGACCCAGGACCCAGAATGGGACCCAACCGGGACCCGATTGACCATATAAAACGTGGATCCGAACCTGAACGGGTCCCGGTCGGGTCCTGGGCTTTGGGTGGACCTCTAGTCTGAACCCGGCACCAGTTTCACTACAGACAGCAGAGATGCAGAGAACTGTAATCTCTGCAGTAAGTTAAGTTGATGCAGGGAGGCTCGTGGTTGATCCTGACTCAGCAGTTCCTGCATCAGGTATATGACGATGATGATGATGATGATGCAGCTTTTCTGACGTGTCCAGTCACAGCAAAGATGCCCAGAAATATTAAATGTTGATATATAGAAAAATCAGAATTGATCAAATCCAGATGAAATCATACAATAATGATTACCACAGTTAAGATGCTAAAAGTCTGTGTGTGTGTGTGTGTGTCTCTGTGTGTGTGTGTCTCTGTGTGTGTGTGTGTGTGTGTGTGTGTGTGTCTCTGTGTGTGTGTCTCTGTGTGTGTGTGTGTGTGTCTCTGTGTGTGTGTGTCTCTGTGTGTGTGTGTGTGTGTGTGTGTGTGTGTGTCTCTGTGTGTGTGTCTCTGTGTGTGTGTGTGTGTGTCTCTGTGTGTGTGTGTGTGTGTGTGTGTGTGTGTGTGTGTGTGTGTGTGTCTCTGTGTGTGTGTGCAGTGTTCAGTGCCGTGCTGCAGGGCAGTCTGTTCGGCCTGGTCGGCCTGTTTCCTCCTCGTTACAGCACTCTGTTCATGAGCGGTCAGGGTCTGGCCGGGATCTTCGCTGCTCTCGCGATGCTCTTCTCCATCTTTAGTAAGTAACAGCTTCACCTGCTGCAGCGCCACTGACAAACAACAGCAACACAACAACACAACAACACAACAACACAACAACACAACAACAAAATGCTTGAAATGAACACCAGAAACACATTTGTACACATGTCGAAATCCTCATCAATTCTGGAAATGGACGTTAATGAAGTATCTGTCTTCTTGGGACAAAGAATAACTTGTTTTCCTCTGAATATGTTTCAGTTTTAAAACATAAGCGACTGTAAGTGTAGCTTAAATAATTATTTATATATCAGTAAAAAACAAACAAATTTAACCTAACTTCTTCTTATTTTCATCATTGAATTAATCGATGAATCGATTAATCGATTGCCTTTTCACAAGCAACAGAAGCAACAACAAGTGAATTATTGGCATTTTTTGCTAATTTGACAGATCGATTAACTGACGTTTCAGCTCTAAAACTTTATAATATAGTTTACAACTGATAAAGATGATAAATTATATGATAACATTTATGATAAATACATTTTTAATCGATTTACTTGTAAGGGGACATTTTACAGTATAAAAATAAACTAATAAACTGCAGCATGTAATGGAAACAGTGTTTCTAAATGACCTCAAACACATCTTTGGTATTTCCGAACTGATATTTCTCATCACTTATTATCTTATCTTATCAATATTACTGTTATAAACTAAAATCGATTGATAAATCCCACCACAATCTCATTGATTGACGATTAATTCTGTGGATGTAAATGAAGCTGAAGTGTCTCTTTTGCTCCGCAGGTAACGCAGACAAAAGCTCGGCTGCGTTGGGATACTTCATCACTCCGTGTATGGCCACGCTGGTCACTCTGCTGTGTTACCTGCTGCTGCCACACCTGGTGAGTCTTAAGAATGATGTTTTATTGTTATTAATTACAATTTCTATAGAGTTGTGTCTTATAAAAAAAAAGCGTTGTTGTCATCGTCTGTATTTAGTCAGTGGCAGAAAACATATCAGAACCCTACAGAGTCCCTGAAGTCCCTTTTGTGGTAACTTCAGCTTGAAAAGAACCACTCGACAATGTCTTGGCTGTAGTTTTACTTTATATAAGGACGGCAAAATAAGCATTACATACAGAACTCAGGAAATCTGTATACCTCTCTGTCGGTCGGAGGTCAAAGCTAACAACTACACACAGGGCGGGAGAGACCTTCAAAATACATGCAACATGTGCAACACTGACCCCTAGTGGGCGCATGGTAACTTAATAATGTTCACATCACAACACCTTTAACCATTTGATTTTAATATTTCCGGGGCTCTGTGCAACCATCACTAGGATCTCCTGACAGTGTCGACTCTTCTCTGCAGGAGTTTGCTCGTTTTTACCTGAACAGAAGTCAGTCTGATCCAGGGGAGACGTCACAGGAACTCCTCAGCGGTAAAGGTCGGTGTATGTATATAATAATATACAATAGCCTGAGCTATTATCAGCATAATGCTTCATAATTTGAGGAATGTTGTGTCATTTTTGTGAATTGTAACTTAAACGTCAAGTTTTACAATCGTAATTAAACAGAATTTATCAAGGTTCAGGTCAGATTCGTCGACTGTACTTCTTATCACCTTATATTATATATAAACATGGTAACAGTCACCCGTGGCAGTTAGTGGGTGTAAATATTTAGAATGAACTAAACTTTACATAAGAACTAGTTAGTTAAGTGTTTTAATTTAGTGACTTACAGTAGTAAACACTGAACTTACGAACAACTGGTGCAACTGGTTCCAGGTCAGTTCAGGTGTCACTTTATTAACTATGTCACTGATACATTTTAATTTTTTTCCTTTTAAAGACAAAAAAGAGAAAGACCTTGACGTCAACGGGAATCTGGAGCGTTCCTCCGTCCTGAACGTCTTCAAAAAGGTGAACGACTTTTCATCTGTTGGTGGCTGTTTGTTCTTTTACTAAATATATTTGTCCAGGTGGTTAAAGACATAGAAAGTTTATACTGATGATCTGACCCGTCCAGTCTAGTGGTGTTCAACTGTTTTTCTTTGGATCCATTGCTGGTCCCATTATGAGTTTTTTTTTTTTATATTTATAATCATAAATCATAAAACAACTAACTAACTGAAAGTTGACGTGGCTGAACGTGACAAACTGGTGTTTCTTTGGCAGGTCAGCAGTGCAGAACAGGTTTTACTATATGATAGAATTTATTATTTTAATTAAATACAGGCAAATATACTCTTAGTTGATGGTTGACATTTACGATGAGCGTCTCCATGGGTGCTGCCTTCGTGACGTCAGACAACTGGTTCTCCGTGAAGTGGAGGTGGATGGATTTGCCCCGAGTTTACAAGCAGGAACTCTGACTTTAATTGCCGGAAAATCCCAATTTCCGAGTTGTCTGGAGTGCAGCATATGTGACACAACTACATAAATATATATATAATTTATGTGTGGCCGCTGTATTTTCTCATTTGTGTTCTTAGTTTCTACTTCCTGTTAGCATCAATAACAAACGTGAGGAAAAAAATGTAATCATTATTATTGCACATGAGCCTTTTGGCACAGTCTCGAGAAGTTAACTGCACATATTGAGAATATGAGTATATGTGACAAATAAATCTTTAAATATTTCCTGCAGATCTGGCTGATGGCCATGTGTGTGACATGTGTGTTTGCCGTCACCCTGTCCGTGTTTCCTGTGATCACGGTCCGAGTAAAGACGTTCTACACGGACAACGCCGGCTGGAGTAAGACCACCACATTATGTCAAATCCACATTTTCTTAATTGCGAGTTTCTGAATTGTAACCAGCATCAGAGTCGTAGTTCGGACGGGGAACTCTGACACGTCTGACTTGTGATTCACAGACAAAGTGTTCACCTGCGTTTGCTGCTTCATCGTTTTCAACACCATGGACTTGGCCGGCCGTGGCGCCCCGTCTCTCGTCCAATGGGTGAGTCCGCTGCTACTCTGCCGTTTCACATTTTGAGCGTCACGTTAATCCTTCCTAAACGACCCTGTTGATGTCTGCAGCCTTCCAAGGAGAGCCTTCTGTTTCCTGTCGCCGTGTTGTCTCGCCTGGTCT
Source organism: Lateolabrax maculatus (assembly GCA_031216445.1). Classification (NCBI taxonomy): domain Eukaryota; kingdom Metazoa; phylum Chordata; class Actinopteri; order Acropomatiformes; family Lateolabracidae; genus Lateolabrax; species Lateolabrax maculatus. The sequence goes on along the minus strand of CM062204.1, from coordinate 2,107,765 downwards.
TCGTCCCTCTGCTCATGATGTGTAACGTCCAGAACTCCAGACTCACCGTCCTCTTCAGTCACGACTGCGCCTTTGTCGCCATCATGATCTTCTTCTCCTTCTCCAACGGATACTTGGCGAGCCTCTGCATGGCCTACGCTCCGCAGTGAGTCATCAACAGGAAATGCTGTGTCTCATGTGCTTTTCTTTCCATATCCTGAAGGATAGCAATAACAAAATACCTCCAAAACTAACAAAATCAAAATCCATGTTTTTCCTCTTACCTGTTGTGCAATTTATCTAGATTGTTTTGGTGTGAGTTGCCGAGTTTTGGAGATGTCGGCTGTAGAAATGTCGGCCTAGATGTCGATGTTGCACTAAATAATCCAAATACATACTGCTGTCAGCGGTTTCATGTAGGAACTATTCTCTGCATTAGTGGCAATGACGGGGCGCGGTGATACGGTTGCCAGATGTAGTTTGTTGGAAAGTAAATAGTTCCTTCATGAAACTGCTCTCAACAAGGTGTGTGGATTATTTTGAGCAACCGGGTCATGATTTCTGGAAAGAAACGTTGCTGTTGAGTTTTTTGGTGCTTTGAGCAGCACAACCCGACATCTTTATGACCAATATCTGCAAAACTCGAAAACACCAAAACAATTGAGATGTATTTTTGATTTTGGGGTGAACTGTGAACATAGCATGCTGACATGCGAAACAACAGTTCATCAGGAACTAATTATTATATATAACTAGATTATCGTGGTGGTTTCACTTGTTTGGTCCCAGTTCTGCTTCTCACAAGGACCAAATGCACTGTGGTAGCAACTCTAGAGTGATTCTGAGGGTCACAAAAGGTGGATGAACAACCTAAAGTTCCCATTAATGTTTGAGGGCGTGGTCGTGTTGTAACGGCGCGTGTTTCTGTCCGTCAGGTTGGTGAGGTTTAAGGACTGTGAGACGGCCGGCTCTCTGATGACCTTCTTCCTCGTTCTGGGTCTGGCTCTGGGGGCGTCGTTCTCCTTCCTGCTGGATAAACTTGTCTAAACGACCAGGACGAGTCGGGAAATTCAGTCAACAAGGGCGAGGAGCCACCATGTGATGAAATGTCAGTTTCATCTAAAGAACGAATGCAAACCCAAGTAAAAGCGCTTTGTATTATGACTCTCATTTTGTCATTTTGTAGAAACCTGGAGCAGAACCAGGCTCTGGGTGGGCGGACATCTGCATCGACCGAGTTGGGTTGAGAGGGGAGGAGAGAGGGGGAGAGGGGAGACAGAACAGGAGGACAGACAACATAATAATCAGACAAATAATAATACCTCTCACCTCCTGACTTGCCTACATTGTTTTCTACATTCTTCTTGTCTCAGCAGGGAATGCATTAGACAGTGACTGCATCTGCATTATAAACCATTGATACTCGTATTTTACGCAGCTGGAAACTGGTGCATTACCAGGCAAAAGCCTGAATAAAAACGCACGAAAAACCAATTCCTTTAATTACAGGTGATGAGTTGACTTACAATCTTCGTAGATGCATTGACTTTTCTTAATAAAATATCTCATAAACATCACAAGAGAACCAGACTCAGTATAGACTAACAAACCGTGAAGTGAACACACTCACACACATAATAAAAATGTCCGTCTGTTTGTTCTGAACATCTTCGTTGGGCTCTTAGTTTTACTGTGTTGAATATTTGTATGAAATGAAAGGGGTTATCGTTGTTACATCCCAGCGACAGAGCGCTCCCATTGGCTACGACGGGTTAACAGACATAACGAGACAATGCACAGAAGTCACACATATATTATATGTTTGTTACTGTATTTAAAAGTCACTGAACTTGAATTTCCATTTACCTTACTATGTTTTTATATATGAATGTATTTTACGTCACTGCTTTGTGTGTTTGTTCTTCAAAGATTCTTAATTATTAAGAGGTTTTTATAACTGAATTCTTTTTATTATTGTTTGCTTATTACCTATTTATGGGTTTCTTGTACCTTGTTTCACACTATTTTTTATAAACTTTCTTTAAACCTTATTTTGTTTTTTTTTGTTTTTTTTACAAGTTAGCTCTGTATTGGAACATCCCAGACCTGACAGTGACCATCCTTTTCTAAAAAGGCTTGTAGATGATTTATTATTATTATATATTTATATATATATATATATATATATTATTCATTTATTTAATGTGTGTCTGTACAGGACAAGTATGTAGCTTAAACCGATGCCACACACCACAGCCTTTAAAGCCTAAAGTTACATTCACACTAACACTTTTCTGTTTTAAAAAGCATAACTTCTGCTACGGTTACGCCGAGCGTCCACACAACTCCGGCGTTTCCGACCCCTAAAACAGAGACTTTTGGAAACACTGCTGCTCCCATTTTAGTTTGAAAACTCATATTAGAGTCTCTTTGTTGGTGGCTTCTGTAAATAAAACCAAAAAAAAATTATTTTTTCCCCACTAAATTCGTCTCTATTTGATTGAATAGTGATATGTATTTTCAGGCATATTAGTATGAACAGAGATTATTTTTTAAACGGTGCTAAACGCTCGTCAAGACGGAGATCGAAAACGCATTAATGTGGACGTAGCCTGAGCTAATGTGCAGTGCCCTTAGACCGGCCTTTAAATACCTAAAACTCAACAACAAATACACAAGAGACACAAACTCATATATAAATATGTACATTAAAAACACCAAAACTCTTAAACTTAAAAAAATGCCGACAGAACAAAGAGTGAAAACACAGGACACCAAGTGAAATAAAACGTTTATTATCAGCTGAAGTAACATATATACAAATATCTGGATCTTTGGTAAAAAGTTGAGGAGCTGAACATGAAAGCTTCAGGGTAGGCATTAACTACGACTCCCAAGGTGCATTTTGGCAAGATGATGATGTTGAGGAAGCTTAAAACATAATCTGCAGTTGGTCAATTCACTTTTAAATTGTGGTTGCTGTGTTTAGTTCTCAGTGCAACTCTTATTTTAACAAAGCTGTTAAAATTGTGTTTAAATGTGACAATTACCGGCCAATTTAAGGGTTTTTTTTTTTTTTTTTTGTGGATTTCTAAAAGTTTTATTGAGAATTGAAGCGAACAGAAACTGAGTTTCTGAGTTCACATGGCTGGAGCGCCTGTTGTGATGCTGCTGCCTGTGTTTCCTCTTCCTGCGGCTCGGCCCTTTCCTCTGACCTCCCGTCCTCCGGCTTCCTCCCATTCTTTGACTTTCTTTGGAAAAGGAAAGTTGCAACAAGACAACGAGGTGATTCAGTCTTCTGAATAATCACATTAAAAACCGTAAAAGCCGAACCAAAGATAGAGCGATTCGAGGTGTTTCTGGACTCTACTCGATTCTGGTCTTGATTTCTGGACACCTACAGTAAGTACAAGAACTACTAAACATATAACTTCTTCTTCTGAGCTGCAGAGCTAAATTATTGTCCAAAAACTGTTGCTCTGGGTGAAATGTTCCTTCATCACCATGAACACACACACTGGAGTTTATTAGACTCAGTCCCACACACACACACACACACACACTCACAAACCGTCCTGCTGCCCCAAACACTCATCACAGCACCACATGTGGATTCATCCGCCACTGAAAATAGTCCCCAACAAATGCACTATTTCCTCCTGTTTGTTTGATAAAAAACAACATGAAACTATATATTTGTGAGGTGTTTTTAAAGATTTACGTGTTCAGTAGGAACCAATAAGCTCGGAGCTGAGAGCCACAGACAGGAAGTGAGACAGTATTGAGAGACAGACGAACATGTTGCTGGTTTTGGTCTTTTTGGGTCGAAAGGATGATTATTTAATAAGACTACGACCGTACAGCCATGTCAGGAACCAAAGTGTTGGAAACATTAAAGTGTTGACCTGACGATGGTGAAAGAGGAAAAAATCTATTTCAATTACAATTGATCCTGCGGGGACGTCGACGCGTGGACTAAAATCTCATGGCAATCCATCCCATAGTTTTTGAGATATTTCACTTAAAACAAGATTTCACAAGATGAGTGTAAACTTGAACACAAGCACCAATTTTATCCATCTGACAGTTGTTAAGATATTTCAGTCAGGACCAAACCCTCCTGGAGCTGAAACTCTTTTACACCACACTGTATCTCGTGAGAAGACTGTGAAAAGAGGCAGCAACACTACAAGGTATTCTAAGACGTAGCTGGGTGCAGTTTGTTTTGTACAAACTCAAGAGCCGATCAAATAGTTTTAATGTGAGTAAACCTGTCGTCTCACATTCTGAGCAGCTGAGTGAACTCAATATGTAGAAAAAATAGGTAGATAAAATAAATAAAAAGGAAAGTTTGAAATAGGGACTCTAGCTTAGGAAAACCGGCCGAGAGAAGAGTATTTGTGAGTCCTGATTTTGAAATGTCTACAGTTTATCTGCCTTTTAAAAGAGCAGGAAGTTTGTTTGTTAAAAGTCTGAGAAACTTGTTGTTTTTGGGGATAAATAAAAGGTGTTGAAATACTTTTTCTCTGCTGGGAGAAAACCTGACGAGGATTTAATATTTGGGGTTTTGCCTGCAGTTACAGCCTCACAATAAGCTCACTTGTTGTTGACCTGAGAGAGAAAGGCATGCAGAGCAGTGTGTGTGTGTGTGTGTGTGTGTGTGTGTTGGAGGGTAATGAACCAGGTTGAAGCTTTTACGTCAGTCGACGGGAGACGTCGGAGAGGCAGTCAAACCAGACCTGCAGCTCACTTCTCTGCTGTTCGTTTCCCCCTCAGGTCAACATGGCTGAAGAACACAGAGGCAGGAAGGTGAGTTGACACACCTGAGCAGCAGGTACGAGATTATAAACCACGAGGCAGAGAGGAAGCCCACCGGTCGGACAGGAAGTCCCACACCGGATTCTCTCATTTTGTTTAGCTGGATTTCTCAGGTGACTGTTTGGACTCAAAATTAGTTTTATTTTAATTGTTTTAGTTTTGAAACTTGCTGCCAAGCTGGACAGAATGAAACAACTTCCTGTCAGAGATAACAAAATAAAAGCAGCATTGATCCATGTGGCAGCATTTTCAGAATCAGAATGAGCAGCTGGTGGACTGTAACCAAGTACATTTACTCCAGTACAAATTTGAGGTACTTGTACTTCACTTGAGTTTTCCCATTTTATGCATCTTTCTCCTTCTCCTCCACCACATCTCAGAGTAAATATTGTACTTTTACTACATCCGTCTGACAGCTTTAGTTACTTTAGTTTCCATCCCCTTCCTGTCCAGAAAACCTCGTATCTCCACATGTGTTGATGGTGAATGTTTGTGATGAAGTGAAGGATGAAGAGTTCCTTTATGTGCTGAGAAAATTCTCCTCCTGAAGCTAAATAAACTGTTTCAAACCCTCTGGGATCAGCTGGAAAAAAAACATCAGCTGAAAACAGGCTGTTTTTCTGATGAAAACTTGACTTTTTAGAGATACGTGGTTCTCACAGGACGGCGACGCTACAAACACGTGATGATCTTATAGACCATGATGCATTGCTGCAGATTAAACTACCCATCAGGATATAAAGGAGTTAAAATGAGCTCAACCTTAAACACCTACAGCAGTAACTTTTAAAACTTTAAGTACATTTTGATTTTAATACTTTTTTAATACTTTTGTACTTTTACTTAAGTGAAGTTTTGAATGCAGGACTTTAACTTGTGATATTTCACTGTTGTATTACTATGAGTACTTCCACTCTACGTAGTAGATTTATAAAAAATAAGCAGTTAAAGGGAACGAGCTCATGTCCTTTTAATGACCTGAGAATGAATTTACAATGTACGATTCACATAAGTTATACATGGTTAGTTTTTTCAGACTAATTCTGATAATTATTTTAGTTAATATTGCTGAATCTGACCCAAAAATAATTATTATATTGAAAAACTAATCTGAAACAGTATTTAGAGCCTCACATTGTATAAGGAGATATAATATACAGAATTATAGCTGTGAATGGGAAGAACAAATATAAAGAATGATATAAATATATATTAATAAAAAGATTACATTGGACAACCTTATCAAAAAAAAAACAACTTCCTTTTTCACCCCAAAGCCTTTTTAGCACCGCTTTCACAGCAGGGGCTTTTATTTTGAAGGTAAACCTGACCTCATTGAACTTCCTGTTTCACTCTGACTTGAGCACGTGCTGGTCACACGGCATGTGACGTCAGGCTCTGTTGCAGATAGATAGATAGATTGTGAGAGTTATTGATCAGCCTGTAACAGCCGATAACAGCCAGAGCTCTTATTCTATGTTTTTATGTCATTCTTTCACTTGTAATGTTTTTAGAGACAAAGAAAAAGTTCAAATAGGGATTAATACAAATAATTAGGATGTTCTTTATTCACAAAAGTGTTTTATTGAGAAATCAAATCCTTATTTGACACTTTTGATATAAAACATAGGTGACATGTTTATATGATACGATGCAGTATTCTATAATAATAACATAACATTTACTATTAATACTACTACTATACTTTAAGCTCATAATACTTTTACTTTTACTCAAGTAACATTCAGGCCTTTACTACTTTTGTGTTTGCGTACTTCTTCCACTGCTGAGGATATTAGCTGGAGCTCCTCAGGGTCCCCAGAGGATGAATTCTGGAGGTTTGTTGTCATTTCCTCGTTAATATGATTTTTTTTCTGTTTCCTTTCAGAAATGGGTTTTTCCACAGAAAACTGCAGCTGATGAAAATAAGCCGAGTGTTCGCTCTCCTGACGGAGACGCTGAGAGAAATCTGGTAACATCGACCCTGAAATCACACGATGACAGACTCTGTACTGAAAACTGAGAAATAAATCACAATAATACGAGAAGAAAGTCATAAGTTTAAGGGAAAAAAGTCATTATGGGAATAAAGATAAAGACTTACATTATGAGGAAGATAGTGTTATAGTTTTTCATGTGTCGTATGTTATGTTTATATATCGTTGAGGTAATGAGACGAGAATAAAGTCGTAATATCAAAAAACTCCATATTACCAAAAAATATAATAATATTATATAATAATATGTTTGTAATCTTTTGAGACAAAGTTGTAATAAGTAATTTACCCAAACAAATCATAACATACAAAATCATGTCATAAAGGAAATAAAACATTTTATTGTAAATTCACATTATTCTCTACTTGTATTCTTAATTCTATGGTGGAGGATGTTAAAGGCTTTTGTGTTTTCATTTTATTGTCATTACTCCATCTTTTAATTGAATTTAATTTCTTTTTATCAGTTCCACTGTATTTACACATCCATTACATCCACCCAAAAACCAAAAAAACCCAAATATATAACATCTCTTTGTCTTTGTGAATGTTTGTGTGTGCAGGCGGTTCCTTTCAGAGGTCTCATCGCAGGTGGGATGCGGCCGGGGAAGAAGGTGGTAGTGGTCGGCGTTGTGGACTCCCGTCCTGACAGGTAAAAACACACTAACCCGTCCTCCTCCCCTCAGTATCAATACACTACTTTGGATTTTATTTAATCCTCCTTTCTTCCATTTTCATTCTTTTTACTTCCTGATTGTGCTTTTATACTTATTATTATGGTAAAATCTGAATCCTTTATATAAAGTGTTTCTAAGGTCTGGTATTCGTCCCTCCGTCAGGTTCTACGTTGCCCTGACGTGTGGCCGTGGGACGTCCAGGGAGCCTCCGCCTGACGTGGCCCTGGAGCTCTGCGTTCGATTCGGGGACCGGCAAGTCCTGCGCAGGGCCTGTTTGTCTGGATCCTGGGGGGACGTGGACAGGGCCGTCCCTTTCTTCCCCTTCATCAGAGGCCAGCCGTTCAAGGTACCAGCATCAGTCCACAAACTCTGCAGGAGTCTTTGGTGTCGCATTGTGCGGAGTCGTCCACCAGCACCCTGCACCATGCCGCTGGCCCAGCCGGAGTGATAAAACTAGAATAAATACAGTTACTTTTTTAAATTTTTAGAGAAAAGACAGTCACATTTTGTTCTGACACATAAGTGTTAATACCTCAATCATACATTTTGAAGCTCTAACTCTTGATTCTTTTGATTTGTTGAGAAAGAACATCAATATCTTGAACATAGATTAGAACAAAGAAAATCCGCATTTGCTAAAAAGACTATTTATTGATGCATCAATTAGTTACCTATCTACATAACTACGTCCACACTTAGCCGAATCATTTTCAACAACATACATCCACACCAGCATATTCAGGTTGTTTCATGGGCTTTGGGCTGCCTCTAGAAAACTTTTTTCAAATGCCTGCTGAAAAGGCTCTATCGCACTCGTTATTTTTGGTGCCAACGCCGGCTGCTTCATTTTCCTTCAATACATCTTCGTAACCATGGCGTTAAAACCACAGACTGTATATAAGAAGTGGATGTAGCTTTTGTGACGTCACCCATCAGTTTGTCGACCACCGTTTTGAAGGCTCAAGTTTGTAATTTTGGCCGTCGCCATCTCGGCTTTTAGTGTCGCCCCCTGCTGGCCATTAGAAAGAATGCAGGTTTAAGTTGGGCCTTTCTATGCATAACTTTAAGCCTTAATATAATTTAAACGGGTGAGTTATATAAAAATTCACCCTAGTGCAGTTGTCATGAACGGGGAAATAAGATATAAAGACCAAAACCATTTTGTGTACCAGGCTGTAAACATGTTTATTTCTACTGTAAAGTCGGGCTTTTTAACATGGGAGTCTATTGGGACTGACTCACTTTTCGAGCCTCAAGTGGCCATTCGAGGAACTGCAGTCTTTTGGCACTTCAGCATTGGCTTCATTTTTCCACCCATCCAAAGACAAAGAAATTGAATTCAGCATTAAGATAAAGTTTATTCTTAAAAAAACATATTTTGGGGTCCTTTGTGGAAGCCGTCTTGAGCCGGTGCTTGAAGAGGAAGCACGCCTCAACAGTAGCCTGCTTACGTGACGTATGAGAAGGCGGGTTCTCAGATTCGATTGGTTAGCGGATGTGTGATGAAATGACAGTTAATTAAGATAAATACTGAATGATGTACAAATAATTAGTTTGTTTTGAATGTACAGTATTGATGTCAACCTGTTAAAGAATGAATTTGAGGCTTATTGGTATGAACAAGTTAGGAAAACAATGTATATTTGTTATTCGTATCATCGGCTCTACTTATCGGCTATAATACAAAATAATATAAATATCCCATTATCGACCCGATATATATCGAGCATCCCTCGTTCAAACTGTGATGTAAATGTGGCTCTTACATCGTTGGTTGGTTGTTGAGTTTTGTAGATTTGTGCAGGAAAGAATAACAACCACGAAAACAAACCAAACATCCTCTTTTGTCTCGTCTCGTCTCCCAGATTGAGATTCACTGCGAACACAGTCGGTTTCGTGTGTTTGTGGACGGCCAGAAGCTGTTTGACTTCCACCACAGAGTGACGTTACTCAACGACATCGACACCTTGTGGATCAAAGGCGGCGTCACCATCACTAAGCTGGCCTGAAGGAAAAGGGACCTGGATCTGGACTGTTTGGGCCTCAGCTGGTCTGAACACGGTCTGTATGCTCTCTGGATGTGATCTCCAACTGGAAACAAGATTTTGATGTGTGTGCGATGGTTTGTGAGACACGATGCAACAAGTGAAGGATCGTGTGATGTTGATCCAGTGACTCTTAACTGACTGTCAACACATTTATCTGATGTATAAAATGTGTGCTTTTTTGTGTCTATTTTCTGACACTGTTTTTTGAATTTCAATTGATTTTGGTGGTGATTTGGGTGTTTTTATCTTCCACAAACAGTAAACTGAAAAATAGTTTTATCTTTACAGGAGAGCCTGTCTAATAATTTTTTGTTAAAATCACATAAAATATTAATTTCGCTGCTACAGTTAATGGAATTAATGGTTGAATTCACACAGCCCTGCATTTATCAGATCTATATAATCTGAAAGTGTCATGATATTTGGCATCACGCGCTCTCAGTAAATCACTAACTGGTTCAAGGCTCCGGACATTAATGTGTATCATTTTTAACCCTTTGATATTTTCTACTTTGCAAGCAAATTATAATTAGCACTGTAACTGCCCCATGGATCTACAGATGTGTGACAAAGTTGTATAAATTAAGCAAATTTTTTGAAGTTGTATCAACAAACACAATGGAAATCACAGACAAGTGGTGGAAAACTCGGACATCCGGCTTGTCAGTGCATCCATGAGGAGTTTGAATGCACTGAAAATATACTGATATTTATTAAAGTTGTGATGTTTATTTGTAAAATTGTTTTATATTTCTTCAAATTGGTTGGTTTTTGTTCGTAGATTAGACAAGTACTAGGGAAGCCCTGAGAGCCTAGTGAGAAAAAGTTATGACTGAAGAACAGGCGAAAAAAAGTTCCTTAATGTGTAAATGGAATTTTATTTTTAGGTTTTTGCCAAGATCATTTTTCTAAGTAACTCTTTCACCCGTGAAAACAGGTGAAAGGAAAAGGTTTTGGCAGGTGATTTGTTGTTGTTGTTGTCAGGATCATTATTCCGAGTGTTTGTTGTTGTAATGCTCATTTCGGCCACAACAGGCTGAAGTGCACCACTACCTCATGTTCTAAATTAAAATACATTTCCAGCCAAAAGAAAGTAATGTCACATAACTAAACACACAATATACAGTATGTACCTTGTGTTCAGAGCAGAGAGAAATGAAAACATGAATGCTTTCAGTCCTATTTATAACATGGGGTTATTTTCACAGATGAAACAAACTAATAAAAACAGCAATGTAGAAAGTTTATCCTGGCAAAAAGTTTTTTTTTTCACCTGTTCAAGTCATAAGTCACAATTTAAACACTTTCTTTTCTCACTTGCCTCTCAGGGCTTCCATACAGTACATCTGTGAACACCATTCATGACTCCAACATCGTCCCACACATTTGTAAATCTTATTTTCATGAAACACGCATTTCTCACCAATATCGAGATAAAATTCTCTCCATATTTTAAGACGGGATGTCGATCCTATTGAAGAGGTTCACTCTTTGTGTTCCTTTTTACATTGTGTGTGTGAAGGTAGAAAAACAAAATCATCCTTATAAACACAGCTGCCTGCTAATGATTACATGATCAAAGAAGCACTGATTAGTGATTAAACAGTTATAAAATCCTAGAAGACACACAAAAGTGAATTAATTAGGTTGTTTGATTAATATTTTGGAATTTTAATGCATTTTATTGTTTTGTTGTTGATTTGTGTCTCTTACTTCTCATCAGAGGCACTGAGTTTGTTTTATTGATCATGTGGATTTTAATGCAGACTGATGTGGGACAGATGTTGGAAATGTAGCTCCAGTTGTACAGACAGATGTTTATCCGCCTGAACACTAAAGTACTGCAGCTGTAAATATGATCTGTTGTCTGTTCTGTATGATTTTTTAAATCATATTTTGTGATCATTAGTTAACAAAACATGGGGATAAAGACAGCTCTGTGATCTTTTTTCTTTTTTTATAATAAATTAAAATGTGCAGTAGATGCGATGAGAAATATGCGATGACTACCTCAAACCTGCTGCTATCCATGATTAAAAGTATATGCACATGGATATCTGTATAGAAGTACATCCTTCTGTTTGAACTGAACTTTATATTCACTGTGGGTGAGATATTAATGTCACATCTTATCTGGGACCATCCAATGAAAACTACTGTAATTTATTTTGTATACTTTTTTAAAATAAAGTGATGAATTGGAAAGCACTGGTCTTATGTACAACTGCAGTCAGCAACTATTTCTATAGTTATGTATGTATTCATCTATAAAATGTCAAAAGTAATGTCTTCTTTCCACCTCAGAGCCACAGTTGTCTTCAGTTTTTGAGAGGAGGAAAAAAGATCAACAGTGTATTCTTGTTTCACCATGCACTGTGACCTGCATCGGATATTACCTATACTGATTTATACTAATATTTGAACATTTTCTGGATGTTTTGCTGATATTTTTCAGACACTTCCTACTTTAACCCTAACCCTAATCCCCAACCCATGGATATTTTATTAAAAGCCTATTTTACTGATATTTCACTGATCATTTCTCCATATATCGCTACTGTGTTTTAAATATTTTTTTTTTTAATTTTTTAAATTTTGAACATTTTAAGGACTTTTTAAGAAGATATTTTAATAATCTTTTTTTTTTTTTTTTTAAGATTTTTTGTTATATATTATACCAATATTTTTTGGATACTCCAATATTATTTTTAAGGATATTTTACTTAACATTTTCGGATATTTTGCTGTTTTTTTTGTCGAATACATAACGTTTTTGCGATATTTTACAAAAAAAATTCAGAATATTGTACTGATATTTTCCGAATATTGTACTCATATTTTTTTCCTAATATTGTACTGTTTTTTTCTGAATATTGTACAAAAAATTCCGAATATTGCAACAACAAAAAAATCTGAATATTTTACAAAAGAAATCCGAATATTTTACCCAAAAAAAATCCGAATATTGCACTGATTTTTTTCCGAATACTGTACAGATATTTGGGGGGACATTTCTCTTAAAGTCTGCCTGAGCTAGCCTGCATAGTTCCCGCTCCCCAACACCTACACAGGTGTGTAAAAGTTACCGTCCGGTGAGTCGGTGCTGCACCGGGCGGACGGACTGTGTTTCCCGGCTCCCCCCGCGGTCTCCGAACCGTCGCGAACCGGTCCAACGGTCCAACGGGGAAAGTTTCGGGAGAACCGAGCGGCGGCGGCGCGGCCGCAGCGGTGCATGCTGGGTGCTCTGGAGGCAGCCGGCTGACTCCAGCGACTCACCGCCCGGTCCCGGCCGTCCCGCGCCGGTCCAGCCGCCGTCAGCTCGCCCCCGCGGACAGCACCGTCTCTGAACCCGAGTCATGGACGTCGGCGGACAGCGTGTCGCGGTGAGCTCCGCCGTTAGTGTCCGTGAGTAAAGACAGCTGCCGGTAAACCGGAGGAGGAGGAGGAGGAGGAGGAGGAAGCTGCCTGCGTAGTTAGCTCCGGTAGTTCTCTCGCCTGTAAATATACCGCAGAAAAACACCGTTTATCGGTGCAGTTTAACATTCAACAGTAGAACCGAGTCGGCGGAGTGGCAGCAGACCACCGAGGCTGGAGCCCGGCTCAGGTTAACCCGGGTTAGTTTAGCTCGGTTTGAGCTTTCCCCACCAGGCTAACCGGGCTAGGCTAAGTTAGCCGCCTGGGCCTCGTAGTTTGGTTTGACGCTTTCTAAGTTTAACGTCCCCTCGCGGCTGCTGCTGCCTTCGTGGCGGACTAACCCGGGTCTGGCCGGGTTTCCCGTCCCCTCTGCGATCAGCTGGCGGGTTTATCCCGAGCCAACGGCAGCCTGTCAGCCCGCCCGGCTCGCCGCTTCACCCGGGTTAGCCGCGTTAGCTCCAGCGTTTCCTCAGAGAAGTGAAGAAAAGGAGAAACTGGGCTGAAGTTTGGGGACGGACGGCTGCCCGGAGGCGTGAAGGTGACCGCGCGGCCTGCCGGGCGCCACGTTAATGATCTCTGATTGATTAGGACTCAGGACTTCATGTTGAAGGGGCCCAACAGTCCCACAGTGGTGTGTTATTGTGATGACTCAACCCGGGAGCTGAGCAGCTCAGACACGGTGATGCTGTGATGGGAGCAGGTCGGTGTGTGAGGACGGACACAACGTTCAGGTTCACTCCTCCTTCATTAACTGGTCTTTCTGGACCTGCGTGTCTGTGGTCCTGGCTGTAGTTTACCTGCTGGCAGGTGTTCAGTGAGATAAGGCCAACAGAGCAAATACACGTTTCCAGACGCCACCCACTGTTGTGGTTCAGGCAGAGTTTCCTCTTTCAGGGACAAATCAGGTGGTGAGAAACTCTGGTTTGTTTGTTATTTTTTAAAATGTCAGAACGCTTCGGTAACGCTTTGTTTTACAGGATTGTAAATAACTCATAACTTCCATGGATGGTTCCTGAAAGAACTGTGTGGTTTGGCTTCATCACTGCGTCCCAGAGCTTTTCTGTCTGACCAACTGTCCAAAACGTACATTTGTTCAATTTAAAACAGAAAAAAGCAGCAAATCCTCACATTTAAGAAACTGGAACCAGAAATGTTTTGCGTTGGTGCTTGATGTATGACTGAAATGATTAATTGAATATTAAAATAGTTACCAGTTTATTTTCTGCTGATCAGCTAATTGATTAATTCAGTCTACAAGAAAGGATACACTTCAACATGTGTAATGATTAAATATTTACTTTGGTTTAAATGGAGCGGTTGTTCTTCTGGAAACAACAGTTTTCCCTCTAATTAGTGCCAGATTTTACAATTCTAATTAGCAGATATTAAACCTGTTAACGCGTTACTAAATGTTAGTCACAGAATTCAGAAGCTGGTTTTCAAGTAAAACCTTTGGGAGCATTTAACAAAATGTCTTGGAGGACATCGTCCTTAATCCCTCTGAGACACTTTTATCTTGCTCGTAAAACAAATGCTCTCTGCAGGTAGAAATCCTACACCGGAGGGAACAGCTGTGGAAAGACGCACAGAGATTAGGCCTTTGGAGCACATCCAGGAACTTTAGAGAGGGAAATAGTTTACAAGGACAAATTCACAAGTTTTGTACAAGGAAGTGATGATAACGTCTATGTTTTGGTCTTGAATGAGTCATTTTTGGCAGTCGAAAACATGCAAGTGGGCTAACCAAGAATTCACTAAAGAGGGAAAATAGTAGACGTAAAAGCAGTGTTAAAAGAAGTGTTAAGAAAGCATTGACTCTATCAACAGGCTGTGTTTCTCTGCCACGTTGCCCTGAGGTTATTCGCTGGATCAGTGCAAACATCCAGGAATTGAAGAGTTTTTAAGTAGAACTTGTTGGGTCGGAAGATGCAGACTGATGTGAGTCGTCGTAGTTTGTTATGTCAACACTAACTGTGTTTGTTAGAGCTCTGTCTTCATTTTATAGATCACAGCGCTGGTTTCTCTTTGCCACTCTATTACTGTCAATTTGACGCCAATCTGTCCTGTTTTAGCACTTCAGTAATGCAATTTCTGCTTCGGCTCAAGCCACACATGAAGCTAATTGGTCCTGGAGCACTGCTGAGACCTGCCCTTATTTACTTCTTGTGTTTATGAAGCCAGAATCAGGTTTAAACGCATGTATTTTTTATTATTTTATCTACTGTGACAGATTATTTGTGTCTGATGACGTCTTTTCTCGCTGTCTCAGGTGTAGCCAGGAGGATTCGTTGATTGACAGAGAATCATGGAGCCAGATGTCATCCGCATATACTCCTCCTCTCCGCCCCCGATGGAGGACGGTGCAGAGGAAGAGGACAACGAGTTTGGAGACTTCGGCACCTTCTCCGGCGTCCCGAACAGCATCAGCTTCACAGAATTCGACACCCCGACCACTTTCAACCAGACCCAAGCTCTGACCGCCACCTCCCCTCCTGAGCTCATCAACAACAGAGGGACGATGGGATTCAGCTCCTCCAACGGCACCCACAGCATCACTAATGAGCTGTCCAAGGCTAATGGCGTGGTGCCTGTGAGCCACCTGGGCAGCAGTCCCTCAGAAAGAACTGACATGAAAAAGGTCCTGTCCAGCTCCCTGGATTTCACAGCTGGCAGCGAGCCCGCTGACTGCAATGGCGGAGGCACAGAGGTGCTAACAAACGGGTTTGCAGCCTTCGACGTTCAGGGAAGCCCTTCCTCTCAGAATTCTGTCCACTCTCACGTAAAAGGAACGTCCACTGAGGACACGGACAGCGTCCCCGTCGGCAGCCCAGAGGACGATTTTGCAGACTTTGCTGCTTTTTCCAATGCTGAAGGACACCTCAGCCAGACGGCAAATGAGGACTTAGACAACCCCACGGGGGGCGGCTTGCCGGCGGGGGCTGCCCGCCGTGACGAGCACTGTAATATATCACAGGGAACGATTTCAGAGGACAATGTCAGGGACGCAAACAGAACTGGACCCAACACGTCCAGCTCTGATTCCATATCGGTTCCCGCCGAGGCCCCGGGCGGCTCGTGCAACACGGACCGGGGCTCTTGCACAGACGCCGACTCTCAACAAAGGGACGTAGCCTTTACACAGGAGCACTTCGCCTCAGAGGCAGCTTGCACTATCAAACCCGTCGCTCTGAACGGGGTGGACGTAGCTGACCGGGACAATTCCAAAGACACCGCGGGCTGCAGCGAAAATGACCTCTCACCCGACGCAGACGGCGAGGCGGGACAGTCAGACGGGAAGGGCTCCGGTAACGAGACCGAGACAGAAACGGAGACGGAGACGTCCTTCGGCCGGCCGCTGTCGACAGATGCTCTAGAGGAGTACGGGGACATGAGCACCACAGGCTCTGTGCCCTCTCCGCCTCTCCAAGGGGACACCGCCACGCCCGCCGACCACAGCCAGATGGCAGAGGACGAGGAGGACGAGGAGGACTTTGGGGACTTTGGAGACGCCGGCTCATTCAGCGGGCAGGGCTTTGCCGATTTTGACCAGCTGGATGTCCAGCAGGAGGAGAGCAGACCGCACAGCTCTGACCCTGCGCAGGAATCTACAAACTCAAAGGACGAGGACGACTTTGGCGACTTTAATTCTCCCAAATTTCACACTAGTGGAAATGAGGGGGAGGAGGGGGGAAGGTTTGCAGACTTCCCCGTCAGTGACAGTTTTGGGAATTTCAGCTCGGCTGCTGAAGGCGCAGACAGTGAGGCGGACGCAGGCTGGAGCGCCTTTGGGGAGCAGCAGCAGGTGGAGGGCGAGTCCTGGGCGGCGTTCAGCACGGAGCAGAGCGTCGCTCCTCCTGCAGAGAGCAGACTGGAGGAGGAGCTGGAGGAGCAGGATGAGGAGGAGGAGTGGCATGAAAGTGAACCTCCTGCATTCAGCGAGGAAACCAGCAGGACAGACGTACAGTCGGTAAGCACTGTGGGAAGTAAACTGGTCAGACTGGGAAGCTTCATGGCTGCAGAGTTATTCATCCATGAACCCGTATCGTCAGCGATCTCAAGCTAATTTTATCCACGTCGAGATTTATAGCACAGAACCAGTTTGGAGAAGTTTATAAAATATGGAGTTAGTAGATGACAAAAAGAGGATCAGTTTGTCTCCCTCACCCCTGCTGGCATCTGTAGTTCTGGTTCCATTTGTCCAGATTTTTAGATGTTTCTGGAGATCTATAGCTGCCACCCAAATACAATGGAGGTGAATCAAATTTAGTTTATCGTGTTCAAAACCATGAAAATGATACTTCAGTCATTTATCAGCCACAAATCCTTCCAGAAACAGTGCCCCCGTTACCTACTACACCAGGGGTTCCCAAACAAGCATGTCTCTCCTAGGCTCATTTTTTTTTTTTTGTCGACACTTTTATTACTCAATATATCTCCGCACAAAACACACTATGGGCTCTCTTTGTCATTTCGAATGTCTTTAATAGAGCTGTGATCAATAAAATCCATTTAGACATTAACTAGACTTTGACACGAGCACGCAGAGTGAGATTAGACGAGTTAAGGGTACATTTGTTAGTCAGACACAGGTTGATTTTAGTGCATGTGATCAGTTTAGTGTAGTTTTGGCCATTAGTGCTGCATGTGTAGTTGCAATACAACAAAAAATAGCTCTAAAATAAATAAAATATACATTTATATACGCTATTTTCATTGGTGACCCATCAAACACCTGTCCGACCCAGTTTGGGACCCAACCCAGAGTTTAGGAAACAATGTACTGGACAGATAATCCACAGTTTTTCAGTTTTTTTTTAAATAGAAAATTGATCATTGTAAAATCAGCCAATCATTATTATGAAATCTCACTACAGTAAAGTGTTTCTCCATCAGAAAGCACTGTATGTAAAATGTAATAATCTTAACTGTCAAATTTATAAAAAATCTTTGTTAGCAGATTTCTTTCCTACTAAGATAATATAGAAATGGAGAAACTACAGTATGTGAATTCTTAATGACCTCAAATATATGTTTGACTCTTCTGTACTGCAGTTTCTTGTTACTTACAGCTCTCATACACACTTGATATTTATAAATATCGAGGTACAAAATGAGGTAAAGAGACAACACATATGACCGCACGAAACACTAGTAAAAGTTTCTGCTAAACTTTGCCAACGGAAAAAATCAAATCTGAAGGTGTCGGTCGGATGAAATGATACATGTGATCGGAGGTGGTGGAGGAGGACGTCGTGACACACACACACACACACACACACACACACACACACCCCGATGTTTATTCAGGGCGAAACTCCTGCCGGCTCTGTGACCTGCTCAGGTATTTGAACTGAAGCACATTCCTCTCAGATTAACTCACAGACTCGTAGTGAGACTTCAAGTCCAACTTTTAGGGCGGGATTCATTCACAGCTGTAACCGCAACAGCAGGGACCTCCTGCGTCATCGTGCGGTGAAGTACAACCAGATAAACTTTACACCTTTTACACCCTTTCCTCTCTGATCGGGAGGGAAAAGTTAGTCACAACCCCTTTTCTCCCGGTTCTCCCCAAAAACATGAGATTTTAGAACATAATAAAAACACAATACCTGCGTTGGCCTCTGTGGGTTGAAGGTACCTGGGTCTGTTGCACTGGTCTGCATAAACTCTCTGTGGTTGCTTATTTTACGATATATCGCTTCAGCATCGACATCGTGATGTGCAGTAGTCACATAGGATGATGCGCAATGTCCAGTATGTCAAATTAACTCCCAACACGTCAGGCTGCAACTTTTTTGCTGCTTGATGCAAAAGGAAAACTTGCACGCTTCTCATTTTCCATGACTAAACTACAAGAAAAGTCCGTCTGATATCACATAACTTTTTCCGATTTAAGGGTTCTTGGATAGGCGAAGGGATGCACTTCATCTGTTTATCATTATTATAGTTATAGTTATGTAGTTTTTAGTATATTTATATAAGAGACATGTTGGTTTGAGGATAAACTTGCCCAAATGATAAAAATGATGATTGTTAATTGTATATCTGTACATGGAAAAACAAGCTGCATGTATCTGGTGAAAGTTCCTGTATTTTTTCGCAGAAAGAAAAAAAAAAAAGATATTGCAATGACAGTTTTTACCAATATGGTGCAGCCTGACTGTCAGTAACTGATTCAAACTGGGGTGTTTGTCATAATTCCAGGAATAACTTTCCAGCTGCCGCCTTTATTTATGAACCTGTTACAGAAAATGTACAGAAGATTCTGCAAGTGTTACAAGTGTTGTTTTCTCAACATGTCTCTTATTGCAAAGATCGCATTAAAAAGCTGGAAAATGGCCACTGTGTTCTCTGCAGGTGCAGCTGTCGAGCCGCCTGGAGAAGGTGTTTCAGAGCGGCTTCCCTCCGACCGCCGTCCCCTCGGTGGAGGACGAGGTGGCGTCCCTGAAGACCCTGCTGGAGCTTCCGGAGGACGAACCGCGGCCGGGAGCCGAGGAGCAGAAGAGGGCGCCGTGCAACAGGCGAGTCCGCTGCTCGTTCAGGGGCCCACAAGTTTAAACATGACATGTGAAAACTGTAACAGAAAGTTTTGTTGAACATCTTTTTCTATTTCAAACCCCAAAAAGCCTCAAAATAATAATAATAGTTACTTTTTAACATCTGAAAGATTTCAATTTAATAATTTCTTCTTCACAGTAAAACTAAATGTTTCTTCGGGGTTTGTAGCGTTAACGTTAATACTTAAAGCCTGTCAGCAGCTCGTCTTTGACTCTGGCTGCGTCTCATTGGTCGGTGCAGGGCTACGCGTGGCGGCGGCGTGTGGACGCAGCTTCAGGACATCCACGAGGCGCTCGGCCTCAGATACCAGTGGGGGGGCTCCCACTGCAACAAAGCACTACTCTGCTGCCTCGGCATCGACACCCGAAACATTGTGAGTCCCTGCCGGACCGCCTGTCTCCTCATGGCTCATTGTTTCGGCTGAATGTAAAAACTGTCGCATGCACTCAGAAGTCAGAATAATCATCATGAGCCTTTTTGAAATGTGCAGACAACCTTCTGATCTGCAAAAGTGTATTTTTAGAAGGGATTTAATGACGCATGAAGTAATCTGTGACCTTTATTAACCTCTGCCGTCTGTAACAACAAACTAACTTTTCTCTTCACACACAAGCTTCTGCAGCAGGATGTCGCTGTCGTGTTTTCCTTCTCTAACCTGCTGCTTTAATGTGCGCAGCTGTTCACGGGACAGAAGAAGCAGCCGGTCATCGTGCCCATGTACGCCGCCAGCCTGGTGAGTCGTCACACGGTCCCCGTGTCTGTTAATCATCTGCAGAGGCGTTTGGTGACATCAGAGCTTCTCAGCAGCACTGAAACATCATTAATATCATTAGTTTGGCTGGAAATAGTCACATTATGGTGCGCCAATGATTAGCCAACAAGTTGATCGAGAGAAAAGGATCAACAACAGTTTTTATGATTGTTTAAGTACTTTTTATTTTATTTTTTTTATTTTTATCTTCTGGTTTTGGAAGCTGAGGTCACCATGAGGAAAACCTTTTTCTAACGTTTCGATAATCAGGATGAGAGAATTTTCAATAATGAAAATAATCATCAGTTGCAGCCCTGTTATTTAAATAAAAATGACAATCCTATTATTTTGTTTTTTATTCAGTAATGAAGAACAGTAATCTTGATCACAGTAGGCAGCAGGATTATCGTTTCACCCTTAATGCTGCAGTCCAATACCTCTGTTTTAAGGGGCGTCATGATTTCTATTCTAAATCAAAAATCTAACGAAATGATTGGCGATCCTCTCAGTATTAAGACAGTTGTCAGAGTATAAACCCAGTGATCTGTTGATCTTTACAAATCAAGACTCGACAGTCCAACAATGTCAACAACATCAGTGCTTGAGAAAAAAAATCGACTCGTGGATTTGGAGACTCGTGACTAGTGTTTTTACTACATTACAAACATTTACATGCAGCCGGTTCACTGCTCAGCTGTTCCTTCTACGTCAGAGGACTTTTAAAGATCACATACACACCGCAGCGGTTTGTACCAGAGGAAGATTCTTACAGCAGCTTCCTGACGCAGGATGCAGTAAATAAAAGAACAAAATCACCAACAGTGTGTTTCTCTGTTGGTTTGGTGTGTTGTTGTGTTTTCAGGGGATGCTGGAACCCACCAAAGAGCCCGTGAAGCCCGTCTCTGCAGCAGAGATGATCGCTTCGATAGCCCAGACGCCTGCAGCGGCTCCAGAGAAGAGTTCCTGTCCCTCAGACGCAGTCCAGGTGGGACCTCAGAGCACCAAACACACACTCTTAAACTCATACTGGGACCATGACAACACCTCCTCTGTGTGTGTGTGTATAAACCTCCTCTCTCGCTCCTCCAGCAGGAGGCGCTCCCACCCGTCCAGTTCGACTGGAGCAGCAGTGGCCTTACCAACCCTCTGGATGGTAGGTGACCTCCCCTCCGCCGCCCTGAACCGCCGCCGCCGTGCCCCGCTCTCGCCTTGTTTCCCTCACGCTTCTTTAACCCTCGCAGTGTCTCCTGAAAGTCGCTGTCTGTAGACGCTTCTGTCCAAAATCCACCAGCCGCGTCCGCTGACTCGCAGCCAATCAGGCGCGAGGAGGAGAAACGCACTCCGGACGATGTAAACGTGTCGGCAGCGTGTGGCTAGCGGGATTTTCACCTCCTGGCTGAGCAAAAAAATGTCAGATTATTTAAAAAAAAACTTTCTTCATTAAAGGAAAATCCACACTAAACATTTTAACACTGTTGGTGATAATTATGAGATGATGAGAGTCTGAAAATTGAATCCTGATACACAAAACTTTTTATTTCACTCCTTTTGAGGCCTCTTAAACACTTTTTTTAATTAATCCATCGAGGTGTTTAATTAATGAGTCGATCAACAGAAAAATTAAGGAACAGTTTTGTTAACAGACGGATTGTTTAAGGTTCCAGCTTCTCGAATCTGCAGATTCATTGTTTTTCTTTGTTTTATATCGTTTTAAATTCAGTACTTGCATTTTGGACAGATAATTTGAAGACGCTCCCTTGTTCTCTGAGAACTTGCGATGGGCATTCTCATTATTTCTGACTTTTTAATACACAAAACAATCTAATAAGTGAATAAACGACAAATTAAATCAATAATGACAATAATCCTCTGCCTCCCGGGCATCCTTGTTATTTTACTGCCACTCAAATGCACAAATCTTTCCAAGGAAGTGTTTTCCAATTTTTTCTTTCTCATGTTTAATCACAAAGAAATTCAGTTTAAAAAGTGAATCACGTTATTTATTAATTTATCAGCTACAGACTGATATCAAAGTATTTTGATACGAGACTACATGAGTTTTAGTTCGGATGCAAAACAAAACGAGCAGCTGCACAAGAAAATACAATCAGAAATTGGCAAAATTTTGATTGAAGTCTTGAAATATGTGATCAAGTCCACACATTAAAGAATCGGCCACAGACGTAATTTAGCAGCTGCAGTCGGAGGAAGTTGGGCGGATCTTTCCTTTAAAGCTGTTAAACAAACATGGCTGCCGTGCATGAAGACGTGTGTCTTTAACTGTAGAGACCGAAGCAGTCTAACGTTTCTCATGTAGCTGACTGATCACTGACGCCGCTGCATGTTTCTGCTCTCTCTCTCTCTCTCTCTCTCTCTCTCTCTCTCTCTCTCTCTCTCTCTCTCTCTCTCTGTGTTCGTTAACCTCGGCCGCCCCCCCCCGGCTGTGCAGCGAGCGGAGGCTCGTCTCTCTTAAACCTGGATTTCTTTGGTCCTGTGGAGGATTCAGGCTCCACCAGCTCGCCCTCCATCCCAGGTCAGCAGCTGCTCACGGCCCTCCTCCTCCTCCTCCTCATCCTCATCTTCACCTCCTCTACCGCTCCCCGTCTTTAAATTAACCTCCCATCTCCGCTTCTCACCCCAAACACCCGCCTGTGTGAGGCGACAGGGCAGATCAGACAGTTCATGACTGTGATGATGAGCTCAGATCAAACAGTCCACAGATACTAACACTTCTCATATTAACACTAACTGAATGTGAACAACATTAACGTTAAGTGTCAACTCACGCCATCTGCAGGCTCCTTTTTAGTGTTTTTTTAATCCCCGTAAAAGGGATTTTATGAGGAGTTATTAACAGTTAAAAAACAGTTTTATATTGTATTATGGTGTGTGTGTGTGTGTGTGTGTGTGTAATACACAATATTATATTATATAATATAGTGTGTGTATACGTAATACTGTCGCCAATGACCTCCCAATTCAGAACTTTTTGATGGGATCTGCTTCAAACGATGTCAGATCATGTTCACGGTCCGCCAGCTGTCCGTTCATCACTCGACTCCACAACTAAGATATGATGTTACTTTAGTCCTCCAGAGGCAGATTACAAAGTAGGAAATAGTTCAAATATAAACAAAATAAACAATAAAAGAGTAAAGAAAGATTACCAGACGCAAACGCCAAGAACGTTTCTGTAGAGCGTCGAGAATTTGAAGACCTCAGATTGAGCTTTTTACTGGAGGAACTTCTTTGATGTAAAAAGTGCAGAAAGCATATTAACAACAACTGTGGACGGAGTCAGCAGCAACACGTGTTTCAGCCACATAGAATATTTTCACCACTGTGTCGTCAGACAGACCTTTCTGACGGGGAACTGAAGCCGTTCTATCGCTCTCTTCACAGCCACCAGACTCCTCTGACAAAAAAAGTAATTTTACCTCTCAGAACAGGGAGCTGCTGGTCTGCCGCTGCTTCGTTACACATCGTTAACACGTTAGTTCAGATCTGAACTAACATGTTAAAACACCAAAGTCACACAATAACACAAACAAAGTAACCGATCGAGGCAGCAGAACAGCAGCAACTCCCGAGTTCTGTGAGGTGAAATCACTGTTTTTGTCAAAGGAGTCTGGTGGCTTTAAAGAGAGCATCAATGGATATAACCGCTTCAGTTCCCCGTCAGAAAGGTCAGAAAAGGCTGTTTGACAGCAACATAAACAGGTGAAAATACTCTAAATATAGTGTACACTTAAACTGATATTGATTTTTTTACCTCATACAACCCCACTTCAGAAAATCCAAGCGATCCCTTTAATGCCGTTAGAAGTTCACTTCATTTTAATCTCATTCATTTTAGTCTTAAGGTGCAAAAAGTTAAATTATATTAAAACTCCTTGAAGTGTTTTGTCGCTGCCTCCCAGCAGTCAAAGGTCAGTGTGGCGGCGACCTGGACTGGTTTCCATCTGACTGACCTTTATTATCTTTAGGCGTCGACCCCGAGCTGTACGAGCTGACGACGGCCAAGCTGGACCCCGGCGGCTCCGGCGGTCGGGTGGCCGACGCCTTCGCCCGCCTGATGTCCACCATGGAGAAGACCAGCACCTCCACCAGGTCAGGGGGGTCGTGTGATGTTCATAACATGTTAATATAAGAACGTGATTTTTGTTCGGTCAGATCGGTGACGCCTGGTGTTGTTTTGTCACTTCCTGTTTGACAGGAAGCCGAGGAAAGAGGAGAACCTGAGCGAGGAGGCGGCCAAAGTGATCGCAGGTCTGCCCGATCTGTCCTTCATGCAGGCCAAAGTGCTGATGTTTCCCGCCACGCTGACGCCGCTCGGCTCCCAGGTCACGCCGGAATGAAGCCCTGCCCCCTCGCGCTGACATCATCCCCTCCTGACCCCGCCCACAGGCTGTCCATTTGGCCCCGCCCACCGACTCGGTCCATTTTATACAGTTGTCGTCTTCTTCTTCTTCTTCTTCGTCTTCTTTCTTTTCTCTCTCGCTCCGGCTCAGTTGCTCCCTCCTTTTCATACTTCCTTTATTTTCCTTTTATTTGCGCTTTTGTTTTTCAACTTCTAATTTTTTTAAAGTTAATCACAACGGGAAAAAACGCTCGGACGTGGAGGAGGGGCGGCGCTCGGCCGACGACCTGCACATTTAACAGAATAGGAGCTCAGATAATTAATTTATAGAGTTGATAATTTATAGGGGACGGTTTAGACGTGTGTTCATATCTAGAAGAATCATCGTGTATATAATCAGGGATTAAATGTTTATTTTCCTTTTTGTTTTCTCGTTAGTTTTTTATTCTGAATGATTTCTGGAGGATGATTTTACGTCTGGTGGGAGTGTGTTCGTGTCCGTCTGTGAAGGAAACACTGGCTGAAGCTCTTTGAATCAAACTGAAGTGGAATATATGTATGACAAGTTTAAATTAATACATTTATATACATATATAAAATCTCTCTCTATATATAAATATATATTTATCGACTTGAAACCACACTGCCTGCAAAATCCAGCTGAATGTTTGTCCCCTTGTTGTGTTTGAAGGCCTCAGTTTTTACCTGCAGTCTGTAGATTTTAACCTGATTTTCTTTGACCCGTCGTGTCTGTTCAGTCTTCTTCTAAAAGTAGCTTTTTAACATAACTTATGTCCCCCCCCCCCCAAGTCCATCCATCGTCTCTAGAGCGCCGGATGTCTGTTATATTTTTATTCCTCGGTTTGGGAAACTTCACCGACCAAACGCCGGTGAATCCGGTGAGTTGATGTGTTCTCAGTTGTCATTTGGAGGCTTCGTTTTTATTCCAGCCGGTGGATAAAAACAAGTTTCCTTCCTTGTTTGTGTCCTCGCTCTCACTGTTCACTTTGTTTGTTTTGGGGGGTAAAAACGGGACTTTTTGTTTTGGTTAAAACCACTGAAACTCGAGAGTTTCTCGGCAGTGAAGGTCGACTCACACCAGAAGGGAATTACGGGACCAATTTCTGCTTCCATGTGTTGGGTTACGTACACTGTTCCTAATATGATGAAGTGCTTTTCGTTGTTGCGGCTCTTATTCGCTCATGTTTTTGCGATACTTTTTGTTTTTTTGCTCATACTACTGTCAGCCCCGTCTCCCAGGAGGATTTTGCACATTGTAAAGATGAAATGGATGTAATCATAGTTCACTGTGGCTTTAGACTGTGTACAGTTAAACTATGGACTGTAAAATGTACGGGAAAATTCCTATGGAAAAAAACTGAATCACTTGAAGAGCCTGTCAAAAGGTTATCGTGCATGCCCAGGTTCTTTTGAGACTAAGTGTGTAAATTTTACTTTTAGTGTACACAAGAAATTAAAATAGTTATCTTCTCTGCTTGTTTCTGTTTCTTTTGGATCAACGCGAAGTTAAACGTGACGTCTTGTGTGTGAAGTTTCTCCAAACTGCTGCAGATTTAGAAAAAAATCGTAAATCAGGAATAAATTGACAAAATCATGGACTTTTACTGGGGTTGATTACAGTTTAAAAAGCAATTATGGATTTAAATTGAATTTAAATGGCGCATCAAAAAATTTGAGTAGAATAATAAATTAGTTGATTAATTTTTTTCCCTTATTATCATATTCATGCCACAATACATTTGTATTATTTGTACGAGCAATTCAACATTTAAAGACAGAATAAGGAAGTAGAATTAGTGAATGACAAATTTAATATTTTTTTTTACTTTTTTTCCCCTAATGCATCGTTTAAAGGCAGATTTCCAGAGTCAAATGTTTTTATAAATATATTAATGTATTATTTTTTGTTTGTCACTTTGGGTTGAACTGTCCCTTTAACTGTTACTTTGTCCTGGGGAGACTCATGAAAACTTAATGTCAGGAGATAATTAAAGGTATAATTTGTAACTTTTTCGCATTAAAATGTCTAAAAACGACCAAACCTGTTACATATTTTATTGTCGTGTGCTTAAATTATCCCAAATGTTTCCAACAATGTTCAAACCAGAGAAACCTGTAGATTAAATGAAGGTAACGGTGTGTTTCATTTGGTCGTCATATCCCTCTTGCACATGCGTCAGCGTCATAAATAGACTCTTTATCCAGTTTTAAGGAACATTTTTACGATACTTATACGACACTTCTCAGATCTTCGTTGTTTATAACTTTATTTTAACCAGATGAAGGATTTAAGTCATCAGGCGTCTGGATCTGAACTTATCAGAGAAACAAGCTGAGCAAACGGGACGTCCTGCAGCCGCCAAACAGCCTCGGAGAAACACTGATTTCTTTACGTGAAACTGCTTTATTCAGTGTTTTTACAGATTTTAATCACAGATACCGTTTGTTCTGGAGAGGTGGAGACCTCTGCGGATAATTCGGCTGACTGCAGGGGTGGTGAAGACAACAACTCCCATGATCCCACGCTCCTTCACGACGTCATAGCGGCAGAAAATTACATATTGTGCGTTTAACTCGGCTGATCTTCTTAACCAGAAGACAAAGATGAGAAATAAAAGACAAGAAGAAGAAAAAAAGATGAGATCATGTTCATTTAATGTAGAAAATAAAATTACTAAAGTGGACGCCTGAATCCTCATCTTACACATTCAAATATAATTCTCAGAAGTCATATTGCATAGGACAAGGCACAGATTCATTTAACGACTGAAACATAATTTCATCCCTCTGTTAATGTCCAATAAAAACATGTAAAATAAAAAACCTGCAGTAGCCACAGTGGTGCTACGGCACAAACCACAAAAACAGAACATTTGGTTTGATGAGGAAAGTGGAAGAACAGTGAAGACTCACACCTCAGTCTGGATAAACAGTCTGGAGCCAGTTTTTAAAGACGATAATCCAACTGGGTTGAATCTAAAAAGATCAATATGAGTTCTTAATCCAATCTTTGTTTAATCTTTTGTTGATTTTACAGTAAATTTGTTAAAAACGTAGACCTACGGGGCAAAGACTGCAGATATTCTGAAGATCCAGTTGAAGTAGGATTTAAGAAACACGTAAACAACAGTATGTAATGTTCTATACTGAATGAAGTCGTCCCAGTTCGGTATTACGTACAAATTCACAGCAGCTTTCTGTGAGACTGTGTTTGCTCACAGCAGACAAGTGACAAAATAACGTAAACTCTCAGATTTTTAAGTGTCTCTTTGCTGTAAAAAAAATTCTAATAAACTGTAAATGGCAGCGAGACAGCACCAGGAAGATCTTTGTAAAACATTGTAAAGTTGCTGTATGATTGATGTCTGAGTATAAAACTGTAAATGTAAACTATAGACTTGTGCCAACGGTTCTATAAAGATACATATATATAAAGATATGTAAAGACACAGTACACACAGTTTACAGCTGGTGTGTAACCGGGACACAGGTCTGCTGTTACATCATCTGTCCAGCAGGTGGAGACACAGAGGTTAACATATAAATAATGGATCTGGATTTAATATTAATATCAGCACATGATTGATCCCGTCTGATCCATATAAAGACCCCGTATGATCTACATAATCAGATTCAGATCGCATGTTAATACCAGGAGGAAACGAGGGGATAAATCAGCAACAACAAAAAGAGTTCAGATTAAAAGTTTTTAAAGAACTGGCTCAGTGTTTATCCATTAATAACTTTCTCTCTCAAACACACACACACACACACACACACACTCACACACACACACACTCACACACACACACTCACACACTAGAGCTGTGGCATAGGTTGAATTGAGGGTGTTTGCATTGCTGAAATCCTAAAATATATTACATAATATTTAAAAAAAACCTCCAATCATTTATTAAATGACATTTTGCAGGAGAGATTTCCACCAGAAATGACCTCTGAGTCGATCTTCTACATTTTATTAAAAGAAAAAAAAAATCTCTACTGTCATGACGAGTTTCTCATTAACTGTTAAAATCAACGTAGAAGTCAGTTTTGGTGGATTTATCCTTTAAAAGAAAACATTTTCTGTTCTGTACAAACAAAGTATTAGTGTCCAGAGTTACAATAAATACACACCAGAGCTGAGAGATAATAAATAATTCATAGTCGTGTTCTGTGTTACTTCTGCTAAAGGGAACGCCTGCGTTTAGAAGTTCGTATCGTCACCACGTATCTCCATTATTGCAATTTAACTTTTGTTTCCTTAAACTGAGCCGTCACATCATTTAACTTCATAAACTCCAGGTTGTAGCTCGTAAAACTTCTGTTTTAGAAAGAAATGATTTCATTGGTTGAGTTAAAACAGTTTATTTCTGTTGATGTGCTGATTAAAGACACAACACATTAATTAGCTTTAGAAGGTTAATCACTAAAGGTGTCTGAAGGTGTGTTGTTGGGGAAGAGTTAACGCCCTCCAGCTGCAGTAAACTAATAAAAATAGAACTGTTTCATTGTTACGACTATGAGTATTTCTATCCAATATATTTGTGGTTTTGTAATATATATTCTCTTATTTCCCTCAAAACACTTAACTTTGTTAACGCTCACGAGCTCGTCTTTGTTGGTTGAGATTTCATCACAAAGTTGTTTTCTGCTTCATTATTCCTCTAAAAAGCAGTTTGTTCTGCGAGCTGCAGGCGCGTCTACAGCTGAAAACATCAGTTTATTGCACTTACTGAACATTTTAGAGTTAAATGTTTTTATTTTCTACAAATCCCCTTTGAAGTTTAAAACAGTCAAACTAGCCTACAGCCATTTACAGTTCCAGTTATAATATATCGTTTATATATCGATCAATATTTATACGTTCTCAGATAGTGAATTTGTTACGGTGGCTCAGTTCTTATCGAGGTTTAACTCAACCAATGAGATCTTCGCCTCTTCGTGCTGCTGAAGCTACACGTTGGTTTTTTACTCAGAAAACGAGACAAACTGAACCGACGACAGCGAAGTTTAGAAACAAAGTCGTTGTTGTCCGACAGAAAGTGTGACTGACGAAAAAAACAAGCCAAAGACATTTGATTCCTCAGGAGAGTCGGGTGATATTATATATTTTTCTTATCAAATCGAAAT
Organism: Lateolabrax maculatus; assembly: GCA_031216445.1. NCBI lineage: Eukaryota > Metazoa > Chordata > Actinopteri > Acropomatiformes > Lateolabracidae > Lateolabrax > Lateolabrax maculatus. Next base: position 2,078,009 of record CM062204.1, on the reverse strand, counting down.
TTTCGAAATCGAAAATAAAATCGAGTCAAAACCTACAACAAATATTGTTGTTCATTGTATCATTTTGCAGGCTGGATCCTGTAGATTTTAAAGATAATTACATGATGAATTTTAGGTAATTAAATTGCATTTTGGAATAAAACTTCCTGCGGCGTTCGTTCTGCTACGTGACGAGCAACACGGGACCACGTGACAGGCGTTTAAAAAGGCACTGGATTGTTTCGTCTCTCATAAATGCTTTTGAGATTTTTTTTCTTCTCGTTTGTAAAAACATGCACCGACAGTAGAAAAGGTCTCTGGATATTCTGTTTCTTACAATTCTCGGACAGCGGTAGAAAACAGGACTTCAGTACTTCACACTGGCGTCTTTGAAGCTGGAGTTCACCTGAGTTCACCTGGAAGACAAAGACCGAGCTCCCGTTTGTTTCTGCTCACCTTCGTGAGGACGTTATTCTCATGGTGGATCTTCAGCGTGCTTCCACTCCTTTAACTCAGCGGTTAAAGGTCGTGTGTATTCTTTCACACGTTGAAGGTTGTGTTATTTAATGTGTTGGTTTATTTAACAACCAATAATATCTCACCTCCTCTTTCTGAAAGGGATAAAGAGGTTGGAGTAAAATCTTTCTGCTCTTTCATTACTGCAACCACTGAAACCTTTGGCTGCGTCTCTTCGGGAACAACAGCGCCCTCTAGCTGTTCTGATGTTAAAGTCCTCCAGAATAAGGCCGGTGTGAAGTACGATGTAACTTACAAACTGTACAAAATTAACAAAAAGTTCTAAAAGTGTCCTCGTCGTCCCCTCAGCTGCCCACCAGCACCTCCATGATGTGGTCCAGCTCAGCCAGGTCCATTTTAAAAGGCTGGTTCTGAGCGCCGGCCCCTGCAGCGCCGTACCCCGACATCGACCGCACGAGGTCGTCGGCCATCACGACGGGGGCCATCTTGGACGGCGGCGCTCCCGACGGGGGCGGGCAGGGGCCGAGGTCGTACATGGAAGTGTCAATGTCCGTGAAGAGGACGTCGTCCAGGGCGAAGTCAGTCAGGAAGGAGCCCGGGGAGGATGGAGAGGGAGCGACAGGAGGCGGAGGGGGTTTCTCCAGCCTGCTCTCCACCTCCTGGAAGCTCCGCCCCTCCTCCTTCATGACCACATCAAAGAGAAGCCGAGCGGGAGGAGGCGAGGGCGGGCTGGAGGAGGAGGACGAAGAGGAGGGACAGAGCTCCTCGATCTCCTCCAGGGCTGAGGAGAAGCTGTCTTTGGGTGGCGGCGAGGGCGGCGGCGGCGGCCTCGGGGAGTGGTGCAGGTGGTGGTGCTGGGTGGGGGAGGAGGGCGGCAGGGTGAAGAACATGGGCAGGTCCTCCTCCAGCAGCGAGGCGGGAGTCAGGCAGGAGTCCAGCGCCGACAGTCCCGACAGCGACGACGAGAGGAGGCTGAAGGAGGAGGGAGGAGGCGGAGGTTGTCGGTAGCTTTCGTCCTCACGGGCGCCGACGGCGGCAGCGACGGGCGGCGCACCGGAGAAGAAGAGAGCGCCGACGCCTCCTTCCTGCCTGAAGTCGTCGTGGATGCGGCGGATGATGTTGTTGATGAGGACGCGGCGCTGCAGGCCGAGGTCGGCGCCCATCCGAGGACCGTACAGCTTCATGAGGGACATGTTGAGGACCGTCTGGCGCTGCAGGGTGAAGGACGCCTGCGACATGCCGCCCACTGCCGGAGGACGCCTGTCTTCCTCCAAACCATCCTCATCCTCGCCCAGTTTCCGCTTCACCCCGTTACCCAACATAAATCTGTGGAGCGGAGACAGAAACAGATCAAAGTTAAATAAACGTTATTGATCCCACGCAAGGAAACAAAGTGACAGAAGCAGAACAGATGAAGATACTACGAAGCTTTAAACAACCGGAAATATTATGTACGAAACGAGCGTCTAATATATACAGAATCAAGCAATAAAAAACACAGTTCTGAGACACAATTGTAAGAAAATAAGACAAAGTTGAGAAAATTTGGGATTTTATGAATATATTTGTGGAACAAACTATGAAAATTGAGTGTTACGATTCATTTTTGACCATGGAAACAATCGCTGAATCAATGACTGCTTACTAGTTTTACTACAGTATTATCCCGGGGCTTTCAACCACCTCCCACCGTGAGGAAGACAGTGAGATGTGGTTGAAAGCCCCAGGAGAGCAGAAACTGTCTGGGTGAAAATTGGATTAAAAAATAACATCAGGACAAATTACATCAGGAAAAACAACAAGGTTTGGTTGTGTCGGGACGTGAAAACCAGGAGAAAATCTGTTTAAAAAATAGAAAATAGCGACTAACTTATTTACAGATGTAAATGTTACCAAGATTAACAGAAACAAAAGGTCAGGAAGCTACAATGTTGTACAGAGCAACAAAGATCCAGGGTCCATTTTATTTATAAGACCAATATCACAGAGCAGCTTCAGACCCTGGAGTCGGATCAGTCAGAGCTGAACTCTGAATAAAGACAGAAACTGAAAGATGACAGAATGTATGAAGTCACCTAAAACTCTCAAACAGTCTTGTGACAACAAAGTCACAGGTTTGAAATCCCCTGACCTGCAGGGGAATCTGAGCAGGTGTCTTTGAGTGAACGTGAAGCTTCACATCTTCTGACCAGCGAACTGAAAAACACGCGAGCGACGCTGAGAAACACTGAAAACTGAACGCCAACGTTACAGACAGACGCAGGTCTGCTGACGTGTAAAGTTGATGGACGAGTCACCGGTTTCCTGGAAGCTGAGCAGCTTCCTCACAAACTGTGATTACAAGTGTGTGTGTGTGTGCGTGTGTGTGTGTGTGTGTGTGTGTGTGGGGGGGGGGGGGGTTGTCAGCAGTCAGCTGACCTTCCTCCCATGTGAGCCGCAATCAGCTGATTGGGTGGGAGTCCAACACCTTCTGACTCTCTGAACAACAAAACGCAGGAAACAGGCGACTTCCGTCCTGACGCCCACGCACACACACACACACACACACACACACGCACACACACACACACACACACGCACACACACACGGCCGGCCGGCGCTCCTAAAATCTCCCTTTGCCACAAAACGTTGTTTATTTTTTATTTTGGGAAATAAATAAGCAAACTTTTAATGTGAAATCAGAGTCTCGACCTTCACGTGAAGCTACAGAAAGTCTCAGTGTCCCTTCGATGGTCTGAAACTTTCCCACCTGACAAGAAGAAAACTCCTGTTTCTTGTCAATAAGAAAGTCTGACAGACGGGCGTCAGATCAAAAACTGACCCACTTCCACTTCATTTACACTGACTGTGTTTACCTGCACAGAATATTCCAGTTTCTGCCCTTACTGTATTCCTAAAAACACAATATTCCCACTAAGCTGTTTACATGGCTGATGAAAATTAATATTCCTCTAATATTCCCGTTTACATGCAGCCGTTCAGACTCCGACTAACGTAAACCCCCCCCCCCCCCCATCTGAGAAGCTGAAACCATTAAATGTTTTTACCTGAAAAATGTATTATTACATAACTTGTTATTACAATAGTTGCCAATTAATTTTCAACTAATTAACTGATGGTCTGATGGTTTCAGCTGTAGTTGTAGAAACGTGACATCAGATTTTATAAACTCTTCACGTGTGTGTGTGTGTGTGTGTGTGTGTGTGTGCAGCTGTTGTGTTGGAGGTCCGTCGTGGCCGTGCAGAGGATTTGAACCTGTGACCTCTCGATTACTCGGCCACCGGGCGGCTGAAAGTGCTGACAGAGATTGAATTAAGCAGCTCTCTCTCTCACACACACACACACACACACACACACCTTCTTATATATGATTATTCATCAGCTCTCCTCCTCCTCCTCCTCCTCCTCCTCCTCACTACTTTAAAGCCATGTGGGGCCCCTCAGAGGGGCCATCTGCTGCGACACCCAGAGAGGACGAGGTGAAGAGGTGACGGGGCGAGAGACATCGGGTGAGACAGACGGGGGAGAGAGAGAGACATGGGACATGGGGGGGTATCTTTTATATGATACTACGCTTCTGACTGATTATAAACACTGAACTGATCCTGAATCCTCACACATCAAAACTGTCTCGTGTTGAAGACTGACTTTGGATCAGCTGCCCCCCCCCCCCCCCCCCCCCCCCCAGCTGTCCGTCTGATGTAAAAATGAAGTAAAAATCCAAAAATAGTTTCAGAAACGCTGCATTTGAGGGAAAAAACAGTCTTTGTCATGGAGATCTGACACGTCAGGTGTGTGTGTGTGTGTGTTTGTGTTTGTGTGTGTGTGTGTTTGTTTGTTTGTTTGTTTGTTTGTTTGTGTGTGTGTGTGTGTGTGTGTGTGTTTGTTTGTGTATGTGTGTGTTTGTTTGTGTTTGTGTGTGTATGTGTGTGTGTGTGTGTGTTTGTTTGTGTGTTTGTGTGTGTGTGTGTGTGTTTGTTTGTTTGTTTGTTTGTTTGTGTGTGTGTGTGTGTGTGTGTGTGTGTGTGTGTGTTTGTTTGTGTATGTGTGTGTTTGTTTGTGTGTGTTTGTGTTTGTGTGTGTGTGTGTTTGTGTATGTGTTTGTGTGTGTGTGTGTTTGTGTATGTGTGTGTGTGTGTTTGTGTGTGTGTGTGTGTGTGTGTGTGTGTGGACTCACATACCTTTCCACTGAGTAAGTGTGAGAGCGGGTGTTGTGTTACAGCAGCTCTGCTCTGAGTTCAGCCTGAAGCCTCGGTGTAAACCCGTGTGATCACATGACAAACACATGACCAGGTGACCTCGGCTACTTGGGTCTCCGTCTTTTACTAAACATGAATTGTTTTTAAACTTCAGGGGGCGTTTAAGGTCCATGTTTCAGTTTGTGTCTGCAGGACGATCATCTGTGTTACAGATTAACCTGCTCACGCTGACATTTTGTTATACACACAAGTATAAACTTGTTTTAGTCAAAGCTTCTCAAACAGCAAGTTTTTAACACAAACAACCAAACAAAAACGGTTTATCGCAACGTTATTACTGATGTTTTTCTTTCTTGAATACACTTTACTTTTGATTATGAGAAATATAATATTAAAACTTCTTGAATGCAACGTTTTACAGTAACACGACTACTGAACAACTGAACTTTACTCCACAAAATGCAAAATATAAAACAAAATGATTTAAATCAACAAATATCTGATAAACATGTGAAAGAAACTAAGAATCTGACCACAAAACTTCCCTGATTCTATTGTTTAATTTATAAAAAGTCACAAAAAGGTGACAAAGCCCAGATTCCTAAAGAACAAGGAGATGAAATCTGCAGGTGGGATTGTCCATGTGAAGAGACATTTCGGACGCTTGGCATCAAACCTGTGACTTTTCAGTGACGGGACAGTGTGCTGCTCCTGGATCAGCGTGTTACTATCACACTGGAGAGCAGTTTCACTGAGCAGCAGCTGCCTCCTTCACAGGCACTTTCTTGCTCAGCAGGCTTCAGTGTTTAGTCATCCTGACAGCCAGCAGCTCGCCGCCGGCCCGGCCGCCATCTTTCTTTTTCTTTTCTGTTTTTTTTACAAACCGACTCCTGCAGTGCAGGTTTTGCAGGCTGCTGCTGTAGAGCTGCAGGGAGTCGGTTTCCTTCACTCTGGTATCAGAGTCACGATCGGGTTCGTAGGTGAATCTCTCGTTTGGACACGAAATCAGATCCAGACCGCAGACGACAGTAAGGGTCTTATCCTGGTTCCTCCTGAATAAACTATGATTCAGCAGCATGGAAACACTTTCTCAGGTCCCTGATCGCTGTCTGCCCTCAGATTCACTTGATCAGTTTGAATATTACAATAGATGTCTACAGCTGCAACGATAAGTCAGTTAATCGATTAGTATTTTGACAGAAAAATGATCTGCAACTATTTCGAAAATCCAATAATCGTTTTTTAAAGAAAAAACCAAATGTTTCGTGCTTTTAGCCTCTTGAATGTGAGGACTTGATAGTGAACTGAATATATGGCCAAAAAAGCTGCAGAAAAGTTCAGAAAACTGCGGTGACTAATCTTAAATGTCAATGTAGCCGATCACACGGCACAGCTGTTATTATTTATCTGCATTTATGTTAGTTTGATCAGGCAACAAAAAAAGATTTTATTGATGTCTCACTGGCAGGAAATACTGTTAATAGGTGCAGTTATCAAGATCAAATCACTATTTTCTGCTTGTTTGTTGTCTGAAAAACCAAAAGAGGTTTACAACCAGACGAAGATCTTTATGAAAATGGTCGACAACACTATCGATACAAATCGTGTTCACACCCAACAGCAGCTTAGTGTAGACGTAGTCGGTGCTGCAGCTAACTGACAGAAACACAACCTGAGACGGTCGGCTCAACTGTGTTTCTTATTCTGAATGTATTTTCCCATTCAGTCGTGTGTGATGTGCAGATGTTCTCCTGGTTTCAGCAGCGTTCTTTGGACATGTATACAGCACATTCAGACTCTGCGTCTCAGTCTGCGACACACGGCCTCTCGCCTGTTTACGCTCAGCTCTGTGCGTCGGAAACAAACCAACCAGCCGACAGTTTTCCAGGCTGGAGGAGAGATGCTGCCCAAAAGAAAAGCCACATTCCTGGTGGGAAGGAGAAACAAACCTGCTGTTCAACACTCAGAAACACTTTGATATCAGCAGGTTCTGACGTCATGGAGGGTTTACGTTAGTCGGAGTGTGAACGGCTGCATGGAAACGGGAATATTAGAGGAATATTCATTTTCATCAGCCATGTAAACAGTTTAGTAGGAATATTGTCTTTTTAGGAATACAGTAAGGGAAATTCAACACGACAACAAGAGACGACGTCTGCTCGTGTCTTCCTGTGTTAAGAGTTTCACAATACGTTTTTAAAAAACATATCAGCATTAGCTCGAACGCAGTCTGAGTTTCTGTTTTTCCTCAGGTCTGTAGAGTAAGTGTGCTTTTTGTGTGTTTTTTCTCAAAGATTGGAGGTGTTTGGATATAAAAGAGGGTTCAGCCGTCGTCCTGTGGACAGTTTAAAGCAGTCTGTTTGTCTAAGCGTCTGCCCAGGCCGCTCAGCCTGACATGCAGGAACATGTTGCTGCTGACTGACCTGTTTAAAGTGGAGCTTTGATTTACAGCAAAGAGGAGAAAAACGGCGCTGCAGCTGAGATATTTTCTCTGCTCGAGGGTTTTGTTTGTGTGTATTATTATATGTTATAACTCAGCTGTAACATTATGAGACGGTGCTGCTGGTAACTGTGTTTAAAGGGAAACTGAGACTCCAGGAAGTGAAGGTGGACTTTACTCACAGAAAAGGAATCCTGTGTGTTTGCTGCAGCGGCGGCCGCCTCCTCGGCTCACCGCAGGATATTCCCTGCTGTGTGTGTGTGTGTGTGTGTGTGTGTGTGTGTGTGTGTGTGATCGTGCACAGTGCGTCCAGCAACACTCACTTTAGCTTTAAGATGAAACAGAAGCAAAACGTTTGAAGTTTCTGCTCCCATTTCAAACAGAAACTGTGATACAAGCGTTTATATCTGTCGGTTTCTCGGCAGAGTCGTTGAGTCAGGCTGCTGTTCTGTTTTTGTCACTAAAGGTTTCAGTCTGATGTTACAGAAAATATACGTGCCACAACTTACGGGAAACTTTTTTAATGTTTGAGGCTGACAAAGAGGTCTGGGTCGCAACTGGCTTTGAAGGAAATGAAACCAAAATAATTTAAGCTAAACTAAACCCTAAATATCTGAACCAAAACAAGAAAAAAGGACAAACATATTTTAAAAAGTTAATATAAAAAAACAGGACTGTCAATATGTGGTTTTCATAGGAACTGTTACATAACAAGAGCTGCAACAATGAATTCATTAATTGATTTGTCGAGCGACAGAAAATGATATAGTTTAATGACATGGGCCAGTGGCAGAGACGCACCTGATCACCAACTACAACAAATACAAAACCACTGAACTGAGCGGCTGTGGACTGTTTCTCCATCTACATGACTTAAATGATGATAATCAACAAATCGATGGACTATCTGTCGATCAGCTCATCTTCTCAGGACGACAGCTGTACGCCACCTCCCTCCGCGTCCTCGCCCTCTCGTCGTGGACTCCCGGCCTCGGCCGGCCGGCTCTTGTGTCAGAGTGTAACTGGCATCGTGCAGAGTGTGCGAGTCCAATGTCGAAGCCTTACGTAATACACACAAAGTGCTGATTGTACTGAGAGCCGAGCGAGCGTCCGTCAGTCTGCTGCGACTCTGCGTGACTGCTGCGCTCTTTAAACTTGCTGCTCGACCACATTCTTCAGTCCACACCGGGAAACAGACAGCACGCCAACCTTTGACCCCCACAGCTGATCCGTGTCACCACAGCCAGTGTAAACACAACTGTGGGATACTTGACTTCACACGCTGTCTTCGTGTCCACATGCACATTTTACACATTACTTCTGTTTAAAGTGTTTGTAATAAAGGTTAAAGCTTTACAAGGTGGACAAACTCTGTACTGCATCAACTAAATTGATTATTGGTAAACTGATCTGTTCACCAGTGGACTTTACATATGAAATAATAAAGAAAAAGAGTGTTTTTTTTCTTCTTTTTTCAAATGTTTATATAAATGTAATACCTCTGTGTTTGTTTTTTGACCATTTTGGCCATTTAGAAACTACACAGATTGCTAATTAATTGAAAACATCCACAATATATTAATCAAAAATAGAGCATGATACGGCATCTGATACTATCAGCTGTTTTTGGCTATATTAGTTATCAATACATTGTATCTGCGTCTTATCTTGGTCGATAAGTAACAACAAATTGCAGTACAGCAAAGCCTCATGTCCCCTAAACGATAGATAAATGAATAAATAAAGATGAATACAGATTTGGCCACACCACACACTACTTCATTTAATGCTAATTACAGTTTAATACAGTCAATTATACTTCTGATGGATTTAAAACAAGTTTTTAAAGCTGTTTATAGTTGTTACTGATGTTAATTTAAGTTTACTTCCAGTTCAGTACATATTTTGGACACAATTCCTCAATAACCAAAACTCAAAACTCAAGTTTCAGTCTGGCTCCAATCAATACTTTAAATATTCATTAGTTATCCTACAAAAAGCTGAGTAAATCAGGTATGTTTTATTCATACTATAGTACATTTACATATCATTTAGTACAATTAGATGACTATGAACTGGATGTTGAGTATGAAAAGTGAACTTTAAGCTACTCAGGGAGCATTAAAGTGAATTAAAAGAGGATAAACAGGATAAAAGTCCCTTCTGACCACCAAACACTCACTATAACCAGCTAAAACAATGTTATTGTTATTTAAAACCTGATTGTCATCATTTCCCCGCCGGGGTTTCGCTCAGTTAACAGTCCCTTCACTGTAGTGTATAACCCCGTGTGTGACCCTCCGCTCGCAGCTGGTTTCCGACCCTCCGGGAACCTCCAGACCACCGGCTGCTCCGCGCCACCTGCCCGGCCACCAGGCACCCGCGCCCGGCCACAGCTTCCACACGCGACCGCAGAGAGAAGCGGTCCTTCTCATTAAAAAACGTTTCCATAAGTAAAATAAAACCCCCGCTCTTTCTGATTATAAATCCTTTCTGGGTAAATGTGCTCGCAGACGAAGTGAATATAATCATCATTAACAATCTCCCGTTAAGTTACGGAACTAACGGCTCGTAACGGACAAACGGCGGCACCGACACAAGTTCGTGTCCGCAAAAGGCGTCGCAGAGTCGGTCTGTCACTCACCACATGTAGCGTGTCCCATCCAGGGTCTCCTCTGCTGCATGGGTGTCGTGGGAGAGGCCGGGAGCGGAGCGGCGGGCGGTGCGGAGGAAGGAGCCGCGGGAGGAGGACGGCAACATGGAGGAGGAACCGGCGGCTCCCGCTCCGCCGGTTGCTCGTTTGTCCGTTTGTTTGTTTGCTTGTTTGTTTGTTTGTTTCTACTCCGCCGTCGTCCCCGCGGCGGCCTCGACCTCGACACTCACCGAGCTCCGCACACAATGGCGAAGCGGAGCGGAGGAGGAGGCGGCGGCGGCGGAGGAGGAGGAGGAGGAGGAGGAGGAGGAGATGTGTCAGCGCGGAGCGACAGTCAAGACAGCAAGAGCCGCCATGACAGCACTTCCGGCGACACGCTTCAAAATAAAAGCTGCTTCCGGGGGCGGTTAAAGTGGCAGAACTACTCTGAGGTTATTTTCACTATTTTATATATTAATTAAAAGACAGGATCATTGTAATTATGTGATGATTTCATCTTTAGTTTAGGAAAGCGTGTCCATGTTGGCTTATAATGTTGCTACACTATCAAATATTTAAAATTATATATTTTCTATGCGTATATTGCAGGAGCAATAAAACAAGTAAAACTAAAACTGAATAAGTAAAATATGATAGACTGAAAAAAGATACGTAAAATATATTTGATAAAAATTAATAATTGATTAAATCAATAAATAAATAAAAGTTCAGGGTTTACACACAAAAAGTGCTTAACTGATGTACATCATATACAATAAAAATATACAAACTCTTTTCTCTATCAATAAAAAAAATCAAATATATAGAAATTAACTAATATTTCAGTAGATTGGTAACGAGTTTCTAATAGAGCATAAAACGTGGGGAATGTGTTTGTAGTTTTTTAAAGATTTTTTTGAGTGCCAAACTGTTTTTGTGTGTGTTTATGATTATTTTTTCAACATTCAACCCGATCTTTTTTTCAGGTATTTATCACTGCTTAAACAGCTGTGACATTTTGAAAATATGTTACTTTATAATAATAGATATAATACTGATCCTATACACTATGTATAACAGTCATGAGAGGCAAATTTAGAAAACTGGTCTTCATTTTGAACAGGAGGACTCTGAAGCTTTTACTCTGAAGGCCAGCTGGTGAGTCCTTGATGCTGCTGGTTCACACTGACAGAATAATGGTGCACTGTGGGACCTTCTGCAGAGACACAACCAGGGTGGAGGAAGTATTCAGATCCTTTAATACAGTAAAAGTACTAATACCACACTGTAAAATTACTCTGTTACAAAGTAAAAGTCCTGTTTTGAGAATGTTACTTCAGTTGTATAATTATAATCAGGAAAATGTAGCCTACTAGAAGTATTAAAAACAGAAGAATGTCCCCTGTGACTGTTGTACTATTAAATATTTTATCATTATATTATCATTACTCATGCATCAATGTAAAAACAGGATTTCACTGTTGGAGTTAGTTGATGTGGAGCTCACATTTTCATTCTGGATTTATCTGCAGATTATTTTCTATATTAATAATAACATTTTACATGAAGAATTTTTCAGCTGTACTTGTATAAATGGTGGGGTAGTTTAATTTATAAGAAAACATCACATTTTATAAGCTCTTCACATGTTTTGTGTGCTAAAACCTTAATTTGTAAAGTCTGTTAACTGTTTGTGAGCCTTTAAACAGTGTGGAGAGAGTGTTTTCCATCTGTCTCAAGTTATGAAACAGTGTTTTTGCTTCTGAGAAGCAGCAGAGCGTTAGTCGAGTCAGCTGCACTGGTGTTGATGTATTCAGACAGTTGGGAGGCAGAGCAGAGAAAGTTGTGGCTGAGTTGGATGTTGCCGGCCGACACTCGGCTCCAGGAGACTTTCACTACTTCACCGTCTCTGGAAAACTGTCTGGAAGATTTCACACAAACTTTTGAAATGTTACAAAAATAAAATGCAAATCAGGTGGGTTTCCTTCTCTCTGCGGCATCGACACGAAGGAACCTGAAATGAGTGGAAACAGTTGAGAAACACAACACAGTTTCTGTTTGGGAATTGTTCTCTGGGGCTCAGGCGAATAACAAAAATATGATCCACAGAACGTGTTCACGCTGCAGGTCTGAACTGCTGCTCATGTCTCTGTGTTTTGATGATAGTTCCTGTTTCTTCTGGGATTTTTCATCACGAAAGGAACTACAACATTCATTTAGCTGCACGCGGTTGTGTATTGTTGCCAAACCATAAAAATGATGATGACAGTTGGCTGAGGTCAGAGGTCAGATTTACATGCAGTGGTGGAAGAGATCTTAAAAGTAGTAATACCACAGTGTAGAGTCCTGCATTCAAAACACACTTAAAGCACCAAAAATAAAAGTACTCATTATGCAGAATTGGCAATTTCAGAATAACATATATGTAGATTTTTATCATATATTACTGCTGCATAGCTTGTGAGTTTCACCAAGGGATCAATAGGGTTTGGTCTTTATCTATAATAATACATCATTATTTATTAGTTGGTTGTATTTCATGTAATTAATCTGAATCTGCAAAATAAATAAAGCAATCAGATACATGTAGTGGAGTAGAAGTAGAGGTACTTTGCACCACTGCAGTCTGCTTTTATTTTTTTTAAATTACACTGAGCTTTTGCTCCACGACACCTTTAAAGGTTCACGAGAGCGTCTGTTATTCTAACAGTGCTGGCTGCTGCCTCACCAACACCAGGCCGCCTCTCTCATAGTAAATATCCCTCAGATGTACCATCGCTGTCGGCCTGCTGCTCCCTGCACACACAACCCTGAGTTTTGAACCAGAGATCTCAGTGCAGTTATATCCAGCAATGATATCTGTGTGACAGAAAATGAGTGGAAGAATCTGTTTTATTGCTCAGGAATTCAAACTTCTCAGGTGAAAGTCAAATTTCAGCATATTTTGTTAATCATCTTCTCACCCGTCATTTGCAGAAAAGAGCAGAATTGTGCTTTTTGCATTGTCACAGAGCGTGGATGCAACCTTTCAATACAATATAGGGACAAGGCAGTACCCACTGCGTCAGGTGTGCACCTTAAAAAGCACATAAAAAGCATAAAACGTCTTTTAAACAGCTAGTTTAGCAAATGTACAGATATAAAGACATAAATAATGCTATGTATTGGGCTTGGTGGGATATCAAGGCGAACTATGGTCTAAGTCAATCTCTCTGTTCTTTTTTTGTAAATTCAAGTCAAAGTCCTGTGACTCGAGTCCACAACTCTGCAAATATGTACTCCTCTTGCTGCACAAATCAATTAATTCTAAATTTAGGCTGGAGACTTCAAACGCCTGAACATCTGCCAGCAGTTCGTCCTGACGTCACAGCTGACTCAGTGCACTTGGTGACGGAGGAAAGTTAAACTAGTCAGACAAGTTCGAGCAAACCTGCAGTTGTTTCATTAACTCTTTACTATACAGCCCGAGATTTGAAGTGTCATTATACTGATCGAGTACCAACAAGACTTTCTGCTGCCACATGTTCAAGAAAGAAAGACCGTGGGGGCACGAGGGAGTGAAAATTAGACATTTTATAGGAAAGGAGAAATCAATTTTACCAGAAAGTATGCAACTTTTATTTTGTAAATACTAAAAGCTGCTCAGAGTTCTCCTCTGTAACAACTTCTGTGTATCTGTGTAGCGGTTTTTGTCATAGACACCAGATTTCCTGTTACAGCAACTTTACCCAATAGCTTCTATGAGAAAAAGGGCCAAAGTCTCTATTTTACTTCTAACTATGAAACACATTATAGCATAAATACTTTTTGTTTAAGTTGGAAAATGCTACACTTCAGGATTCGACTGTCTAACTTTCTATCTTTTGGTTAATGAATAAAGACAACATCAATGCATGTCAGTACAGTACAGGGTCCTCTTTAATATCTAATTACTGCCTGTATCAACTTAATTATATTTAAATATGTATATTCTGTTGTTCTTTGTAACTTTCCATTATGAACAACTCACTCATGTAATTTGTTACATATTTTGTCCAGCGTTAATTATTTTAGAGAACAAAATAAAATATTAACAACTTGTATTTAATTACAACAGAGTCTATAAAAAGTAAAAGTGAATGTGAGGAATTTCTCAGCAGCTTCTTTGTTTTGATCAGTGTTAACACCATTTTTTCCAAACTGCAGTGATTGATATGATGAATAGAAACACTATAATTGATCGCTCCTTTCCTCTAAAAGGCCCAGTTGTTGCTCCCTTGTTCCCCAGAGTATTTTATTCTGTGTAACTGTGGAACTGAGCTTCATCTTCCAGCAAAACTTCACTCAAAGTCGGACAGTGTGCGGCGGATGAACCTCGGCCCCGGTTGGAAACAGCTCTGTGGTCACCAGGCAGCTGTTCACTGATGTGCCGGTGAGGCCCGAGTCCGGCGGAGCGTGACATAATTGCAGCCAGATGGCCAGAATAAAAAGCAGCAGCACCGGCAGCTGATCCCCCCCCCCCACTTTCAAAATGAACACGTGAGTAAAAAGATATGGAAACCCCATCTGTGGCCGCTCGGCTCCAACAAACGTGGAATACTTCACACTTTGTTCACACTGCAGCTGAAGGGGATTTTCCAACGCAGGTTTCTTCCAATCACAAGTGACTCAGGTCTGTTGTTCAGGACCATGTGGAGGACATGGATCTGGGTAACAGAGACGGACAGAAGCATTAGTTTATGTGTTGTCAGCTGCGTTTTTGGTGCGTTTGCATGGAAGACCACAAGATACAGGCGCGAAGAGTAAACGATGAATCAAGACTTAAGGTGCTCTGTGCCACGTCTTAAACAAGCTCCTATAATACCTGAAGCTTCAGTACAGACATGTCAGAGACAAAGAGTCAAAGAAACGTTGCTTATGTTCCGCATCATAGCCGTAATATAAGACTCATAACAGGGACAGTGAAGATCCCACTCCAGCTTTCCTCTACCGGTGCAGGTGGAGCCCAGGTGGAATCTACCCAGGAAGTCTGCTCATGTGGATCCCTCAGTAGTTTGGACTAAATGTTATTGTCTTGGCAACTGAAATCTCAGTTATTGTCTAGTGCAGATGAGAGTTGGTAATTAAATACCAAATGACCCAACATTCAATCCTCAGTAATCTTTTTTTCTTGCAAGCGAGAGCCGTCATCCGTTGCACCGGTTTGACTGAAGAGAAGCAGTTTCTCATCAGTTCTTATACTGTGAAAACATCACACAACATCACTGTAACAATCACCAGCATTCACATGATCTCACCCAAAAAATTCATTTCGACCTTGTCTTTATCTTCTCTTGATATTTTCTATGGCTGAAGAACACAGTTCCTCTCTTATCACGCCTCACCGTGTTTAAAAAACGTTCGCCACCTGCACCGACTCCCTAACTCCCCACGCATCCTGCTGTCTGACGATTATTTTCTCAGAACCATGCGAAAACACATAAAGCCTTTATATTCTTAGTTTACAGAAGTTTGTGCATCAACTCGGACACAGGAGGAGGGCCTTCCAGCCTGAACTCTTTCATAATGAGTTTTCTTGTCTTTACTTTCACAACAACCTATATTTTGTAATATCATGGTGGCTAAATACTAAACACATCTAATCATTGGAAAACACACAGACTAACAAGACTCATACATCAGGGGTGTCCACATACTTTTGGCCACACGGTGTATCTTGACCTGAAGCAAAAACATGGATGGAAAACGTTGCTCTCAAGGAAAAATACACCGTTTAATGTGATGAGGTCTTGGGACCCGTCCTTCACCGCAACATCAACCCCGTCAGCCGTCACGCACCACTTAATGTTTACGCTGTTGCCATGGATATCAAAACCTCGTCTCTCCAGGAACTAAACCCGCCAAGAAAAAGGTGATTAACTCGTGTATAACCCCCCCCACCCCCGGTCCCAAACACCCGTCTCCCCTCCGCAGAGGTCCAACCAGGAAGTGGCAGTCTGTGGTTTCGGAGAGTGGGCGTCCATCCATCAGCGTATTATTTTCCCGTCTCACTTTGAGTCTTTGAGTTGGAGCTGCTTCAAAACAAGCTGCTGCAGTCGTGACGGAGAACAGAGGCACTTTAAAGAAGGCGAAAACTTCTGAATGAAAGTGGAGCTTCCGAAGTTTAACTGTCGGGAAGGACTTTCAAGTCCACTGTGAAAAAGCACAGTTCTGTCTCGAAGCTTGAACACCAGATATGAGGCGGCGGCTAAAGAGAGAATTCACATTTCACTGCAACTAAATGTTTATTTTGTTGCTTCCTTTTCCTTTTTCTGCTCTCAACACTCATGGCTTCTTTCCCAGATGAGGATGAAGGCTAGACTACAGGCCCCCTACAGCACACACCAGATGTACAAGTAAAGTCCTGCATTCAAAACCTCACTGAAGTAAAGTATCAAAGTGTTATCAGCAAACTGACTTACAAGTAGTCAAAGTAAAAGAGTTCCTGTCAGTGTTTTATTATCTCTGATGTTTCTGGATTAATATTCCTGCTGCATTCATGTGTCTGTTGCATTTTACTGCTGTAGATGTTTAAGGTTGAGGTTTTTGAATATAATATTATTTATGCATGTGAAGGCCTCACACTGAATCAGAGGACATGGTGGTAACTCGTTCCGTCTGTTTCATTTACTTAGTTTAGGTCTTTCCTCTTTTCTTTTAGCACCACACTCAAAATGCACAAACAGATTCATATCTGAACACTCAGATTTTGGTTTCATAACCAACAAAAACGTGACAGCCAACAAAAGGAGTCCCAGCTGCATCAGACATGGTGTTGGCTGCCAGCTGGACTGAACCATGTTCCTCCATCGTGGGGGGAGTGTTTGCTAGTTAGATCTTTTCTTTGACAATTGTGGGATTGATATTGGTGTCATTGTTTTTTTTTTCATTAGTTAAAATCAAGTCCTGACATGTTTTGTGGTAATTGTAGTTTGTTGGAATGTTTACGTCTTAGTTTATCCCCCTGTGGCCTATCAGCTGTTATGTTCCCCCATGACTCAGTTTGTGTCTCTTTTAGAGGCCCAGAATTATTATTTTTTTTCACCTTTTTTCCTGCTTTTTGTAAATAAAAAAAGAGAAATTCTTCAAAAAAAACACCAGTGTTCCTCTGGTCTACCCTGACAACGCGTGACACAGAAATAAAAGTCGAACCAAATCAATAGTAGTATCAGTGAAATATCCTGTGACATAAATCTGAAACGCTTCCGGTTTGAAACACAATGGAGACGTAATGGAGCTGCATCCAGTGCACACGGGGGGGGGGGGGACCTCAGATTGCTCCTTTTACTTGTTGACCTGATCGATGAATGGTCAGACACGCCAAACGACTCTCAAGACATGAAAGAAATATCACTTTATGTGACGCTGACCCCTCCATACTCGGTGGAGAAACCCTCACGAAGTCCTGATGGGGTTACCCCCCCCCCCCCCCCCCCACACACACACACACACACACACACATAAATAACAGCCACACTCAGCCAGGGAGAGCCTGTCACTGTTTATGGGCTGATGCCTCGGAGGACGTATGTGGGTCACGTAAAGCCGAGTCAACAAAACAAGAGTTCACGACAGGTCTTGTTATGTTTGTGTTCGACCTGAGCGACACCAGAAAAGACAAAGAACTGAAACAAAAAACATGACAGGCTGAAGTCACGTGAAGAGACGTCCAGAAGAGTTCAATCAGGGCGCTGGATGCTCTTCATTGAATTTGTTTCGTTTTTCTGCATGAAAAAGATCCGTCAGACTGTTTTTTCTTATATCTCCACCTTTATTAAGACAAAACAAAAAATACGCTGAGCCACAATAAATTTGGACTTTCTTTAACTTTCTTTAACACCGGCTACGTTTACATGCACTAAATATTCCATCACTAAGCTGTTTACATGGCTAATGAAACTGAATATTCCCCTAATATTCCCGTTTACGTGGTTCTCACAGGATGGCAACGCCACAAACACAGCGGGAATATTAATCCAGAAACATCAGAGATAGTAAAACACTGACAGGAACTCTTTACTGCAGCAGGAACTCTTTTACTTTAACTACTTTACTTTTACTTAAGTGAGGTTTTGAACGCAGGACTTTTACTTATTTTCACAATGTGGTTTTAGTACTTTTGCTGAAATACGTCTTCCACCAGTGGAGGAATGTATCATCCATTGACTTGATTTTAAACAGCAGTCGGACACATCAGAGTGTGTTTGGAGTTGCTGGTTTTAACGAGGCCTGCAGTGTGTGTGTGTGTGTGTGTGTGTGTGTGTGTGTGTGTGTGTGACAGCTGTGTGACACTGCAGGTCTGTTTCTGCCATCGGACAGATCAGCTGGTGAGCAGCAGCCCTACTGTGAGACTGAACTTCACACTTGGACCCATAACCCCTCCTCCTCCTCCTCCTCCTCCTCCTCCTGCAGCAGCAGCAGCGGGGGGGTGAAAGGCTTCGGCCTCTGCAGCTGTCACAGATGCCCAACCCCCCCACCCCACCCCACTATCGCCCAGCAACCAGCTACAAACGAAGCCAGCAAACAGACCCAGCTACTCAGCTCCTCGCCCTCCTCCTCCTCCCCCTCCTCCCATTCCTTCAGAAGCTCACATTAAAACATCTCTCTCCTCCGTCTCGCGCTCTGTTTTGTTCTGCAGCTGAAAGGAAGCCGGGCGGGGGGGCAACACAGGGCTGACCTCAGACTCCCCGTTTCTTTTTTCTTTTTTATGGCGCTTGCTTAATATAATCAGAGTGTAGTGCTAAACGAGGGAGGATGGGCTCACACAGAAAACCCTGTTTATGAACAAGTATTCAGATCCTTTACTTCAGTACAAGTACTAAAACCACACTGTGAAAATACTCCACGACGAGTCACAGTCCTGCACTCAAAACCTCAGTTAGGTAAAAGTAAAGTAGTAAAAGAGTTCCTGTCAGTGTTTTATTATCTCTGATGTTTCTGGATTAATATTCCTGCTGCATTCATGTGTCTGTTGCATTTTACTGCTGTAGATGTTTAAGGTTGAGCTCATTTTAACTCCTTTATATCCTGTTGGGTAGTTTAATCTGCAGCAATGCATCATGGTCTATAAGATCATCACGTGTTTGTGGCGTCGCTGTCCTGTGAGAACCTCGTATCTCTAAAAAGTCAAGTTTTCATCAGAAAAACAGCCTGTTTTCAGCTTTGTGACGATGTAGTAAAAGTACAATATTTACTCTGAGATGTGGTAGAGAAGGAGAAAGTTACATAAAATGGGAAAACTCAAGTGAAGTACAAGTACCTCAAATCTGTACTTACTTACAAAATACTAGTAAGCACTAGTACTAGTAAATTATGATTTATTGTATAATTATAATCCAGTCATACTATATATTGTTTCTGCAGCATTAGTACTTTTACTTTTAGTACTTTAAGTATATTTTGATGTTTATACTTTTATACTAAAAGTTTGAATACTTTTTATTAAATATCTTATTACTTCTTCCACGGTGGCTTTCAACCATATCACAGGGTCTTCATCAGCGGGAGTCGTGAAAGTGGTGCGGATGTTTTTGGGGGATTCAGTCTTAAATACACTTTCTTGACCCTCAGCAGGACGGGGACCATCAGCTGCTGCTGCACCTCGCAGGGAGCCAGCGCCGCCCTCTGCTGGCAGGCGGCTGTAACTCCGCGTCACGCCATCAGCAGAGTTCAGTGTCATTTGGCGTCGCGAGGACTCGAGTGGACTTTGAGTTCATGTGTGAGGTTCAGGACGCCATGAAGGTAGAACAGGAAGTACCGGAGAGCTGCATTTAAGGCCCTTAAAGGACAAGATTTTTTTACTTTGCTCTATTTAAAAAACACTATGTGTGTGAGCCAATATGTGACTTGTGATATTGAGCTTTATAAACAAAACTACCACCTTTAATTATACTTGCTGAGGTCAAACATAAATTATTTCTCTGAAGTCTTTTTTTATTATTATTTGTATTGTTAAACTGCCCTTTTGTTTGGGTGTTCATGGTTGCACCTTTTCATTTGCTGGTATGTTCGTATGTATTCGTTGAAATAGTTCCTAAATTAAATAAACGTAGTTTAAAATGGTCCTTCGGATGTTTTTCCCACTGTAGATATTGTGAAATGTGACTCTTAATAAAGTTAAGAGTCACATTTCACAATATCTTTTCTCTGGAAAGCCTGAATTAAAAAGGTAGTATATATTCACGTTGGAGGCCTGGTGAAAACACTGGTCTAATAATCACTGCAGCCTGAGAAATGTAGGTCAAAGATCATCATTCCTCTCAGCTTAACTGGAGAAATGACTGAAACAAAGGAACTGAGACAACAAGTGTGAAGAAAGCGTGCAAAGGACAAAAAAAAAAAAACAAAACAAAACACACCATCAGGACCAGCAGTTATCAAAGATCTCCTTCATTGTTTTAATAGTAGACATTGTGCCACAAAAATGTCATGTCCGCAGCCACAAATCACGTGCCGAGATAACTAATTCCAGCTATTTATCATGTCATTCGCTTCACTTGCTTCTCTACACAATTTGCAAATCACTTCTTACAGTTATGTATAAATATATACAGTTTATAGATTATTCTCGAGCTGGGAAGATGATTTAATTTCTCCTGTTGTGGTTGTGCTGTTGGTTGAGAAACATTAGCAGAGAAATACACACGGCCGACGTCACGTCTCCCAATGTAGCACATGCTTATTGTATCATGAACACCAGCAGGGCACACACACAGAGCCGAATATAGATATATACAGGAATGTTAACTGCTATCATACAAAGTGGATTCTTTAAGAAGTCACGACTGTGGGCACATGAGGGGAATATGCCGACAACACAAGAGCACCGAAGGCATAAATGTCATGTAAATCTCCTGCCACAAAGGCACTGGCACATCGTTTTGAGGGGCGACACTGTGAAGTCGGAGCAGGTGGCGTTAACCGAAGAGCATTTTTTTTCTTTTTTCGGGGTGTCGTTCGAGCCGCTCGCTTCGTGACTGCAGCCGATGACACGCGGCCGATGGAGCGTGTGATCGCTTCTAACATGCATGATGCTGGCTTAAGCATGTGCTTCATTTGAGGTGCTTACTAATTTGTTAATTTGTATATGTCTGAGGAGATTCGGGGGGGCCAAAGTCATGCTGTTTTATCCACAGCTAAATAAAGACAACTTTGTGGTTTGTTTTTTTTGGGGGGGGATTTTTTTTTTTTCAGTTTAAGAAAAGTCTGACTCATTTAACAAACTCAAACGGAAGAGCAGGGCAAACAAAAACAAAACAAACAAAGAAGAAAAGCTGTATACATGTATTCTCTTTCATTGGTTAACTTCGCACACTGTTAAAAATTGTATACACTTTGTTTTTCCAGTATGAGTGTGTTTTGGTAAAGTAAGAAAAAAAACTAAAAAAAACTAAGAACCGCCCGGTGTGTTCTGTGGGTATGAATGGGCTTACCGTCCTATTGCTGACTTTGAAAGGGTGGGGTGGGAATCTGGTGTTGTAGCTGCACACACAATTACAAACCGGTCCACTCAAAGTCTTCCTCCTCTCTCCCTCCCTCCCTCTCCCTCTCTTTCTCTTTCTCTCTCTCTCTCTCTCTCTCTGGTTCTCTTTCCCTGTCGAGCGTGGTAACATTGAGACTGGTCGTGGGCTTAGGGGTGGACTCAGGTCGTGGCTGTTTTTCGGGTCTCAGCAGCAGCCTCCGGGTGAGGTGTTGACCGGCTTGCTCTGGATCTTGACGTTGGACTTCTCCGAGGCGCCAGCTGTGGCCCCGGGGCCCATCCTCTTCTTGATCTCGGCCGCCATGGTCATGAAGGCTTGCTCCACGTTGGTAGCGCTCTTGGCGCTGGTCTCCAGGAAGGGGATCCCCAAGTTGTCTGCAAATTCCTGGTGAAACAAAAGAGAGCAGAAGGACGAGTTAATAAATTCAATTATGTTATTATATGTTAATTAGATACTAAAAAATGGGCAAACTCTGCTGAGGAAGACCCTTGTGCAATGATTAATAAAGATATAAAACAAAGAGTTTAAAGTGTGGTATTTTTACTTGACCACTGACTGTCACCATAAAACTCATGTTAGAGCACGAAGATAGAAGCAGTAAGTGTTAATAAGTGGACAGAAGAAAAGTGGCCATGCTGCGGTTTCTGTTGTTTTTCTTTCCTCTCCAAACAGAACTGTTGATCTTTATAAGAATTTGGGTGGAGAATCACTAACATTTCTTGTAATGTACAGAAAAATGTTCATTAAAATTGGTTCAGTGGGTCATTCTGAGCCTGATAATCCACAGTGGGCGTTGTTATTAGAAATGGACCAAAATGACTTTGCATGTGACCATGATGAGCCTCTAACAAGTCAACACATAAATATAAATATATGACCCAAATATGAGCCTTCTTCTGAACCATTCCCCACAGCTCAGCCAGCCGTGTGACCAGCAGCCGAATGCTCAGTCCACTTCAAGTTCTTACGTTTACCACACCGAGATCTCACGGCAAAAACTGAGCTAGTCACATTTCCAAGGCAGTGACAGTGAGGCCACACTGCTGCTCAGTCTGGGAGCGCTTATTTCATTATCCTATTAGTTACAGAAATGTGGACAAACTGCCAAACAGCTGCAGGACCGGCAGATACTAAAGTGGGATTACTAAATCCAACATTCTCGTAACAAAGTGCCTTTTGTGTCTCATGCCTACCTTGGCGGTGGTGTAATCCACCACTTTCTTCGTTGTGAGGTCGCACTTGTTGCCTACTAGCAGCTTGTTGACGTTCTCGCTGGCGTAGCGGTCGATCTCCTGTAGCCACTGTTTGACATTGTTGAAGGATTCCTATTGGAGGACGGGGGGGCAGAAAGACGACAGACATTAATATGGACGCTGACGTCTGCTTAAAGTAACAATTCAGTCGGACAATTATCTCAATGACGTCCAGACGACGACGACGACTTGTAATAAATACGCTAATCTTTTTTTTAAAGAGTGGTTCCCCATTTTGTTTTCTATAAATAAAGTCTTGTATTATCTTATTACAGATATTAAATTATCAAGCGCTACCTTGAGAGAGAGACCGACATTTAAACATTTTTGTCCTTGAGAAGCACTGACCTGATCCGTCACATCATAAACTACTATAATGCCGTGAGCTCCTCTGTAGTAACTGGACGTGATGGTGCGGAAGCGTTCCTGACCGGCCGTGTCCCACTGAGGAAGCAAAGCAGAGCTCGTCAGTTCAGGCTGTCACCAACGTAATCCAAAGTTTATCACCACTTATCTATTTACAGCCCAATTACACTGCGTTCTCCTTACAATCTGAAGTTTTATGGTCTTGCCGTCCAGCTCGATGGTCCTGATCTTGAAGTCCACACCGATGGTACTAATGTAGCTCTCTGTGTACGTGTCATCCTAGGATAAAACACACACACACACACACACACACACACACAGGTGGGTCTGGGTGGTAGATATGATACCTGGAGGGGTTATCAACCACCTGACGGGGGGGGAAAACAACATGAAAACTTTTATGTAACAACGGCTGAAAAACAGACACTTACTGCAAACCGGAGAAGGAGACAAGACTTTCCGACACCAGAGTCACCGATCAGGAGCAGTTTGAATAAATAGTCACTGTGAAAAAACAAAAAAACAAAATTATTATCACAACATCTGCAAGGATCTAAATCACATAATATTCCACTTATTAGACTCAGTTTTTTTGACAAATGTTATATTAGTTGATTAACGTCGGCACTGCATGTTTGGTCAGATTCTAAATCCTGTTTACAATAATCGGACATTTTGTACAGTTGTTAAATATCGGATTGATGACTTTGAATTATCTGTATTATTTCTGTTAAAAGAATGTAGAAAATGTGCTACTGGTCATCAATGTAAATAATTTAAAAAAAAAACAAGAAAGTCTATGTTTTTGGTACTGAAATTAAAGTATCATAGAGGCACTGATATAAAAAACACACAGTCTCAGTTACAAGAATTGAAACCTAAAAAAACAAGTATTTTAATTATTGATTAATCTGCCAATTCACACAATGGAGGAAAAATGCCCACCACGTTTTCCCAGAGGTGTCAAGGTGACTCTTTCAAATGTCTTTTTTTGTCTGATCAACAGTCGAAGCTCAAAAATATTCCAATATATTACAATAATATAAAACAGAGAAAAAAGGCAGTAAATGCTCAAAGTGGAAACAGAGAATATTTGGTATTTTTTCTTGATAAATGTCTTAAATAGCTGATAATTAATAATCTGTCAGTAGACTAATCGTTTCTGCATTAGATAGAATAATTACACAATTCATTAAAACATAATTGTCAAAGTAATCCATAAAACACTACTTAGCTATAACCGTGTTACTAACAACTATACAGTTTGACAGGAATGTTTCAACATAATCAATGGACAGAAGATTAATCACCAACAATTTTGATAACAAGATTAATCATTTAATTCGTTTAAAAAGCAGAAACACCAGATATTCCCTGGTTCTGCTTGTCATGTGGGAGGATTGGCAGCTTTTCTTGGTTTTATATTACTGTAAACAAAAAATCTTTGGACTGTTGATCGGTCAAAACAAGCAGCTCGACGACGTCACCAGGGACATTTTATGAAACACACTCCTGATCCACTAATCCTCACAATCAATACATCGATCCCTAACATATAAAAACACTCGTTAGTTGCAGCCCTGCAGTGAAGCAACACAGATATTACCAAACTAACTCCACATCAGGGGCACATTTAGTAACTTCCTGTTTGCGGTGGATAAATCAGCCTAAACCAACAGCCGAACCGACCCCAGATCGGTCAATACATATCGATTAGCTTCGTGTTCACTGGCAGGACCGCGTACCGAACTAACAATCCGTCATTATGTCACGAACTGATCAACTATCCCAACAGCAGAAACCCTCCTCGGTGTCCGGTGACGCTACGGAGCCGCTCGGATAGCCTCCTAGCTGCTAACGCCGCCTCCGTTAAAGTGACCGCGGGAGGCCGGCGGACCCCCGGGGGCCGAGCGCGAACAATCAATCCGTGTAATCGATGCCACACTGAGCGGAAGACGGCGACGAGAGACGGTCTCGCGGCCCACGTCCCCGCTGTCATTCGGCGGTGCGTACCCCGCGGCTAGTTAGCTTAGCACAGGAGACAAAGCAGCTGACGTTGGTCTCGAGCGGAGCTAGCCGTTAGCTTAGCTTCGCCCGGCTGACAGCTCGAGCCCAACTGTCACCGCCGACACTCACTATTCAGGATTCATGGTGCACCGGCGGGTTTCTGACGGCTGGGGACACGGAGAGAGCTGAGCGCTGGCCTCGGACTGAAGAAAGGACACCGTCTTCTTTCTCTCTTTGCTCTCGTTTTTCTTTTTTTCTTTTTTTTTTTTTCGTCAAGAACTGGCTAAACTGGTCGTCGCAGCCAGAACAGCATAATCGAATCAAATATGGCTGTCAGCAGTACCTACCCGGAAATACCGGAGGACGGGGATTGTGGGTAGTGTAGTCCTGTGGCAGTGGGCGTTTACGCTGCTGTCGGTGGTCCAGTGTTTTTCTCTGAACTGTTCCACATGTGTCTCATGAGTGTGCCCGTGTTTTTATGCCCCTAAACTGTGGAACTCACTGCCTTTGCACATTTAACTGGGAAGCTCTCTCTGTATTTTTAAAAGGGAACTAAAGACATTTCATTTTTATTACTTTCTAATGGGCCTTTAATTTGGAATAGTGTGATAGCTCATTGTTTTTTACATTGTTCTGGTATTAATTTATTTATTATTGACTTTAATTTATTGATCTTAATAAGTGACTGTTTTATTGTTTTCATGGTTTTGATTTCTAGTCTTGCAATATGTATTTATTAATGTTTTATTGCTATCTCTTTTTCCTTGTTTTTCATTTCTAAGACATTTTTATTTTTCTTATTTTTTCATTAATTGTAATTGTTTCCCCCTCTGTGAAACACCTTGGGCTGAATTTCATGTATGAAAGGTGCTATATAAATAAAGTTGAGTTGAGTATATGATTTCTGTTGTGAAAAGGTGGTAATAATATACATTTACTTAAATAAAATACCGCAATGGAAATATTTACTACCTTACAGCACAAACATGTCTACAGTTGATTCTTTTTATCACTACTGTTCACCGGTATATCTCAGTATCATACATTTGTATTATATTTTATTCCTACATTTTTGAACTATTTAAGTGTTTAGATGTTTTTTTTTCTCATTTCTCATTTTACTTGTGTGATTTTCTTTTGCACATATTGTATGAGCATTGTTGGAGGGAGCCTGAGAACAAGAATTTCCTTGCCAATGACTGCTTAACTGTAATTATTGTGAATATGACAAATAAAGAACTTACAATTATAATAGAAAGAACTCAAAATACTCTAATACAAGTAAAAACCCTGCATTCAAATACATACTCATGAAAAAGTACCAAAGTATTTTCAGCTAAATGTATTGTAAGTATTAAACGTAAAAGTACTCTTATTACGTGTCATATTATTGGATTATTAATTAAAATGCATTAATGTGTAAGTAGCATTTTACTTTTGTAGTTTGTCAACGTGGAGCTAGTTTGTTTACATACAGTTGGGTAGTTTAATCTGTCACAATGTATTCAATAAAGTGATCACATTGTTTCTATATAAATTTTAATCTGAAAAGTAATAAATGTTGTGGAGTAAAAAGTATTTCCCTCCGAAATGTAGTGGAGTAGAAGTCTTAAGTAGCATGAAATGGAAATACTCAAGTAAAGTACAAGTACCTCATTATTGTACTTAAGTACAGTACTTGAGTAAATACTTTCCACCACTGGTGGTTATAATAAACAGTAGTGGAGGAAGTATTGAGAAGTTTGTTGCTGCAGAGTTGCTGATATTTCTATGTGGGTTCCTCTTTAGGAACATAATTATTTTCACATTACATCACAAAAATATTTATAAGTGGAGATTTTACATAAACACATCTTGGGCTTTGATATTAGTTAGACATAAATTATTCACATGTACACAACAAACAGCTCACATCCAAGATTTTTCTGTTTGCTTTTATTTCTTTTTATAAAAATATAAAAAAGCACAATTAAGACTGCAAAATGATATCTTATTCATGCATCTGTTTCATTTATTTATTTGTACACTAATCAGACAAAGTACTGTTTGCAAACGCAACACATATGGATTCTTGTGTGGAAATATACTTCATACAGCGTTTGCAGTGTTCAATTTATATGAGATTAGAACAGACTTCAACTTCTTGAGCCATACCTTTTCCCTTAAGAATCTTTACAGTTACAAAAAAATAAAATTTCTCGAAATGTAAACTAATTTAAGACATATTTTTCAGTTTGCACGTATAATGAGTGAAATATGCAGATACAATTTTACAGGTTAAATAATCTGCATGAAAAACCTATGTGTTGTGCCAGTGAGTAACAGTGGGAGACATTAATAAATGTGACATAGACACAGAGCAAAAACTTAATCAATCAGAATCAGAAGAAAAAAAGACAAAATACACTGAGCATTACCAATGAACATGTTCACCAATCGCTTTCATGCTAAATCAAGTCGTTGTTCTACTTGGTGAGATTGATAGGAGTGATGATCAGAGGTGCAGAGTTTTTACCACCATCATTAGGACAGGGACTGAAGTACAGGTAGAGTTTCTCAGTGAAGGAACAGTCAGTAAAGGAGTAGATAAGAGCTGCAGCATCTACGTCATAAAAGGAGACCAGACCCTCCTCATAATCCACAAACACCCCCACCTTCCAAGGCTTCCACGTCAGACGGAGATGGACATCAGGGTCAGCAAAAGCTTTGTACCTATTTCCATTTCTCAAACAGATAGTCCAGTAACCTTCCTCGGGGCTGAGTGGGATGTTCTCTTTCCTGTTGATCGACTCTCTGGCCACTCCTAAAGTCCATTTAGTCTTCCCCTTAACTTGAACCTCGTAATAGAATCGGCCTGAAGAGAAGCTCTGCCTGCCTAAGACACAAATACAATTAGAAAATCTCTCTGGGTTGTCTGGCAGATTCTTCTTTACATCACAATGATTGACTTGTTTCCCATCATCAGACAGGATGAGTTCAGGATTTGCTGTATCAGGATCAAGAGTCACATCCACTGCATACCGCTGGACCCTCTTCAGCTCGGCTTTGACAAGTACAGTAATCTCTTCACGTAGTGTCTCCTCCAGCTGAACCACAGCTCTCACCACAGTCCCCTCATATGATGATGGAGGGACGCTGACCTCTGTCCAGTCCGTGGTGGGTGGAGCAGCTTTCAGGGATGGGAAGCATTGGAGGAAGTGGAGGTGGTCTTCAGAATTTGAGAGCTGCTCCACCTCCGCGGCTCTCTTCTTCAGCTCAGAGATTTCCTGTTCCACCTCTTTGATAAAGTCTTCTGCCTGTTTCTCTTCCGATCTCTGCTTCTCTTCAATCATCTCAATGAGCTCGTTCAGGCCTCTTTCAACAGACTCCATCAGAGTTGTGAAATCCCGAACACCTTTTGCTATCTCTCTCTGTGCATTTTCCTTGCTGAAGTTGACTGACCGTTTGACCTCCTGAATCTTCAGTCGTCTCTTCTGGATCATCTGCTGAATTTCAGCCTCTGTCTTCCCCAGCTCTGCCTTCTTTCCTTCATATCCTTCTCTCAGAGGAACAACTTCATGTGTCTTGTGGTCTAAAACAGGGCAGAGCATGCAGACACATGTCTGGTCGGTCTTACAGAACAGCTCCAGAGGTTTATCGTGCTTCGTACACATCCTGTCCTCCAGGTTCTCCACAGGGTCGATCAGCTGATGTCTTTTCAGACCTGAAGCCGTCAGATGAGGCTCCAGGTGAGTCTCACAGTAGGAGACCAGACACACCAGGCAGGACTTCAGGGCCTTCAGTTTGGGTCCAGTGCAGACGTCACAGGGAACTTCTCCTGGTTTGGACACTTGTTGCTCTGAGCTGCTGCTGCTGACTTCCTGTTGAACTTCCTCTCTGAACTGAGCAACCATCTCAGAGATGAATGTGTTGATGTGCAGCTCAGGTCTTGTGGTAAAAACTTCTTTACACATGGGACACAGGTACTGGTCATTAGTATTCCAGTGTTCAGTGATGCAGTTTTTGCAGAAGTTGTGTCCACATGATGTGGTGACAGGATCAGTGAACACATCCAGACAGATGGAGCACAGGAACTGATCTTCACACAGCAGACAACTGGCTTCAGCCATATCTAAACAATGGGAACACAAGTGAAAGTGTGAAAAAGCTCAAACATAACTATTGTTTTTCGTTTGATAAAACACTTGAGGAAGATTTCATACACAATTGAAATACTAAGAACCTATGGAAGCTCAGCTGTGAGCATTAGCTGACTTTGCAAGAGAAGATAAAGAGCCACCAGTAGAAAACAACCTGCCACCTGCTTACAGGAGTTTATTCAAATAGAATATTTAAGAAGAAGAAGACATATTCAGGCAAACTGCTAAAATAGGTGCGACTAAGTTCCTGTTCTAAAAAGGCTCAAAATTGTGAGACACTAGTCCCTAGTGAAGACAGGGAAGACCCAATTAAAATTCTAAAGCAACATTTGGAAGTCCATGACAAGTTATGTATTTGAAATTTACTAGAAAGGCACAAATCTAATAATTAATATTTTTTTGTGTAGCATAAAAGCACTACAACTTGCATTATGTTGTATAACCCTGTGTTGTAGAACAACAAATGAACAAACCTTGAACCTTGAAACACTAGTCCCAAGTCAGGACAGGGAAGTCTCAAGTGAATTACTAATGTAAGTTCAAGCCCTCGACAAGTTGTGTTCTCACCATAAACAGGTGTTTTGACTGAATTTGTCAGTTTTGTTAAAACTGCTCCCCACATTTTTTCCCTTTTTAATGTAAAAGTAAACATTATCAGTTCTACTCACCAGTGTTTTTCAGAGACAAAAGGCCCTGCGAAGAAAGGTCTGGTGAACTGTTGAAAGAGAAACAGAGAGAATCATTTCAATGTCAGCTCTTCTGTCGCTCTGAAAACTTTCACTTTCATTTGAGGAATTTTAGTTTGAGTTTTTTACTGTGTTGATGCCAGTTCTTAAAACCTTGCTGGCAGATTTTCCTGTCAAGGCTGCATACTAATCCTCTGAGAGTTTGGCACTCCTTAAACTCCACTGGCCATAACCGAAACCTAAACAGCAGCATGAAGGATTTGATTGGTGTAGCTTGTTGTGAGTTGTACATATCTGGAGAGGGAGGGCTGCCTGACAGCCTAATATCAGGGAAAACAACACCCTTTTTCCCCCCTTTTCATTGTTTTCATCTTCTTACTGCAGCTCTGTTGCTGATGTTTTGTTGCCTCTCACAGGTTTGGACATGGCTTTAGTGACATATTTTTGGCACAAGATTAATTAAATTTTTGCTGGACACCAAAGGTGTGTAATGCTGTGCTCCGTCATCCTATAGCCACTGTTCACCAGCCTCACACAGACAGTGTACATTATAGGGTGTCATTTGGCCAATTTTGGAAAGTTCAAACATCACACTGGTTATTATGGGTCAAATGGGTATCTACTGGACTATAGTATATGAGCAATCTGTTTGGTGTATCCAAAATTAAGCAACAATTATTTTGTTGGCAATGCAATTATTACAGCACCAATCTGGTTCAATCCTACCAAAATAATTGTTTTGTCTTGCTATTCGTTTGTGAGTTTGCACTTCTCTTTATACTTAATATTATTAATCTTGCATGTGACAGTAGATTTCAAACAAAGTCATATAAACTCAGTGATAAAGTAGATTATTTTATTATACATATTAACATTTACAGGTCAAATGAAAATTAATGCATGTATTTTAAAACCAAAAACAAAATGAAAAGAAGCAACCTTTACCATTGTCAAAGGAAATAATTATTAAAGAAATCAAATATGACCAACATGAAATCCTAAACCACCCCATCCCAACCTGACATTCACTCTATTTATCTGCACAGTATTTACATGTAGGCTTCTTTCTAATCCAACTGATGAGCTTCAAATCAATATATTCATCCAAGACAAGAGTTATATGGTGAAATTGATTTTGCAACATCTGACTGAACCAAACGCTTGTCATTCCCGTAAAGCTTAGGTGAGGAGAAAAAAGCATTTTCTTGAACAACCATTATACATATATGGTAGTCAGTCTGTTTTCTTTAGATTTGGCACAACACACGATTAATATTTATAACAATAGTTCCATTGCTGGGTCTGAGAGGTGCTGGCGAGCTAATACATCATATTGAAAATTGGTGTGTTGCACCAGTTTGCAGCCAAGTAATGGGAAACATGAAATTTGAGATACTTAGTGTACAACAAAAACAGAAAACTGTAAGATTTAATCAGTGGTCAGGGAAAGTTTGGAGGAGGTGGTCATCAGCATGTGAGAGCTACTCCACATCAGCACTTCTTTGTTGAGCTTACCATAAGGTGGTTT
Organism: Lateolabrax maculatus; assembly: GCA_031216445.1. Classification (NCBI taxonomy): domain Eukaryota; kingdom Metazoa; phylum Chordata; class Actinopteri; order Acropomatiformes; family Lateolabracidae; genus Lateolabrax; species Lateolabrax maculatus. Next base: position 2,046,804 of record CM062204.1, on the reverse strand, counting down.
TACATGCTGTTTGGTGATCCAATATACTTGTCTGAAGCATAATGAGGCCTTTGGTATTATCTTGTCATCAGCCAAGTGTTGGACAAAGTGGAAATTCTCCCCAGATGGTGGCAGTTTATTCAGTCTCTATTGTTAAAGACAATATTTACAAATCCTTTTTGATTTTTTCAAATTGAGTCAGATATAATTGAATCGATGACCTGAGTCAGACTGGATTCAGTCTACTCAGTGTGATTGACAGGAGAGATGATCAGAGAGGCAGCGTTTTTACCACCATCACTCAGACCCGGGTTGAAATAAGGGAAGAGTTTCCCAGTGAAGGAGCAGTCAGTAAAGGAGTAAATAAGAGCTGCAGCATCTACGTCATAAAAGGAGACCAGACCCTCCTCATAATCCACAAACACCCCCACTTTCTTGGGTTTCGACTTCAAAAAGAGACAGACCGGAGGGTCATCAAGAGCCTTGTACTTGATTCTTTTCCTCAACCATATAGTCCAGTAACCCTCCTCAGGGCTCAGTGGGATGTCTTCCTTCCTGTTGATTGATTCTCTCGCCACTCCTAAATCCCATTCAGTCTTTCCTTTAACCTGAACTTCAAAGTAGAATCTGCCTGAAGAGAAACTTTGCTTTCCTAAAACACAGGGATTAAGACAAAATCGCTCTGGGTTGTCTAGGAGATTCTTCTTTATATCACCAGGATTCACTTGTTTCCCATCATCAGACAGGATGAGATAGGGATGTGCTGTATCAGGATCCAGAGTCACATCCACTGCATACAGCTGGACCCTCTTCAGCTCTGCATCAAGCAACTTCTTCATTTCTTGACTGAGTGTCTCCTCCAGCTGAGCCACAGCTCTCACCACAGTCCCCTCATATGATGATGGAGGGACGCTGACCTCTGTCCAGTCCTTGGTGGGTGAAGCAGTTGTCACAGACGAGAAGGTTTGGAGAAGATGGAGGTGGTCTTCGGCGAGGGAGTGTAGCTCCATCTCAGTGCTTCTCTCCATCAGCTCTGATATCTCCCGATCCAGCTCTGTGATAAGGTCTTCAGCCTGTTCCTGTGTCGTCCTCTTATTCTCTTCAATCGTCTCAATAAGCTTGTTCAGGCCTCTCTCAACAGCATTCATTAGAGTAGTGAAGACCCGAACACCTTCTGCTATCTCTCTCTCTGCATTTTCCTCACTGAGGTTGACTGACTGTTTGATCTCCTCAATCCTCAGTTGTTTCTCCTGGATCTTTTGCTGAATTTCCATCTTCAGCTCTGCCTTCTTTCCTTCATATCCGTCTTTCAGAGGAACAACATCATGTGTTTTGTGGTCTAAAACAGGGCAGAGCATGCAGACACATGTCTGGTCGGTCTTACAGAACAGCTCCAGAGGTTTATTGTGCTTCGTACACATCCTGTCCTCCAGGTTCTCCACAGGGTCGATCAGCTGATGTCTTTTCAGACCTGAAGCTGTCAGATGAGGCTCCAGGTGAGTCTCACAGTAGGAGACCAGACACACCAGGCAGGACTTCAGGGCCATCAGTTTGGTTCCAGTGCAGACGTCACAGGGAACTTCTCCTGGTTTGGCAACTTGTTTTTCTGAGCTGCTGCTGCTGACTTCCTGTTGAGCTTCCTCTCTGAACTGAGCAACCATCTCAGAGATGAAAGTGTTGACTCGCAGCTCAGGTCTTGTGGTAAAAACCATCTTACACATGGGACACAGGTACTGGTCATTAGTATTCCAGTGTTCAGTGATGCAGTTTTTGCAGAAGTTGTGTCCACATGATGTGGTGACAGGATCAGTGAACACATCCAGACAGATGGAGCACAGGAACTGATCTTCACACAGCAGACAAGTGGCTTCAGCCATATCTAAACAATGGGAACACACACAAAAATTAAATAAATCCAACATAACTCCTCACCTGTTTTTTTGTGTGAGGAAGATAAACTTTCTTTCTTATACAATTATAACATTAGGGACCCACTGTAGCTCAGCTATGAGCATTAGCTGACTTTGCAGGAGAAAATAAAGAGCCACCAGTAGAAAACAACCTGCTACCTGCTTACAGGAGCTTACTCAAATGGAATAATTAAGAAGAAAACCAAGATTGAGCGTGGCTAACTAATGCATTTTATGTATGTATTACCAAATTAAAGGATACATAACAAATATATAGGGAGCTCCACAGTGTGGCAGACATGTTTTTACTTTTTAATGTAACAGTAAACATTAACAGCTGTACTTACCAGTGTTTGTCAGAGGCACTGCTATGTTGTGGAGAAAGGGCTGATTTACTCTTGAAATGTATTTGAAGAGGAACACGTCGACTCAATGTCAGCTCTACTGTCACTCTGATAAAGTTTCACTTCCAGATGAAAAATGTTAGGTCTTTCCTGTGACGTTTATGTTAAGTAGCAGGCAGACTTTCCTGTCAGGCTGCATACTAACTCTGCCTCTTTTGGCAGGTCATTCACACCTTAAACACCAAACCAAAACCTAAACCGCAACAGATAAGATAATATTGATGTAACTTGTTGTGGGTTGAACATATCTGGAAAGGGAGGGCTGCCTGAGAGCCTATTAGACACTATTCACTATCCTCATATAGACAGTGTACATCCCATTATAAGGTGTCCTTTTGCCATTTTTGTTTCGTAGGTGGATAAGTTGCATTTTTGTCACTTTACACATGCCTCAAATTGAGGCAAATTCCTTTCAACAGTTGCAGAGAAGTTCTCCTTCCCTACAGTGTTGATATTTATATTTTTGCAATCAGCTGATGTTCCTGACTTTCACCAATTCTGAACATATAACTTCCCCTTTCACCCTCTCTCCAGGCTTGGGGACTCAAGGCACAGTCACTTTCCTTCCCCCGTCAAGCTCTCTATGAGTTGACAGTTTTAGAAAGAGAAGCAGTCTTAGTTAGAAAAACATTTCTTAGCTCTTTAGCCAAATCTGATTTTATACAGTCATGAATATTACATTTGTTGTGATTCAGATTTGTTTTTATAGAGATTTTTGTATTAGACAAATACAGGTTGAGCATAAACTGTCTTATAAATTCAATTTACAGACTAAGAAAAAAATGAACACAGTCAGCTTTTTAGCTTTTCTTTATTGTTTCTCATGTAGCCTATAGAGTCATTATAAAGTATATCTTGTATCTTGTGACATGTTTCTCAAACTTGCCTCAGTGTCATGCAGCAAAGGAAATACAAAAGTTAAATCTCAGACATGAACAACAAGAAATCTGCCCTGTTCCTCTATTTCTGTGTGCTATTCAGACTCTTTTCACCTCACAGACCAAAGCCTCAAATCAATCCATTCAACACAAATGAAATGGTTTAAAATGTGTTTTTGGTTGTTTAGAGTCTACAGCAATGCTAAAGTCTCAGTGAGGCTACACTTCATGTTGATCTGAAGCTTTAACTTTAACTGCTGGTGGCGCTAAAGGAAAAGTCAGAGGAAAGTCCTGGGACCTTGAATATTTGACATTGCCATCCTTGGAGCTACGCCGGTAGCACAGATATCAGAATCCGCTGAAATAAAAGATGTCTGTATGTATAATGTATGTAACTCATTACTCTGTAGGTAGGATCATTTTTGTGCAAGTCTCATGTCTTGACACTCAAGTCCAAAGTCCTAAATTTAATGCTTCAAGTGCTAAACAACAATTGAGTAATGGTTAATAGTAAAAAAAATAGACATCAGTGGTAATTTATAGATAGTTTTGACAGAGACACATCTGTACAGAGCAAAATCCCCAAATTGTAGTGCAATTACATACAGTATTATAAACTGTTTTCAAGACAATATAGCAAGTGCAGCTGAATTTAACAATAATCAAATCAAATAGTGCAAACATACTACCTACATTTCCCATTACGTAATTATATAAAAGCTGTTTCAGCTAAAAAAGATGAACCCTGGGAGTTTTCTGTCCATATAGCTAATTTACTGCTAGCCTGGAAACCAGACAATCTGTGAGTTCATGTTGTATTTACTTAATTTCCCTTCGGGGATGAATAAAGTAATCTATCTATCTATCTATTTGCTTTGGCAGATACGTCTGGCCCCTCTCCCTTCAGACGGATTTCCTTGGTACTGGCAGCACCGTTGTGTCAGGTGAACCAATCACAACCGTTTATCTAATATGAGGCAGGTTTAATACGATGACTGACAGAGAGGAGCACCGTTGAGGCATCTTTGTAAATAACCAAGATGGCTGCCGCTGATGGAGAGCGTTCCCTGGCCAGCTACAGCGGCAGTATTAAACCGTCTGGACGGTAAATTTTCTCCAAAAGAAGAACAAACAACTGCACTTAAACTTTTTGTTGATAAGAAATATGTGTTTGCCGAACTTATGATAGGACGTACCGTCCGACAGGAAGGCGTTTTGTTGCTCTGATTGGTTGTCTCCGTCTGCTGATAACGGCCGTGGGAAATCGAAAATGAACTGAGAGGTTCCAGACTAATACGTCTTTGCTAATTAGTCTGGCAATGCCAGGCTAAAATACTGCTGTTCTGTATAGTAACATTTGAACCATAGATAAAGGATAAGATTAAACAATGATTACTTCTTCTTCTATTCAATATTCATCAACTTTTAATTTTACAGGCAGTACAATAGTAGATACCCAGTGTCATGCCAAGCTAATAAAAAAAAAATATTTCAGAAAAATACACTGTGCAACAAAGCCTAGTGGAGCATGAAGCTATAAAGAACAGTTTCTATTTCACACAAATTAGCTGATTGGCTATATGGAATATTAATTTATTATACTTTTATAACATTATTATCCCACTGTTAACAATCACTGTTAATTATAATAGACCTTTCTCATTGTTGACATTTGGACAGTTTGCCTGTACTAAGGCTGCATTCACACCAAATTGTGCATTGCTGCAATTAGAGCAGGGTTGTGTGTTGGTGTGGGAGTGTCACTACATGGATACACTATAAGTTTAATTCTCCCAATCCAGAGGGTGGTGGCAATGCACCCCTGTGGTCCCCACCACTGCAGCCTAATCGCACTACCCCCATTGAAATGAATGACGGCCGTTTTTGATGCAATGCCTGATTTGGTGTGAATACAGGCCTTGGTTAGGTACAAACTGGCTCACTGGTATGGCTTGCTGAGATATTTAAGAGAAATGGCGCCATGATTGATCCCATACACTTTCTGCTTTTCTTTAACTGTGGAACATAAATGATAATAACGAATCATGCCATGAAGTTACAATCATTCAATCAAAAGTGCCCAGACCCCAAGTTTGACAACAGTTTGAAAAATCCCCGAATGTCTTCTCTGTCTCTTGTGCTTCTTCATCTTTTGGCTTGGGAAGGGGAAGTCAACACAATAGGCTCATTTCCAAGTACACTCACGGGACATTTGTCATGTTCAGTATGAAATCATCAAACCCATGACCTGATCTTGGGTCCAAGTTGTGAGACAGTAGTCCAGATCCATGTTTGGTTTAAAGTGATTAGTCTACTTTCTGTGATTGACACAACAGATAATGAGAGGGGTGGAGTTTTTACCATCATCATTAAGCCCAGGATTTAAGTATGGGAAGAGTTTCTCAGTGAAGGAACAGCCAGTAAAGGAGTAGATAAGAGCTGCAGCATCTATGTCATAAAAGGAGACCAGACCATCCTCATAATCCACAAACACCCCCACCTTCTGAGGTTGAGACTTCAGAGAGAGACGAACATCAGGCTCATCAAGAGCTTTGTACTCATTTTCTTTCCTCAACCATATAATCCAGTAACCATCTTCAGGACTCAGTCTGATTAGTCCCTTCCTGTTGATCGACTCCCCGGCCACTCCAAAATCCCAGTCAGTCTTTCCTTTAACCTGAACCTCAAAGTAAAATCTGCCTGAAGAGAAACTCTGTTTTGCCAATACACAGAGGCAGGTGGAAAATCTCTCTGCATTGTCTGGAAGATTCTTCTTCACGTCACCATGATTCACTTGTTTCCCATCATCAGACAGGATGAGTTCAGGATGTGCTGTATCAGGATCAAGAGTCACATCCACTGCATACAGCTGGACCCTCTTCAGCTCTGCATCAAGCAACTTCTTCATCCGTTGACTGAGTGTCTCCTCCAGCTGAGCCACAGCTCTCACCACAGTCCCCTCATATGATGGTGGAGGGACGCTGACCTCTGTCCAGTCCTTGGTGGGTGCTGGGTGGTTGGTGTTTAGGGACTGGACACTCTGGAGAAGATGGAGGTGGTCTTCAGACCGTGAGAGATGCTCCACTTCAGTCCTCCTCCTCATCAGCTCAGAGATTTCCTGTTCCAGCTCTGTGATGAAAGCTTCGGCCTGTTTTTCTGTTGTTTTCTGCTTCTCTTTGATCGTGTTGATGAGATTGGCCTGGCCTCTCTCAACAGACTCCTTCAGAGAAGTGAAGACCTGAACACCTTCTGCTATCTCTCTGTCTGCATCTTCCTTACCGAGGTCGACCAAGTGTTTGATCTCCTGAATCTTCAGTCGTCTCTTCTGGATCATCTGCTGAATTTCAGCCTCTGTCTTCCCCAGCTCTGCCTTCTTTCCTTCATATCCTTCTCTCAGAGGAACAACTTCATGTGTGTTGTGGTCTAAAACAGTGCAGAGCATGCAGACACATGTCTGGTCGGTCTTACAGAACAGCTCCAGAGGTTTATCGTGCTTCGTACACATCCTGTCCTCCAGGTTCTCCACAGGGTCGATCAGCTGATGTCTTTTCAGACGTGAAGCTGTCAGATGAGGCTCCAGGTGAGTCTCACAGTAGGAGACCAGACACACCAGGCAGGACTTCAGGGCCTTCAGTTTGGTTCCAGTGCAGACGTCACAGGGAACATCTCCTGGTTTGGACACTTGTTGCTCTGAGCTGCTGCTGCTGACTTCCTGTTGAGCCGACTGTCTGAACTGAGCAACCATCTCAGAGATGAATGTGTTGACCCGCAGTCCTGGTCTTATGTGGAAAAGCTTTTCACATGTGGGACACTGAAATTGATCTGTAGCATCCCAGTGTGCAGTGATGCAGTTTTTGCAGAAGTTGTGTCCACATGATGTGGTGACAGGATCAGTGAACACATCCAAACAGATGGAGCACAGGAACTGATCTTCAGATAGCCGATAGTTTGCAGCAGCCATTTCTACACACTGGAAACAAAAGTGTGAAGAAACGTAATTTTAATTGTAGAATTACTGTTTATTGTGGTAATGTTTTTCAATACAGCATACAAAATAGGTGTAATGTTTTTGTAAATATGGTGCATAAAATTATCACAGGACTGTACTGTCTGATTAATGAAATTAAAGTAATAATTTAATTAACCAGTCAGTACAATCTTCCGTAAAATCAGTTATATCAGTCTGGCTAATAACACGCAGTGGCCCACTAGCCCTTTGATAGTGGGTCAGTAGTTAGCACTGTTACCTCCCAGGAGTCATTTTTACAATGTAATATTGTTTACTAGCTATATGTATACCACAAAGATCCTCATAATTAAAAAAGGCAAAAAAAAAGAAAGAAAAAGAGAGTAAATATCTTCAGCTGTACTCACCAGTGTTTGGCAGAGACTGTTGTGTTGCTGAGAAAGTCTTGATGTATGATGATGAACTTTATTTTTTCTTTGGACAGAAACAGAAACACTTGTCTTACTTGCAGCTCTGCTGTTGCTCTGAGAAACATTCAGTTCCATTTGAGGAACGTGACGCTGAAGCTCCGCCTGTCGGTGAAGTTTTCCGGCTGCATGTTTTTGTTTTTGTACATAGTTACAGTACAATACATAGTTTTGGTACAGGATGTGAGGGAGCAAAACGCCAAAAGTGTCTGGATTTTGTGACTTGTTTTTTTTTTTTTTTTTTATGTTATTTTTTAACACACATATTTACAGCAAAGTATAAAGTACATTTATTTGTCATTCTATAACACAGGTTTACACAAAGAAATGCATTGTTTAGTCCCATTTGCTACTGCTTATAGACAGTTAGTAAATATAAATATTGTGATGTGAGAAGGTTGGAAACAGTAAGTAACCATGTGGGACCAGTGCAGTAGAATTGTATATGTACGGTACCAGTATGTATAGTATAGATTAAAAAAGTAGTTTTATGGCCTGTAGGATTACGCTGTCCCTGAGCCTGGTGGCGTGGGACCAGATGATGCAGTACCAGGTGTGATTTTTATCATGTAATATTTGTTTGTCTCCATTTATGTTACTGTACCACAGAAACCCTCATAATTAAAACAGGCAAATCAGTATTCTTGTTTTCAGTGCTGGAAGAATTATTCAGATCTTTTACTATACTTAATCTTAAGTAAAAGTAACAATATCACAGTGTAAAGATACTACGAGTAAAAAGCCTGAATTCAAAATCCTACTTTAAAGTAAAAAAGTATTAGCATCAAAATATACTTAGAGTGCCAAAAGTAAAAGTACACTTTATGCAGAATGGCCCAATTCAGAATCATATGCGTTATATTACTGGATAATAATTAGTGATGCATTAATGTGTTCATCACTTTAATGTTGCAGCTGGTAAAGGTGGAACTGATTTTATTTACTTTATATACCGCTGGGTAGCTTAACCTATAATAATATATCATAATTTATTAGTTGATTTATATTTTAGGTTAATAATCTAAAACTGCGAAGTAACTAGTAGCTAAAGCAATCAGATACATGTGGTGGAGTAAAACGTGTAATATTTGCCTTCCGAAATTTAGTGGAGTAGAAGTAATGAATAGCATCAAATGGAAATATGAAGTAAAGTACAAGAATCTCAAAATTGTACTTGAGTAAATGTACTTAATAACACCACTGCTTGTTTTCACCTCTGCACCCCGTTTAATGATTTAATATCAGTTGTTCAGAGCTGGCATGAAAAAAAAGTGGAACTCTTGGAGTATAAAAAAAGAAAGAAGAGAGAGCTGAAGTTGGTTTGCTGTGAAGACAGTAGATACCATCAGCTGTACTCACCGGTGTTTGGCAGGGACTCTGTTGTGTTGCTGAGAAAGTTGCTGATGAACTTTATTTTTCCTTTGGACAGAAACAGAAACTCTTGTCTTACTTGCAGCTCTGCTGTCGCTCGGACAAACATTCAGTTTCGTTTGAGGAATGTGACGTTGAAGCTCTCTGGTGTTGCTCCACCTTTTGGTGAAGCTCTTTGTCCTGCTTCTCCTTCTACATAATTATAATGACATTTTTGTTTTGGCACAGGATAAATTTAATATTAAAGCACCAAATGCATCTGGCTTTTGTGACTTGTTCTTTCTTTCTTTCTTTTTTGTTCTTTCTTACTTTGTTGCCATGAGCCTCATGCCTTTACTGTCCAGCCATTTGAATCGTATCTTTTCCTTTTTTCATAATTTCCTGACCTACTCATTTGACCTTCCTGTTTATTGGACATTGTATTCCTGCCTGCTCCTTGTTCGCTGTTTTTGGACAGCCTCTGTGGTTCTGACCATTGCCTGCCTCATGGTCCTGTAAGCCTTTTTTTTGTATTAAACCATTGAACTACACCAACTCTGCCTCAGTCATCTGAATATAAATGAATGTATGTGTATGTTCATGTATATGTATATATTGTAGGCTATATGTATCTTCTTCTCTTGGCTGCTCCCCGTTAAGGGTAGCCACAGTGGAAATCTGATTTCTTTTATAATACGCATATTTGGTTTGGCATAGGTCTTCCTGAAGCTACCCTCCCCATTAATCTGGGCTTGGGACTGACACTAAGAATGCGCTGGCTTGTGCATCCCACTAGTGGCTGGGTTGTAGGATATATGAATATTTATATGTATATATATACATACAGAGATGGATCAATATAAACTGTGATGGCTACAGCTTTATAAATAGTTAGTAAATATAAATACTTTGATGATTAAATAACATTACAGACGTTAAAATGTGTTACTATTGAACTGGTCTGACTCAGTAAAACTGGTTTACAGCAGGTAAAACAGTTTGTGGCTGGGTTGATTGGGGTCTTTGATGATCCTGTTGGCCTTCTTCCTGCACCGCTGGGTGTACATGTCCTCCAGGGATGGCAGCTCCGTCCCGGCGATGTGCTGTGCAGTTTTCACTGCCCTCTGTAGAGCCTCATGGAGGTGATGGAGGTGCGACTGCCGTGCCAGGCGCTGGTGCAGTCAGTCAGGGTGTTCTCAATGGTGCACCTGTAGAAGTTGCAGAGTATCCTGGAGTCCATGCTGAACCTCCTCAACCTGTGGAGGAAGAAGGGGCGTTGTCTTTCATATGTTCTGATGGTGTTGGTGTGATGAGTCCAGGTCCTGTGAGAGGAGATGGAGGCATGTCCTTCCCCCGTTCCCCTCGAGTCCACAATATGCTCCTTTGTTTTGCTGACATTGAGATGGAGGTTGTTGCCCTGGCACCAAGAGGTCCGGGCTCTGAACTCCCCTTGGTAGACTGTCTCGTTGTGATTTAAATGTAGTTTTTAAAAAAGTGGAAGCCAGACCCATCAGGTTTCAAACTACCGGATTTAAACCTGCTATCAGGTATCTTAATACAGGAACGACTATAAACTCGATATGTTATTAATTTTTTAGAAAAACCATCCTGACTCACTTCCAGTTATTATCATCCTCATCCAGATCTGTCCCCTTGACAAGTGAGCGGACTCCATCTGCTGATGAAGATGAGTGAGAGAGGATGAAAGTCCTGGGAAAAAGCTAGTAGGTGAACTTTGAGTTTGGATTGTTTTGTAAAGCTAGTATTTCAAAAATGAGTTTTTATGCTCAAGTTATTACTTATTTACTTATGAATTACACTAGTATTGGTTAGATTTCTTTGTGTTTGCTAGGATTCTATCCCTAGTTTCCTTAAGTTATTTACTCTCTGATCAGTGGTGAAATGTAACTACATACATTTACTCAAGTACTGTATTCAAGTACAAATTTGAGGTACTTGTACTTTACTTGAGTATTTCCATTTTATGTAACTGTATAGGCCAATTCTACTACACTACATCTCAGAGGCAAAGATGGCACTTTTAACTCCACTACATTTGTCTGACAGCTTTAGTTACAAGTTAATTTTCAGATTATGTTTTCTTTCCAGTGAAAAAAAAAAAACACATGCTTCCAATTTTGTGATTTTAAATTTTAATGTTTGTTTTTCCTTCTTTAGCTAAATAAACTATTTTAAACAAATGTCTAAAAAAAAAAAAAATCTGAATACTTCCTACTTCCTGTGTGAGATTTGTAGCGAACCCGCTCTTATTCTGAAGGACTGACACCGGAAGTGCTGGGCGCGTAGCTTCCGGTGTGCTGTGAACCTGACGTTAGCTGGTTGTGCAGGCAGTGGGAGGCTGCTGCTGCTGCTGCTGAGTTCAGGGAACAAACATGGACAGCCAGGGGAGAAAAGTCGTGGTTTGTGACAATGGAACCGGGGTAAGTGTGACAACACGCGGCTCTTGTGAAACACCGCTCCGTGTCGCGGTCGGCGCGCGCAGTTTTGAGAAGAAAACGGAGAGAAGTGGAAACAGGAAGTAAAGCAGAGCTAACAGGCTAACGCGCTGACCAGCCCGGGTGGGTTTGTGTCCGGAATGTGTCCGTCAGCTGGATTCACCTCAGTCCCGCCTGCTGCGGGGCTCCGGCGGACCTTCACCGGGACATCTGTGCCCCCGGATGCGTGTCTGTGTGTCCGCAGACCGAGCAGAGAAAGTCTCGCACAAACTAGTCCAGTCAGGATGAGTTAGCTGCTTGAGTCAGGGAGTAACTTCAAACACTGACAGTTAAACAGAACACAACAACCACCGCGTCCTCAAGTAAACACGGCGCTTTAAACACGTTTATCACCTTATTTAGTTATTTATGCATTTTATTTTATTGCAGTTAGCCGGGTTAGCTCCGCGGCTAATTGAAGCGGCCCCGCCCTCGTTGCAGCGAGCAGCGGCCGCGTCGGTCCGTGTCAGCTGAGTCTGATCACACACACACTCACTCTCACACACTCTCACACACTCTCACACACAGCCGGTAACGGGTCTCTGAAGGTGTGTGAGCGTCGTGCAGCTTTTACTTTAATGAATTCAGCCGAACCCTGAGGGGCGCCAGTGCGCAGGCGCCGTGAGGCCACTGGTTGCGGATGTGGAGACGGTTTTTCCATTTAAGGAAACTTGTCAGATCTGCAGCAGCTTTCGCCAGGTTGAATGGACATTTAGGCTCCTGCACGTTTTTATTAAATCACAGGCTGCAGGAAGTGTGTTTGCTTTGTTTAAACACCTTCTGTGCTCGTGTAAAAAACAAATTAAATGACACAATTGATTCATTTTCAGGAAAAGGAAAAAAAACATTGTGAAGAGGGCCAAAATACTTACTGTCACCTCATTTCTGCTGCCGAGGTTTTAGATGCACTGATTTAATCTGTTAGATTGTAATCGGGCCCCCAATTCTGACCTCATTAAGTCGATGAGACATTGGCCAGACGAGACTGATCCACATCACATTCAGCTTCCTGCTCAGCTCATTTGCAGCTTCACTTCCTGTATGTGCTTCAAAACAAATTCATTTTGAGACATTGCATCGGTGGAATAGTTTGTGTTACATGTTCACCAAAGCTTGTTGAAGGAGAAAGTTCAGAAAACTGGATCTGACGTCACGTCTTATTTTGTGAGGAGCAGATTCAATTCATAAACCTTACAAACATTATAATTAAATTGCTCACAAGCCTTAAAGGGGTGCTGGTGTCCGAACAACATCATTTATATTTATGAATTGATGTTTAGTTAAGAATAATCTAAATTAGTTTCACACAGAGATGTTCACTGCTTTTAAATGTGGGACAGTACGGTTCACTTTTATGGGACCATTACTCAGTTTCTGTATCGAAATCGATATCACGGAACCCCGAAAAAGTTGCATCCCTACTGAGTGTCGATAAGGTTTATATTCAAAATTCAAAATGATATGAACATACTGTGTTATTGGTTTACAATATTCTGTTGTGCAAATCAAGCAAATTGTTGTTAAAAACTAAGAAGTTAAGTTTTCTGTTTTACGTCTGTGATGAATTTTGTCTGATGAAGTACGTAACAGTGTAATACAGTTTAATTAGATATCAAATTGAATGAGAATAAATGTTCAAATAATATTTGATATTTTTACCGGAGGTTTGATGATAATTCAGGAGTGTAATTTATTGTCTGCCGATAAAATCATATTGTGACACAGTTGTAATATGGATACATTGTGGTCTGACTCCGTGTGAATCTTAAATCTGTCTTGAAACCTTCAGGATTAAAACTTAATGAACATGTATTGTACCAGGTTATTTAAATATTGTCACATTTGTTTTTCCTTCCTCTTTTGATCTCTTCTTAGTTTGTCAAGTGTGGCTATGCAGGATCCAACTTCCCCGAACACATTTTCCCGGCGCTGGTTGGCCGGCCAATCATCCGCTCCACAACTAAAGTTGGAAACATTGAAATCAAGGTAACTTTGCTTTCCTGACCCGTATTTCACCGTGCAGCTGCTCCTAGTAACTGCAAGTACTGTTGTGATATTTTTCAATCATTTACTTCTCTTTAGTCAGACAGTAAAGAAATAATTTGATAAATCCTTGATGGCCTTGAAACACAGTGAAGAAAGGCGCAAGGTACAGAGCTAACATCAGTCTGCTGAACTGTTGACCTTTGACCTCTCGCAGGACCTGATGGTGGGGGATGAGGCCAGCGAGCTGCGCTCCATGCTGGAGGTGAACTACCCCATGGAGAACGGCATCGTGAGGAACTGGGACGACATGAAACACCTGTGGGACTACACCTTCGGCCCCGAGAAGCTCAACATTGACTCGCGCAACTGCAAGATCCTACTGACCGAGCCGCCCATGAACCCCACCAAGAACAGAGAAAAGATTATAGAGGTGTGTAGTGGCAGAAGTGTGTGAAAATGTCCCTTAGATGTAAGGACAGTGATCTTAAGTAACACATAATGTGTTATGTGCAGCGGGCGAATACTGTCCGCAGACATGACGCATACAGCAGCAGAGCAACGTGTAGTTTTAGACAGATGAACCATTTGACATTTCCCCCCATTCCCAAGTCCCCACAGTGAGCTGAGTTAACTTACATTGCATTCGTGCTATAACGTAGTGGGGTTGTGATCACAAAGATGACTAATAAGATTCAAAGTGTCGCCCACTTTCGCAGCAATCAATTTTTGCTCAGCACTCTTATAAAAAACAAAATACAACCACACTTTGGACTCTCCGGAGCCCTCTGGTTGATGCTGGATAGTAGTTACAGCAGGTTTAAAGGTTTCATGATAATTTAAATTTGAAAAGATAATACTTACCGTCAGTAATTTTACCGTCGTTTATCATTCAACCACTTTTGTCTTCCTATATAGTAGTTAACTGATACTTAATGTTTTTTCTCTACCAGGTGATGTTTGAAACATACCAGTTCACAGGAGTTTATATCGCCATCCAGGCCGTCCTCACTCTCTACGCTCAAGGTTGGTTTGTCTCCATAACGCTCATGGTCACTGCTAAATGAGCAAGTTCATTTTTTTGAAGGCTGGTTGTGAAGGTGTGGCTAAGCTGTGTTTAGGGTGATTCAGGGGTTTCCAGGTTTGTTGGGGTATTGATAAGTGATTGCTAGGGTGATTGGGGATGTTGCAGTCGTGAGTTTCTATGGTGTTGTGGTGATGCTTCTGAGACGTTGCTGTGGTGGTTTTGGATGGTTGTTAGGGTGAACTTACCGGTTGCTATGTTGTATTGTTTCCTATCGGGTTAAAATTTGTCCTTGACTATTACTTTTGTGCATAATAAGGTGTGTTCTGCCATCACAATGTGATTTAAACACACCTTCAGTGAATGTTATGAAACAGTGAAAATAGTATTGAATAAAACACCAAAAATCCAATGATTGTTATTAAAAATCAGAAAAAGATGAGCTACTATTAATGGGAGTTAAAGCAAATCAATTCATTAATTATTCTACTAATCCAATAGTCACAAAATAGCAATAAAAAAAATCTCCACAGATTAAGGTCCATGTAGGGAATTTACTCTAAGAATAATGTTTCAGCTTCTCGTCTGAGGCATGCTGGGAGATGTAGGCATAGTACAGGCCTGCGTAGCCTGTTGGACCAGGCACTGTAGGTACCTGCGTCTCCTGCCTCCTCCTGACTGTATGCAGGGTGTGGGGCTCCTCAGCTGCAGTGACTGGATTTGACCACTAATGGCGCTGTAGAGCAACATTGATGAGCAGTTGTTATTTCTAACTGGAGTTCTTTGTACAATCGTGCACACCACGAGTACTGACCGATACACGTCTTTGCACTCTTTTTGTTTTAGGACTGTTGACCGGAGTGGTGGTCGACTCTGGTGATGGCGTCACTCACATCTGCCCGGTGTACGAGGGCTTCTCCCTGCCTCACCTGACCCGACGGCTCGACATCGCAGGGAGGGACATAACGCGCTACCTCATCAAGGTACCGGCAGTGCCACACGGTGATGGGCCGTCTTTACGTTTCCCCTCAATGCTACATTTCCTGCTGACGTGTGCTGAATATGTTTCACATTTTGGATCACATATGGGTTTAATACTTGTGTGTCCACATACTTTTAGCCATATTTAGCATATATGGGAGACGCTGTACAATAAGCCAGGCATTAATGGAAAATATATTATTTTTCAATGAAAGTTATTGATATAAAATTAACTTTTTACAAGGTGAAGTAAATACAGGTTTTTTAAATCAAAACAGACCGACGGTTTGCAATACAGGTGTGTCAGCAAGGCCTTAAATATTATTGTAAATCTTGCACGGTACCATTTTTAATTCTATTTTAAATTCAGTTTTAGAAGTCTTAAAAGATTTGAAGAGTGATTGTTGTTGTCCAGTCAGCATTCAGTATTTAAAAAAGCCCTGTTTCTCCGATAGAAACCCCAAATAAACATCCAAATAATCAATATTTTTAAAAATTTTTTTTTTTAATGTCAAACTTATTTTATGGTCTTAACCATCTTTTTTTTCTTCTTTTTTTTTGGATCATGTACATATTTCAATCACTGACCCTGATTTTTCTCAATGCTGAAAACAAAATAAAGGTGGCAGTTAAAATGTAAAAATGTTAATTTCCATAATAATGATAACCATCCAGTCCACTCTGTCCCGTCTGTCCCGTCTGTCCACCAGCTGCTGCTGCTGCGAGGTTACGCCTTCAACCACTCGGCGGACTTTGAGACGGTGAGGATGATGAAGGAGAAGCTCTGCTACGTCGGCTATAACATCGAGCAGGAGCAGAAGCTGGCGCTGGAGACGACAGTGCTGGTCGAGTCGTACACGGTCAGTCGGGGTCACGTTAATAATCTCGGATCAGTTCGTTCACTGATGACGAGGCAGCAGGATTGAACAGAATCGAGCAGCGTTAAGTTTCTGAAGGCAGGAGGTTTGTGTTGTGTCCTCAGCTCCCAGACGGCAGGGTGATCAAGGTGGGAGGTGAGCGGTTCGAAGCCCCCGAGGCCCTGTTCCAACCTCACCTCATCAACGTGGAGGGGGTGGGCGTGGCCGAGCTGCTCTTCAACACCATCCAGGCCGCGGATATCGACACCAGGTGAGCAGACGGGGAGTTTCCTCTTCGATTCACATGTTTCCTGTCTGATATCTATGTCGAACACATTTAAGGTGTGATTTAAAAAAAAGAAAAGAATGTGTCATCCATCATCTGTCGCTGTGTTTGTCTGATCAGGTCCGAGTTCTATAAGCACATCGTCCTGTCAGGAGGCTCCACCATGTATCCCGGCCTGCCGTCCCGCCTGGAGCGTGAACTGAAGCAGCTGTACCTGGAGCGAGTGCTGAAGGGAGACGTCGACAAGCTATCGGTGAGTACAGGTGGAAGAAAAAACAAAACAAAATATAAGTCCTGGAGGGAAGACTTCACTGATCACATTACTTGTTAAAATGGTGAGAACAAAAGTGACCCCGTCACATCTGTGGCTGCCTACTAGGTTAGATTTGCCTGAAAGAGTTGTCAATATTTTCATATATCATGAAGTGATTATCTGTTCTTAAGATGAAGAGGCTGGTAAACACGATGGGGGTGAAAATTTGTGATTTTCCAGTCTGTGCAGCATCAGGCTCTGTTGATAAACCTTTAGGCATGCATTGTTGTTTGCATTTATTGCTAATACTAACTCTAATACTACTAACTAATACTAACTAAAACATACAGTTGATTCATGTGCAGCTGTGAGCACATTTGTACTTTATATATATGTTATATGTATATTATATGTACCTTTATATAATGAGAGAGAACGGAGCATCACATGTTTTCTTCCTTGATCCTCAGCTTATTTTAGATGTAAACTTTCACTTGATCAGGATAATCAGTCACATATATATACACACACTGTAACTGCTTCTTCCCTGGAGTTTACTTGTGCAGTAAGTGTATTTGCCACTAGGGGGTACTGTAGCCCCAGTCTTGTTAATGCCTTCAACAGCTCAGAAACGTCTCTCTTTGTCGTGGTCCCGTGATGACAAGGTGAAAATATAACATCTCATTGTTCCTGCGTGCCTCCCTGAAAGGAAGCACGCTCTGCTGCTCCTGCAGCCGCTCGGGGAAATTCTCCAACCTGTAATTAAAAGACAATCTTTGTCAGTCTATTTTAGGGACCTCACAGGGCGGCGGGGGTTTCAACACGTTATTATCTCTTCCTTTTCTCTGTTAACACTCTCTGCCCTTCTGTTTCCGCCTCATCTCGACTGCAGAAGTTCAAGATCAGAATAGAAGACCCCCCTCGGCGTAAACACATGGTGTTCCTGGGCGGCGCCGTGCTGGCCGACATCATGAAGGACAAGGATAACTTCTGGATGACTCGGGAGGAGTACCAGGAGAAAGGGACGCGAGTGCTGGAGAAGCTCGGAGTCACCGTCAGATAAAACACAAACAAACAAACACTTCCCACTCCCCCTCCATCGACCCCGTCAGCTGATATCCGTGCATCGCTTACCTTGATGTGTCTGGATGGTCACACTGTGTCTTCGATTCACGCTCATTTTGAAAGGCAAAGAGGGAAGGATGGAAGGATGGAAGGTGGGAGGAAGGGAAAGAGGGATGAAGGATGTTGTGTTTTGGGGTAAGAAGTCTCACGGCGGAGTTACCAGAGTTCTTGAATATTTGCCCACGACACAAAAAAATATTGATTTAAAATTCACAAGGTAGTGCCATTAAGTACTGTAAAATTACTGCAACGCCATTTAAAGGAATAGTACAACATTTGAGGAAATACACTCACATCTGTGCATTCAATATGAAGCTGGAGACCTTTGCTTCGCTTCTGGTTCTGTCCTGATTCAGCTATCAGCACAAACATTGTCTCTTTAGTGTCCAGCCACCATAAAGTGGATGAGGGAGGAGTTGATAAAATTATTATTATTATTATTATTATTATTATTATTATTATTATTATTATTATTACTACAGGCTGCAGGTGGAGGTTGTTGGGGCCATATGCATTTACCTTTTGGGTAAATCATTTAATTTGTCATGGAGACTCACCATGATTTAATTAGTTAGTGCAACATGCTAACGCAGCATTTCCATTTTTTATTTATTAATTTATTTTGTTATACCACCTTTAGTATGGAGGATTAAAGAAGACTTTGTTCCTGGGAAAGAAGTAAAACCACAGCATGTTGTTTTTACACTTTGGACACGGATTAAACAAACGAGACGGAGCCAGGCTAGCTGTTTCCCTCTGTTTCCAGTCTTTATGCTAAGCTAAGCTAACCGGCTGCTGGCTGTAGCTTCATATTTACCGTACAGACATGAGACCGACGGCACTTTCCAAGATGTCAAACTATTCCTTTAAAGATGAAATCATTATCGAGCATTAAAAAGGCGGACTGTTCAGACTCAAACTGTCCGGTTCACTTTGATAAAGTGGAGATATTAAAACCTTTTTTTTAAATTTTAGAGCAGCTCATCTGCGAGTATTTTGGGTCGTCTGCCTTTCAGAATGAGCTCTCGCTGTTTTTGAAGTAGCAGACGACGATGATGATGATTATTATTATTGGTGTCGCGTTTAAGTTCCTTTCCAAAACGAGAACCTCCGCCATGTGAAAAAATGTGTCACCTCATCTGTCAAAGCAGATGCTGGCATTAAAAGTAATACTAGAGATTAGATATCTGAACAAATAGATCATCACACACTGTGTCTTTTACAGTACTGATCATCAAATAACCCCCCCCCCCCCCCATTTCCTGTTTAATGTTTTGAAGTGAGTCGCTGCACTGGGGGTGCAGCAGGGCAGGCGGCCATTTTTAACTTGGCACCTCGTTTGTCTGTCTTTGTGTCCTCTCTTTGTTGGGACATTTGCTTGCTTCTCGAGCAGTTCATATCTTCCACAAGAGGTATGATGAATGCAAAGATGTGGGATGAGTAGGTGGAAAAGAAATCTTTGCTCAGTCTTTTGAGTTTTCTTGCCTTCTTCCTACAGTGTTGGGAGGTTTGATTTGTGGTGGTGAGCAGAGTTTTGGATTTGGAAACAGGCCAGTTGGAGCTTTTAGTGTGTTTGATTTGTCTCTATCCGGTTTACACCAACAATTCAACACTCTCAGACCACAGAGGATTTATGAGAGAACGGTTTCCATTCCTTAACGATTACAAAGCATCAAGTCATTCCTTAGTCTCGATCCAGGACTGTCATTCTCCATATTTCACGTTCGGACATTTCCGTTACTGAGCAGCTCTTACGATGAGTTTTGGGAAAAACAAATTAAAAGTATGAACTCATCCGATGTTAGGCAATCATTTTAGAGGCCTGTAAGGTGGGAAAATATGATGTTAGGTAAGTTGTAAAGTAACAAAAAACAGGTCTCCTCCATTACAGTCAGTGAAATCAAGTCTTTTGTTACTTTAAACTCGCTTATTGCAATTTATCGCACCTTATAAGTCGCTAAGAAGAAACCGAACCATCCAAAAAGTCCGTATTCAGTTTTCTGAACTTTGAGCTCAGACTGACTGAAACGTCTGTGAGATCCAGGACTGTGATTGGTTATCTGACAGTCCCGGATCACGGCCATTCATTCCTCTTGTGACAATAACGCACCACGCTTTTGATTCCACTGAGGCTTTTTTTTTTAACTTAGGTTTCTTTTCTCTTTATGTTCCTGATGATTATTGTGCTTTTTGTTTCAGAGACCAGGTTTGGCCTTTTCTCTGACGGACTGTTATTTGTCTGATTGTTGACCTGCAGCATTCCCCACACTCGCTGAGGGTCACAATGAAGCTTTCTGCCCTTAACAGCTGATCTGGGTTCAGTCGTCGCCATCAAACTACAGTTTTTGAGGTGCGTTGACAAAAATTCAGTGGCTGGTCCTGGGTCAGATGTTAGGGGCAAAAGTAAACATATCCTGTATTTAAGAGGAAATCTCCAATAGGAAATAATAAGTTGGTCTAGAAGGAGAAAAGGAGGTTAGAAGAAGATGGTGAGAGCTGATGATGCAAACATATTTGGAACCACAAACGATCTCATTGGTTGAGATAAATCTTGGTGGGCGGGGCAAAACTAACTTTGACGTAGTGACGTAGAAACTGGATAAGAAAAGACAGAAGAGACAGAACTAATAGTATGAACTTTGGCTTTGTGATTCCAACACCAAGTTTGTAAATGGACACGCAGCTCAGAGCAGTTTGAGCTTCAGTTTCCATCAAAATTAAAAACGTAACTCACGTAACTTTTCCCCAGTAAAACCTTTTATTTACCAAACATTTTCAGCTATTAAGCTACTTTGTATTGAAGTTTATGTACCTTTTTATAATCCAAGACAAACGATAACACTTCTCTATGCCCTTGAGCAATAAAATGACTTTTAAAAGGGGAGAGAAGGATTTTCACTTCATGTGAATAATTTAATTACAAGACGTTATATTGTGGCCACTTATTACCCATGAGCCTCAGTTTCTTTAGAGACGACCCCGGCCGTAGTCCGCTCTGTTCAACCAATGAGACAATTCTGGGATGTTTGTGCATCCAAAACATTAAATCTAGGCTCTGGTGGGATATTTAGAGTTTCCTCATGGCCATTCTTCCCTCTCCTCCTCCTCTCCTTCTTGGTCTTGGCTGTACTAAAGATGAATTTGTGGGTTTGGGATCACAGCAGAAGGGTAATTTGTGTGAGTTACTGAAATATTATTTGTAATATTAATAAGAATCCGGTGTCAGGAAATGGAGACCACGTAAAAGCTGGTATTTGTGGTTTTCCGTCTCGGTTCTTATGTGTATATTGGAGGCACTTGGCTCACATATATAAATATAAATGTATAATTTCCTCTTGACAACACGGTCATCAAGTGCCAAGTGCAGTTATTCTTGCTGGATATTATTTTTGGTCGTCCTTTTTATGTTTTGTTTATAGCATAACTGCCAACCGCTGATTTAAATAAAGCAAAGTGATTTATAGACGCCTCGTGTCGCTGTGTCTTCACGTCCGTTGTCCTAAACAGCGACGGCACCGTCCTCTGCTGCGGATGGCGAGACGGGATTAAAAGGACGATTTAGAAATTGTCCCTTTTAAAGAAGCAGAAAGAAGCAGTTCATCTTTGTTCTTGTGGTTTGAAGGATTTCAGGAGCCGACAAAGGGGCCGAGTGCGTGTCTCACTGGGACGAAACCTGCCGCTTTAGAGGGTCACTGTTGCGCGACCAAACTCCTGACGGCGGTTTCCGAGGCGCTAAACGGAGGAATTCCCACGCGCTGTGGTCTCCACGGTAACGAGACTCAAACACCGGAGCGACTCCAGATCACCTCGGTGCCGTCACATCGCCTCCATGCGTTCAAGTGGATGGCCGTCACTCTCTGAGCTGATCATTTCTTTTCTTTTTTATGATTAATAACTTATTGTTTTCACAATACAAGAGACAAAACGTGCAAATATCTTTAATCACAAATGACAATATCAAGTTCAAAGGGAACATCAAAATAGTATAAAAATGGAAACGATAATGAATACATATAAATAATAATAAATAAAATATCACTGTGAACAGCTGACCAAAACTCCTGAATTTTTGGGCAGTGAGTTGATTATTTCTAAATTGTCGTCAAAAAACTATAAAAAACTCGTCAGCATGAACACACACACTAGTTTATTCTGACTCAGTCACACACACACACACATATACTCTCACACACACACACCGTCCTGCTGACCCGAACACTCACTACAGCACCACGTGGATTCATCCACCGCTGAAAATAGTCCCAGACTAATGACTGTTAAAGACTAATGACTAATAAACAGACTAATGCACCATTTCCTCCTGTTTGTTTGATCAAAACTACAGTGAGCAGCAGTTTTAAACATGAAACTGTATATTTATGAAGTGTTTTTAAAGATTTACATCCTCAGCAGGAACCAATGGACTCTGAGCTGAGAGCCACAGACAGAAAGTCAGACAGTATGGAGAGACGGACTAACACAGAGTTGGTCTTTTTATGGGATTTGTTGACAAAGATAACGTAGAAAAGGAGCTGCGTTATCCTTTAAGCACACTTTGAGTTGGGTAAATATTTTCTTTGCTTCAGGTGCTGAGATGGGATGGAAGGAACAGTGCAAGCCGACAAAATAATCTCAAAATAAGGTAAATTTTCCAGCTGTTCTGGAACTTTCAATCGTATCACATGATCTTCCTCAGCAGATGGAGTTTTGTAATGGAACTGAAGATGTTCTCAAGTTCTTAAAGAGGAACAAATTTTATGCATCCAGGTGTCGGGGGGCACTAAAGTGATACATCATACATATGTTAATATATCACTTCTCTGCCCCTGTAGGTGTCTGCTTTTACTTTTCATACTTTAAGTACATTTTTTCTAAAGTAAAAGATACGAGTACTCCTTCCTTTACAGTCCGTACCAGACACATGTTGTCATCGACCAACACACACATGCAGCGCCCGAACCGGCTCCGTGGCTCTGTGTGTTTCTCGTTTGACTCAATGGTAGAAAAAGGAATCTGCAATTTAGTGTTGTTGTTGTTGTTGAGTCGAAGATGCAACAATAAAAACAACCCAATCCCCCCTGCAAAGATCCAGAGTCCCTGTGTGTGTGTGTGTGTGTGTGTGTGTGTGTGTGTGTGTGTGTGTGTGTGTTGGGACGCTCGTCTGGGCCTGATTTACCGAGGCCCCAGTGAGTCTGCCTGCCTTGCTTTGTTTACTCGGATGAAATCTGAAACAAATGTGACTGCGATAGACCACCAACCCACCAACAACGCCCCCCCCCCCCCCCCCCCCCCCCCCCCCCCCCCGACTCCCATCCCGCCCTGCTCTGAAACACAGCCATGAGTGTGTGCGTGTGTGTGTGTGTGTTTTCTGCAGCTCTAAATTAACACGAGTGTTGATCTGATTTGACCATCTATCTCACTCTAAGATATCTAAACAGCCTCTGGACAGATTGTCTTAAATGTGATCTAATCTCATGTAGTCTGATCTAAGATCTGATGCTTATTCTGCAGTTTTCTAATCAATAATCAATAAACAGCAACTTTTACTTCAAATATAACATTAACTCCATTCTTACATTTTTTACGGAATAGTGAAACATTTTAGGAAAGAAAGAAAGCTTTTCCCCTGAGAGTGAGTAAATCTCATGAGCTCCATTCAGTAGCTATTGTGGAGCTTTCAGTCTTATCACATGATCTTCATCAGCAAATGTAGCTGATGAGACTGTGATGAGATTAACTTAAAACTGTCCATCACTTTGGTCCGGATCAAGATGTCTCTGAAGAACTACCGACAGATCACCATTATTCCTGCTGTACATATTGAGTGTAAATCGTAATATTTCCCTTTAATGTCAACTTTACAAACAAGACATCACACACCACGACTTCACGACTTCACGACTTCATGACCTTCGCTGTGTTTTTAGAAATGTCTTCGGTAAAGCAACAGTTGTTCTTCCTTTTAGCCGAATCTCAGCCTCTTCTAGCACATTGTTTTGGTAACTAAACTCTAATAAACCAAGTGTACACGACCTGCGCAGCACCAAACAGCAGGCAAAGTGAGCTGGTGAAGAAAGTGGAGAAACACAAACACGTACGAGGGATAATGTTGCATAAAATTTTGATTTATTGATTGCTGTCGGGATGTAAAGAGACTTTTAACAAATACAACAAAAAAATGCCTCTCAGATAAATTTCCTTCAATGCAGCTTTAAAGTAAAGTCTTGTGTTTTTTGTCAGTTGTTTTGTGGGTTTGTCCGTTGTTTAACTACAGAAAGACGACCTTGAATCAGGATCCCTGAAGACTTTCAGATGTTACAGCATGAGGACCTGCTGTCGTTCTGGCACCGACTCGCTGTGTTTGTGAGTCGTGGGCTACCAGGTATTTAGACCATAAACAAACACAGAGCTGTTGTCCCCACCCAACACACACACACACACACACACACACACACACACACACACACACGTACACATTTACACACACAAACACACACCTCTGTTTGTCCACGGGCATTGTGGGAAACAGCCTGTCCCTCCAACTGTCACAGGAAGCAGTTTCTCTCTTTTTCTGTTGTTCTATGAGCACAATAACATCCTGATTCGTGTCCTGTGGCGTTCCCAGAACACTGAAGTGGCTCCGGGGCCTCCGGGCCGACAGGGGCCCCGACCTGCAGCCAGGGGGGTCATCATCATCCAGCCCGGAGCTCAGAGGGAAACCTGCTTTAAAATTTGTGTTGTTAAAACTCAGCAGTTCATTTACAATAAAATTACAACTTTTCTGATTGTATTTTTGTGCTTTTTAAATATATATTTTACCTGAACATGATGTTAATATTTTAAATGAACCCTTTACAACTTTGAAAAGCGACTTCATTTCTTATTTATTAATGTCTCTTCCAAATATGGAAACGTGCACAGTAATGACTAAAACGTATGACAAATTACCCAAAGAGAAGAGAGAGTGTGTTTTTTATGAAAATTTAAAAAGTATATAGAAATCACAATATGGACAATACAGCTATCAAACACACTTGTGTTTTTTTTTTCAGCACTCCCAAAATGCGGAATTTGGTATAACACTTAAAATGTTTTTGTTATAATCCCCAATTTTGTAATAGTGCCCCAAAATCCCCTTAATTTAGTATAATGACCATAGGATTAGTTTTAATACCAATTCTATTAGAAATATATAAAGTAACCTTAAAGTCCCAAATATTTGGTATGGCGATCAATAAATGTGTTGTAAACTAACAATTTGTTAACATCCAAAACCCCCCAAATCTAGTAAAGTTGCTCAAAAATCTGTAATAATTTGTTAAAGTGCCACCAAATATCATAAATTTAAATAGCACCACCAAAACGTCCTTCGCCAAATTCCCTCCAAATATCTTATCTCCACCAAATCGTTGGTGTGCTTTCATTCCCTAAATGATATATAAACATAAATATGGTACCCTTATATCATCACATCTTCATTATTTTGCCCCCAAATAGTTATCTCTTACAATCCAAACATTTGTTATAGCGCCCCCACAGTCATAACATGCAGTGTAACAGCCCTAACATGTATTGCTCTATAATACCAAAGATGTTATCGTTATATGTCAACTTTACCCCACATATTTTACAATCCTAAAATTTTGTATAGTGTCTGTCAAATGGCAAAAATACAGTAACACGTCGTAGTTTAAGACATGTTTTTTTGTATCCCCAGAGATGCCATGAATGCCCCTAAATTCTAAAATGTGTAGCAGTGCCACCAAACCCCATAAAATGTATATTTCCAGTTCTTGTTTTGCCCTTAAATCCCAAAATGATTGTATGATTGTGTCACACACACACACACACACACACACACACAGTGTAAATGTGACCATCCAGGCTGCTTCTTTAGTTTCCAGATGATGTATTTGTATTTATACATGTCTCATTGTCTCTTTCTCTGTTAGAAGAGATTTACATCCATCATATTAGAAACAATAAAAAAATAGAACTGAAAATGTACATCATACACTTGATACATATACATATATATATATTCTGTTTTTTACATAGGTAAAAATGTGAATTATATAAAAAGACAAACCAATGAATTCAACCGTTGTTATTTTTCTGTTGTTTTTTTTTTTTTTACAGTTATTTTCTGAAATTTACATCAGGACGTAAATGAAGAGGAGGCTTCAGGCACTTTCCTTTAATAGCTGAAGTGAACGCAGGCTGAAGACGCTGCGTTCAACAGACAAACTGCTTTTGGTTCACTTTCCTCGCCACAGATAGAAAAGTAAACGTGGGAATCTTCTTTACAACGAATGGCAGCGGCATCATGAAGCTGGACTGACAGGAAACACAGCAGAGAGGTGAGACAGACGGACGGACGGACAGACAGACAGACAGACAGACAGACGCTTTGTAACAGAGGCCTTCCCTCCTGACTGCTGCTCCACCTCTTTCTTAAATTAAAGGTGCAACACGCAGGATTTTAACAGTGTACGGGAGGTTTTGTATTGTTGATACAAATTGCCTTCGTGCTTTACATCACTGCCGACCATCTTCCAAATAATACCAAGTTATTTGTAATTGATTTCAGACCTTTCAGGAAGCCACTGGTCTGAACCTGAAATTTCTACAAAAAAGTGACTTGAAACTCGCTACAGAGATAAAGTCCCAGTCAACACTTGCAGTCGTGAGCAGAGATGATTTTAAAGGACTCATGTTTTAGTCTATTTACTACAAATCACGTGTACTTTACTTTACAGCGAACTATTTTTGTAAACTATGTGCTGTGTTTTAAAAAAGCGGATATACATTTTCCAGGATCGCAGGCAGCCACTCGTTTCCATTTCATTTTTGGATTATATAACAAGAACAGAAGGGGCACAAACATGGTCCAGAGGTGCTTTGAGGTACGCAAGATCGATTTCACGCGTTGTTGCCTTCTGGACAAGGTTATTATAGTGATCTAAAACTAAACTGAAAAATAAAGCTAGGTGTGAAAAAACATTTTACTAACTGAAACGACACTGTGTACTCACTAAAATAAAATAAAAATACACAGGAAATATCTTTTTTAGTCTTTTAGTCTTGTTTCAGTCTTGCATGAGGAGGCAAAGCTGCGTATGTTTATTGAGACTCGGGTGTTGTGTTTGCATCGTAATACCTATTCTGACTTCTTAAATCTTGCCCTTGACAAATTAACTCCAAAAATAAATACTGAAACTAATAAAAACAAAACATTTTTAAACAAAAACTTAATCAAAACGAGCAGACCTGCACTACTAACTAAACTAACAAACTTAATTGAATTGAAAACAAAAATTAAAAGCAAATAAAAATAAACAAAAAAAAAACACAAAACTATAATAAAATCTTAACATAACAGAAGTGCGAGCTGCAGATTGTGTTGCAGCTAGAACAGGAGAAAGCTGAGACGCTCTATATCGCCCCCGTGAGGACTGATGTTTGTTACTTCCACCGATCGTCGTCATTCGCCTTCACGTTCTTCTGTCGACCACGTTTGAGGTTTGAAAGTTGAAGTTTTTTTACGTAAGAAACCACCGAATTCCCTTCATCCGTATGACAGATGTGCTTACGTCATGTTTTCCTCCTGAATTTGATTTCCTGACATTCATGCATTCACTATGAATCGTCCTCAGACTTGAACGCACCAACAAGAGTTTTATAAAATGGACTCTGCATGGAACTGCACAGCAACATGATGACAAAGTGAAAATATATATGAATAATTACAATTGTAAGGAATTAAGCTTACGTAGCTAAAGTTTCAAGTTTCTGCGAGCTGATTTTGAAGTGAAACCAGTGGCTGCCTTAGAGGAAGGAATTCAAACTACAGACTGGGAGCTTCAGACGGGTGTTAAGTTTGTAAACTCCACATACAGAAGAAATACCAGTTGTCAAAGCTTCCACGTGATCTTTAAATTACTTTTGTGATCGGATGAAAACGTCTCGTTGAGTCGAGACGGACGAGAGTATCAAACAAAGAAAACACAAAAGTGACAAGGACAATAAATAATTTAGCATCATATTTGCTGAAGTTTGTTCTTCTGTGTTGTGACGAAGACTTGAGGTTTCACCGAGTCCGCGTACAGAACGGCGGCAGCTTATTCACTAGTTTTATTGTAGCTTTGGGAGAATCACGACCACTCAGAGTTCAGGCCTCTTGCTCCGTTAATAAAGACTCACAAAAGCAAGAAATCTTAAAATGGAGGTTTGAGACAATTAAGATCAATGTTTCCATTTCTTTACTGTGAAAGATACTCGATAAATGATCGCACCGCTCACAGAGTAGGTGTAAATGTTGGAAGCATACTGGCCCCTTAAAGCTCCGTGTGGCCACCGGACCAGACAACCAGAACAGCATGAGTTCAGCTGTTTAGATCTAATAACTACGATATAAAAGTCTCTAATAATAAGGTCTTTAAGTTGTGAGAATGCAATATGCCTCTTAAGACTAAACTCAACAAGTTGAGGTTAAAGTTTAACTATAACAACCTTTTTTTCCAGAAAATTAAACCTTCCATTGCTGCTGTGATTCGAATAGTTGTGTCTCCTCCACTGATTCCTTTATCTGCATTTTCAGACTTTGTGCTCATTTTGGAAAAAAATGTTGTGGGATCGACTTGTTCTCCCAAGGATCAATTTCTATTCTGTTACCTTCCTTCTTGAAACATTTTTCAATCAATCACTTAAAAGAGAGTCTGTTCTAAAGAAGAAAGAGGCCAACCGAAGACTTTTGTTGTTAAAAAACTGAATTAGTAAAGAAATTCGAGGAAAGAGACTCAAATATTCTGCTTTTCAGTGATTTTTCTTGCCTTCATGTCAATATTTAGACCAATCAGAGCATCCTTTTTGATACCCAGCCCTTTGACAGGCAGTCTCAGGTACATGGTACCACACACACAGATTATGAACCTCCCTTTCACACACACACACACACACACACACACACACACACTCAGCACACACACACACACTCAGCTTAAGTATCTAAAGCAGTGCTCTGTCATAGCTTTACTCTCAGTGGGTTTTTGTTCTTCTTATCAAACAAACATCTAAACCACAAACCAGTAAAGACAGACCAGTATGACCAAGTGTGACCTGCACAAAGCTGTAGTTATTCAGATCTAAATCCAACATGCTGGGGTACTGTTTCGCAGATGTTACCTTCTGGCAAGTTGTCATTGTGTTTCTGGACTATTAGATAGACTGGGAACTGCCATCTTACTGGTCAGCCAAACTGGTTTGTCTGTTTGGGGTTTGCTGGGAGGTAAGAAGAGCAGCTTTCAGACCAGTTAAGTGTCTCTGCTGGACATCAGGGAACCAGAGCTGCCGACACAGTGCAAGACTCAAAAAAAAAAAAAAGAAAAGTGAGCTTCCTCACTGGGAATTCGACCCCTTGTAAAGGTGAACCGGCCTGACCATTGTTGCTTTTACATTTCTGTTTGTGTACAGATAAACCGCACTAGATATAACATGTTAATTTGTAGCTTTAGAGTGTTGGTAGGTGTTTTATTTTTTATTTGGCCGGAGCCAGGCTAGCTGTTCCCCCCTGCTTCAAGTCTTTATGCTTTTTATTTTATCCATCTTCTCGTCTAACTTTCAGCCAAAAAAGTGAATACACCTATTTCTCAAAATGTTGAACCTAACCCTTGAAGGTGAAATTATGTCACCACAGTTGTTTGTGTGATTATTTGCGCCCTAAAATGTCTTTTTAATGGTAAAATGTTTTGCAGCGTGTCAGTGAGCTGCTGTTCCCTCTACAAACATGACAACATTCACACTGACCTCACAACGCTGAAGAAATGACATATTCAAGCCTTTAAAACACATGATTGTAAAAATATAAAGTACCTGTTTATGTATATGTATGTGTATGTATATATATATATATATATACACACATACATATATAATTCTATATAGAAATGAACATTTTATTTGTTCAGTCTTTGTGAGAATTGGAAGCCATTTGGTCCCCAGTGTCACAAAAGACATAAAAACAAAAACAACAGGGAACCTTTTTTTTTTCCATCTGCTGAGACAAAGTTCTTATTTTCTCTCTTCTTCAAGAAATCGGAGACGAGACAGACAACAACAAGAAAAAAACAACATGAAAATCACAGCGACCCCTGTTTCCCCGCCTCTTCCCACGAGTCCTCGCTGTCTCTGTGAGGAGGGCGGGGCCTGCGACGCCTCAGCCCACAGCTTTGTGTTTCCCGCCGCAGCAGCGGCAGGCTACGCCGCAGCGGTAGCACGCCCTGAGGGGGGCGTAGCAGCACATGCAGGGCGCCAGCAGCGACAGACCCACCAGCGCCGCCCAGCGCAGGCAGAAGCGTTCGTCGCTGGTGTCACAGGAGCAGGGGTCCGAGTAATCCCCCTCCGGGTCCGACATGCAGTGATACAGCAGACTGTCCGCGCACCACATGAAGCTGACCCGCCTGATGCAGGTCTGAATGGGGTCAGGCGCTTCCTGGCAGCGGCCCCGCCCATTGTCCTCGTGGTTGAACATGTCCTGACAGTAAACGCAGCGCGAACGCTCGCCATCCTCCTTCCTCCTCTTGCCTTTAGGCTGCAGGGCTCGCGGCTGCACCGTCACCACTGCTCTGTGGCCACTGCCAAGCTCCAGGCAGCCAGGTTTGCCGTCGCAGCCTCGCTGCACCTCGCAGCCTCGCTGCACCTCGCAGCTCAGCGGGTACGGGTAGGTGTAGTCGTGTTTGGGCGGCTCACTCTTTGCGAAGTGTACGTAGGCGTCGAGGGCGTCGGGCTGGGTGAGTTTGTCACGTGTGGAGTTGGCGTGGCGGTAGTCCTCGTAGCCGGTGAGCCAGGTTCGCTCGCGGGGGTTGATGCGTACGATCTCTTCCTCATCCACCTGGAAGCTGACGTGACGAGGGAACATGTGCACCGCCTGCAGAGACACAGAGGAGATGGGAAGTGTTCAATAACGTCGTCCAGGAGATCATGAGGGCAGCAGCAGAGGCCTTGTAGGTTACGGACTCTTTATGGTTAGTTGATCCAAACGGGTGGATTTCAAGGGGATTCATTTTATTTTTGTCATTTTTCATGCACGTTATAAAGTGAATAGTGTAACAACTTGGCCATTTCTACACCAGTCCTTTAGCTTTTTGTAAATTAAGGTTTCCTGTTGGTTAACTGGAGCCTTTTTCTTGATGAGAGGATGGAAGAAGAAGCAAATTTTTTTTATGAAGAAGGAAATTAATTCAACAAACAATGTGTTTAGGTGAATAAAGCTGAATGTAAACATAACTTTTTTCCGTTTACAGGAAAACTCCACAGGGCACCTTTAAGTCAAATGAGATCCAAACTGTTTAACCAAGAACCAAACAAAGAAACCGCAGCCATCATGGGTCACAGAGGCTAACTGGTGGAGAGATCTGTGCTTATTTATGGTACGTATGTCTACTATATGTCTTTATACTTATTGTGGCGCCCAATCCATAGGATCATTGTTTGTGTCCAAGCACATTATACAACTGCAGAGTTGAAGTCCATTCTCTTTTACATTTCCAGCATTAAATAAAACCAACAAATATATATTATAACTTTTGACAATGTCAGTTAAGTCAAAATCATCTTTTTGCGAGGACACCTTGATGCTTATTTCTTCCTCACTTATAGATGTGATGTCTAAAGTGCATTGATAAACACAACACATGGTTTTATCTGCTCTAAATTAAACTATACCAAGTCAAAACTATCATTTATGTAGCTATTTTATTGAGTTTAATTGTACAAACTGTGCATCACTAGAAATATGTTAAGTTGAATAAGATCTCACTTGGTCCAAGAAGTAGTGATCAGACGGCCGGTGCTGCTCGTAGAAATGTCCCAGGATGCAGTGGTGCCGACGGGCCTCGCAGAAGTTGGGCGGAGCCAGCGTGTGCATCGCTGGCTCTCTCTTCTGGGACGAGTTGGATGAGCTGTCGGTGGCCGTCTGGAGGATTAGGACAAGAAAGAAGAGAAGAAACGGTGATGGTAAAGTAGTGGAAGATTTAAAACTTCCTTTTTTTTACAATTCCATGACCTTCTGCGCAAACTTTGTGGTCTGATAGAAAGCTCCAGAACATCTACTATATCATGATGAGATTGTTTTGTCAACATGTACTAAATAGTTGAACTCCAGACTTGTAAATCAACTGTAATGTTAACGGCTGGCATCTGCTCACAAAATAAACTGCTAATATAGCCGTGTTTCCATCCAATGTATAACAAATTTTAACTGAATTTCGAGAAAATCGAAAAAAGAAAATGCAGATGAATGCTTATTTCCACCTGCTACCATTAAGTGATTATTAGGAGTTGGTTCATCGAGATGAGCAGTTTGTTTCTGTAGTTTCATGTTTTAATGTGAGCAAATGTTTTTTGCGCGTTACAGGAATATCTGAGGAAGATGTCGACAGCAGAAACAGCTGATCGGTCATGTGAGTTAAATGTTTGCTACGTCAGAACTTATTCGACAAATGTGTCTCCATCTCCAATTTTGCGCAAAAGTCACTTCAAGCGAGCATCAAATCTTTTGGTACGAAATTAAGGACGTTTTTTCAAAAGTTGCTGTTTAATAATGCCATACTTCAAAATGCACATAGAAATACATGGATGAAAATGCTAGTGTCACATCATTGACCTTTTTCTTCTGTGTCTACCTCCATCTGATAATTAACCCACCGTATGCGATTGTAAAAACATAACAAGGAAATCCTGCATTACAACTTTTTAATCAGTATCCGTAGATCTCGGATCCCTAAAGCCACCTGAGCTTCACTTCGATGTGTTCTGACTCTCCACCAGACTTCTGTGTGCAATTAGACAAGAACGGGGGAAAAAAAACAACAGAACCAAAAGCAGCGGGCAGAAACGTCTCTGAAGTCTTTGTGCTTTTATTGGGTCTGTGCTAAATGAATCCCAGCCCGGCCTCGCGGCCTGCGGGCCCGTGAGCGGCTCAGTGCAGTGCGTTGGGTTGCGTCATCCTCAGAGTCGACACAAGCTGCAGCTTTCATGTGGCTCGCTCGGATCACACAAGAAGACTTCCTCAAGCACCAGAGGAACCGAAGAACCTGCAGAGCAAAATGAATGAGCTGCTTTCTCACATTTCTGGGTTAGTTTTCGCTGTGCAAACACACAGGAGACGCAGGAAAAAGCTGTTAATTTACTTGTACTGTGGATGTATTTTACATTTCTGTCAAAATCTTCTTTTGACTGTTTTTCTTGTGAAATTCTCTGTGAACTGATTCTGTTAAAGCTGCATCTCTTCTTTACAGTTTCAATGCAAATTCATACAGTTTTACAAACTTATAAAAATTTGCAGAGCTCTTTGGGAACTTGCATTGTTTACATCAGCCAATGCTTTTTCTTCTTCTCTTCTTTTATTTGTGCATTAATTCCCCCAACTCTGGGAAACTGGAGACGTCACAGAGTTGTTCTTGGTCAGTCTTTGAGGTAAAGGCCAGAATTCCTAACAACACACACAATTTGATGTACAGGCCAAGAAAACGACAGACGTAAGAACATTTTAGAGGCCTCAGTTTGTTCATCCAACAATTCTTTTAACTTACTAAAACCAATTGATGACATTCACGGCCACTTTACGTAGTGATTGGTCAGGAGTGTGGAGGGCAGAGAAAGTAGAAAGAGTTTGAGTGGTTTCTTTTGGTGGCAATGGCGGTCGGTCCACCACTTCGGCCAAAACTGAAAAATCTTAACAAGAACTGGATGGATTGGATTAGATTTTGGTGCAGATATCCACGGTGCCCAGAAGATGAGTCCTGCTGACTTTGCTGATGCCCTGACTTTTCCTCTTGTGCCACCATGACGTTGACATTAGTGGTTTAGAGTGAAATTGACATTAATTTTGGTTGGGGCATTCATTATCTTGGTGAACTCTTCAGGTTGTCCAAATCGTCTCAGGACCATGAAGACCAACAGCTAATTGTGTTGCAATCTTGGCAGCAGGTGTTGAGATATTTAAACTCCACAAGGTTTTAGACGGACCACAACTGCTGTCCTTAGTTGGGGGTAAAAAAAACGTAACTACTCCCTATTTCCTCGAGAGTGATGGTGACCTCAACTTTAGTGTATTAGAGTTCATTGCATGGTACAGATAAAATGCCAGTGCAAATTCCTGTGTGCACATTTTGTCATAGTTACATAACTACATCATTTATACTCCTGCTGCTCTCCAACAAACACATTCCAGCAGTTCGTCCAGATCTCCTCCGTTATTCAGGGGCCTCCAGAGGAAGCGCTGCATCGTGACAGGGAGGGTTTTATTTACTCCTGATGAATGTTGATCTACATCCTCATTGTCCTCTGAGCCTCCTCAGAGCCTCAGAGTCGAACTCCTCTTCCTCCTCCTCAGGGAGCCAGACTTCAGACCTGCAGACAGGACGGACGGGAATGATCTGCAGCCGGGGCGGTTCAGCCACGTTCCCTTCAGTCGGCCCGGCTTTCGTCTAAACGAGGCCAGCTATGTAAACAGGCAGTTCGGTGACGGATTACTGACAGGTCAGACTCTCTCCTCCGGCGCTGGACATCCTGCGGAAACGATACACCCTGTTTCTTTGAAGCCGACGGGAAGACGGAAAAACTCAACTGTAAAGGGACGCAGAGAGCAGGACCTGGTCCCCCATCAGACTGAGGATGGAGGTGAAGGGGACATAAGAGAGTCTTTTAACATCCCTTTAAGGCTGAAACATAAGGCTGGAACATAAGAAAACATGCACGGCTGTGTGTGTGTGTGTTTGTACTTGTTCATCTATCTTTGTGAGAACCAGAGTTTTAGACCATGGGAGTGAGGACATTTTTGGAAAGTGAGGACATTTATGCCGTCCTCACTTTCAGAGAGACCTTCAAGAGGCTGTTTGAGGGTCAAATGGAGGGTTTTAAGGGTCAGGTTAGGTTAAGGTCAGGGAGGGTGTTATGTCCTCACAGGTATAGAAGTACAAACATGTGTGTGTGCACGTTGCTAATGTGTCGGTGACAATGTAAAACCCCAAACAGGACGGCGACGTGTGTCTGGTCAAAACCACCACAGGATACCAAACCCCTCCCGTCCTTCATACTTCCTGTCTGACCCCCCCCCCCCCCCCCACACACACACACACACACACGGCTCCTATCACAATGCTACAAACAAAAGCAGCATCTCCTGTTTGAACCGAACAGAAACCAGATCCTCGTGATACAACACAGAAAGTTTGATGAGGAAAAGCACAGTTTCTGTCCAGGAATGTGAATTCTGATGCATTAAAAAATGAAGGAGTGATGGATGGAGACACACAGGAGTGACAGCAGATCCTGGACATTTCCATTCATCAGTGTTTTAACAGCTGGAGGAAGAGTTTCTCACCGTGAAGACATCGTCGTCGCCGAGCTCCGCTTCATTCTGCAGCGTCGACGAGGACGTGGTCGACCCTGGAGAACACACAGGAGGATCAGAGCAGCGGGAACTAAGACGACTTTATTTCACCAGCCGCTTTCAACCACGGTTTTCACTACGTTCGGTTCAGATAATGGTGACAACAAAAAGCTAAATTTGTGGGCTAACTATCCAATCATGGTCTGGACCTTTCAGGCAAAAATAATTTACTTAGTGCAGCCAATGTGTTACTGGCAAGCCAGCAGTCAGTAATGGATGAAATAAAGCAGAAATATAGCTTCGGGTCAGGTCTTACTTGGCAGTACCAGCCCAGTCCAGGCCTTAAAGAAGCAGATCTGGGCAAGGTTCAGATCTCAGTTAAGAATCGTGCAGAACTCTAAAGCTACTCCACTCTTTGCAACACATATCCAATGCACATTCTGCAACAAAGCGGTCCACTTTTTGTGTTTTGTTTCTTGCTTGCAGCTGCCTGTACAACTCTCGGTTGTTGAACTTCTACACGAGGACTTACAGTATTATG
Organism: Lateolabrax maculatus; assembly: GCA_031216445.1. Taxonomy (NCBI): domain Eukaryota; kingdom Metazoa; phylum Chordata; class Actinopteri; order Acropomatiformes; family Lateolabracidae; genus Lateolabrax; species Lateolabrax maculatus. The sequence goes on along the minus strand of CM062204.1, from coordinate 2,010,912 downwards.
TTTTGTGACCAGTGCGTACCTTCTGTCAGGTCCTCCAGGGCCTTCCTCACCCCGCGGTCGAAGGCTCGGGCGTCGGCCGGACTCTGGAAAGTCAGTCCACACTTTTTGTTGTCCACCTTCCAGTGGTGGAACGTCGGCGTGGCCTTCGTGTAGACCAGATCTTTCTTTAAGAAACACTCAAGAATCACCTGGGGAAAAAAATCACATCAGACAAACGAGAGGAGACGACCTGAATAATAAACACATAGCTCTAAAGAAAGTGGTCAGTACAGTAGAAACATTTAGGACTTTTCGTGTTGCATCAAGAAAAAGATAAATTTAAGCATTTAGCAGAGCAGCACGTCCGTGTGCTTGAACCCTACAATAATTAATTGTTAATTAATTAATAAACTTGTAGACCACCTTGAACAGTGGTTTAAAAGCTTCTGAGGTACTTAAATGGATAGTTTGTGTTGGGGTTAGGCTTTATCGCTGTCTTTAAAGCCACCAGACTCCTTTGACAAAAACTGTAATTTCACCTCACTGAACACTGGAGTTGCTGGTCTTCCGCTGCCTCCTTTCACGATGTAGCACATTAGTTTGGATCCGAACTAACATATTAAAACACCAAAGTCACACAATAACACAAACAAACTAACTGATCGAGGCAGCAGAACACCAGCAACTCCCGTGTTCTACGAGGTAAAATCACTGTTTTTGTCAAGGGAGTCTGGTGGCTTTGAAGAGAGCATCAATGGATATAATGGCTTCAGTTCCCCGTCAGCAAACGCTGTCTGACAGCAATGTAAAGCAGTGAAAATATTCTAAATATATCGTACATTTAAACTGATACTGATTTTTTCGGGTGGCTGAAACACATTTTGCTGCTGACCCCGTCTGCAGCAGTTCATCGCTGAGCGTCCGTGCAGGTTCAGCTTCTACAAACTAGGAGCCAACCACCATCTACTGTAGGTAACACACTGAATATGGATAAGTACCTCATACAGCCACACTTCAAAAAATCCGAACTATCCCTTTAAGTTGTTTACAAGAGAGCTTTGAATGTTTTGTGTTCGTGTTCAAACTGCACCAACAGGAAATCTAAAGAAATGAGCAATGAGCTGTAAAGATGAGAGCATTAAATAATTTTTACTTTATCCACGTGAAATGCTGCTGGACCGACCTGCTTGTCTTTGAGTCGTTCTCCGTGGATGAGGAAGGTGTTGCGTCCCAGCAGCTCACTCGCCAGCAACCTGCACACGCCCACTCTGCTCAGGCAGCCGTCCTGCGCCAACCAGCCGCCACTCGAATCGTCTCTGGTCATCACCACCGCTTTGACGCGCACAATGTAGCTGTCACTGCAACACGCCAGAGAGGAACCATCCGTTAGCATGTGGAGGGAGTACAGCAAACAGATGGCACCAAAATATAAGTTTTTTAATTCTTTTTTACTATTTTGGTACCAAACAGTTTAAAATTTGCAGATTTTCTGGGATCAGGACAAAGAACAGCAGCAAAGCATGATAATAATCACTGAGCAAACTTTAATCCAGACACAAAACGTTCAGAAAGATTCAAACACACAAAAAGACAAACAATAATAGTAAAGAAGCCTCCAAAGAGCTCCAGAGTGAAGAACAATGAACAACTTTTACAGTCTGTATCAGTGCTTCTACTTAAGTAAAGGCTGCAAATTCTTCCTCCACCACTGAATGTCAGTGGCGTTGTCCAATGAGAACGCGTCGCTCTGATAGCACCAGCAGCATCTGCAGCCAGGTGGCCTCGACGAGCGTGAAGCTCGGCGGCGTCGAGGCAAAATAAATAAATACATATATAAACTCCTTCTCTCTCTCCGTCGTGCCTTTTGTACTCCGACATCTCTCGTACATCCTGTTTCCACGGTCACAGTGTCACGGCGGTCTCCGTCGACGACAGGTTGTCGAGCTGTGCTGCCGCCGACGCCACATCCTAACGGCCGGAGAGAGGCGGGAGACGCTGCCTGCCTCGTCTCCAGCCTCACACACACACACACACACACACTGCTTCCCTGCACCGTGTGATTCAGCCTGCCTGTCAAACAGATGGTGCTTGTGTGTGTGTGTGTGTGTGTGTGTCTAGCATGAGTCATCACTGCATTTGCCGGCAGCGTGCAGTGACACACACACACACACACACACACACACACACACACAGGAGGGACTATATACTGGAGTTTGGTTCCAAAATGAGAGATCCTCCATTTGCAAACAGTGACACCTTCACTTACAAAATGACTGATGAGGTAAAATGAATGTAAATCCGCTGCTTTGTCACACTGTAACTGTAGTTTACAGACCTGCAGTCAGTTTTGTCTCTGCAACTACTTGCCATAACATTCGAAGGATAGTTCCGGTTTATTACAACCTGGGTCTTCGTTTTATACGTTTTCCCATCATTTCCACCTTTAATATTCATAGTTCCATGAGGCTAATTCCTAACTTAGACTTGAGTGAATTTAGGTCACGAGCATGAGTTCCCTCCAGATGGCATCAGGCGAAGTGAAGATGTTGCGATTTGAGAAATGTAATGCTGATTTAACTAAACATACAGAGAGGAAGAACATAGAAGAAAAGAGGAGAAAGATCTGGAGTCTGGTCAGATCTGAAATCAAGCAAAAGTCAGGTTTCCATCCAAATGTAACGTCAATTTTAACTGAATTCGGCAAAAGAAAATGCAAATGTACATGTACTTCCATCCACTACCGTTATGCGAATATTAGTTTGTTTGTGAAGTCAAGCAGCAGGTGACACTAATTCTCCAAGCAGGTGAACCATCGCAGAAGAAGAGGACGCAGCGAGATGATGTAGTTAAAAGAGCTCCAGTCAAACCTCAAATGGTGAAAGAAACACGTGGAAGACATGAATGAACGTGAGGAAGGTCACGGCCTCCTCATCGCTTCACACAGATTGCTCCATCGCACCTTCTTTTTATTGACATGCCAACATTCACACCTCAGATAAGCGTAAAAACTTTTATGGTGATATTATGACTTTTTTTCACAAGGATTCCTTCTCTGGGGATCACGACTATCTGCATTACATATAATGGAGCTCAATCTGTAGCCTTGACGCTTGCATGAATAAAAATATACGTGTGACCAACAGTCTGAAACAAAACGATACTCAATTAGAGATGATCTAAAACAGAGAAAAGCACCAAATCCTCACACTGGAGAAGATAAAATGGATAAATTCCTGCTTGATTTATCAATTATAAAAATAGTTTTTTTAAACTATCGTTTGAACGCCTGATCAATTGAGTGTCTAATCTTTTCAGCGCTACATACAACACTCGATATTTCATAAAAGATGTGATAAGGTTATGTTCCAGTCAGCATCCAAACACTTGACCGAATGACATCGTATCCCAGGTAATGTAGCTTTGTGTGTGTGTGTGTGTTATATAATCACAGCACACACACACACACTTGATAAGAGCTGTCCTCCCACTAACATTCAACCTACATTTTCTAACCTGGAAAGACCTTCAGGGGGATGTGTGTGTGTGTGTTTGTGTTTGTAGCAGGTGTGTCAGCAGGCTCATAAAGTAAAGGTCTAAGGTTTATAACGGACGACGCCCACCTCCGACCGGGCAGGTGTGGCGATGTCATCCCGTCAGAAGTGACCAATCGTCCATTCACCATCATCAGATCATCTTCTCATCTCTAAGGCGATGATTTCAGATAGGCCGCCACTGCTCGAGTAAAATGCCTAAGTTCCTTTTTAGGAATGAGATGCGGTAAATGAATCGTCTGGCACAGACGGCACTCAGTCAGCCTTCTGTCTCTGCTGGTTTACAGGAACTCTTCTGTCCATTAGACTCGAGCTTGTTTTTCCATCAGCGCTCGCTGCATCACAGATGATAGTTTCTGTTTCCGTTTCCACAAGCCTCCAAGCTGCGTGACTTTCTCTTCCTCTTTCTGTCTTTCTTTGTGTGGCCTGTCCTCCTCCAGGTCTCCAGGGTGGGGAGGACGAGGTCCTGTGGCTCAGAGATTTAAACTTGAACTTAGTCTTCAGATCATTTCTGACGGTGTGCTCAATTTCGATTTGTAAAAGATGTGCTATAGACAAACGTTTTTTGGACTTTCCTGCGTTCACTTGTGTGCCTCGCGTTCCTGTCTAGTGTTTGGTCTCCTTCGCCCTGTGCTTGTGTTTCCCTTGTTGGCCTCCTGCCACAGCTGAGTCTTGTTCTTGTGATTTAGCGACACCTGAAGTTGCTGGATGTCCTCCTGGATCCACATTCTTCTTCGAATGTTTTATAATCCACATGTATCAGACATGTCATTGTAGTTTGTATTTACTGTGATTTTGTTGGTCTGTTCTGTACAAGCCATATCTACTTCCTCTCTGTCTGTCCTCGGAGATGGATCCCTCCTCTGCTGCTCTTCCTGAGGATTCAGTTTTTTCCTGTTAAAAGGTTTTTGGGGGAGTTTTTCCTGATCTGAATCGAGGGTCTAAGGACAGAAGGTGTCGTATGTTGTAAAGATTGAAAAGCCCCCTATATTAATTAAAATTTGACTAGACGACTCCTCACACTGACTGAGCAGAGGAAGTATCTGACTAACAGTCTCAGATCAGAAAACTCAGAAACTAACACCAGCATGAAGTCGTCCATCCTCCAACAGGAAATTCTAACCTACGTATGAAATGAAGTGCCACTTTTATCACCATATGGATATAAAATGATGGGTTTTATGGATTCAACAAGGACATTATGTTGACATTAACCAAACTTTAACCCCTCAAATCAGGCCCAACATTTAACTCACAGAAGTTCACATTGTTACTAAAATTTGGGCGGCCATTTTCTCAGGATATGATACAGAAGTTTGTGTTTTTTGGGGGGTATGTATGAGCTGAGGTAACAGCCATGATAATACATTAACTAATATCGTTCATGTCAACATCAGTCGGTAATTATGTCCAAGAATGTGATGTTTTTCTCAAAGCTCAAACATTTATGACTAAATAACTGTAAGGAATAATAGCTTATAAACATCCGTTAGTCAATTTTAAATTGAGTAAAACTGCTGCCGCTAATGTGGAACGTTCTGGTGAATACCACGTCGGTATTAAACAAGCTGGACGTTAAATTTTCTCTAAAAGAAGAACAAACAACTGCACTTCAAGCTTTTGTTGATGAGAAAGAAGCGTTCGCCGTACTTCTGACAGGATGTATGACAGGACGACGTCTCGTTGCTCTGATTGGTTTCAAGTCCATCCGGTTACGTCCAATCTTATGTTGCGGCATTTTGGTCTCCGCCTGTCGATAATGCCCTTTGGAAATCGTAAATAAACTAACAAGATCCAGACTGACACACATTTGCGAACGAGTCTGGCGATGCCGGGCTACACGTTCAGTTCAGATGAGAAGAAACTAAGCTGCAGCTGTGTTTGTGTTTTCTGATGTGGGCTGAAACAGGAACCTTTAGATAAAGCAGCTCTGAGCTCAGTGCTGGTTCAAACATGCTGTGATAAGACCGACTTAATCACACCTGAGTCATACAGGCCAACACACACATAAACACACAACCCTGTCGACACACACACGACCCATGTTGACCCACTCATACCTGCACACACACAAACTCACATATGCCATTTTACAACTTTTTTGTTTCCTCATTCTTTGTTTCATTTCCTACAAAACATCTCAACAGCTTTCAGTAACCACCTCAGTTATTCAGATGTCCGTGTTTCCTATAAATGCGCTCGCAGCTGCATTACATGTAGACGATTTAAACGCTGACTGTGGCAGTTTCAAGTCTCTGCAGGTTGATTTTCATAGAAACAGAAAACTGAAACTGAAACCAGCTGAAACCAACGGCAGCCTGGCAGTTCAGATTTCAGGAGGTCACTAACTGATAGGACCAGAGCTGAGGGAGCTAACGAAGAGTTAACCCGTTTAGTCTTTGGCTCAGTTTGCACCTGGCATTAAAATGCGTCTCCAGTGACCACTTGTGATCGGATCTCACTTCCCCGCTCTACATGCAAATAAACACATTCTTTGAACACATTCTACAGCATTTCATCTGTATTCTCGTTGTGCTTGTTCATCAATTGATACTGATTGACTGCTGTTTTTATCAATTACAAATAGAATACAAATACATAATAATGACAGAGTCAATATGAACTGATTTCACCTTGCTGTAATGCTACAGATTTCCGTGTCTGCTTTGAAAATCTGTTGATACGAGCGCTGTGTGGCTCGACCAAGCGGCAACCTCCAGGTCTGAACAGTAAAGCCAATTCTGAAGAGCCTTAAACATGCATTCTCTCTAACGGCCAGCAGAGGGCGACTCCACTGGCTGCTAACAGAAGTCTGATTGTATAGAAGTCAATGAGAAAATGAGCCGACTTCTCACCTGATTTATTACCTCAGGAAACATTTTCCTAATGAGCTTATGGTCTCAGACGCTAGTTTCAAGTCTTCTTCAGTACAGCGTATGCTTTAGGGCGGGGCTACTGTGTGATCGACATACCGCTACCACGACGGCCGCCAATCAGGATGGAGGCAGCTGATACTCACCTCTTTTCAACCCAGTGAACTAAAGACATACGGGAACTAAACTGGGAACATCTGAAGCTTATGCAAATTATACCAATAATGGAGCGTATAGAGCAATGCTTACTAATGTCCTCCAATTTTATTGATTAGCTTAGTTTACTGATGCATTAGGTCAAGCTGATGGTAAATGATAAAAGCATCCTCCACTTATAGATGGTAAATTTCAATTTTCAAACAGGCCATTTCAGTTGTAATTTGCTGTTGTGTATTATGATAATATGCTCAGTGTTACACTGAGTACATAAGTACATAACCAAAATGAAACAGATAGCATCAGTTTTCTTCTCTTTCTTTCTCACTCTTTTTAGACTCAAAGTCAAAACCAATATGGATTCCAGTGGCAACCAGAGCTGGTTTAACCCTTTGAAACCTAAACACCTGGACATAGTTTTACATTTTTGCCAATTCTGAGCTTATTGTTTCAGTAGGATCAAGTTTTATACATCATATGATTCAAGGGAACCTGCCCTTTTATTCTGGTGCAGTATGAAGTCACCATCATGTATGACCTTTGTGTGAGCATAACATATTTGACATGAACAAGGACGGGTTAGGGTAGCATTAATGGTATGCTGGGTTTTAAAGGGTTGAATAGTTGAATGAAGATATACACAAGTTGTAGCAGCCGGACGTTTGTGTTTGAACTAACCCTGATAGTTGCTGGGCTATCAGGGAATACTACCCCCAGAGCAGGGACTTTTTTGGTGAACCGGGAACTAAATGTGGTCCCCGGTTCCTACAGTCAGTCAAAATGCAGGTAAGGTTCCTGAGTCCCTGAAAAAGTCTCCTTGGTTCTTGTGTCGGAAACAGCTCCATCCTCAGAGGACACAGTAATGAAACGGCTGCTTAGAGCACTTTAACAACAGTGTGTGGATGCACAAACAACACACACACACACACACATCTGTGGGAACTGACCAGAGATGCAGATAATAGCCTCTGGTGGTCTGTTTGCTCCATCATCATGAAAGACAAACACACACACACAGTACATAACTACACATAATGCTCCCACAGGAACACACGTGTTGTCGATCACACACACACACACACAGTCCATCCGGGCTCATGACATCATCATCATCAGAGTAGAAAATGTTGTTTCTCGGAGGTCTGGATCAGCAGAGACCGGCAGCAGATGGTGTTTGGCTCGCTCTCTGCCAAACCTCTCAATGACTTCCCTCCCTCGCTCTCCCATCACAAGTTAGCCTCAGTACTTTCACCAAGTCGACCAAAACAACAGCAGCAGCAGCGGTGGCAGCAACGCCCTCGCTGACCTTCAGCTGGGTGGTGTTTTTATGTTTTAGAGGGGTTTTTTAAACACGGGATGTGTGAAACGTGAGCGGTGGTGAAGTCGATCTGCAGGCGCACGGCACAACTAAGTCGACCCCAAAGGAAATCCATCTTCCATTAGTCATGTCACGTTGCCGGTCGGACGCTGGTCATCGCCCGCCGCAGTGACATGAAACTCAGTTTCAACACCAGGTGAAGGTGGAGTTCAGCAGCCAGCTCGGTCATTGCACAGATCCCAGAAGAGTTGGGGTGTGTGCAGTGATCAGAGGCTGTGTGGGAATAATCCCAGGAGATTTGGTGGTTTGTAGGTCAAAAAATGTTCCAAACATTTGGTTGAAAAGAGAGTTTTTAGACACCGAAAAAGCATTTCAATAACTACACTTCAACTTACAATAAAATATTGTTTATATGCGACAAAAACATTAAAGAAAACAGCTTAAGACCAAATTTTGTCCAGTTTTACATTCAAAACACCAAATCAGTGCTAACTAGGATAATGCTCCTTTTAACCCCTTCACACAGAAGGAACTAGTCGACTTCTCGGGTGGATAACTAACTCTGTGTCCATCCAAATATACCGTAAATTTCAACTAAAATTTGAGAAAGTCTGCAAATGAACGCTTGTTTCTATTCACTACTGTTATGCAATTATTAGGAGTTGGTTAATTGAGATGAGCAGTAGGTGGCACCAATTCTCCAGTTGGAAATCCACTATACCACTGCAGAAGAAGAGGGTGCCATGAGAAGATGTAATTAAAAGAGCGCCAGCAGAACCTCAAACTGTGAAAAACAATGTAAAAAGTAGTGGCATTTCATGGAAACATGACATTTCTGTTAGTTTCATGTATTAATGTGAGGAAGATTACATCAGATCTGTGCGGAGCGACGAAGAGGCTGCAGCCATGTTTTTTGCACATTATGGGAATATCCGGGAAGACGCCGACAGCGGGAACAGCCGATCGATCATGTGAGTTAAATGTTCGCTACGTCTTATTCGACAAACATGTTTCCATCTCCCATTTTGCGCATTAAAAAGAAAGACCTTTTTGTTTTTCAGAATTTTGCTGTTTCCATCAACCTTTTCTAATTCTAACTTCAAACTGTGCATAAAAACACATTGATGGGAACACGAATAACATGTAATATTTCTAAGTTCTTGTGTTTTTCTGTAACTTGGATAAATTGTGTTTGCTTTACGGTTGACTTGACAACAATCAGCTGCACCTTTTTAACGTAAAAACAAGTTTGTGATTATACTTGATGTTTGATGCTACAACATGTAGACCACCAATACACATCTGGAGCAAATAGATATTATCAGTTCCGAACCTGGTTAAGAACACTGGGGCACCAGTGGGGATCATCACTGAAAACTGAATCTTTAATAACGACTAATGACTCCTAATAACTGTTTTCCTAAACCCAACATTAAAAGCAGTTCTAACAAGAATTTGTTTCCACATCTGCGACCCCCAGAACCCCCTCAGCTGGAGTCACTGGGCACCAGCAGCTCAGATGGAGGTCAGAACTGATATAAAATCAATGTCGTCCTGTGTGGGTGGGGCCAGAGTACCAGGGACACTGCTGCCTGCTGACCTTTCCTCAATGTCATTTTCAGACCCCCGCCCCTCCTCCCTTCCCTTCCCTTCCCTTTGGCATTATCGACAGCTCTCTGTTGGCTGGTTCGGGGGCATCGGTTTGCCCGATCAATAGAAAACACCCCCACAAAAACACCTCTGGAGAGGAGCAGGGGAGAGTTTCAGTCCCTCACGGTCCAACGAGAACCAAGAATCCTCCAGCGAAAACAATAAAACCTGAGCAGGTATCAGATCCCGCTGCAGTCTGTGGTTCTCAGAATTTAATCCAACTTTGAGGACTTGATGCATCCCAAACATACAGATACTCACGGGTGGAATTTACTCACATAAGCACATATTTGAGGTACTTTTTCATGCAACTTTCTACTTTTACTCTGCAACATCTCAAAGGGAATATTGTTCTTTTTACTCCACTACATTTATCTGACAGCTTCAGTTACTTTACAAATCTTGCACACACAACATATTGAAGAGTTTATAAAATATGTTTTTTTAATAAATTAAACTACCAAACAGTATATAATAATTGAGCAAAACAATTAGACTATTAATCAATTCAAAAATAAATCAGTGACCGTTTTGATAACCGATTTATCATTTCAAAATGCCTGAAACATTTCAGCTACTCAAATGTGACAATTTGCTGCTTTTCCGTCTGCAGTAATCAGAATAATTTTGAGGTTTGGACTATTGGTCGGATAAAACAAGACAACTGAAGGTGTCACTCTGCTTTTTGATTGTGACAATAACACAGAATAAATAGATTGATCAAATAATCATCAGATGGATCCAGAATGAAAATAATCATCAGCTGCAGTCCGATACAAAACAGTTCAAAATGAGCTCCAACAGTAAAATCCTGCTTTTCCATGAATGATGAGGAATAATAATCTAATGATAGAATATATAATAGTACAACAGGCACAGGGGACATTTTACTGTGGAAATACTTTAACTACATTTTACTGATTATACTCACAGACTTTTACTGAGGAACAGTTTCACTGCAGGACTTTTAATGTAACACAGTATTTACTGTGTGTATTAGTACTTTTACTGCAGTAAAATTCATTTTCCAGACGATGATTTTCCACACTGTTTATTTAAGTTCTACCACAAAGAATTGGGAAGCTGTTGACTACAGCATTCAGCTTCTATTTAGTTTCAAGTACTTCTACATATCTGAGTGGAGTAGAAAATGCTTCTGATTCATTAAAGAATCATAATGAGGAACAACCAAATAACGAAACAGAAAGTTAAACTTTCCTGCACCGCGCCACTGAGGAAGTTGACTTTTGAATCTTGTTCAGAAATTGTTTGATCTTGCGTCAGTTACGTTAACATTTAATCATTTGGAAGATGCTTTTGTCCAATGTGATGTACAAATGAGGTACAATGTAAGCTACAGTAAGTGCTCTGGGATGAGGTTGGTCATTTTCAACTTGCGCAGACGCATCTTCGCCTCCCGTCTTTCCATTGACTTTGTCGGGGAAAATTCGTCTTACGTTCTGTCCGAACACACCTTTAAAATGGTGGCGTGCAGTGTCGGCATGTTCTTCAAGGTTAAATCCACAGGGAGTGGCGTCCTGTCAATTAGGACTTTAATAACACCCTTGCCCTAAAGAACTGCCTGCTACCTGCTTCTCTCTGCAGCCTGGTGCACTCTGGGTAAACATTTCCCAAGTTGAGCCTATTATCTGGCTGTACGCGGCCGTATGAGTCATGTGTTTACCTGCGGGGGTGTGCACAGCATGAGGCGGTGAAAAGAGAAGGTGGCCTGCTTCGTCAGGTCACCTGCTGCCTGCGCGCTCCGCCCGGGACAAAGAGCCTGGTTTGCTGGAGACTCTGCGGGTGCGTTCAAAGCCACCGTGTTCTGAGCGGTTTATTCAAACTAAAGAAATGAAGCGAAGCCTGTGAGTTTGTATCACTGCAACATATATCTAACGTGATCATGGCGGCGTATTAATCCTTCAGCGTACTGCTCACCACTGCTGCCACCTCACTACATAAGGTCCATATCGGCGGCAACACCGATTCAGTGTTTCGGATCAGTGCCTCCTTAGAGGTCTCAGTGTGCTTCAAATAAACTGGCTCATTAGGCGTCTAAAGAAAGTGTCTTTCCTCACTGATCTCTCTCTAATAATTCTGTGTCTTTGTGTTCTAGACGCCATGAATCGTAGGAACGGACATAACGGCTCACACTCTGTTGTGTGTCGGTGTTGAACTCGTCTATTCACGTGAAAAGCGACAGAAGTTTAGGTGTGCGATGGGTGAAGAAGTAGATATTGCGAGAGTCAAGGTCAAGTGTTGCTCGATCTTAACGCCTCTGCACACCCGACCAATCGCTCAATTGTTCGGTTATGGAAAGTTACAAAAAGTGTAGGAAAACGTATGTGGGGCTCCAGCGTTCAGGCGCTGTTTGATGATCCGACAGGCGCTTCTTTTGAAGCATACTGAGGTCTTAAGGGGTCGTGAGATGGTTAAGGCCACGTTCAGCCCAGACAACAGCACTGCATATAAAAACCTCCTTATTCATGTCAAAATCCGTTATAAAATCCTTCAAAATCGCTTCAAAAATCAAATATGTTCAACACACATTTCAGGTAGATTACTTTGTGATGTGAGCACTGCAATTCTACTGTTTCTTCTTCTATTGTATGTTTCGCAATCATTTTTTGGTAGCAATCATTTTATCTGTTGGAAGGATAACTTTCTAGAGTTATAAAATACCTAAAATCCTAAATCTTTAAATCACTGTGCAGTGATTTTATCGTTTGGTAAACAATCAAACTCACAGATCTGTATATATTAGAATATACAGTATATTTGTGTAATCAGGTTTATTGCCAAGTAGGTTTTCACATGCAAGGAATTTTCTTTGGTATTTTTGTGTGTAATAATAATAGTGAGTGAAAAACAACAAAAATCAAGAACCATAAGTATAAAATAGAAACATTTACTATAAAAAATATTTGTATAATTTAAATAATATTAAACATATGTATGTGTTTAAAATGAAAGATCTGTACAGTTTGTGCAGGAATGAGGGAAAGTTCACATGAAGTATAAAGAATATGTGCAACAATATGTGCAGATTTTATATGACTTGTTGCTCTACTTGTTGTGTCTCTTTGTATATTTATGCACCACAACAACAAACTCCCTGTCTGTGAAAACCTGATTCTGATGGGTCCTATTTTATCTCCTGGCTCCATGGAGCATTTTTTAAATGTTGGATAATTTTACCTTTCTGGGTCTGGACAGAAAAACGTGGTCAGCACCTGTGGCCCAGCATGAGTCACAGCAGTGGCCTCTGTTTAAAGGGGTCATGAGGCTGAGACTCGGCCCCTGTTCCTGTGACTGCAGGACAACATGCGGACAGCGTCGGCCCTGCAGCGCCTCCTCCATCTCCATCATGATGCACACTGCACCCCCCACACCTGCAGGACGTTTCTCCCCCCGGCGAAACCTGCCCGACCCCAGCCAACCTGAGGAGGAGGAGGAGGAGGAGGAGGAGGGCCCCTGCCCCCCCTTCATAACAACAGATCAGCACCGATCCATGTGATCGATGCACAAACCTCAGCGGCGGCGCCACCGAGCAGCCGCTCCTGACGACACAGATACAGATGATGGGGGGGGGGGGGGGGGTACTCACTCGTCTGGGCGCGTGTCCTCGCTCATTTTTTTCCGTTTCACCTCCGGTAATAAAGATCTCCCGCCGCGGCTGCACGGTGCGGTGTCTGCATCTTCCAGCGGCAGAAGCGGCGGCGGATCCGGTCCTCTGGTCCTCCGGTCCTCCGGTCCTGGGGTCCTCCGGTCCTCGGGTCCCCTGGTCCCCCGGTCCTGGGGTCCTCTGGTCCTCCGGTCCTCCGGTCCTGGGGTCCCCCGGTCCTCCGGTCCTCCGGTTCTCTCCCGCTCTCCGCTCGGTTCCTCACTCCCAATGAACGTTACGTATCCTCGGATCTCCCTCTCTCCCCTTCCTCCTCCTCCTCCTCCTCCTCGTCTTCTTCTCCTTTCACTCCTCAATTACTGGAGCGCATCCGATCTCCTCCTCCACCTCCTCCTACGCCTTTTCTTCCTCGTCTTCTTCTTCTTCTTCTTCCTCCTCCTCCTCCTCCTCCTTCTCCGCCGCCTCCTCTACCTCCTCCCCCGCCGGCCCTGGCTGGAATGCGGTGACCGAAAATGGTGCGCTGGTGTCGGTGAGGATGGCCCCGGACGAGCCCCATCTCCTCCTTACTCCATGTTGGATTCAGTGAGCGCAGGCAGCGCGCAGCGGACTGATGAGGAAGAGGAGGAGGAGGAGGGGGCGGGTGACGTCAGACCCGAAGGACTGCAGAGTCACGTGCTATTACCATATCATAATATTACTAATAATAATAATAATAATAATAATAATAAAGAAGCTGTATTTGCCACATGGCAGTAATAACACTATAGGCCTGTTACAGTATCAGTCCTGTTAATGGTAGACTGTAGTAGTACTAGTATTAGAAGGTTAGTAGTACTTGTAGTAGTGGTAAAACTAGTTGTACTGGTAGTATTAATGGTAGTAGTGTCTGTAGCAGTAGTGTAGATGGAGTAGTGGTGGAGCTACTATCAGTACTGATAGAAAGATCAATAGTTGCAGCTGGAGGAGTGGCAGTTATACTACTGCAGTAGTTGTAGTAGTTGGCCTAGTTACACTAGTTGTAGCATTATTACAGTACTGGTAATAGTAGGCCTAGTAGTTGCAGTTGCAGTAGTATTATACTAATAGCTGTAGTATTAGTTACAGTGGTTGTGACACATAGTTACAGTAGTAGAACCAGAAGTAGTAGTGCAGTAGTTGTACTGTAGTAGTGCTAATAGTAGTCAGTGGTTAAATGTCAGTTATGAGGTACATTTACTTTACTTGAGTACTTTGAGTGCTATTTTATTCCACTTTATACTCTGTAAACTACACGATCAGCTTAGAAATTCAATTACATTAATCCAATAATAATAAAAATAATAATAGTAATAGTAGTACTAGTAGTAGTAGTAGTGACAATACATACTGTAGTTTAGAGTTTAGCCAGTATGGAAACACAACTTGAAATTCACTCTCTACCTGCAAACTACCCTTCAAAATAAGAGCCCCAGTTTAGGATCCCATCTCTATCCTTCTGTGTTTCAGCGACACCTCGTGGCAGAGCCGCTTCACTGCAGCGGGTCTACACATCTGCTGCACATCTGGTCTAACTACAACTAGAAAATTTCACATTGAAATTTTTGGAGTGGGCCGGCGGGCGAGGACGCTCACTGACCCCGTCTCATTTCAGATAACCGAGCTCCACGTGCAATAAGTTCAAAAAACGAGTGTGGAGCTTGTAATTATGAAAAGGAATTAAGTCGGTCAATCGATGTCACACACCACCTGGTGATAATTCATGTTTCATGTTTGCTTCATGAATAGTTAAAAAAAAAATAGAGCAGGCCAATTCGGGCCAAAAACACCATAATAAGTGGTACAGTGGTGACTCTGTCCTGTTCTATAACAGAGAATGAGCTGACACAATGGCAAGCAGCAAATAGCTCATTGTCAACTCACACTGCATTATAACTCTCTCACACTGTCAAATTACATGAACCAACAGTCAAACAAAGCTAATCTGTGACTCTGAACTATAGCAAACTAGTTAAACACAGTTTAAAAGACTAGAGAGAGAGAAAAGCTTGTGGCTCTCACCTGAGACAAACTCAAACAGACTGAAAAGTGTGAAACATAAACCAAAGCAGTACAGTGACACTTTGTGTTCACTTCAGAGATGTCCCACATCATCTGGTGATAATTCCTGCTTCATGTTTGCTTCAGGAACAGTTAACCCTCCAGACCCCAGTACAAGTTTACATATTGCTGCAGTTCACTGACAATCTCACTGAAATCAGCATTTTTCTACTCAATCCAAACAAATAGATCTATCTCAAAAACTGAAAGAAATTGACAGTCACAAGTTGTTCTCATTTTAAAATAAAACTATTATAGAAATAAACCTGTTTAATCTGATACCAGATATGTGGCGTGTGTAGCTTTTCAGACCACATGCAGCTGTTCTGTAAAGAGGATGAGCTGAGGACAAACCTTTGAAACTTTAACTTCCAGAGGTAAACCATGAATCCAACCCAGAGATAACTCAAATACCAGAACAACAAGCTTCTGTTGAAGTCACTGTGTATTTTTTTTTTTTTTGTGTGGACGAACACACGCACTCTCACATGCACAGAGGTCCACATCTACAGCTGTGCATCAATGCAGCTGATAAAAAGAAAAGAAAGATTTTCAAAAACAAATGTAATTTATAATTTTTTAATCTGATTTTAATTTTTTATTTTTTTTATTTTGGCCTGATTAAATTTTTTTTTACTAAACTTAGAAATTATTTACAGTGTGGGGGGAAACCGAAGAACTCGGAGGAAAACCCACGGCAACACAGTGAGCACGATTGTGCTCCACACAGCAAGAGGGTCGAGGCCCAGAAATGAACCCTACCCTTCTTGCTGCGAGGCCGCAGTGTTGAACACTGAGGCACCTGTGAAGCCCCCGTAAGGCACCTGAAGTCCCGCGTCATGTCCGGGTACGACTCTCTGTGCTACGAGCCGAACTGAGGCTGGTACCACAGAGAGTCTGACCTGGACATGAGGTGGGACCTCAGGTCCCAACAGACCTTTTTCACGCTCACACTGTCAGTGCCATGAAAAAGGTCTGTCCCACCCACCCACCCTAAGACTGCTGCTGATTTTTCTTTGCAGCCTTATTTAAAGCAGGTATCAAATGGTTTGGACATGATCCTGTAACTAGTTTTAAAGAACCCAGTGATGCTGGTCTTCTTTTTTGGAGTCATCAGGTGCCCTTTTAGAGTCTGTATGATAGAATTGTAGATGAGTGGATCCTGGGACAGCAGGCTCATACTCAGAACCTGTGCACCGAGGGTCTTCTTGCACAGGTCCTTGTACGCTGCCTTGATTATCCTCTTTATATGGCGGTCACTTGGCTTGACAGCAGTGTCAGAGCCTTCGATCTCTGCCCAAAGGGCCTCGCTCAGTGTCTTGATGGTGGCTTTTACGGCATCACTGGACAGATTAACCGACAGATTTTTCCAAATCCGGTTAACCAGCCCCGACACCGTAATCAGGCAGCACAGTTTGTCCCATTTGTTGACTGGGTGTGCTGTGGGCTCACGTGCAGCTTCATCGACTTCATCACTGGCATCCAGCTCATCAGTGATGAAATCTTCATCACCGAGAGCCGGTTCATCAGCGATAGAAGCTGGTGCTGATTCAGACACGAGGGTCAAAGAGTCTCCGTCCTGTTCCAAGTGGCTCGCTGTGCTGACTGGCAGACTTTCCACTACTCCCTCAATCCGCTTGATGGCAACAGTTACGCGGCCCTTCTTGGTCTTGTGCTGCTGGGCCTGCTGGTTAAGCCAGTTCCACATCATCTTCATAAAGAAATCCACCTCTGTCCGGATCTGGACCATGAACTGGACCTTGAGTCTCTTACCGAGTTTCAGGTGGTGGAATATGACGTCAGTCAGCTGCTTGGCAGTGACTTCGTGCTGGCCGCTGGCGATGTCTCTTGCCATCCTTTCATAGAGGCACACCTCAGCTGTGCTCTCTCTTTTCTCCAGATCTTCCTCTAGTGGGATCATGTCCTCCACCAGGTAGTCCACCCCCTCAATTAGCTGCTTGACTGATAGTTTGTCTTTCTTCCGTGGGGAGCAGTCAAGTGTGCTCCTCAGCTTTGCCACAAAGCTGAAGATTGCCTCTTTGGCAAATGTATGCACAAAAAAGGCCTTGACTTTACTCCCCACCTTCTGCCAGCAGGATGTTTTGCTGGGTTTGGTCTCTGATGTAGACGTCCTCTTAGGTGTGCCATCTGCATCCAAATTCAGGTCTTCGAATATAACTCTGACAATCTCAGAGGCCGCCTCTTCCATGTTCTGCAAGTTGCTGGACACGAGCAGGTCGTATTCCTCCTGTGAAATGTCATCATTGTATTCTATGGAGGGGATGTCATCCATCTGTTCCTCCAGGATCTTCTTGACGGCTTCTGTGGTTGTGTCCATGAAGCTTTCCCCAGAGGAAACTTTTTCCTCTGGTCCATCCTCTTGCAGAGGAGTTACGGGGGTCTGACAGGACTCCCCAGCTTCAGCCAGATCTTCGTCCTGCTCTGTCGGTTTTACCGACATTGTCTCTTCTTCATCAGCTGTCACTCTGGGACTTTGCTGATCTTTCTGGGTTTTCTTCGATCTGGGCGTGTATGTCATCTTTGTGGCGCACCTCTTGAGTATCTTCACCACATGTTTAGTCATGGCTCTCAGTCTGCGGGTGGAAGTCGTGGAGACCAGCGGCTCCACTCCCTCGCTGCTGCCTCTGCTGCTTCCACTTCTTTTGGAGAGCTCTGAGTTTACTCTCTCCGCGACTTCCTCCACCACGATCTTTGTCACTTCCTTTATGGACTGGCAACGGGTGTCCTGCGGGACGCCCATCACCTCTGCAAAAGTCTGTGAAATGGTGTCACCCAGACACTCTTGGACTTTGTCTTCCGATATGGTGAAGCTCTTCTGCGATCCACTGGATGACGAAGAGCTTCTGGATGATTTAGGAGGACTTGTTAAGTGCAAGTCGCTCCCCTCTGTTAGGCT
This sequence comes from Lateolabrax maculatus, assembly GCA_031216445.1. Classification (NCBI taxonomy): domain Eukaryota; kingdom Metazoa; phylum Chordata; class Actinopteri; order Acropomatiformes; family Lateolabracidae; genus Lateolabrax; species Lateolabrax maculatus. The sequence goes on along the minus strand of CM062204.1, from coordinate 1,992,770 downwards.
TCGTTTGAATGCCTCATAAATATATGTGGATACAATATTAATTATATCCGCACAAATGTCAGTTATGACATTTTCTGTGTCCTTGTCGACGGACCCGGATTCCAGCTTGACCCACTGTACCACCGTCAGCTTGTCCAGGAACAGCTGGACGAGCGGGCGGAGGGTCTCCCTCGGCACCAGTAGAAGGGTCGGATCAATCTTGTCTTGTCTGTTTTTAGGCTCCATGGTATTGGCTGTTTGTGTTCGCTGTGTTCTTCTCTTTGAACGATGTGAATGTGCTCGGAAAAAATCTGAACTGAACTTTACTGTGGGTTTGGGTCGTATTTATAGGCTCCCGACCTGCAGGCTGCTGGAACGTTCCGTTGGCTTTGATCTCTGAATGACATCAGAGACATCAAAGGCAAAATGAACATTCCAACAGAAAAAAAAAAACAGGAAAAAAGATTTCATATTGTGGCTATGATGTCACAATGACATCACAAGATGTCAAATCCAATGGAACGTTCCTCTTATTGTGGCTTTGATGTTTCGTGATGTCATTGTGACATCATAGCAAAAATATGAGGAACGTTTTTTTCTTTTGGAATGTTCAATTTGCCTTTGATGTATTGACATCATTCAGAGATCAAAGCCAACGGAATGTTCCAGCAGCCTATAAATACGACCCAAATCTACAGTAAAGTTCAGTTCAGATTTTTTCCGAGCACATTCACATCGTTCAAAGAGAAGAACACAGCGAACACAAACAGCCGATACCATGGAGCCTAAAAACAGACAAGACAAGATTGATCCGACCCTTCTACTGGTGCCGAGGGAGACCCTCCGCCCGCTCGTCCAGCTGTTCCTGGACAAGCTGACGGTGGTACAGTGGGTCAAGCTGGAATCCGGGTCCGTCGACAAAGACACAGAAAATGTCATAACTGACATTTGTGCGGATATAATTAATATTGTATCCACATATATTTATGAGGCATTCAAACGAAGCCTAACAGAGGGGAGCGACTTGCACTTAACAAGTCCTCCTAAATCATCCAGAAGCTCTTCGTCATCCAGTGGATCGCAGAAGAGCTTCACCATATCGGAAGACCAAGTCCAAGAGTGTCTGGGTGACACCATTTCACAGACTTTTGCAGAGGTGATGGGCGTCCCGCAGGACACCCGTTGCCAGTCCATAAAGGAAGTGACAAAGATCGTGGTGGAGGAAGTCGCGGAGAGAGTAAACTCAGAGCTCTCCAAAAGAAGTGGAAGCAGCGGAGGCAGCAGTGAGGGAGTGGAGCCGCTGGTCTCCACGACTTCCACCCGCAGACTGAGAGCCATGACTAAACATGTGGTGAAGATACTCAAGAGGTGCGCCACAAAGATGACATACACGCCCAGATCGAAGAAAACCCAGAAAGATCAGCAAAGTCCCAGAGTGACAGCTGATGAAGAAGAGACAACGTCGGTAAAACCGACAGAGCAGGACGAAGATCTGGCTGAAGCTGGGGAGTCCTGTCAGACCCCCGTAACTCCTCTGCAAGAGGATGGACCAGAGGAAAAAGTTTCCTCTGGGGAAAGCTTCATGGACACAACCACAGAAGCCGTCAAGAAGATCCTGGAGGAACAGATGGATGACATCCCCTCCATAGAATACAATGATGACATTTCACAGGAGGAATACGACCTGCTCGTGTCCAGCAACTTGCAGAACATGGAAGAGGCGGCCTCTGAGATTGTCAGAGTTATATTCGAAGACCTGAATTTGGATGCAGATGGCACACCTAAGAGGACGTCTACATCAGAGACCAAACCCAGCAAAACATCCTGCTGGCAGAAGGTGGGGAGTAAAGTCAAGGCCTTTTTTGTGCATACATTTGCCAAAGAGGCAATCTTCAGCTTTGTGGCAAAGCTGAGGAGCACACTTGACTGCTCCCCACGGAAGAAAGACAAACTATCAGTCAAGCAGCTAATTGAGGGGGTGGACTACCTGGTGGAGGACATGATCCCACTAGAGGAAGATCTGGAGAAAAGAGAGAGCACAGCTGAGGTGTGCCTCTATGAAAGGATGGCAAGAGACATCGCCAGCGGCCAGCACGAAGTCACCGCCAAGCAGCTGACTGACGTCATATTCCACCACCTGAAACTCGGTAAGAGACTCAAGGTCCAGTTCATGGTCCAGATCCGGACAGAGGTGGATTTCTTTATGAAGATGATGTGGAACTGGCTTAACCAGCAGGCCCAGCAGCACAAGACCAAGAAGGGCCGCGTGACTGTTGCCATCAAGCGGATTGAGGGAGTAGTGGAAAGTCTGCCGGTCAGCACAGCGAGCCACTTGGAACAGGACGGAGACTCTTTGACCCTCGTGTCTGAATCAGCACCAGCTTCTATCGCTGATGAACCGGCTCTCGGTGATGAAGATTTCATCACTGATGAGCTGGATGCCAGTGATGAAGTCGATGAAGCTGCACGTGAGCCCACAGCACACCCAGTCAACAAATGGGACAAACTGTGCTGCCTGATTACGGTGTCGGGGCTGGTTAACCGGATTTGGAAAAATCTGTCGGTTAATCTGTCCAGTGATGCCGTAAAAGCCACCATCAAGACACTGAGCGAGGCCCTTTGGGCAGAGATCGAAGGCTCTGACACTGCTGTCAAGCCAAGTGACCGCCATATAAAGAGGATAATCAAGGCAGCGTACAAGGACCTGTGCAAGAAGACCCTCGGTGCACAGGTTCTGAGTATGAGCCTGCTGTCCCAGGATCCACTCATCTACAATTCTATCATACAGACTCTAAAAGGGCACCTGATGACTCCAAAAAAGAAGACCAGCATCACTGGGTTCTTTAAAACTAGTTACAGGATCATGTCCAAACCATTTGATACCTGCTTTAAATAAGGCTGCAAAGAAAAATCAGCAGCAGTCTTAGGGTGGGTGGGTGGGACAGACCTTTTTCACGGCACTGACAGTGTGAGCGTGAAAAAGGTCTGTTGGGACCTGAGGTCCCACCTCATGTCCAGGTCAGACTCTCTGTGGTACCAGCCTCAGTTCGGCTCGTAGCACAGAGAGTCGTACCCGGACATGACGCGGGACTTCAGGTCCCTTACGGGGGCTTCACAGGTGCCTCAGTGTTCAACACTGCGGCCTCGCAGCAAGAAGGGTAGGGTTCAGTTCTGGGCCTCGACCCTCTTGCTGCGTGGAGCACAATCGTGCTCACTGTGTTGCCGTGGGTTTTCCTCCGAGTTCTTCGGTTTCCCCCCACACTGTAAATAATTTTTAAGTTTAGTAAAAAAAATTCGAATCAGACCCAAAAAATTTAAAAAAAATTTAAAAAAATAAAAATCTGATAAAAAAAAAAAAATTACATTTCTGTTTGAAAATCTTTCTTTTCTTATTATCAGCTGCATTGATGCACAGCTGTAAATGTGTAACTCAGACTAAAGCTGAGCCCTGGATTGAAGCTGAAGAGCTATTTACAGGATCTAATTCTTGGCAAGATAGCAAATAAACATGTGTTTTACAAAATGTAGAATTAATCCTTTGAGTGACAAACAGGACTGCATTTAATGATTATTTTCATTATAGGGTCATTATTGTTTTTGACTAAATCTGATCTTTAAATCTATAAGTGTTAAATATTAATGACAAAAGCTCATAAAAAACGTTGCTTACTGATTCTGCTGTAAAGTGAAAATATTTGGTCAGTTCACTTAATAAATAACAATAAAGAGCGTCAAACCATATCATACAAATTGTAATTGGTTGTTTTCCTGTAACCTGTAATGGTCCATTTCAAAAAATATATTTTTAAACAAACATACACTGAAGAGTATCAAACTGATGATGAATCAATATTTTAAGATTAAATAATCTAATAATATGGACCTAGTGTCAGATCGTTTCAGATGAAGAAATATCTTGAGACCCTTCATCACATTATGACTTTATATGAACACGATGACTTTTTCCTTCTCTGGTTGTTTCTTTTAAATTTTTTTTAAGCCTTATGAGGTAAAAGTTTCCATTATTTCACAAAAGAATTAGACAACAATCAGAAAAATATTAACATTAATTTTTGCAACAGAATTTTTTTTTGTTTGTTTCATGCACATCATGAGCAGACATGCAACAAACTTGCAGCCAACTATATCAATTTTGTTGCTCAAACCTGTGGAAAGTGATTTTACTTCAGATCTAGATGGATTCAAGTACCAAAAGTAAAAGTATTCATTATACAGAATGGCCCATTTCAAGAATATGATATGAGTATGAATATTAATGTGCTGATGCTGTTTCCAAAAGGTGATGATTAAAACAATCCGTGTTCATCATACATCCAAATCCAAGAGGATCCCACCGGTCCAATGATGCGGGGTCCTTCCTTTTAGTCCAAGGGCAGGTATTTAACTTTATGTAGTGGCCATTTGTCCAGAAAATCAAAATCAAACTTAGTATCAAATGGTCACTGACGCACCATGGGCACGTGGTGTACACAGGCAAAATAAGTCCATTGTCCTCAAAGTGTTTCTGATGGTTTATTTTTCCAAATAATCAAGCGAGCAAACAAAATTACAAGGAAACCATGTTTCCTGCTGCCTGCCTTGTCCTAGTAAAAAAACATAGGCCCACCCAGGTGCATGCTGGTCCTATACCGGCCTACCTACCTATATAACCTCAGGCCCACAATGTTACCCAACTCACAATCAAACAAAATCAAAGCAAAATACTAGTTATGCAAAAACTAAACATGCTAAACAATAAAAATAATTAAACTGACCAAATAACTACCAAAAGAAAATACTATCAAAGTTGAATCTAAATGAAGCAAACATTAAGAATAATCAAACCATACTTATTATGAGTACAAATTGAGCATCGCGTTAGTTCAGGCAGGCCACTGAGTCAAGCTCAGCTCAATATCCAGCTACATCAGCTGACTGTTGCAATCCAGGAGCCACATCATTGATGTGTGATTCCCTTCTATACATCTATTGGCGATCTCATTTAGGGCGCCCTATTTAAGCTGATTCAGCCGCCTATCCTGGCTGCTTCCTCCGCAAGCCGCTTCACAACCCACCTCCACCCCAGCGCCTCCCTTCATGCTGTGTCTGACTTATTAATGACATTTCTGTCATTTGTCATTAATGCTGCTCTGTTCTGTACCCTACTGGGGGTTCTTACTGCTGCTCTCCTGCCTTAAGTTTTCCATGTGTGCGCATGGATGGGCAGGGAGGTTACCAGAACAGAACATACTGCCAAATACATACAATTGCAAATATATCTACTGCATGTAGATCAAGTATTTTTGTCATAGTGGTCCTGACTGAACAACAACTAAATACTAGAAAATTTCACATTGAAATTTTTGGAGTGGGCCGGCGGGGCGAGGACGCTCACTGACCCCGTCTCATTTCAGATAACCGAGCTCCACGTGCAATAAGTTCAAAAAACGAGTGTGGAGCTTGTAATTATGAAAAGGAATTAAGTCGGTCAATCGATGTCACACACCACCTGGTGATAATTCATGTTTCATGTTTGCTTCATGAACAGTTAAAAAAAAAATAGAGCAGGCCAATTCGGGCCAAAAACACCATAATAAGTGGTACAGATGACCATATCTGTTTCCCCCCGTCTCCCCCATGCAGAGGTCTGGGCTCCTTAACTTCCAGAGACAAACCATGAATCCAGCCCAGAGATAACTCACCATCAGAACAATAAGCTTCTGTTGAGGTCAAATATGTATTTTTTAGTGTAGCGTATTTATGTGAATTAGGTTAAAGCCATAGTCACACAATGGCAAGCAGCAAGTAGCTTATTGTCAACTCACACTGCATTAATAACTGTCTCACACAATCTGTGACTCTGAACTATAGCAAACTAGTTAAACACAGTTTAAAAGACTAGAGAGAGAGAAAAGCTCGTGGCTCTCACCTGAGACAAACTCAAACAGACTGAAAAGTGTGAAACATAAACCAAAGCAGTACAGTGACACTTTGTTCACTTCAGAGATGTCCCACATCATCTGGTGATAATTCCTGCTTCATGTTTGCTTCAGGAACAGTTAACCCTCCAGACCCCAGTACAAGTTTACATGTTGCTGCAGTTCACTGACAATCTCACTGAAATCAGCATTTTTCTACTCAATCCAAACAAATATCTCTGTCTCAAAAACTGAAAGACATTGACAGTCACAAGTTGTTTTTATTTTAAAATAAAACTATAATAAAACTATTATAAAAATAAACCTGTTTAATCTGATACCAGATATGTGGCATGTGTAGCTTTTCAGACCACACGCAGCTGTTCTGTAAAGAGGATGAGCTGAGGACAAACCTTTGAAACTTTAACTTTCATGAATCCAATCCCCAAAATATTTATAATCCTAAAATAATATAAATAATATTGTAAGGATGCTCAGCTAACTTGTAATAAATATATTAGAGAAATGTTCATTTAAAGCTCCATTAAACAGGAACCAGTAAAAGCAGCATTATTATTTGTATTGATAAGTAGGTTTATATTAACAGATTTATCCTCTGAAGTTACATCACACAGGAATGATAAAAGGTTTTAGCATCACAAAGTCTTTATAGTTATTTTTATATTTATTAACAGAGAATTTCACCTTTCAGCTGTTTTTAATATTCATATAGATCTTAAAATGTTATTTGTGTGGTTATTTATTTTATTTTATTTTCTATTTTTGTTTGTTGTTTGTTGTGTACTTTTATTTTGAAGTTTCTGTGTTTGTCTCCTTCTCATTGGATAATTGACACAGTCGGCCATCTTGTGGTGAATATAAAGGCTGCGCTTTTACCTGTCCTGTACGACACCTGTTCAGACCCTGATGAAGACCCTGACAAAGACCCTGTTCAGACCCTGTTCAGACCCTGATGAAGACCCTGACAAAGACCCTGTTCAGACCCTGTTCAGACCCTGATGAAGACCCTGATGAAGACCCTGATGAAGACCATGTTCAGACCCTGATGAAGACCCTGATGAAGACCCTGATGAAGACCCTGTTCAGACCCTGATGAAGACTTGCTGTGATATTTGTCCTGTCTTTAATATGGTCAAAAAGAAACGAGAGCGCTCTCTGGCTGCATTAACACCTCACAAACACAAGGTGGCGCAGGCGTACAGGAGCTCAGCAGCCTGTGCTGTTTCTTCTAAACTTTGACTTTTCTTCTTTTTAAAAAGAGATTTCTCATCTTTCATTAGAACAACTGTAGTTAAGTCAGTTAAAGTTTTGACAGGAGTTTCTGCTCCATCCTGACAGAGTAAAATCACAGTAACATTAGAGGGAAAAGGAAACTTTAGACTCTATCTCTACATGAATATTCTGCAGTATTACAAACATATTGGAAATGATTTGATGCTGCTGTCAAACACTAAAATAGTCTTTCTGTTCTGTAACTCATTACCGACTTTTGTTTCCAGTCTAAAAAAAAAATCAAAAGTGCAAAAACAAGCTGTAAAGAATATGAAATGATTTATTCTTAATTTGATACGTAGCCTAAAAGTTACTGCAGACAGTTTTCAGAGCCAGAGTTACACACCAGGGGCCCCCTGTGCTGCAGGCCCCTGTTGACCCCCCACTCTGTGCATTGTTGTGTTTTATTTAGTATTTAGTTTGTGTTCCTTCACGTTGTTTAGACCAGATTAGATGTGTGTGCAGCATCTAACCAGACGTGCACCCAGCAGCAGAGTGCAGTCATACATACAGTGGTAATGTATGGAGATGGATGTGAAAATGTTTAAATACATGAACAGTGTGAACATGTGCAGCAGCAGCAGCATGTTAACACAACAGTAACTGAATTAATAAAGATTTTTACTCAGTTTAGGTCAAAACAGCCTCTCAGCTCAGTTTAAATTGCTTTAGTGCTGCAGACTGTATTAATCAACACATTTACAGTTAATCAAATGACCACAGTATAATTGCCACATAGTAAACCTGGAGCCTCCGGGGCCCCTGAGGGCCTTTGGGGGGGTATACAAACGTTACTTTCAATATATCGATACCAAAGTCATCTCTATGGTTACAATGACTTCCCGGATTATCCAAAACATTTGTCTCCTCACATTCCTTCCATCCAGGACACCTCGCGGTGGCGCGCCGCCGCTCGCCTTGTGGAAGCCGCGGGGACGCGCAGCGAGTCTCTGCTCCTTTAAGTGAGAGAAGAAACTATTCCCTCCCCCCTCTTCTCCCCCTCTCCTCCCCCTCACACCCGGACGGCCTGCTTTGAGGGAGCAGGAAGGCGCTCCGCCGGAGCTGCGGTGGGGATTTGAAGACAGCGCCGCACGGCCCGGCTCAGAGCGCAGCGGGCGGCTCCGCGTCACTTTAACCCTCCGCTTTGGATGTGAGCTGGTCGGATTGGGCCCGCTGACTGGACGGCTGGTTGGGTGTTTGGTTGTTGGAGGCCGGGAGCAGGACAGCGTCTGCCCGGGCCGGTGCTGCTGTTGGCGGAGCGTCGCTGTCGGCGGGTTCCCGTGGAGACCGGAGCGGAGCCTGCAGGGACCTGCCGCCGCCGCTCTGCGCGTGTTTGCGCGTTTATCTCCGCGGCTGGACTCGGTTACGCACGTTCCACACGGGATTAAGTGATTAACGCTCCGGTACCGGGGAGTTGGATGTGTGTTTTGCCCCGCAGGAGTCACCTGGAGTCCGGGCGGAGAGACGGGGCCGATGGCGCAACGGGTGCGTAAAAATCAACTTTTATTAGAGCGCAGAGACCTGATGAGTGTGAGGAGACGGTTTGTTCTCAGCTTCGACTTCAGCTGCAGTTTGATGCTCCAATAAACCGACTTCTGGACCACTTTTCTCCAAACCGACACGAAACCGACAGGAGACAGGATTTCAACTTAAATTCACCCTCATTTGGAAAAATAATAGTTTTTATTAATATGAACTTACTTAACTAATATTTACTATTTCACGAACTAATGACCCCCCCCGTGCGTAAAAGGATTAAATCATTAAAACTTTTTCTTTTTTAATTCTTCAAAGCGTTTTTACTTCCACTTGATATCCGTATTAACAGATTTAAATAAACACATTTCCACTCGTTTAAAACTTAACTTTTAGATTTAGTGAAAAGTAACTGAGCAGTTGAACTAATAATTAAATTATTTAAATTATATTATTTTACACTCTAAAGAAGTGAAGGAATATAATTAAATATCCGCTGCAGTAAAATTGTTTATTGCTCCAAATCATTTCATTTTTGATAAGGAAACTTTTTATTTGTTCATTTTTGAACTTTAGGCCTTCAAATTTTTTTCAGATGATTTTTTTTCCCGTCGATTCATGACAAAAATATTAAGTTAAAAACTTTCAAATGAACAAAAACTTTTTTTATTCCAAAAAAACAAAAACATAAAAAAAAAAAAAAAAAAAAGAAACTGGTGTTTTCTGAACTTTGCGGACTTTTTTATGTCCAAACTAAAGACGCTTCCTGACCGTGTTTCAGCTGCGGTCCACTCTGTAGAAACAGGTTTGTTCCGCGGCCGTTTTGCGCTTCAGCGGCGGAGAATAAAAAGCTGATTTCTGTTTATTTCACGGCTGATAAAATCCGTCCGAGCTGAACTGACGAGCAGCCAGGCGCGTAAATAAAGTCCAGTAAAAGATTTACACGCAGATAAACACGATTCTAATATTAAAACATTACCCAGGAGGCTGTTCGTCCAGGTCAAAGTTTAAACTGCGTTTTATTGATCACTGATCGGTGATCCTTCTCCTGAACTTTAAAACTCTTTGTGACTTAAATATCTGACGGACTGTGGCTGTGAACTTTTTATCAACATGTAATTCGCCACATTGGAGCTGAAAAACTGAAAATAATGAAACCAGCAGCACCAATAGATGTAGGGCCTATTTTATACAAAGAAAAGAATAATAAGAGTAAAAAGTTCCTTTTATTTAAATTAAAAAATCACTTTTTGGTCGAATTAATGTAGGTAATCAGTCTGGAAACTAACTTAAACTTTTACTTTCATTATACAGAGATTATATAAAAATATCAGAATCTTTATAAAATAAAACTAAAGTCATCAAAATCAAATTGTTACAGATTCTTTTCCCCTTGTTGCTTTAGATATAAACATTTTCACCGTCTTTTCTTTTGAAAAGTAGCTCAGCTGTTTATTTCAAACTGGATGAAATAAAAACAGCTGCACTGCACATAAAGACCCACAAACCTCTGTAAAAGGAAAAAACAACAGAAACATCAACTGCTTACATTCACTTTTGCTCAAAATAGTTGTTGTTTATTTTTGCAGCCTTGAAGTTTAAACTTGTTTCGATGACAAAATGAATTTATTATGTTAGAAATGATTCAGATAAAGACCTGCACGTACTTAAAGTTTACTTATATAACAAACACTTCAGAACAAGTCCTGTCTGCTTTCTTAAAATACATTTTTGTTCAGTTTGTTCTTATTCCTGAGTCAAAGTTCATCAAGTATCTGAGATTAATATTTTTGAAAATGATGGAACTCACAACAAAGTCTAATATTAATAAGATTTATTGTTCAGTTTCTGTCAGAGACGCCTTCTTTTAATTTCATGGTCGATTTTGCATTCAATCATGTTTTAATGTGTTCATGTTATTTTGTCCACCCCCATACATACACACACACACACACACACACACACGTATATATATACATATATATGTGTGTGTGTGTGTGTGTGTGTGTGTGTGTGTGTGTTTGTGTATATATGAAACAATGCAAACACAGAGAGAGACATTGTTTTTTAGGAAAAGTTGACATGGAATTTAATTTTAAATTTATTTTTTATGATTTTATCTGAAAACTGAATTGAGTTTTGCTCTGATAATTATTTACGTCCACTGACGTTTTTAAAAGTTTAAAACTCTTTTTGTTTTTCCAGAATATCGCAGCACTGATCATGTTAGACAAAGTAAACAGGACAATGAAATCTAACAGAACAACCCTCCAACAAATACGTGAACTTATCAACGTTTTAATTGTCTTAATGTTATTTAATCCATCCCGTATTATTATTATATGTAGAAAAATGTCCAAACTGGGATCCTTCTTCTGCTTCAAGAGGCGTTTTTTTTTTTTTCTTTTCAAAAAGTCAACGTACTGAATTATTTTCTTGTCTTGTGTTTTATATTTTTTTCTGGAACTAATAATCGTTGATGAAAACTCTCAGAATATTGTGAGAATGAGATTTTTAAACACATACTGGGTGTTTAAAAGTTTAAAACATATTATTTTAATAGAACGCATCACAGTATTTGTCACATTAGAGAAAATAAAGGGGGGGGGGGGGGGGTGGACATAATAACAGGAACATTGTGGCCTGTAATTCTTTGTGAGGGAAGTCGACTCGTCTCTGGTCATTCTTGAAGTTTTGTTCTATTAGATTTCATTATATTGTCTCGTGTTAGAGGTAGTTATTCTATCATGTTATTGTAGTTTATATACAGTAAAAAAAAAGTAAAACCACACACCTCATTTTTCTTTTTCAGGGTCTTTTTGTCATGCAAGTTTACGTTTCTTTTTGTGAATTAGCATTGATTTTTGCATCTGTTGATTCATTTTATTGTCTTTATTTGTCTTTATTGACACATTACTGCCTTTAAATTAAACTCAAGTTTAACTAAAGTCCATTAAACAACCTCAAGCTGCTTAAAAGCCCCTGGACACACTTTGTTTCACCACATTTATCTTCCACATTTTGAGGTGCTTTGACCTCCAGTGAGGTCAGCGAACAGCTCCTACAGGACGGCTCGAGAGGTCAAAGGTCACCCATCTCTTATCTCTGTGTTTCAGTATGAAGACCTGGCCCACTACGGGCTGGAGGGGGTTGGTGGGGTGTATGGAGACCCACACCACCATCACCACCACCATGCCGCCGCCGCCCGCTCTCTGCAGGCCGTGCACCTGGCTGCTGCCGCCGCCGCCGCCGGTCCTTACCCTCCACACCAGTACGGCCAGTCCACCCACAGCAGCGGCAGCATGGCCGCCACAGCTGGGGACGCCGCCAAGAGGGACAAAGACGCCATTTATGGGTACGATGAGTTTACTGACACTCAGCTCTTTTGGGACAGTTTTCTTCCTCTGTAAAAAGTAGTTCCTTTGTGTAGTTTCATGTTTGATTGATCTGTTTGGCTTCTCACTGTTTGGGCTACAGGCTGTGCCATTCCAGGCCGAGCCGAGCCAGACCAACATTATCTGTATGTTAGCGTGATGAAGTGAAGCCTGCTGCTCGTTCACAAGGAGGTGAAACAGAAACAGACACATCAGCTCCTTTTACTTGAGTAAAAGTACCAATACAAAAACACAAGTGTGAGCAGCAAAATGTTCTCAAAGTACCAAATGTAAAATGACTCCTCATCATATCCTTGTATTATTGTAAGTGCAGGTTGAGCTAATTGTAATTTATATGGGTAGATTAAGGTTTTGTATATAACTGTACACAGCTGTCTACAGCTGTTAAATAAATGTGAAGTACCCCAAAATGGTGTGTACCCAAGTAAATGTACATAGATACATCCCACCACTGCAGCTCAAACATCTTTCTTTCTTTTTCTTTCTAAATGAAGGATGCAGTGGAGTTTATTCATTTTCTTTCCTTGCAAAAAAAGTGCAGCAACTTTTCTAATATACAGCAAACAAGTTGAGAACAAAAGTCAATTGATTAATCTGCTGATTATTTTCTCAATAAACTGTTAAGTTGTTTCATCTATAAAAGCACAGAAAATAGTGGAAATAGGCCATTTCCAAGAGTCCACGGTGACATTTTCAGATTACTTGTTTTATCTTTCCAACAGTCCAAAGATATTCATCTTACTATCATATATGACAGAGAAAAGGAGCAAATCCTCACATTTGAGCAGCTGCAACCAGCAAACTGATCATCAAAATAGTTGCGGATAAATTTAATCAGTTTCAGCTCTACTGGCTCTGTTTACATGGGCGCAATAATCAGATTATAGCCAATAATACGATGTAACCCCAGTTAAAATTCTGCCTGGTGGGTTTCCTGTCCACGTTGCAGAGTCTTCTCTACCAAAAATGTTTGGAGTTCCTCAGGGTTCGATTCTGGGGACTTTTCTGTTTTCTCCATATTGGCTTCAGCTTCATGGCATCTCTTTTAATGACATCAACTGCACTTTTGATAAAACACTGTGACCGTAGCTTCACCCCAGAACTGCCTGATGGACGTCCAACAGCTTTCTTCAGTTAAACTGAAACTGCATATCTCGTTATTCCACGTTAAAATGGAAGCAAACTAAACCTGAAATGTATTATGACACAAAGTTTTTTCAAAGATTTGATAAATCTTTAATCTGAAAAATTTAAGAACATTTTATCTTTGCTTCTTTTAAACTATTTTTTAACTAGTCTTTGAATGTGTTTTTTTTCTTGTTTTTAATAATGTAGCCACAATAAATAAGAAAGCATTTATCTTTGTTTTGGGTTTTTTAAACTTGTGCTTTAACAAGCAGTGTACCTTGATTTTTGGCATGACTTCGTTCCCTTTCTTGTGGACAGTGTTTCATTATAGATAGTAGTGGTTCCTACCTGTTTTTACATATGTTCTCACTTCCCACTAATGGTACCATGCAGATAGTTTTAGTTTTATTTGTCCAGGTTTTTGAGATATCTGCCTCCACTGCAAATACAATGTTTGTTTTCCACTGATGTGAACATTTTGGAAATACACCTTCTACTGAAGAAATAGTCCCTATAAAAACGGTTTAACATTCTGTGGATTATCCAGATTAAGTGAGGACACTGGAAATGTTTTTAATTGTAATCATTTTTGTGCTGCGAGAACCATAAACAAAGTTCTATTTAACTCCAAACCTGAGCTGATTTCTGTACTTTATGTTGTTGTTTTGTAATTTGGTGAAATATTCAAATTCATTTTGTTTAATTATGTTTTGCTCATTTTGTTTAATTATGTTTTGCTCTAAAGATGATTATTAAAAATCTGAGTGCCACTTGGATTTTTAGGACAGTTTGAAGCAGCAGGAAACTTGTGTTACAGTTTTGCAGTCTGAGCTGATCCCTCCTCCTCTTCCTCCCCTCTCTCTTCCTCCTGCAGACATCCTTTATTCCCTCTGCTCGCACTGATCTTTGAAAAATGTGAATTGGCGACGTGCACGCCGAGAGATAGCGGCGTGGTCGGAGGAGACGTCTGCTCCTCGGACTCCTTCAACGAGGACATCGCCGTCTTCTCCAAACAGGTACAGAAACACACATTTCATCCACATGTCAGAGTTAATCCAGAACAGATCTGCAGGATCATAGAGGGACAGGGCTGGAGTAACCCTCTAGGGGCCCTCTGGGCAAAAATGAGCTGTGGGCCCCAACTGCCCCCCCCCCTTCTATGCCATCAGGTACATGTTTAAAACAAGTCAGCTGGAGCTAACATCAGCTTAATAAGTGACTAATTGACTATTTATGTATATTTCTGTGTCTAGCTCCGATCAGAGAGGCCTTTATTTTCATCAAACCCAGAGCTGGATAATTTGGTGAGTTATTATTATTATATTCTAATTACATTGTAATGACTTGAAACACATTTTTATTATAAATTAAAAGTGTTGATTTTGTCTCACTTGTACATTAATATCATTTTTTTGTTGTTTTTTTTTTGTAGATGATCCAGGCGATACAAGTGCTGCGCTTCCACCTCCTGGAGCTGGAAAAGGTAAAGAAAAAAATCTGCTGTTTGATATAAAGTAATTAGATTAAAACATAGATGTCCACTGTGCTGCTAATACAAGCAAACAAACTTAATCCTGAAAAAAATCCACTGTAATCTTATAATATTCCTCTAATTTCACTGTTACCTCTAATTGTATGTATTATATACATACATATATAGATATATAAATATATATATTTTTTATTGTCATAATCTTTTTCTTTTTTTTTTTTCAGGTTCATGAGCTTTGTGATAACTTCTGTCATCGATACATCAGCTGCCTGAAAGGGAAAATGCCGATCGATCTGGTTATAGATGACAGAGACGGAAACAAATCGGACAGCGAGGACTTCATCAGGTCATCGGGGAACAACATGGATCAGGTGAGCTCACTATCACTGCCTGGAAACTGATATACACTGAAATATATTCTGCTGCTGATTCCCACAGTGACGCTGTTAGACAGCACAGCCACACAGAGCAGCGGGGGACTGCACTGCGAGCTCTAAATCAGCTCTTTTCTTACGTTATTACTTGTTATATGATATATACAATCTGACGCCTCAGACTCTCGTGCATCCACAGTTGAGGGTTTTGTTTCATTGACTCAGCAGTTCAAGATTCAGGAGTTTAAATCATTTTTATTAAAAGTAAAAAATGTTAATGATACTTTTATTATTTTTAATTTCAGCCAATTCTTACTTTTAGAACTTACTTTTAAAGAGAAATTAAATTGCATTTTGAGTTCAAGACACTGAACATTTAGTAAACTCACCGCCAACTTTTATTCTCTTGCTCAATAATGATTGCAAGTTGGTAGAAATATAAATTATAAGCATTTAAAGAAACAAATTTGTGCCAACAAACTGAGGTCTTGCTTCAGCCCAAGTCATTGAATGCTTTTAACTCTGATTTGAAGGAGTTCATTTTTCCCACTTCACTTCAACCACTTCCTGCACTCTTTCCAGAAAAGTCACCTAGTTGTCGTATCTATTAGCTCTGATCCTGGTTAAGTAGCCGCAAGTCGTAAGCCTTCTCCAAGTCCACAAAACACCTGTAGACTGGATGTGCAAACTCCCATGACCCCCCTAGAAGTCCTGCAAGGGTAAAGAGCTGATCCACTGGTCCACGACCACGACGGGATCCATATAGCTTCTCCTATCTGAGGTTTAACAATCGGTTGGAGCCTCCTTTCAGGCACCCTGGAATAAGCTTTCCCAGGGAGGCTGAGGAGTTGGATACCCCGATAACTGGAGCACAGCCTCCGGTTCCCCTTCTAAAAAAATGGGATCCACCACCGTGGTCTGCCGCTCCACAGGCCCTGAAGAGGCCGAAGAGGCCAAGTTGGCCCAACAATGTCCGGAGTCTTCAGCATCTCAGGGCGAATCTCATCCAAACCTGGTGCCTTACTGCTGAGGAGCTTCCTTACTACCTCAGAGAGCTCTGCCAGGGATATGGATGAGGCTTTCCCGGAGTCCTAAAACTCTGTCTCCTCCACAGAGGAGTCATGTTTAGGAGTTCCTCAAAGTGCTATTTCCACTGCTTGACACCATTCTTGTTTGCCAGATCTACCCTGAGGCAAACAGAAAGTCCTTCTCCATAGCCTCCCCACACCCGAGGTCATTCTGGCCTCCCAGTACCAGTCTGCTGCTTTAGGAGACCCCTCGGCTAACCAAGCCGAAAGGCCTCTTTCTTCAGCTTGATGGCCTCCTTCACTGCCGTAGTCCAGTTAGACAACCTTCTGACCACAATTCCTTGCAGACTACTATCACTGGCTTCGCTATTACCTCTTCAAAGAAAATTACACAGCAAGCCAAAGCAAATATCACAGAGAGATGCGTCGCATACTGTTGTCAAGTAGGCTAGCCCAGCCAAAGTGACCAAACCCGAACATCATTTCTAAATTCCCCAACAGGTCCTGTCGGGCTCGGGTCAGGTATCCACCCTCTAGTCCCTAACGTCCCCGGGAATGCATGAGAAATTCTGGTGGGAGTTGAAGACCTCGCGAACAGGGGCCTCACTACATGTTTGGGTCTTACCCGGTTTGTCCGGCAGCCTCCATGTCCAAGACATACGGCCACAGAACTGATGATATGACCACAAATTTGATCATCAATCTTTGGCCTAAGGTCTTCTGGTACCAAGCACACTAATGAACCACCCAACGCTCGAACATGGTGTTTGTTATGGCCAATCCTTGGCTAGCACAGAAATCCGATAACAAAGCACCACTCAGGTTCAGATGGGACAAGCCATTCCTCCCAATCTCCCCCGTCCGGGTTTCCCCATCTTCGCTCATATAAGCGTTGAAGTCCCCCAGCAGAACTATAGAGTCCCTAGGCGGTATCCTTTCCAGGACCCCACCCAGCGGCTCTAAGAAGGCCAGATATCCTGACTTGCAGTTTGGTGCATATGCACAAACAACAGTCAGACCCTGACATGCGGCTGAAAGCTCCAAAAGGTAGCAAGTGGACCTTGAGTTAAGATTATTTTGTCAAACTATATTATCCCACTTTTGGCTGAAATCGAAGTAGCTCTGTTGAAATGTTGAAATCCCAATAAATGGATAAAACATGATCAGATAGATTTGATCATCCAGCTGCAGGAGTCACATCTGCTGTTGGAAACGAGTCAGTTTAAAGCTGCTGTGGGTTCATCTGACTGACCACAGATCTCTTTTCCCAGAGAAGCAGAAATAATAGAGGTGAAAAGTCAGGTTGTGTCTGTTTTCTGAGCCAGCCGAGCAGGTTTTAAATCAGCCTCGCAGCGAAGCTCTCAGCAGCCACTTGCCAGGCCTTTAACCCTTTAATCACCTAGAAGTGTGAACTCGAGCAGCTTAGTGTCGGATGACCAGCAGTTTGAAAAATCTCTGGTTTCATTTTCTCAAGTGCCTCCTTTTGGTCAGATGATACACTGATAATCCTCCTGGTCTTTCTTGGTTTTTAGTCCATCTTTTGTTACTTTCATTGATGAGGTGTTGCTGCACTGATCACCTGTCAATCAAACAGGGGTGGGTGGGACAATGATGCCCTTTTACACTTATTCAGGTTGACTTTCTGTAGGTGGTGCTGTTCTGAGTCAAAGAGATCCACTATTGATCGTTCTGTTGGAGCATTCTGCAGTGTGAAAACCTGAGATGTTTTTCTATTTTGCTGAAGGAACATCCAACTTTGGGGCTTTTTGTTGATTTTATAATAAAAACGGAAATTGAAAGCCTGTAGGTCAGTATGGCGCTGACATGAACCAGATCTATGAGATGAACGTCCACCGAACAGCATGTCCCCTTCTTACTAGTATTCATTCATGAACCTCAATGAAGCTCCTGTATTACTGCATTTGATTTCATTGGCTGTCCTCCTCCCTGCAGATTTCATGGAGCAGAGATCATGACGACGCAGCGTCGATTCGGTCGGCCGGGACGCCGGGACCGTCCAGCGGTGGACACACATCTCACAGTGGCGACAACAGCAGCGAACAAGGTGAGCTCGACCTCCACGGTCGCACTGGACTGATATACAGTATATGTGCATTACTGAGTGTACCTACAGTACTACATATAAGTCAGGTACAGGTTTGTATATCCTCTCTGGAAATACACATTTCAGTGTATGTGTATTTTTGTCCTTCCTGGTTTACAAATGAAAGTGAGGAGTGGGTGTACACTTTACACAACTGTTCAAATTATTCAATTTTCCACGAAAAAAATCAAAGATTAGAGAAAAATCCAATGATAAATATAAATTTGTGTATCAGAACTGAGCTTTTTTCTTCTTTCTTCTCCCATTAATCATCTCATGAGCTCTCAGATTTATATTTAAACAATCTAATAACGCCACATAAAATCAGATATCAGTTGCAGGAGACATTTTATTGCAAAAAGAGTATTTCACTACTGATACTAGTACATAAAGCTAATAATACTCCTATACTTTTACTTGTAAAAAGGATCTGAATATTTCTTCCACCACTGGTGTGTGTGTGTGTGTGTGTGTGTGTGTGAGGGTTTATGAAGGGTGGCAGAGGTTTTCCGAACATGTTGGGCTTGACATCAGTTTGAAAATAAAGGGAGACGGTCGAGAAAAAGAGGGAGTGAGAGAGTGATGAAGGCTGACAGACGACGTGAGCTTCGAGCAGAGCTGGAAGAAAGAGAGCTTTATGTCCCAGAACACACACCCCCAAACACACACAAACGCACACGCGGAAATAGAAATAACACAGCGTGCAGCGCACACACTCTGAAACACTGAAACATGCATTAACAGAATTCATCTTTTAAACAGATATAAATACACAAAAAGTATACACACTTAAATAAACAGACCAAACATGCACACACGGTTAAACACAAATATACATGCAGAAATGGAATTTCACAAAGTATGTTTCCATCCACTTTTACTTCAAATCGGTTCTTTAGGAGACTCGGGAATGAGAAAAAAAAGCCTAAATATTCCCAAAATGTCTTTTTGCTCATCTGAGGAAGACACGTTGCTGTATGGATGAAGAGAATATGCAACAAAAGTTGATAGAAGCTCATCTGCAGCAGGACTTGCTTCTGCTGATGATTCTCCTGTTATTTCCTGCAGCATCAGTGTGCCGCTGTCACTGTTACAGCCTCCAGCCCACAAGGATGATAGAAAAATATTAACTAAAACGGGCAGCAGGTAAAAAACACCAGAGGAGAGAGGAGAAACATGTCACATGGCAGGTGAGGAAGCAGCCGTGAAATTGAAGTTACCGGTTACAGTTTTCCTCTCCCCTCTTCAAAATGTATGAAGCCCCCAAAGTCCTGAAAGATGATAATTTTAAATCCCGAGCACACAAGATAACTGTGTTATTATCTTGATAATTGATCCATATCTTGAGTAAAAAAAATACATCATCTTTTGGGACTTTGGGGGAGAAACACATTTAATTTCAAATTTGATTGATATTTGCACAACATTAGGATAAAAAGATGTTTATATCCTGATTCAAAGTCCAACTTAAATCCCAGCTGTTCTTCTATATGCAGTCAAAAATAATGATATAGTGGTTTTTAACTTCATTATTATTACTGAAAGGAAGAAAACGAGCTGAGGAGCAGGACAAGACGTGTCTTCATGTTTTCCATCTACGTGGATGGAGATCGAACTGCATTCCAACTGATTAATGTAAACAAGGGGTGCCATCGTGAAACCCAATAATATAAAATATATTTTTCTACTTTTATGAGTAGACGTGTGCTGTCACAGAAAAAAAGAAATTCAGTTTAAGTTGGACTTCAATTTAGGGCTGAAATGACTAATTGACTAGTGTGATATTAAGCATTCAGTTTACCAAATGTGTATATTCTCAGATTTCCTTGTTCTAAATTACAGTAAACTGAATGTTTTGGGGGTTTGGAGTGTTGGTTGGACAAAATTGTGAGTTTGGAGATTCTGAAATTATGAATGGCAATCTTACTATTTTCTGAGGTTTTACTGACCAAACACAAATGTTCTTCATTAATCAAGAAAATAGTTTAATGATTAATGGATAAAGAAATTAGTAACTGGTGACAGCCCTACTTTAAATACACATAAACACTGCCACAATCACGTGAAGACAATGACATAACAACAGAAACTCATGCACCTATGATATAATAAACACACAGTAAATGCAGTTCCACTTTAAAGTGCTCATACGCTCAGGTCCAGCAGCTCTGGCCTCATGCTGCTGGTCTCAGTCCAGCCGGTTCTTTTAGCATGTGTCTGTTAGTGGGCCAACTGAAACAGTCCCTGTGGTTTCTCTATCTGCTGCCCACATTTACAGTTTTACACTGCTGGGGGGGGCCCCGTCGGGCCCACCTGTGAGTCTGACCTTCAGAAATCAGCAACCACCACGGCTGAGTTTGATATACTTAGAGATTTGTTAATCAAGCATTTACAATCCCAACATACAGCAGCCTCAATAGTGTGATGGACTCTGGCTCTCTTGGGATGTTTTCTAGTTTCTGTTTCACAAGTCTCAGCCAAACTGTGTTTTTTCGCTCATTCAGGGTTTCTTTCATCTGTGTTTCTGGAAAACTAACATATTCCTGTGGTTTTCTGCATGTTCTATGATTAATGAGTACCTACTGCTGAACTGGACAATAACATCTGAACACTCATTCAACCAAAGACTACAGTTACTTTGTGAACCTTCAACAACTCTGTTGAGGCTTTGACGGCATGTCTATGGTGTTAATGGGAGCCGCAGTTTTTAAATCATTGTTTGGCTCCAGGGATGGCAAAGTCGATGGGTCGGTTGGTCAGTCTGTTGGTTGATCCACCAATACCAGATTGATTGAGATTACATTTTGTACAGACATTCGTGGTCCCCAGAGGGTGAATCCTCATGACTTTGGTGATCCTCTGACTCTTTATAGCACCATCAGGTTGACATTTGTGTTTTTTGGTAAAATGTCTCAATAACTATTGAAGGGATTGCCACAAAATGTGGTTCAGACATTCATGTTCCCCTCAGGATGAATTGTAATAACTTTGATGATCCTCCGACTTTTCATCTAGCGCCATCATCAGGTCAAAAGTTTTATTTGTCCAATACTTTGGTTTATGACGAAATACCTGCAAAAAGCAGAGTAGGAATTTCTGGCACAACTTCACTTATTTCAAAAGGTTCTTGGAGAAGGGAAGAAGTCTGAAGAGGTCAAAACTCCTGCACTTTCAGTATGAAGAACAACTTTAGTGTAAGACCAACGTGTTTCGGCTTGTCGGGGATGACCCTGAAACACATTGGTTGTGTTATAAAGTTGTTCTTTATACTGCAAGTGTTGTGAGAGTTTTGACCTCTTCAAATACCTGCAAAACTAATGACATTCCCATCAGCCTCAGCTATACGTTGTGTTTATTGCCAACCGCTGTGCAGCCTGACAGAACTGCTGGCAGTTTAACTGTATAGTTTGAACTAATTAGGAAGTGAAAACAATGGTGAAGGTTAAAATGATTGACCAACCTGTTTGTTGTAAGCTTCCAGTAGATCCTGCAGAACTACTCTTACCTATTATAACAGACATCATAGCACATTATCTTGTATTTTCACTTCTTTTTAAATATTTTATTAAAACCTGATAGTCTGGTTCTCATGCTGAGAACCTCGGATACAAAGCTGTGGTTACGTAACCAAAACTACCAGAATCCAGTCTGTAAAAGAACTGAACTTCCCTCTTAGTTGACAAGTAAAGCTTCAACTCGGGTGTTTTCATGTCCAGACAAACTGTGTCACACCTCCATTTGGAAACAAATCTGCTTTATCAGTCTGTTCGCTCTGACTGGGTGTATCAGCGGCCAGACCACAAGCTGCTTTAGCTCGCTCTCTGTTGGCTGGTGGAGCTTTAAACATCACTTACACACAGCCAGCTCCCCAGTTGACCTCCGCAATGGAGCCAAATGTGGTTAATAAGAGATTTCTTTGACGTTACTGAAAAACCTCAGTTCAGCAGGACTTCAAATGACATCTGCTAACTGTAGGCTAACTCTGAAGGCGCAGCCAAACTCCCCGGCATATCTGGCCAGGCCTCGGTGTTAATTTGCCATCCTGGAGAACATAAACAGAGAAACATGTCCTCAGCATAAAAGAACATAATACTGTCACTTTGAATGGGCTTTCTCTGTCACTGAACGTGTGGTGAAGAGAGAGAGAGAGAGGGAGAGAGAGAAACACTTGTTTGCTTTCTTTTTCCAAGAGTGAAGTGAGAGGATTAATATCAATCTCTGGAGTCAGGATGTGGTTAGCCTAGCTTAGCATAAGAGCAGCCAAAGTTCAAAAATACGCCCAACAGTTTCCCCGACCTCACTGTGACAAGCAGACTTCAGGAAGCTGCACACAGGCCCTGTTGTTCATCAAAACAAAGTCTCACCACGTAAAATGTAATTTCTTACATTTCTGTTTGTACAGATGTGTGAATTAGTGAATTGAAGAGCGTCGGTAAGTGTGTTTTGTACTTTGGACTGAGCCAGTTTAGCTTTCTGGTTCCAGCTCAGTACGAAATGTGAAACTATTCCTCAAACAGATTAGTAGAACGGTCAACTATGAAACATCCAATAAGTTATCTTCAAATTAAATAGCCATGCAGGTAATGGCAGCGTGAAGTGAAACGGGATAAATTCTGCATTTTTAGATCAACGTTTCATGCATATGTTGCCAGATCTCACAAGAGTGTGTTGCTCAGACAGAGACAGGTCTCAAACAAAGTACATTTTTTCCTGATTTGTCAGTCTGAAAAATGCCATTTTAGTGTCAGAATGTAGTACACTATATGGCCAACAGGGACAGGGATGTCCACATACTTTAGTGTACTTTCTGTCTGTGTTTCCTGCTTTGGCAAACAATCATGTTTTAGACGATAGTGTGCTTCTAGCTTCGTGTCATCAGTTTGTGTTTGTCTCTTTCCTGTTTCACCACCTGAGTCAGCTTTATTAAAAAAAAGGTTTTCCAAGTTCAGTTTGACTTGACCTCAAGCCCATCCAACACCTTTGGGATGAACTGGAATGCCAACTGTGATCAGCTGACATCAGTGTTGGTCCTCACTGATGCTCTTTGTGTCTGAATGGGAGCAAATCCCAGAAATGTTCCAGCGTCCACATACTTTTGGCCATATAGTGTATTTAGAGTCATTCCAGCCTCCTATATGTTTTTAAAATCTCACAGCGGGATATGTTCAGTTTGTCTCAGTGTTTTTATTCCAGGCCTGACCTCAGCAGTGAGGTCACCTTTATTAGAGCGCTGGATTGGCTTTCATTCATCGGACCCCTCCCACCATCGCCAGCGGAGCAGAAATGGTCCGTAGTGGAAATGTGGTGGAAAATAAAGAGTCTGTCCTTCTCTCTCCAGTGAGCATTCTTCCAAGAGACTACGGATAATAAAATTTTGTACAAACAGTTCTTAAAAATCTCAAGCGATGGAGGAGGCAAGCAGCACGACTGGTGTCTTTTATTTTTTTCTTTTTCTCACATGTGCGGAGCAGAGAGGGATTCATGAGGAACTCAAGGACCGGTGGAAGAACACTCTGTGTTTCGTTGGCAAACTTTGATGTCTTTTTATTAGCATTTCTTTATTCTTTAATACGCATTCGACAAAGTTGTGGTGGAATCGCACATAATTTCTTGAGTAGCAGATGGTCAGCAATGCATGTGGAAGCTACAGCTGCGTTGTCCCACCATGTTCTTCTTTGCCAATCGGCCAGTTGTTTTAGATCCTATTGGACAGCCAACCAGCGTCCCTAATTATTAATTCAGACAAATATGAGAGCATTGCTTTGTGGACATACTCACTTTAATGTTTCTATGTACTGCCATTTGGTTTTAAATACTGCCTTTGCCCTCAAATATATAGTAATATTTACATGCACCTGTTTTTGTTGCATTAGAACAACCAAAATATTGCACAAATGTTTTTTCTCTTGGCTGAGGTAGAAAAATTTAAAAACTGAAGATCTAACAAAGGCTGACAACAACAGGTTTTGATGTTGCGGTTCCTGCTTCTGCTTCTTCTACCGTATAACAAAGTGTTGGCGTCCTGCGGCCGCTGAGCCTTACACCGCTCCACCAGGAAGACCAGAGAGTGGAGAGATTAAAGAGCGGAGGTGTCAAAGTAACTGGCGCTCGATTGAATGCGTAACATCATCATGTTAAAACCTGCCCAACATTTGAATGGAAACATAAGTTATAAGGAGGTGACATGTAGGAGAACGTTGTTGGCTGGTTGGGATCGTCCTCCACCTCACCTATTTTCTTCTTCCTTTCTTTCATCACCCACAAACGACTTCCTCCTCTCCTTTAGTTCACAAGTTGTTGTGGAGCTGAGTTGTCAGAAACCATTAGCAGGTTGGGTCGGACCTCTCTTTCTTCGGAGCGAGAGGAGCGAGGGAGCGAGGGAGTGAGGGTGCAGGGGTGGGGTGTAAATCAGCCTCGGGGAGCTTGCGGTTCAGCCTAATGAGGCTGAGAGCTTGTTTATGGAGTTACGCATCATTTTTATGATTATTTCCACCTTTTCAGGCTCTGCTGTGCGGCAGAATCCTGCCTCTGTTCAGGCGGAGCGCGGCCCTCGTCCTCCTCCGACTCTGGGCAGGGCGGCGGGCCCTGGAGCTCCGGCTGCAGGCTGCCGGGGACTGTCACCCTAACCTTGGCCCGGCGCTGTTAAAAACACTGAGGAGAAAATGAGCCTCATTAAACAGGCAGAGAAAGTGTAGTAAAAACACCGGGCCCGGCTGCTTTTAGTGGTTTTCACTTGAAATGCTGCATTATGTGCCACGATCTGCGGGGGGATGGGGGGGCACGGAGAGGTTTACAAAGCAGGGCAGGCCGGCGTGACTGCAGGGTCACCAGTTTGATTCTGGGCAGGGAAACTACTCGAGTAAAGGCATGTGTTTGCTGGGAACCTTTTAATGGGCAGAAAAGTGCTGAGAGGCCTTATGTATACTGGTTCAAATGTGCTCTGCAAACACAGGGAAATATAGTTAATGTACAGTACAGGCTACACTCAAACATACCAGGAATAGCTGAAGCTAATTAAAACAACTGAAAAACTGCATCTTTTTAGCTCTTGAAGCTTATTTGAATATGTGAAAAACGGGGGGGTTAAATTGTTCATTAAAGGTTAGTTTTCAACCATCGGATTTAGATACGGAGAAAAACGCCTTCAGAAATAGTTGTTGGTCAGATGTGTACCAACCAGCCTGACATGTTTGGAAACGTTGGATTCTCATCGAGACTTAAGAACAAAGTGTCCTCCTTCTTCTCCATGTGTTGATCAGGTGACTGCATGGATAACGGCATGGCTTCTCCCAGCACAGGGGACGATGACGACCCCGACAGAGACAAACTGCACAACAAGAAGAGAGGCATCTTCCCCAAAGTGGCCACCAACATCCTGAGAGCCTGGCTTTTTCAGCACCTGACGGTAAGTGGATCAACCTCACGCTAATCCACATCAAGCAGCAACTTCCGGGTCTGAAAAGTAAAGACAATGCTGAAGTGCCTTAAACCTGCATTCTCTCTAACGGCCAGCAGGGGGCGACTCCACTGGCTGCTAACAGAAGTCAGATTGTATAGAAGTCAATGAGAAAATGACCCAACTTCTCACCTGATTTATTACCTCAGTAAACGTTTTCCTGATGAGTTTATGGTCTCAGTCGCTAGTTTCAAGTCTTCTTCAGTACAGCAGGAAGTTCATTGAGTAAATAAGGGTCCTGTTTAGACGAAAATAGACGATAAAGCGGCATATGCTTTGGGGCGGGGCTACCTTGTAATTGATTGCGACTGCCAGTAAGGATAGAGGCAGCGCTACCCTCTCGTCCAAATAACGTCACCTCTGGCTCCAAAAAAACAAGATGTCAATGGCCAAAATGCCAAACTCGAGGCTTGAAAACGGCCGTCCACAAAGCAACAGGTTTTGAAATGAGAGCATGGTGGCGTCCATTTTGTTTGCGGTTGCCTAACGTGTTATCACAACTTAAACCGCTTGACCGCCAAAGCATATTATGCACTCGACTTCCCACATTGAAAATTAAACCTCAACTCAACTCTCATTTGCGGACACTGAGCCTGTTCACCAATAGACCAATATGTTCATATTAGCACGTTATTATACACTACATTGACTGATGCTTCGCCATGCAAACTTGGTTAACTCTACTTAAAGCCTACTCTGTGGCAGACTCGCTACTTTAGTACACATAATAGGCTTTAGCAGATATACACTTTGTTTAGCGCACAACACTTGGACACATGAATGCGATTGTGACGTCAATGTTTGTGGAACCAATCAAACTCGCCGACGGGGTAATCTCCCCAAATGACAGAATATTCCTTTAAAGTGCTGACAGTTATTACAAAAAGTTAAAATTTCCATTTTAAATGTTTGTTTTTTCATATAATTACACTTTGGTACATGTGAGCACAGATCAAAATATATGAAAAAATGATCACAGAAGATTTTTTAATAATATGTATATAAAGTTCACTGCAGTTGAAAGGGTCGCAGGTGTCGAGTGTGTCCGACTCTGCAGACCTGGTCTTGCCGACGAAACCCTGAACCAGTGACTGTTTTTGGAGGATTGAACCTGCGACCTTCTGTGCTTGCATTTCTGTCCACTTGTCCACCTCGCTGCCTCTAATCTACTTTTAAATTGTGTTGACCTTCTCCCAACCTGGGGACGTTCTTAGTCTGGGGTGATGACCTTTGACCTATGCTGTGGTCCAGGTATTTCACCTGTGGGCTCTTCAGAGGCGTCCAGTCAGGAGGAAAGCAGCCCTGTGACCTGAAATAACTTCAGTTTATACTAGTGGACTGCCATTTGCAATGAATAGTGGTCAAGTTTGGTGGCAGAGAAACAGTTTACAATTGCAACTTGTTCCTAATTTATAATACCGGATTTTCTTTAAGAAACATTATCAATTTCTGCCCTTCTGTCTACGTGGTAGATGACACATGCATTAACACATGTATACAGTGTTTGTTTGTAATAACGCTTAACAGAGCGGAGCAAGTGCTAACAAGTGTTGCTAAGCTTCACAAAATAACTGAATACAGGGAGGAAGGTCGTGACTCAGCCTTTTCCTGCAGCATAATGCTCCAGAATTAGTCGACGCTAAGATGTCGAACTGCAGTAAAAACAAACGTAAAACAATCAACGTTCATCTTGTGTGTGGCTGTATTTAGTAATCAATGGTTCGGATTCTTTGTGTTGTAATTATTGATCCTTTTTTTTCATAATCGATAATCACTGTCAACTTGTAAGTTTAGCATCAGATTTGTGACTTTATCCAAATTTAATAGTTCTGATTTTAACAAAGTTAAAACATTTTGCTTGTTTACTGACCTAAAATAAAAATAATACACAGTGCAGCCAACTCTTTCAGTCCCAGGACAAAAACCGTGTTTAGTACTAAATGGGCCGGATTTACATGGTGCTTTTTATCCAAAGCACTTGACAGTTTGCCACCCACACACCTGTACACACACCTGTGTACACACATACAACAATAGCAGTGAGCTGCCATGCAAGGTTCTGGTCTAACCAATAGGGAGTAACCTGGTTTAGACAAATTAAAGTGTCCAAATTTATAGCTGATTACATAACACAAATTAAACTAATAAGTGGAATCTGTGTCATTTCCAATAATTAACAAACATTTACAACTTTTTCAGGGTCAATGAGAAACACCCAGAGTGTGAATAGTTTATAAAAGCATCATTACCAATAAAACACATAGGCAGCTATGTTGTGAACGGCCCTTTAGAAGCCATGAAGAAGAATTGGACACAACCAAACTCTGACACAAGCACGTTTAATGGATCGCTGTAACACACTGGGACGTTTTAAAACCCCGCCTGATATCTCATTTTGCTCATTAGGATTACAGAGAGGCTGTAAAAGCACATGATTGTCTGCTTGAGTGTAGACAGGGTGTGTCCGAAGGATTAGAGTTAAGAGAAAAGTTATTCCCAGTAAGCTTTGTATTAATGTCTTTCTATTTATCAGCATAAAGAAATAAATGAATAGTGAGAATCTAAGAACCTAAAGGGAAATAGGATTTTTTACGAGTGTGAAGCTGAAATGGATCATCCAGTGAAAATGGGAGGAGACCAGTTTAGTGCTGAAAATCCCAGTCGTGACTGACTCATAGGTTTGGCTGAGGCCAGCAGAACAACCAAACACCCCCAACGCCACCGCCACCTCTTCCTCCCATCCACCCCCCCGCCTGCCTCCAAACATGGAGAGGCTAAATCGGTCCCTGCTCGGCGGGGGTCGGGCCGCTGCCAGGACTCTGAGCTGAACCTGGAGGACGGCGAGTCCTGCAGCAGATGGGAGGTGAGAAGGACGATGGGAGGGGGAGGGAACACTGGTACCTGAGGGGGGGACAGGCGTTCACTGTTAGAGGTTAAGGTTGTGTGAAGGGCAGCAGAACATTTAATGCAGGAATCAAAACAGAGAGCAGAGAAAATGATGGAACAACATGGAGGCAGGTCCCAGATATAAAGAGGCTCCTCATGTACAGAAAACAATCTGGAAAACCTGAAGCTGCCGTTTTCATTTATTAACTTTTCAGTTTATTTACACGACGATGATGAGGATGAATCTTAAATAAAAGTGAAAAAACTCCTGCAAATAATTTTGCTTACTTATTTCACATACAAAAAATATGATGTATAGTTGTAGATTAAACTGTATTTGATCTAGCTCCAGCTCAACCAGCTGCAACATTGCTGCACATGTTAATGTCTAATAATAATCCAATATTATAACAAATATATAATAATGTCACACTCTCCATGATGATTACTTTTACTTTTCGTACTCCAAATGTGTGACTTTTACTGGTAATTGAGTTTTTTTTATTGTGTGGAAATGCAGTTACAATATTGTTTCGTGTGTGTGTGTGTAATTCTTCTGGACTGACGGCCTGTTTTTGTCGGACTCTTTATTACTGGTCTGCTTTAAGCTTCTGTCGGGCCGCTTGTAATCCAGCTGGACCTGGTTACCATGGTAACACGGTTATGCCTGGTGTACAAATGGAAAAGTTGTAGAAGCAACATGTGGAAAATGTGTGAATCAGAAAAAAAAGATAATTTTGTACATTTCCACTCATAATCCTGCTGTTTAAAGGTGTGTAACATGCATTTACAGTCCTGAACCTGTGTGTGTGTGTGTGTGTGTGTGTGTGTGTGTGTGTGTGTGTGTGTTCTGGCCTCACGGCTGCCTCCCCTGAATTCGTACACAAAATCCTGCAGCCTCCTCTGAGCCACAGCTCATAAAAGCCGAGCCACAAGCCGACGTGCTGTTTACACCACACACACACACCCTGCTTTTTCATGTTTTTATTTTCTAAGTGTTTAATGTAAAAGTGCAAAAATCAACTGGAAGGCGTCCTTGCTGTTAATGTAATTAGTGTGTAATTTCCCTCGCTCTCGCTCACAGATGTTATTTGCCTCCTTAAATGACTTTTTTACAAACCCGAGCACAAACAGGTGGGGGAAGGTTTGTGTACGCTACCATTTGTTTACAAGTCAACCAACTCATTAAAGAGCTGCTTTGGCTTACAAATTACACATGTGACTCCATCAAAACAGCTGGAAAGACTTTGCACGTCCAAGTGCTTCTCAGCACGACGACGACGGAGCGCCAGAATTGGCAAAAAAACAAAAAAAAACTCCACCGTCAGTATGAAGAGACGAGAGCAACGACTCCCAAACTTCAAAGCGAGCGCCACAATTACAGAGAAGGGCTTCGCCCCGCTTGCCTGTCGGCCGGCTGAGGAATGGGCCTCCTGAGCCAAGCGGGACAGATGAGTTAGCAGGAAGCCCCGGCGCTGACCTCGCCGCCCTCTGCCCTCCAACCATCAGGGGTCAGAGGGCACAGAGACACCTCCATCCATCCATCAGCGGCTGTTTACAGCCACAGAGCTGCAGATGTGGGTGATGGCGAGGCCACGGCGACCAACAGGCACCAACACGTGTTCATCCGCCTGCCGCCACCCAGAGATAACCCGCCCCTCCAAACACCACCTCACCAGAGCCATGAGCGCACAGGAAGTACCGCTCTAATAACGCCATCAGACATCAAATGCCACCGGTGAGAAATCCAGCATCACTTCAGTCTGGTCCCGACGTCTCCTCTGAGTCTCAGTCCGTCATCAGAAGCGCCGGCGCCACAGATTTAACAAATGGAGATCATTAAACATGGTGGCGATTGTGTTTTTCTACCCCACCTACAAATTTAAAGAACAAAAAATTAAAACATGGATGTGGCGTTTGGGATTTCTTTGATCTGCTGTTTCATTTATTTTTATTCCCGGAAGCGCAACAGATTTTAGAAGAAATTAATGTTTGATTATCAGCAACAACAACAACAATGAAAATGTAGTCGCAAAAATTCAGTTACGTAACTTATACATGATGTATTACGTGAACCCCGTGTTCCTTTCAGAACTTTTGTTGTGCATATCTTTAAAATTGAACGCTTTGCATCTGCAGGGTGAAATGAAACCCACGAACAGTCGGGATGTGAGAAACTAAAAGGGCTTTTTTGCCGCTGCAGCTTTTTTAGTGTCGACTTGTGACTTGATTTGCCCCCTAGTAGATACTCTTTGTATGTCACTGCCACACCAACATTTAAAACTGCAAAAATTTTGGTGCAAAATTTATTCATTTCAATCAGTCAATTGCCTCGAATTGATGAAGTAAATCTGGTTCGTGGACTTTGACGAGCACCTTCCTTCTGCAGTCTGGACAGTGCTGACCTGTTAGGGAACAATGGGGAGCTATTATGGCCTGTTTTTTTGCTGTTTGGCAACATCCAATATGATATAACCTTGCCTGAGTAAACGGTCTGAAGCCCGCTTGCTTGGAGAGTTGCTGGGAGCGTGGTTGTGACAGAATAGTGCAACAATGCTCCTGGCTGGATGGCACCTATAGTTCACTCATCAAGCGGCCAGCAGCGCCTATTTCAAGAGGAAGCTCAAATTTATTTTGCTCTGCTGCTTTCTAACGTGGAAGTATGTAATGAAATGCTGCTTCTTCATGCGTCTGTGTTTCATAAGAAGCAACTCTGAATCCTTACCTGCATTCATCCACATGGGGCTTGTTCTAGTTTCAGCTCCGGCCCCCAGAAAGTCTTTCTGAGGAGCTTTCAGGGATTGTGTAGTTCCTGATTTAGCTCCTGGGACTATTTGGTCAACTGCCAAAAGCAAACTTGTTTTGGGGACTAAAGACTTTCTAAATCTGATATCATATTTAAGAGTTTAAAAGTTTCCTGTAACTGATATTTGTAAGCTTTTTTTCTGTTAAATTGTTATCACTTCCAGGCCAAAAGAAAAAAAAGTTGAACTACAATGTTTGTTGGAACAACTTGAAGTCTCTGAGATACAGAAACACACCCACAGATTTAGGAACTATGGTCAAAGATTTAGTCCAACATGTTTTGATAAAGTTTTGAAGTTTTCCTTGAACCAAATCTCTTAAGAACAAAAAGTCCAACTATGAGGACTCAGTTGGTCTAATCAGACCTCCAACCCTCTCTGGGTTTGGTTAAAAGTAAAGGCCTCTGTGATCAGACGCAGTGTGAGGAAGGCTGTTCTGTGGCTCCCTCACCCTGCAGTGAAAACATCATCCATTACCTCTGTGACAGGCCCCCCAAGGACCCCAGGGCCCGGCTCTCTGTGGGGGTCGCCTTTATTGACCTCTTACCACCCCCCCACCACACACACACTCACACACGCAAAAAAATGTCCAGCATGTGGTCACATACATCACGGAGCAGCCTTTCTTCCCTGACAGCGTAAATGAGCGCCCGTCAGATAATGAAGCGAAGAGGTGAGGCCGATCGGTCGACAGATGGAGGGAAAGATTCGGGCTGTCTGAAGAAAGACAGGAAAGAAAGATGCAGTTTAAAGAAACCAATAAAAATAAAAGCTTTTTTTCCTGTATTAATTGTTCTTGTAAATAAGTCCTTCCTGATAACGTCTTTCCGTTCCAATCTGATCAATCAAACTGAATTGTATCATATCAGAATTGGACGACTCTGGACCAGCGCTGACATGTTTGAACAATGCTGACACACACACACATACTCACACTCTCTCACACACACACACACACACAGACTTGAAATGAGTAGTAATTACAGCCTCTTAACAGGTTTACTGGGACACTAAACAACAACACCTCCCCCACATCACAGCATGAAATGGTGTGTTTAAACGTGTGTAACATACATTTAGAGTCCTGAACCTGTGTGTGTGTGTGTGTGTGTGTGTGTGTGTGTGTGTGTGTGTGTGTGTGTTCAGACCTGCATTCACCATCACTTGCATCCATTAATGTTAATGTGCAGATGAAAGCAGAGCTGCAGACTTTATTACAAGACAGTGATAAAATCCTAAAAACACACACATACCCAGTTGCCCGACAGAACGTAGATATTGAGCTAC
The DNA here is from genome assembly GCA_031216445.1 of Lateolabrax maculatus. Lineage (NCBI taxonomy): Eukaryota > Metazoa > Chordata > Actinopteri > Acropomatiformes > Lateolabracidae > Lateolabrax > Lateolabrax maculatus. The sequence continues at coordinate 1,960,150 of CM062204.1, read as the reverse complement.
TCTGCAAAACCTTTTTCTATAACGGTTGCACAACTAACCTGTGGTGACAAGTGTTGCACCTGTAAACACACCCAGCAAGTACAGAGCTGGAGTCAGGGTGTGGTTAGCCTAGCTTAGCATAAAGACTGAAAGCAGAGGGAAACAGCTAGCCTGGCTCTGTCCAAAGTTCAAAAACTCACCTTCAAACACCTCTAAAGCTGACGGATTAATGAGCTGGATCTCTGTTGTTTAGAACTACGTCCTGACGAGCAACAGTGGCCTTGGTGATCGGATCTCACTTCCACGCTGTGTATGCAAATAAACACGTACGTTATTTCTGTTTGCAAAGACCAAATGCACTGTTGTTTTTAACCAACGGCAGGTTCACGACGAAAACAGTGTTTGACGCCTGTTTTGCTGTCGGACCGAGCCGATGTGAACTGATTTCACCTGCTGTAACGTTATTGTTTTCCATGTCCTACTTTGACAAGACTGATCGGCTCTCATTAAAAAGTAAATTTTTTAAATCTATATCTGAATTATGCATGTAAACAGACTAGTGTGTTCACAAAACTGTAAATACGGTTTTCTCTGTCAGACTGTATCATCTACTGGTGATGATGAAACTGATCCCAGAGCAGCCGCTCAGCCCTGGCGGTCCTGACCAGTTTGGTGCTGGTCCAGGCTGCGAGCTGCGAGGCGGTCTGAGCTGCTGCTCCCTGCTAACAGGAGTATAATTTTATAATGAGCAGGTGGATGCAGATTAAAACCCTGAGTGGAAACTCTGAAATTAGACTGGGAGGTGGACCAGCCCTGAACCACGCACCATGTGTTTTTACTCTCGCCTCATTTGGTGGAAGGGAAGATTCTGCGGTTTCAAACACTGAACTTGTTTTCATGCTGCATGTGACGGTGTGATGAGCTGCTGCTGCTGGGAGATTAGATGTGACTTGATGAGCAGGAGCATGTTCCTGACGACGGTTGAATCTTTGGTTCACGTGACGCTTGTGAAACATTTTTTCAGTTTGTTTTGTTTGTCGTGTTTTTGATGAAGGGACAATTAAAGCTCCTCCCTGGAGAAGGCTGCGACTCCGAGGCTGAAAATGTGACGAAACAACCGCATGATTATCGCTCTTTGTGGCAAATTAGATGCAGTTTAGGCCAATTACCTGCTATCAGATCACAGGGAAAACACAGCAGGTTTTGCAGAGGGATGGGCGGGGTGGACAGAAGAAGACATCAAAGTCCACAGAGAGAGATGTGTCGAGTCTCCTGGTGTCGGCCCGAGGCCGTTTGACTTGCTGGCGAATTCTTTTCTTTATTCTTTTGTTTTTGTTGGACAGTGACAGTGGAGGCAGACAGGAGACAGGATCGAGAGTGGGAACCGAACCGACGACAGTCGCGTCCGTACGGCCATGTGGATGCTACTCAGCCACCAAGAGAGTCTGGTGTAAAATGCTAATTAGTGGAGTGAATCTTCCTGCTTTACACGTATTTACTCAAGAGCTCGTACTTTACTTGAATATTTGCATTTTTTTTTCTACTTCTGTCCCACTACAGTTCAGAGAGAAATATTGCACTTTCTACTTCACTACATTTATTTAATAACTTGAGTTATTTGCACTCAGATTAATAATACAAAATATAATCAACAAATTAATTATGATGTGTTATTATAGATTAAGATGAGATCCCAGGGAGGAAATTCACAAAACACTTTGTTCCTGAAGGTTGTTTTTGTCCACACTGAGGTTTAAATTTGTCAGCTCGGCCTGTCATCACTTCGGACCTGTGAGGGAGGAAGTATTTAACTCCTTTACTGAAGTAAAACTAACAAATAATTGAAAAGTGCTATCACAAGTGAAAGTCCTGCTCTTTTATGTAAGTAAAATGTTTTAGATGTTTTTATGTGTTTAAGCAGGTTTTAGCAGCTAAATGTCTTGTTGTATTTAGCTTGGATATCATTTCATAATGATTTTATTGAGTTGCTTTTCAAAGTTCTACAAGTTTCATATTTTTGGATCATTGATTTTTACCTGACAACAGCCAATGTGATCTAATATTAACAGCAGTGGAGGAAGTATTCAGATCCTTTACTCAAGTCAAAGTACTGATACCACACTGTAAAAATACTCTGTGACAAGTAAAAGTCCTGCATTCAAAAATGTTACTCAAGTAAAAATATGTAAGTAAAATCAGGAAAATGTACTTAAAGTGCTAAAAGTTTGGTCTCGCCTTGAACGCCAGCTGTTCACGAGGAGGTGCGTTTTGTGACATTTGATCAGTTGCACAATCAACGCCCCAGAATGAATATATCATACCAGAAGTAGAAGAAGAAATTCACAGCACAGACCTCCAGGTCCTGCTGTCTGCAACCGGCTGACAAAACTATCACAAATTTAGCAGCGTGAGTCGGCGCATTTGTGTCATCGCAGAGTCGCAGTAGACAGAAATACAGAAGGAAGGGTTGGAATAGTGGCCTTCGATTTCACATTCAAACATATTCATGATTAAGGCATTAAAATTACATATAGTTATGTGTTGTAGTTTTTTACTTCTGCGGAAGAATTTGTGCCCTGAGTATTTGTACGTGACTTGTACTTCAGGCCTGGATCAATTTTGTTCAAACCTATAAAGAGAAAAGGAGTTGTCTTAAATCACTCGTATGTGCTGATTGGTTTCCGCATGAGGCCAAATATTTCCTCCTGAAGTCTTCCAGCAGCTCATTCAGCGATCATCAAATGTCTCGTTTTGTTGGATCAAAAGCAACAAAGAAAAGCAACAAATCCTCACAATTTAAAACCTGGAACCAGAAAATGTTTGTCATTTTTGTCCTTTTTAAACATTTACTTAAGCAGTTAATTATCAAAATAGTTGCCGATCAATTTTCTGACTAAGGAAGAAATGGTTTGAAATGAAGTTAGATGGCATAAATGCAGTCAGGGATAAAGATAGGCCATCCTGAGAACACAAGAACTATTTTGCATTCAAATTTAAATACATTTTTTTGTCGATTTCAGTAACAACTTCAACTTCATGCAGTTTAAGGCATGAAAATTGTTATGTTTTCCTTCTGTGGAGAAATGCTGCAGAGTATTTGTACATGACTTATACTAAAGGCCTGGATCAATTTTATAATTTTGCATGAAGCCAAATATTTCCATCTGAAATGTAGAAAGTCTCCCAAAACGAAAACACATCTTGGAACGCACTGTGCTTCACTCGTACTTCCTGTTCTTGAGTTGTTTTGAAGGATTTGGCCGTGCGTCTCCGCCATGTGTCCGGTCTTTTTTGGATGCTCGGTCCTGTTCTCTGCACAGTTTAATGAGTCTGAACTTTAGCAGCGCTGCGTGTTACATCAGTGTGAAAATAGCTCCTGAAAGTGCTGCTATCTGGGTCACGGACGGGCAGCGACGTGCCGCGGAGGATCTGCAGCAGCTGGTTTCAGTCAGCGGATGAAGAAACTCTCACTCACTGTCAGCTGTTGCAGGGAAACGTTATTTATTATTCACAGCGCTGCGAAACTTGGCGAAGCTTTACATGAACTTTTCTCTCCTGTCCACTCCCGTATTGTTTATTTAGAGCTGATGCTGTACCGACAGGCGGCTCGATAACACTGAGGACACACAGATACAAATCACTTTTCTTTTCTTCTAAGTTGTTAACAGAAGTCCACACGTTCTTTACTCAAATAGAAGTACAGATACTTGTGTAGGAAAAAGACTAAAAGTAGAAGTACTGATTTTACTCAAGTAAAAGTGTCCAACATCACATTCGTTCGAGTCTCCCTCTCTCGTCTGTTTCGTCTCGTTACGTCTGGCGTACGTGACGGAGACACCGTGGAGTCGTCTTGTCTACGTGTTATTGTCGACTTAGGATAAAATAGGTCTTGATGTTGGGAAGGCAGCGTGCAATGATGCAAAATGCCTTGAATGCATTAAAAAAAGTGTGAGGACTAGAAAGTTCAGATATTTCTGTTAAAATGTAGGAGGTCAAAGTAAAAAGTTGTCAGAAAACTAAAAACTAAAGAAACAGATACCTGAAAACTCTACTTAAGTACAGTAACAAAGTATTTGTACTTGGTTACTTCCCACCTCTGGTTGTTAATAAACTGTTCATACGCAACTGGTGGGTTCTTTTCATTATTGATTAATCTCCTCAATCATCAAATGTCTTGTTTTGTCAGACCGTCAAAAACACTTAAAAACCCCAAAATATTCAGTTTACTGTCACATGACGACATGATATCAGCCTGGTAACGGTTCAGCCCGACAGACGCGGTCAGTAACGAAAATGGGCGTCAGGGGCGTCAATTGATGGTTTTATCCCGCGTAGCGAATCACAGTTATCATCTCATCTGGGACGCCTCACGACGTCCCGACAGAAAGACGAGCAGGTTCTTTCCTGTCGATCAACTAATCAACTAATCGTTTCAACAGTTCTTTAGATTTAGAAGCAGAAAATACAGCAGAAAGACAAGAGCACACATCTGTATTATACATGTATCAATACATATACACTCACAAACACACACACACACACACACACACACACACAGAGTCACTCCAGGGATGGAGCTGTGCAGCCTCGGGCCTGTTCTGAACCTCTACTATTAGAGAAACAAGCCTGAACGACCCCCAACACACACACACAGACACACACACACAGACACGCACACACACACACACCACAGACACAGACACACACAGACACACACACACACACACACACACACCACAGACACAGACACACACAGACACACACACACACACACACACACACGTTAATTAACAGGGCCCTCTCTCCACTTGGCTGCCCTCTCTAATTGGCTCACCATTTCTTCTCATTAATTATGCTCCATTTCATATTCCCTTAATGAGTCGAGCCCCGCCTCCCTTCTTTAACGCTAATTAGCAGCTTTGATGCTCACGCTGCCAAGAAGAAGAAGAAGAAGAAGAAGAAGAAGAAATGACCTTGTGATGTTTTGCGGCGTGTTAACGTCTGTGTGTTTTGTCCCCCTGCAGCACCCGTACCCGTCGGAGGAGCAGAAGAAGCAGCTGGCTCAGGACACCGGCCTCACCATCCTGCAGGTCAACAACTGGTGAGTCGGCCACGTTGGCGACGCCACACTCTTGTTGTGTTTGGGACGCCCGCACCCCCCCACCCCCCGAGGCAACTTGAAGCTAATGATTTGAATGATTAATTCCTGTGGGTTTGCCCTGTCTCCAAACACCCCCCACTAACAGCTACAGAGGGGAGGAGGCTGTTAATTGGAGAGTTAATTGGAGCTGGGGGGTGGAGGTGGGGAGGTAGAGACCTGTAGGAGGTTTCCTGCTGCGTTCTGTTTACTGATACAGAGACAGAAACGTCAGCAAGTTTCACTGGTGGGGATTTAACCGTCAACACATCGATAGCTGTGTTAACTTTTAGCCAATATAAGCAATTTTTTAAAAGCATATTTACAAGTTTTGTGTAAAATATTTCCAACTAAGGAACTTTTCCAAGAAACCAGGAAGATTTCCAGGAACTTTACCTGCATTTCAAGCACAGAACCTGGTTCTAGATTTCACTTTTCATTTGGTTTGATTACGTTGTGGCAACTGGAGCTACATGGTGAAGGTTAGGGGAAGATCACAGTTGTCTACGTTTACATTCACACAACTATTCCAAATCTGACACAGGTCGCGTAAACAGCAGATTCTGTTTGGATATTCTGAATCAGGTCTTATTCTGAATGTATTTTCCCATTCAGTCGTGTGTGATGTGCAGATGTTCTCCTGGTTTCAGCAGCGTTCTTTGGACATGTATACAGCACATTCAGACTCTGCGTCTCAGTCTGCGACACACAGCCTCTCGCCTGTTTACGCTCAGCTCTGTGCGTCGGAAACAAACCAACCAGCCGACAGTTTTCCAGGCTGGAGGAGAGATGCTTCCCAAAAGAAAAGCCACATTCCTGGTGGGAAGGAGAAACAAAGCTGCTGTTCAACACTCAGAAACACTTTGATATCAGCAGGTTTAGTCTGTAGTAATATCTTTTTCAAAATAAAGGCAAAACTCGCAGTATTTTGAGCATGCAATCTGACACAAAGAGGGATTTGTGAGTTTAAAAAATGTTGCATAGAATTATAAATAGCAGGAGAGTGCATCCAGACAACCCAATTTTAATGTCCTGGCACCATTAAACACGTGTGATTTCAGATCATTTATTAAGTACAGGGCCGACGGCAGCGGCAGCCAAGTTACAGACAAAACAAGAATCACATTTCAGAAATGTCAGAAATATTTTAAACAGCTGCTTTCAACTCATCAAGAGGAGAAAATCCACCCTGAGGTCCTCCGAGAAGCTTCGGCAGCACCCACAGACTCGTTAAATGTACGCAGATTTGTTTTTTTTTGTGTCACGTTGGGTTTGAAGAAGCAGAACCGGCTTGTTTTCGTGTGAATCATGAATTCAGACTCAGGGTGGAAACAGCTTCAGACTTGTTAGGATGCAGCTTCAGAGACTTCAGAGGCTTCAGAGGCTTCAGAGGCTTCAGAGGCCCGGTGACGCGCCCGAGCCGACGTCTGGAGCCTGTCGGCCTCTGAAGCCTCTGAATTCATCTGTGTTTTCCCTGATTCTGCTCCCTCCGAATATTTGGCTGTTGCTGTGGTAACGCCTCTGGAGCAGCTCGCAGTGTTTTCCCTGATTCTGCAGATTCGGAGCAAACGAGTGTGTGTGTGTGTGTGTGTGTGTGTGTGTGTGTGTGTGTGTGTGTGTGTGTGTCTTCTTGTTCACCTTGTTTCCTCTTATCTCCTCTTTTCATCTTTTTACCTTTTTATTATCCTCCCCTCTGCCCCCCCATCAGCTCACGCCTCCACTCATTTCATCTCCTCTTCCTCCTTTATTCTCCTTCTCTCCTTCTCTTCTTCTCCTCCTCTTGCCTCCCCTCTTGTCTTTCTCTTCACCTTTTCTCTGATCATTTCGTTCACCAGCATCGTCAGAAAAAATAAATAAAAACCTGCATTAAAAGACAAAAATGTTTTCAGTCATTAGTTAATCACAGTATTGTTGGTCAAACTGTCGGTGTGTGTGTGTGTGTGTGTGGGGGGGGGGGGGGGGCAGTTGGTGTAAATGGCATTTTCATGGCAAACAGCTGGACTGGTTTATTTAAACACACCCGTTGTGGAGGGGTGAGGGGGTGAGTCGGGGGGGGGGGGCTGACCTGAGAATGACACCCGGGGGGGGCGGGGCTTAGCAACTGTTTTACAAGCCGTGGGTTAGTGTGTGTGTGTGTGTGTGTGTGTTAATTGTGTAGCTGCTTTGTTTAAAACCTCAGCAGGCGTCTGTGCAGAGAGGAGCACAGTAAAATGTCCCTGTGCCTGTTGTACTATTATATATTCTATCATTAGATTATTATTCCTCATCATTCATGGAAAAGCAGGATTTTACTGTTGGAGCTCATTTTGAACTGTTTTGTATCGGACTGCAGCTGATGATTATTTTCATTCTGGATCCATCTGCTGATTATTTTCTCCATTGATCCATTGATCCTTTGCTTTGTAACAATAGTGAAAATAGTGAGAAATGGCGTCACGATGAGCCAGAGCCCAAAGTGACACCTTCACAATGCTTGTTGTGTCCAACCAACAGTCCAAAGCTCAACATTAATAAAACACATTCACATGATTCAAATCATTCAAAGGAAAAGCAGCAAAAGAACTTGCAGCGTTGAACCCAGAAGAGTTTTATATTTGAATATTTGAACTGAATTTTACTCATGCCCGAGCGTATCCTAAAAGTCAATCTACGTATTAACCTGCAGACAGTTCTGTGAAGTAACGAGGACCGGTCAAAATGTCCTCACAGCGCACACACACACACACACACACACACACACACACACACACACACACACACACACACAGGTCTGAAATAGGTTTTTTCATGAAACCCAGTTCGGTGACTGGGCAGTTTATGGGTCGTCTGGGTGCCAAAGAATGAGCCTCAGTGTTGTGGAAGCTGGGGGGGGTGTTCAGGGGTTGACAGCTGTAAACTCTGTCTCGGGGTGTGAAGGGGTCATGGATGGGTGAAGCAGTTATTCTTTCATATTCAGTGGATTATTCAGAAAATGAAAATGAACATTTAATTTGATTACCCAGAGTTCTGTGTTCAAATCTAATTATTGTTTATACCAAAAAATACCTGGACTCTAGGGAGAAGACCTCCTGTCTCTGAACCTTATACACTCTTTTCTCCTCATTTCTTAGTATTTTGTGTGTTAAGAGCTTTTAGAGCAGCACTCGGAGTTATCCTCTGAATCCAGAGGGACTCAGTTCTTTGAGCGTTATCGGCTGTTCGGGGGGGGGGGGGGCTCCATCGATATCAGACCAGACAAAGTCAAGTACTTTACAGTTTCTGTGCAGCTTTCCGTCTGCTCAGCCGGTGACACAGTTCAGCTTCCTGTTGAAGCAGATCCTCTTTTACTCTCCTCCAGAAAATTCTTCCTCTCCTCTGTATCACACCCTTCCTCCTCCTCCTCCTCCTCCTCCTGCTTGCCTTTTTTAACTCCCTGAAAAGACTGCTGTGGCTTTTGTTTTCCTGAAAAGGGAAACAGGGTCGTCCCCCACTTTTCTTTTTTTTCACCCCCTCTCCTCCCTCTTTTCCGAACAAGTTGAAATGGAACCATCCCACCCGGGGGGGTGAGGAGGTGGGGTGAAGGTGGGCGTGGGGGGGGGACATAAATCAAGTGGGGAAACCACAGAGCTTTCACTCGGGGGCGGGTCAGGAGGGGTCGACGGGCGGTTCAGAAGGCTTTAAGCTGAGGAAGACCAGAGCGCTCCGCTGCAGAGGGGAGGCGGCAGGGGAAATATGGGGAGTTAAAGGAGGGGAGGGGGGGTCACAGAAGGTGCCAGGTCATAGGTCACACATACCAGGATGATGGCTTTCAAGAGTGTACTTAGAAGGGGACATATATGAATGCTCCGCTGCTGCAGCCCCCTGGAGCCTGACGCCATCACGGCCTCAAACACTTCTCCTCCACTGCATCAACAGGTTAATACGCGATGTGTCGACCTGTTAATACTTGTTAACCTGGTTAATACGATGTGTGTCAACCTGGTAAATGCACTGATTATCCATTACTTGGACACAACATCCCAAAATCTTTGTGTTTTCATTAAATTGGAAAAAAATATAAATTTTCAGGTGATAAATCTGAATGTTCTCGTTGTTTCCACAGCCCATGAACTGTTGATCTTATTTTGCATTTTCTTTAAATAATTTTGAATACATGTGGTGGGAAAAACTGCTTTTTAGGGCCTTACAACAATATTATAGCCACTAGATTTTCCACTGTACTGATGATGTTCCACGTGGTTGCATGAAGCGGTTTTCATCTGTGTGTTATGATTTTAACCTGTTTTTTCCTAATCACACTAATGAAAAAAACATTTTATATGACAGATAGAAATGTTCTGTGTGTAGTTAAATGTCTCGCAGGGAATCAGAGCTTCGTTGAGGTTTCTCTGCAGCTTCACAGACAAACACATTGAAATGACGCACTGCTGACCCACCTCGTTAATAAACTGTGTGTCTTTCCCTTTTTCCCCTCCCTCCTCCTCCTCCTCCTCTTCGTCCTTCCTTCCTCCTCTTCTGTTTCTCAGGTTCATCAACGCGAGGCGGCGCATTGTTCAGCCCATGATCGACCAGTCCAACAGAGCAGGCGAGTTTTCTATTCTTTATACTTACGCCTCGGCCCACATCTGCTTCCAGGAAGGGCTCCAGCTTTATTCCCATATCAACCTCTAGTCCTGATATTAATTAGATTTAATTTTGATGCTTTAAGCAAATATTCAATGCATGATCAAATCTTTTAGGCTGAATCCCCTCAGCAGCTGAGGATGAACTCACTTTCTTTTCTGGGTGTTTTCTGGACTCTTTTTCTCGTCTATTCTCCAGAAAGAGAAGGCGAGAGTAACAATACAAATGAACGTCTTGACTTTCACTGTTATGTTATGAGGGTTTATCCAAATTTCTGACACCAGGATATGATGTCTTCATGCACAAGTCTGAGATACTCCAAGAAGCTGATAACTGGAATGTGCATGTAAACACACTCAGCCTGAATATGAGCAGTAAGTCTCAGTGGTGAACTTCCCCCCCGCTCACTGTGTTTCTGGCTCTCTTGGCTCCTCGGTGTGTTAAAGCGACCAGAGAGGCTTAAACTCCACGTTTGAATGGCCTCTAAACCCCAGCAGGATTAGCTCCAGACAAAGACGCTAATCGCTTTGACTGACCACTCCATTGAACATTTTAACCCGGGATTAAAACAAATAGGAGCCCAGCTAAAGCGGGGCTAAAGCAGCGCTAGCCTTTTGGCCCCTGAGCTTTGTAAGCATTAACCTCCGGGCTGACTTCCTCACAAAAGCATCGATACACTGCTGAATGACAGCGATGAGAAACTGTTGAAGACTTGAATCCTGGGAATGTGACCATGTAGATCGGGAAAACAAAAACTTCCTCACTCACTTCCCCTTTAAGATGAAACTTCATCAAGATGATTTCCCCACGAGGATGAATACGTTTTATTTAAAGTCGTCTCATCACTGATTAATGACCTCCTCTGCTTCTCCTCCCTCCACAGAAGAAGAAATAAACTACATCATAAACAACTGCAGAGAAAACAGGAGTTTATTTAAACACAACATAATTAGATTTTATGCAGAAATATAATAATTAACGAATATAAAATATAACATTCTTATGTTTGTATATAAAAGCAGCAGTAGGACATACTTGGATAAAAAAACTGCTAAACCTTTCTGCTGACTTGACAAAATACTTTCCTAATATAACATGACCAATAACCAACCAAGTGTTTGTCTCTGACTCAGTAATTTCCAAAAACAGCTGCTCACTGTAGTTTTTTTATATTAAAAAAAAGAGGAAATAGTGCATTTGTTGGGGTCTATTTTCAGCGGCGGATTAATCCACATTTGGTGCTCCAGCGAGTATTTGGGGTCCCTCTTTCATCCCTGTCCCTTTACAACGGTCCTGTTGTAAACTGTATGGCCTGTGGAGTGGGTCAAAAGGTCAGAGGTCATAGATCAGGTGTGTGAAAAGGCTGCAGCACAACATTCATCTGCAGAAATACACGATGAGGCTGACGTCAGGCTGTTATTAACATAGAAAACAGTATAAAACACTGCTATAGTTCCCCGAGAGGCACCTCACAGTGTGATACGAAGTGTTGGAAAAACAAACGTACTGATGATTTAGCTACTTTCAGGGTCATATCAGCAGTCTGGACATTAAATGTGAACTTTGTCCTGAAGGCTGGGGCCAGATGAAGGGTCAGGGGTCACCAGAGTCATTGTTATTGATCCTCTGAGGAGCGAGAAAGTTCAAGTAAATCCGTCCAGCAGTAGTTGAGATGTCTCTAAGTGTTGGACGGACGAGAGGCTGATCTAGTCGCCTGATAGACAACAGCTGTCGAACCGTCCTCCGCCCTCGCAGTGTGAACGCAAGAGTGATGTCATCACTGTGGGACGGCGGGCAGCGAGATAATTAAAGAGAGTAATCTCCCCCCGTGTCCGCAGTGAGCCAGCCAGGACCGTACGGCCCAGATGGTCAGCCAATGGGAGGCTTCGTTATGGACGGACAGACACACATGGGAATCAGACCACCTGGTAAACACACACACACACACACACACACACACACTCACATACCTTATGTTGTTGTTGATTGTTACGATGCAGTTCTCAATTGTGTTACTGTTATTTTCCATGCCAGTGGGTACATTTAATACATTGTTATTTAGAGAATTAATAATGCTTTACATCAATATTACACACAGAGTTTATTGCTGCACTAGAACTCTTCAGTTAAGCTGAAATGTTCTTTATACACCAGGAAACAAAATGTTGGATGGATAAAAAAAGAAATGGAAAAATAAACTTTGTATTGATAGACTTTTACCACTTGTGGGGCAAAAAAAATGTCATGAGGGTGGCACCAGAGGAAAGGTTGTCATGTAAAAACATGCATGTTAACAATTTTAGCATCATTAACATCCAATCATTGGCTGCTGCAGTAAAGAGTTCCTTTATATCCTGTTGGGTAGTTTAATCTGCAGCAATGCATCATGGTCTATAAGATCATCACGTGTTTGTAGTGTCGCTGTCCTGTGAGAACCTCGTATCTCTAAAAAGTCAAGTTTTCATCAGAAAAACAGCCTGTTTTCAGCTTTGTGACGATGTTTTTTTTTCAAGCTGATCCCAGAGTTTCAGAAAGACACATAAAGGAACTCTTCATCTTTCAGTTTATCACAAATATTTGGAGATACAAGGTTTTCACTGAATATGAGAGGCATTCAAAATTTGAATCTGAAAACTAACAAAAGCTGTCAGATAAATGTAGTGGAGTAGAAGTATAAAGGTGCAAAATATGGAAATACTTCAGTAAAAATACCTTAATTATGAACTCATGTGTTTGTCCTGCAGGTCCTATGGGTGGTGTGGGGATGGGGATGGGCGTGGAGGGACAGTGGCACTACATGTAGCACCACCACCGCAACCCTGCAGCCACAGGACCCGCCCAGTGTCCCAGGAAACCACCGTGAGTAGCACAAGTCAGGTGTTTAAAGGGCCAGTTCACCCTAATTACCAAAAACAAAACACTGAAAATGATTCAAACTTCTTTTTTATAATTAAAAACTCATTGAATTAAAGCACCACTCGTCTACTAAAGAACTACAACGAGACATCAAAACATGCCTCTCATCTCATCACTGCTCCTCCTCTCAGCTCCTCCTCACTAATTAAAGCCATTTCCATCTGATTTAAAGGTCAATTAATCCTCTGAGATCCTCTCCACATTCTGTCTAACGAACTGATCATTAGTGAGAGACGCAGAACGCTCTCATCGCTTTATTTGATTAGTCCAATTACTCCGTAAGCAGTTTTCTTTATTAGGCTGGAGTGGAAGGACGGGCGGGGGGGCAGTGAGATTAAGAGTATGTTAATGTGTAGAAAGGAAGTGTGTGTGGGGGGGGGGGGGGGCAGTCAGACGGTAACATCACTCAGACCAAAGACAATTAAAGAGTCTTCAGAAGAAGCGTCAGTCTTTCCTCCTTCTGCCATGACTGAGCTTATGGCTCTCGGGAAACAATACACCTGTCAGCTGGGATCTGAGGCAACCATGCATGGACACACACACCCCACACACACACACACACACACACACACACACACACACTCACACACACACACACACACACACACACACACACACACACTCACACACACACACACACACACCCACACACACACACACTCACACTCACACACACTCACACACACACACTCACACTCACACACACACTCACACACTCACACACACACTCACACTCACACTCACACACACACTCACACTCACACACACACACACTCACACACACTCACACACACACTCTCTCACACACACACACACACCCACACACACACACACTCACACTCACACACACTCACACACACACACTCACACTCACACTCACACACACACTCACACTCACACACACACTCACACTCACACACACACACACTCTCTCACACACACACTCACACACACAGTCTCACACACACACACACACGTACATGAGGAAATGACCACTCCACTGCTATTTGACCTCCTTTATTTCCATTTGCTTCTTCTTGGAAAAAATCTTCCAAGCTGGACATGAAACCTTCCAACAGGGTCACACCAACATTAAAACGGCAAAAGTTTGCTTTTTAAAATTTGTATTTCAGTAGAAAATCGCCTCAGATTAGCAGGTTTGCCAGTTCGGCGCAAAGTAAATTCATGCAAATCACTCGTGGTGTGTTCAACGTTGGTGAACTTTGACATGCAAATTACCAAATAGACCAGTAGCACAAACTCTTGACAGAGCTTCCCTGTGAGCGGACGCAGAGGCAGACAGTCCAAAATGGAGGAAGTTACAGTAACTTCTGTGTGTCACCGTCCAGTTATATTTATATTTATGTCTGAGTATAAACGGCCCCACAGAAGAGGATCAGGAGTAGAATAGAAATATTATTATTGTCCTGTTGGGGACTAACTCGCCTGCCATCACTCGTCTCCTTTTTTCTTTGAATGTCACTTCCTGTTGAGATGTTAGTTTCTGTTGTCTCTGCAGGACTCTATCAGCAGGTCTGCAGACCTCCCTGGCCGGCGTGGAGCAGGACCCCGCGCCCCCCCGCCCGTCCTCCCCCCAGCCCCACCCCTCTGGGCACCTACCTGGCCTGACAAGGAAACACCCGACAGCCGCCGGAGACGCTGTGTGACTTAAAGTGCAGAAACAAAGAGAGCGTGGGGCGGACGGAGCAGCTGGGCGTCCTTACCGATGACACTTGGGTGGATTTTTCTCAATCAGGACGCAAACGTTGACGAGGCGTCTCTGGATTTGATCATCTCCCGTCATGGCAGCCTCCCAGGATGTCGTCCAACAGATTTAACCCTCCCGCTCCTCTCTGGACTACAACTACGGAAGCCTCAAGTGGACATTTTGACACCAGCAGAGCGCCGTCCCCCCTCCTCTCCTCCTCTCCAGCAGGAACACATGAAGCTGATGTCTGTATTTCCTGAGGCGTTCTTTTGACGCGTCTTTAAAAAAAAAAAAAAAACATTTTTCTAGAGGCCGACGCTCTGAAAAATGGCCGGCAGAGGTCACGTGACTGAGCACTTGTTGCTGTGGACTCTCGGAGGACGAGAGACAAGTCGGCACAGGTGCTCTGCTGCTGCCTCCTGCATGATATACTGTTTTAAAGCAAAGGACTGGTACTGTTTCACTTTTCACACTGTGTGTGTTTGTCTTTTTCATAGACTTCTATCTTCCCTCGAGCCCCACAAACCTTTGAGTTCTAAAGAATAAAAAAGTGAAGCAAATGTGTTCCTCGCTTCGTGAAAGTATTTTATTATTGACACCTGGTGGTTTCGACTCGTACTGCTGTCGCACTCTACAGACGGCGTTATGGTTGGTTATCGGTGTGTCCGAACTCCTGACAGCAGAAGTGGGAACTAACTATTTCCATGTTTGGAAAGTTTCTAGTTCTCCTCCACCGAATTTCAGGGGACAAAACGTTTAGTTTTTACTCGACAGCTGAAGTTACTGGTTACTTTGGAGATTAAGATTTTGTATTAAAAACACGAGATAAGCTCATAAAATATATCATTTTAATTCACAGGTTTTCTTACTTACTTTTTTTCTAGTATTTCCTGGAAATTATCAAAATAATTAACTAACTAAACCAATAGAGAGGGTTACATGATCTGGTCGTGTAACTGCACTGTCGGTCAACACTTGCTCACTGCTGTATTTTTGATGCAGTTCAACCAAACTGAAGTTGCTGATTTGCAAACTGCACGATGACAGCAGCGCAGACATGTGCTTCTAAACACCAACAACTCTTCTGTTTTCCCATCTAACTACTAGATCAACTTCCAAAAACTCAGATACACTGAGCGAATACAACTAAACACTTTCTGTTTCCCTCTGGATTAAAAACCAAATCATAGCGCAGACGTCAGCGCCCTGAGAAAGGACAGGACTCAAGCGTTCTCCTTCGATCTGTCTTTACTTTGAATCTGATTCCGTTCGCTTCTCTTTTGATCAGAAAATTCACACAACTGGAGATCTGAAACTTTTCATGTCATACAACACTTTTACTGGAGTATATTTTGCTGCTAATGCTTGTTTCCTTTAGTTCACTTTTGCTTCTAATTGAGTGTTTTTCCACTGTGGCGTTGCTGCTTTCACTTAAAGAACTTCTTCCAGTCTGAAAGGGGTAGAAAACTAATTTAAATGGGTAAGAATATTTGCACTGTTTATCTTGCAGTAGGCAAAATAAACTGAACTGTAGCCCAACTATTGGCCACCATTTTATCAATTTTCCATTTGTGAATGCCAACATGGCAACTCAGCTCAGTTAAATTCACATGGGATCAGCACACTGGAGGAGCGGAGCTGAGGGGAAAGCAGAACTACAACTTTAATTTTGCGTCTAATCTTTGAGAGTCACTCTGGTTCGGCCGGCCGGCTCAGCCTGCTTCCCACAGCGTCCATGCAGACCTGAGGGGAGTTTTCTGGTCTTAAGTCCGGCAGAGCAGCACACTCTGATGCGACTCTTCCCCTGGAATTTGACTGAGGAAGGGGGGGGGGGTGAAAAAGGCGATTTACGTAAATCTGCTCCAAACTCTTAAATGGAGAGATTAGTTCCCCCTCACGCTCCAGTTGGCCCCCTCAATGGATGTGTTCTCCCAATCCGCTGGGAGTTTCCTAGATACACCTCATTTCAAAGCTGGCGGCCACAAAAGAAATCATTTATCTTCCTCTTAAAATCAATTACTAATTTGGGGCAGGGAGTTGAGCAGAGTGCAGCCGGGTTTCTGACTCGAGGGGATTTTGTTCAGCAGGAAACAGAACTTGTTTAATGGTCCTGGTGACATTTTTCAAATAAACTGGAGATTATTTTTGAACATGAGAGCTGAAGCAAACACGCGTCCTCGGCGCTGCTGCTCTCCCTCTGCTTCCCTCTGAGCTGACTGACAGGCGGCGGCTTCAACCCCCATGTTGGACTGCCCTCTTTAGGGGATTCTGGAAACTGCCTTCATCTCTGTGTGTGTTTTGTTTTTTATAAGCTAAATGTGTGATTAACCAGTCGTTGGGCGTCGTCAAAGAGTCAAACGTGCGCAATTAAAAATGCAAAAAGATGGGATTGAAAAGGAGACGACGTGTTGAAGTGAAGGGAGCCTCTGGAGGCGCCGCGGCTGCTGTGGCAACAACACGGCGACAGCAAAATAAACATGAAAATCTTATTTGAGAGGGATTTTTAAATGACTGTTTGCAGCTGTGCTGTGGTGTAATTTCCCCCAGATCACTCAGGCAGTGAATGCATCATGTGCAGAGGAGTTATTTATTCTGATTATTACTAGTACTATTTATTACTAACACACACAAACAAACATAGGTCCAAAATGACTACAAATTCACTATATAGGTTGTTATTTACTGACTGAGTATTTACGATATTTTATTTACGTTTATTTGAAATGTGAGGCGTACTTCCCTGTGATGCACGTCACGCTGGGACCCTGAACAGACACATTAACAATATCCTGTTAACAAGTGGTTTTAAACTGGTTGAAAAATGAACTTTCACATTCAGAGATTAGATCCTCCAATCTTAGAGAAAAAAAAGTACATAAGTAACTTCTTCTGCTACTAAAATAACCTCATCCATCACACTTTCTTCTGATTTGTCAACATGTGAATCCGTCCGTGCTTGTGATTATTTCTCCCTGAATTAAACTCTTTTCTGATCAAAGTGATAAACAAAGTGATTTGTTCTACAAATCCTTCGACCTGCAGAACTGTGCCACTTGTATCTGATTGCTCAGATTGGATTTTCCTCAGTGCCTCCATGATCTAAAGTCAATAATTGGCTTTGGTTTGGCTCAGCTGAGTTAATTTAGACAACAATAGGAGGAGGAAAAGTAGCTGATTACACTTTTATTTTATGAAAAATCATTTCATTTGGAAATAAAATCAGATGTGACGTCTTCTGATAACGTTGCTGCGAATCACATCAGTTTATATTAGTATCAAATGGCTTAAATCCTATCATAGATATGATACAAAGAATAAATCTACACATAAAGAGCAGTTCACAACTGTTCTTATCTGTGGATGTGCACATGTGCATGTGTGAAAATGTTTGACTACAGAAGCTGTCTCTGTGGTTCTTTTATGTCCTTTTAGTCATTTTGCTTCTGTTAAGTCATTGTATGCCTCTTTAGCAGTTTTGCTTCTATTTTTAGTCATTTTGCATCTCTTTTTAGCATTTTTCGTCTCTTTTAAGTTATTTTACATCTCTTTTTGGTCGTTTTGCATCTTGTTTTGTGTTTTTATGGTTGCTTTGTGTCTCTTTGTAGTCGTTTGATTGAATTTCCAACAATAAATGTGTCCCTGTGCAGGCCTGTTCAGTAATCCATCCATGATAGTAACAAGCCAACTACCTGTCACCTTCTGAATCTTGGTGGGGGGGGGGGGGGGGGGGGGGGGGGGATATTTCATGTTAGTTAGTGTGAGCTGATGTGTCAGGGTGAGAGTTTTATTTCTCGGTGTTAGTGTGGACATGTATCAGTAGGTCTCAGTGCCGGTATCCTGTCAGCAGGAAGGAATGCAGCAGAGATGTACAGATGGTGATAAATTGGCCCTGAGGAGCCCTCGTGGGCTCTCGTGCCCAGGGGATGACCCTCTCTGGCTGCAGGCAGCGAGCACACGGAGGTAACGAGGTTTATCTAAACAAACCCACTCCTAATTTGGACTCAGTAACGAGCGTTAGCCTGAGCAGACCCAAATTCCAAGCAGACATTAATCTGCCTCCTCCAGGTCTGGGCCTGTGACCTGCTGGACCATCAATACTTGGCTTAAAAACAACAGCCGCCATGAGCTCACTCGCCTCCTCCTGAAACCCTCTCTGCTCGCCGTCGAGATCTGTGGGATCCAGGCGAGCTGAACACAAAGTTGGATAATTTATTGCCTTTAATTAAATGCTTGCTTCAGGAGGGATTAAATGTGTTTCCCCATGTGCGGGGCAAAAGGGGAAGGTATTCAGTGTCGGACAGAGGATCCAGGAACTCGGGGCGGGCAGGATCATGGTTACCTTGAGAGAGGAAGTGGAGGAGGGGGGTTCAGTTTACCCTGACGGGACACATCGACCTGGTGGACAGGAAGTCAACCTCGTTTACGAAAGACAATCGTCATCTGTTCACCTGAAAGTACAGGTAATTTAAAGACCACAGCACCTCCCAGCTATGGGTTGTTAATATTGTTATCAGGGGTTGGAGTATTAGGAGGAGTGTTATTGTTCCCCTTCAGAATATAGATCATTTCCAAATTACCATAAAACTGTAGCATTATATAAAATAAATACTAAATATTAATATTAAAACTGTTAAAAACATAAAAAAGTATAAAATTAAAACCATAAATAATACATATAAAAGATAATAATATTAAAAATGTATAAAAACTGATGACATAAGAAATCTATAAAACTAATACCAAAATATAAAAATGTAACAAATAAAGTAAAACTGTACAAAAATTATTTTAAATTTAGAAATCAACTAAATTAATAAAGAAATTAAATTAGCTTTAGATTCTTCAGATTTAATACCAAAAATATAATTACAGACAAATACAAAAAGTAAATAAAAAATACTAAACTGTCTCCCCATGAGGTCCATTTAGTAGTTATTCTGGAGCTTTTGATCATATCACTCTTTCAGTCTCAACATGGATGAAAAGTCCTCAAAGTGCTCAGAAAAAAAATAAATTTGAACATTTACAATTCCATGATAACATCTGCTGAAGAGGATCATGTGAAATGATTGAAAGCTCCAGAGCTGCTAATAAACTGATGTACAGGGAAGACTGCGTATAACCTTTAAAATAACAAAATGCAGAGAACAACTCTAAAGTTCTGCTGTGTCAAAACTGTCTAAAACATGGCACATTTAAGTCAAAACACTTTATTTTCCTGCTTATTGGCCTCAGCACTTCTACATTTATTGATTACACAAGGTCACTTTAGTAGCTGCTCTGGATTGAAGCACAGTTTGCTCCGTTGTCACAGAGTTGTAGATTTCTGGAGCTTTTGATCATATGCATATCTCAACAAGGAAGTCTTTAAAATGCTTCAATCCAGAGCAGCTACTAAATGGACCTCGTCTGATCAATAAATAATATAATAGAAGTGCAGAAGCCAATACAGCCTGAAAATAAACTATAAAGACCTATTTTAAGGTGTTTTTGACTGAAATGTGCCATATTTTAGGCAGTTTTGGCACAGAAAAACTTGAAAGAAAAAAGGCCAGACGGACGCCTCCATCAAACTGATGAAGGTTCTCAGAGAAAACACAGTTTGAAAGTCTTCATCCATTTTATCAACGATCCCTCATGTGTTTTCCTGCCGAGGGTCTGGGGTCAGATTCATTTCTCCTGCTGGAGGAAGAACTAATGGCTCCCGGTGACATGTAATCTGTAGCTGTGAGGAAAGAGTGTATTAATCAGGTTAACGAGCGCTCGCCTGCAGCCCCCCCATCAGGTTCAGTTCAATTAGCTCAGCTCGTTGGGGGGGGGGCAGGGCCTCAACGGGCTATTTGTCAACAAACACGACATCCCACAGCAAGACGCCAAGCTGAGGAAGAGTGAGGAAGAGGAACTCAGCTATTACTGTAAAATAAAGTTGAGCATTCAACTTTACATATTATCATCTGAATGTACATGAAATATGGACGTTGAATACCTGCATTTGCAGATAAAATGGCCTCTGTCCAAGATGTATCATTAAATATTATAAACGTATTATTACTGATGCAATAACATGTCAGACAGTAATAATGTTGCTAACAGTAAAACACTGTACTGCACTTTACAGGCTTGATGTACGTTTTTAAATCTTTAATCTGCAGATAAACACAGTAAAAGTTGCTTCCTTAAATTAATATTTCCATCTGTATCTACTGAAGTTTACGTAAATTAAAACTCTAAAGTACAAGCAGCTCAGGATTGTATTTAAGGAAGGAACTTTAAATGTCTTTTGTCTGTGGCACTTTGCAAACATTTCAGTTCCACTGTCCAATGCAGTTATAATATTTAAAGGACTATTTGTGAGTATAATCAAAATATATTCTTAGCAAATACAAACAGTAAAGTATTGTATCAGAGTAAAAGAATAAACATCAAGATCAAATGTAAAGTAAAATTGAACACAGTTCACAACATAATTGTTTGAGGAAAGTTCAAATTCCTAAAAATAATATTTAAGCTCAGTAATAATAACACAAACTTCCAATGAAATATATAATTTTTTTAATTAATTGAACTGTTCACTGTCCTGTTCCTGTTCCAACAGTAAGATCATTTTAAGCTTCAGTGGAGAGTTTCAGTGTTCAGAGATGTTCTGAATGGACAGAGGTTAGTGTCTGCATAAGTACATTTGAAGCTAATTGATCCTTAATAAGCTTCAGAAACCTGCTGTTGAATTGGTTGAGACCTGAAGATGTAAAGTCTGTAGTTATGGATGATGATGGATATAGATGGCTGAACTTAAGGCTCATTAGGATAAGAACTGATTCTGTATTTGTATACCCTAACCTTAACCAGAACTGAAGTCTCGTCCTTCAAGCTGCCCTTTAATGAAGTGAGACCAAACTAAATGTCGTCACCTGAAGGTCCAAACTCGAATAGGTAACAAAATAAAAGTATAAGAACGTACTGTGTTCAGTGACCTCCTCAAACACTTGTGTGTATTTGTGTGTTTTTGGGGGGGGGGGGGCAGGAGGGTGAAAATGACCTTGGTTGATGACATCACCAGCCATGAAGGGGGTTTTAGGGGTCTCATGGCGGTGACCTCCTGTGTTTTCAGTAAACGGAGTCCTTCCTCTCTGTGTGACCATCCATCAGAGCAGCAGAGCGTGGAGACACAGGAGCTCATATAAACACAGAGAGGACCCTGACTGGGGGGGGGGGGGTGTCTCCACCCTGAGCACAAGGTAGATTTCTGGGTCCCAGTTTGGTTTTCTTCCTCACACATGAAATACAACAGTGGTCAGTTTTTTAAGTTGGTTACAACGACAAGTAACCACGTAAGTCGACGAAAAGTCCCAAATGTTTGACAAACAGTTCACCGTCAAAAATCAAACCAAGTGACTCCTCTTGTGTCTAATAGACAAGCTTAGTGGTTGTGAGTTACCTCCTGTAGTCCGGCCGGTGTGAGAACGCTTTCTGTTTTTACAAAAGTATGTAAAAATCCTCCACTCCAGCTTTAAGTTACATTTGAACTAACATACATACGTGACGCAGTTACGTACGTTTGTTTGTTACGTTAGTTACTTTAGTCACGTACGTACTTATTTGAATCTAAACCCAAGAGCTTTTCCTAAACCTAACCAAGTAGTTTTGTTGCCTAAACCCAACCAAACAACCGTTTCACAACATTAAGCTTGTGTTTTTTTATTGTTACCATGATGACGACGGTCCAGTACGCCGGTCATATATGTGGGAGTCACTGGCAAATTAATAATTCTGTTGTTTGGTGGACGTGTCGGTCCAGACCTGTAGAGGGCGCTGAAAACACTCCTATCTGTGGTTTTGGGAGTCACTGGAAACAGACCTGTTCTTTTGTTTTCGGTGGAATTTAATGATCAACTGACGAGCACAAGTCCACCCGGTCTTCAGGCGGGTTTAGTCGACCGCATGTTGCCAACCTTGCCACTTTCTCGCCTCGATTTGCCGACTTGTTAAACCCCTTTAGGCCCCGATCAGACAGAGCTGGTTGCAAAACGAGATGCGCACCGGAACCACCTTTTTTGTTGAAGCCTACGACTAAAAACGTTTTTGTACATTTCATTAGTTACCTTACCTAGTGAATAAAAGTCTGCATAAACAAATGGACAGGCGGAGGGAACTTGCTTTGTTTCTATAGTTGGACACATGGAAACGGAGATCGGTGTGGGTACATGAGACCCTCAGAGAGAAGGGAAATCATGTGGAGCACCAGCTGGCCATCTGTTTGGAAAATATAGGGAAAACACGCAAATGATGTGGGGCGCTTTTCTGCTCTGACTTTAAGTTTTTTCAGCTCGAGGCGCTCAGCAATGCAAAAGCAGCGAGCAAAAAGCTTCACGCTCATTGAAAACAATTACAAAATGTCGTCTCAGGCTGCTCAAAAGTCACCGAGGGCCTAAGTCACTTTGTTTTTTTAAAACGTGTTGCGTCACATTTTCCGAAAATATCAGACTGTTCCTTTAAAGGACAAAGCTTCTTCTAATTAAACTGTAAAATAGATAAACTGTGTTCATTTAAACCAAGCTGAAAATTACCCCTTCAATAAACAGTCCTTCATCTGTCCTAAGAGTCCAAGAAGTTAATTTCCATTAACTTTTTACTTCCCCCTGTGGCCCCACATATCCTCCCTCCCCCTCTTCAACCTTTACACACGTTTGTCTATAAAAAGTGCAGCTGGAAGATTCAGTGTCGAAGAGTTTTCTGATGTGAAAGAAATGTCACCGAATCGGCTTGAATGTCTTGACTCGGGTCAAAATGAAGCCAATTATGGTCGAGGCGGAGTAACGTCAGGGTTTCATTGCAGTGCAGTGTTTGCACGCCGGGTTCCCAACAGCCCAGTAAAGCTCGTCCATAAATCCAAGCAATCCTCGCTTATGGAACGGCGGAGGGGATTTCTCCCGACTCCATGTGCAGCGATCCAGGGAACGAGGGTGGGAGAATGAGGCCAGAGCGGAGCAGCGCTGTTAAACAGACACTGAACACTCTGGCTTGAGGTAGACTGAGCCGACACGGGACAAACAGCCCTGTCATCCTGGGAAAGATGAAGTCTTTTCTGGTTTCATCGCTCCATCGCATGTTCAGATGCAGTACTCTGAAATGCTGCGTGCCGACAGCCGAGCCTGCAGCAGCTACAGTCGACGAATGAAAGCATTCCTGCGGGTGTTTTCGATTTGGAGAGAAAACAAATGCATTACCCAACGCAATTAGCTCTTGAAAATACTCTGCTTTCAAGATCCATTGTGTTTGGCTCTGCGATCCTCCTCTTTGTTTCATCAGATGTGCGTCTGTTTAATCTCCGAGCCATTAGGGAACAGCTCTACTTCTCTGTGCCCACAATGACGGGTCCGGTTCTTGTGAAACTCAATATCTCACCACAACAAGGTGAATCTCCGGCACAAACAGTCGCCTCGGGGAGCGTTGCAGACTGGTTCGAGAGCTCTCTGGCACCTTAAAGACACGATGGCTTCAGCTCGAGGCCTCACATCTCTAACCAGTGGGAACGAGGGGTGGCCAGAGAGCCAAAGTGCCTCTTTTCTGCCGCACTATTGGCAGGGCTCCAGGGATGGCGGTATGGATTGGTCAGTCGGTCCAGACCTAAATATCTTGACAAATATTGGATGTATTGCCACAAAGTTTTGTACAGAAATTCATGTTCCCCAGAGGATGAATCCTAATGACTTCAGTGATCGTCTGATTTTTCTTCTCATGTTTTTGGTAAACATTATACCAGCTTAACATCAGCATGTAAGCACTGTCACTGTGAGCATTTTAATGCTCTCATTAGCATTTATATCAAAGCAGCGCTGTGCCTGAGTACAGTCAGCCAGCGAGGGAAGCAGCAGAGACACAGAAAGCTGCTTATTGATTAGCAACCAGTGCGAGCTGACCTTGAAATTCACGAGACAGATTGTGAGATACAGTTGAAAGCTCTGGAAGAAGCCAGTAAGTGTTTTGCTTTGTAAAACTACGATTACCAAGGTAAAGAATGAACTGTGGAAAGGTGGACCCTGCCACTAACAATGAAAACTGCTAGACAGAAAGTTAATTACAAAATACTGAAAGTTTGACTGGCTATTGTTGAAAGAAATGTGGTCTGACAACCTATTCTGTTGTTTCTGTGTGAGGAACGTGTTCTCTGTTAACGGGTGACTTCCGTTCCTCAGTTTTGCTCTATTATCTCATCAGTTTCATCACCTGAGCGGCCCAAGTGCCCCTCTGCCGTGACCTTAGACCAAGACTGGGGCCTAAACGTGCTTGAAACTTAACCCTGCATGTTGAAGAAGTGCTGCTCTTCCCTTTCAGCCCCTCAGAAGGTCTCTGCATGCCTCTGAGTCCTCCCGGATTCCCCCCTTTGTACTCCTCACAAAAACAAAAAGCTGGGACACCATCTGACAAAGATTACAATGGGCCAGTCAGTGGCAATAAATGCAGCATTAAGTCCAGCCCAAACACACGCAGGCTGCACACTGAAGCGGCCACTTTGCGGGCGACGTCTTGGACGGCTTTCAAATGGATGTGACGGAGCCACTTATCGTGGAGTTTAAAGGCCGGTAATGAAACTGTAACTGGAGTCGTTTGCACGCATTAAAGTGGGTGTTGAAGTGGAAATCTGAAGGGAGGCTCGTGGAACATTAGACTCGAAGTGCGGCGAGCTGTAAACTGTGTACTCTGGACTCCTCGCCGCTCTGGCAGCCCGGCTGAAGAGCACGTCGATGGGAATTCTTTTCAAGCTTGCGATGGAGGAAATGTTGCCCATCTCCGTCTGTTAACCGGCTGCAGCTCAAAGGGGAGGCACGGGATGCATGACGTCATGTCTGCCTCGCTTGAGCTGGCTTCATGTGGGCTCTTCTTCAAAGTCGTCCAGTTTCACTTTTCTCTGCTTCATATGTGCTAAAAATACTCCCCCCCAACCCTTGTCTTCTTGTGACTGAGCCTGTTTTGAATTAGACGTCCCATCCTGTCCATATCTTTGAACTCCGGTGTCTTTTTTAATAACTCTATTTAAGGAAAAATATGTATGTATAAATGCCACAAAGCAGATTTTTTTCCATTATTGTAAAAACCCAGTGGAGTCAAAGGAAACTGGAGACACTATAGTCCTACTCAAACGTTTCCACTGAATTGTGTTGGTCATGCCTTATTTTCGGCTAAATTGTCGCCATTTTGTGCCTGTCAGGAACGAACACACTGACAGTTTCTTGGAGGCTGAAAAAAAAACAAGAGAAAGAAAAATAAACAAGGAGCAGCTTCTCAGAGTCAGTCAGCTTAATGGAGGTGATTAGGTTGACTTAATGAGATGAAGAGCTGTTTTACTCCCGTTCAGATACTGTATACAGTAAAATACCAGTCAGAGTTTTATCTACAGCCTGAGCTCAGGACGTTCCTTGAGTCTGCAGAACTGCAAAACGTTGCATCTACAGAAGAATCCTGCAGAAGGTGACGCATTAAAAGGGAGGACAAACAAAAAGCTGCAAAATGAGCTGTTACAGTGTTGGAAGCTGCCGGGTGGAGCGACGCCACACAAAAAGCACGACTAGAAACTTGACTCGAAACATCCACAGACGCCCCTTGAGAGCAGTAACAGGCCAATAAATGAAAGTAGCCGTGTTTATATGCACCTGAAAGATCCACTGGACGTTATAAAAGTGCAACAACAAGGATGGGTTTTCTCCTGTGGGGAAAAGAAACCTGCGTTCCCTTTGTGTCAGTGTTCTGATGATGGCGTTGTTTGAAGGGTTAGTCTGGTTAAAATGGCAGCTATGGTCGTGTCTCGGTAGTTTCGTCCATCATTTCTATCAGTTACAATCACAGTAAATGCACCAAACTAATAGATGAGCTGAGCTGAGATCTGGAAACATTGAAAACAAGTCAGGAAACATGAGCAGGTTGTAAATAAGCCAAACAGTCTCAACACCGTTAATAATTACTTACAAAGGATCTAAAATCTAAAATTAGACAAAAACTATGTACAACAGCATCAGAGGAGAAGAAGAAGAATACTTCGAGGTCATTCATTCTCCTTTGCGCAGCCCATATTTTAGATTTCCAGTTTACTGTTTCTATGGATCTTGAGATTGTTTGTCTCATTATAGGGAAGTTTTTCAGTCAATCGATGATGTAACTGTCTCATGTGTGATTGATGCTCACACCTGCAGCTTTCTAATGCAGATGTTCATTGCTCATGTAAGAAACGTTACATTTTCCATAAACTTGGAATCCTTCACTTTCTTTTGCATGATTTCATTTTCACCCGTCCGGCATGTGATCGCGCTCCGCTTCAGTTAGAAATCTTCAGAAACAGCCATCAAAGTCCATCAAAACCTCATTCAGAAATCACGTGATTTCAATGGAACGAGCCGATCGGGGAGCAAATGTACTCTGATCATTAACTTAAGTAAAAGTACCAGAACATCAAATAAAAGTCCTGCATTCAAACTCAGCAGTAAAGTACAGAAGTATTCTCAGCTTCGTGTAGTTAAAGTATCAGCAGTAAAGTACAGAAGTATTCTCAGCTTCGTGTAGTTAAAGTATCAGCAGTAAAGTACAGAAGTATTCTCAGCTTCATGTAGTTAAAGTATCAGCAGTAAAGTACAGAAGTATTCTCAGCTTCGTGTAGTTAAAGTATCAGCAGTAAAGTACAGAAGTATTCTCAGCTTCATGTAGTTAAAGTATCAGCAGTAAAGTACAGCAGTATTCTCAGCTTCATGTAGTTAAAGTATCAGCAGTAAAGTTGTGGTTGTGCAGTAACTGATATCTGGTTCTCTGTCACATTATCAGACTGTTGATCCTGAAGCATCAGTGTTAGAGCAGCATGTTCCTGTTGGAGCTGCTGCAGGTGGAGACAGTCTCAACTACTTTATATACAGGCAGCTGCTTCAGTCCAGGGGTCCCAACCTAGGGGTCGGGGCCCTCCAGAGGGCCACCAGATAAACCTGAGGGGTAGAAGAGAAGAAGAAACACAGTTCTGATACAGAAATCTGTTTTTCTCTAATCTTTGCTGTTTCCTTGAAAATGTTGGGAACCAGTGGTTTAATCTTTAATCTTAAACTGGAGTAGAAATAGAAAATATCAAGTTCAGTACAAGTACCTGAAAATTGCACAGTAAATGAGTAAACTTTCCACGGCTGGTATGCAGACCTCCTCCAGTAGACTTGTAAACTGGGGTTTGATTTCTGCAGTTTGCACCCCGGAGGCTCTGTGGCACTTCTAAGCAGACAGTGATAGATTGGTGAGATTACAGAGCAGCATATCTGACACTGCTCTCTGATCCGCCGGCCTGAAAGCGCTCAGACCTTTTTCTAACGAGCCTCCGCCGGCGTCCCGGATCACATTTCAAAGACGGACGACGTCCACTGGGGGAAAAAGAGCCATTTAGCTGCTCCGCCACAGTAATGTAAAATCCAGGTAGCTGCCTCTTTCCTTCCTGGCAGCTCTGCCACGGATTCCTTCCTCGCTGCATTGAAACCCAGTGTTTTCTTTAGAGCAGCAGGGTATTCTATTCAGCCATGAAATACGGTGCGTATCTGTGTTTGGCTGCGAGCCAGACGGAGGGTCAGCGTGTCGGCCCAACGGGACGGTGATGAATCGCTCAGATTTCACAGCTGGAAACAGAAGACAGTGGATGGTGGATGTATTGTTTCTGAATCTCTCAGTCTTCACTGTCCTGAAGACACTGTAGTGTTGGATTTCCAATTTTTCCTCAGGTTTTAGTTTAGTGCAGATTATTATTTTTGATTTCCAAGGGCTGTTATCAATGGATGCAGACGACCAATCAGAGCAACGAAACGCCGTCCCGTCGTACGGTACGTCCTGTCAGAAGTTCGGCAAACACATATTTCTTATCATCATAAAGTTTAAGTGAAGTTGTTTGTTCTTCTTTTAGAGAAAATGTGCCATCCAGTTTGTTTAATACTGCCGCTGTAGCTGATTCAAGCAAATGTTCCACATCAGCGGCAGCCATCTTGGTTGTTTACGAAGATGTGACAACAGCGCTCCTCTCGGTCATCGTATTAAACCCGCCCCCATATTAGATAAACGGATGTGATTGGCTCGATGTATCTGCCAGAGCAAATCAAACATGAGCTCACAGATTCGTCTGGTTCCCAGGCTTGTCCTGATTGGCTCCTCGCTGAAATCCCTCCAATCAGGCCACTTGAGGAACTCAATCATCATCAATCAAACGCAGCATTTCTCATCTACCTGGTCAACATTTCAAGCAGTTTATTTGATAAAATGAGCCATAACGCCTGGAAGTAACGTTACAGGTTAATACATAGAGTGAGATACAGCTCTGTTTAATTCACACCTTCAGGCTGTGATTGGTCAGGTGTGTTCATGCTCCTTCACACCTCTACCCCACTGATGTCCTTTTTACTCCCCTACGTTTATTTACCTGCTTCAGTTACTTTGATTCTACACACAAAACATATGATCAATTAATTAAATATGATGTATTATTATAGATTAAAGCCCCACAAACCCTCACAGGTGTTTTCAGTTATGTTGCTGATCAGACCAGGTCAGGTTGAAGCTCTGCTGGGATTCACATGAGGTCATCATGGATGTTTCTTACTTGTGTGTGCAAAGGATTTTGTCCGCATATGATTAAAAAAATCTTTCAGGACCTTGAAGGCTCCTTAATTTAACACTCTGACAGCAGCCATTTTATGGAGAGTACTTTTACCTTTCATATTTAAGTACATTTAGATGGTAATACTAGTGTGCAGTAGAGTATTTTTACAGGATCAAATCGCCTTCTCAGTGTCCTGATTTAGCTTTGTCTGTTAAAACACTTTGTAAACCCTGTTTTTAAAGGTGCTGTACAAATAAAGTTATTATCATTAAATGCGATAATAAGAAGAATATATTTTTGTCAAACATGGGTTTCAGTCGTTGCCACCATCTTCTGATATAATTCAGTGCCATCATTCACTCTGCGTGTGTTTTCTCCAAAGAGCGTGCGTCTAATTTTAAAGCGAACTTGTTTTTTTAGTGTGCTCACATTACAGTGAGTATATACTGTCGGCCCAGCGGGATGTGACGCGTTAATCCTTCCTTTGGGGAAACGATGGAGGAGGAGGAGGAGGATGGGGAGGAGGAGGAGGAGGAAAGCAGCTGCTGACAGCTTCACAAACAACCCCTGCTGCTGTTGCTCAACACACTCGTGTCCATTTGATGTCTGATGTCTCTGAGACTTTAAAGTCAGTGAGATTTACTGCAGTGCTGCATGTTTCGTCCTGATGATTGTAAGTGTAACGGATCATTAGCCACAGAAACACAACCCGATCAATAAAGTCCTGTTTTGACCGTTCTGGACTCAGTATATTTACTCAAATATGATTTTGACATACTTGTACTTGAGTATTTCCATTTTATGATGCTCCACTACATTTAAGAGGGCAGAGTTACTTTTTACTTCATTACATTTATAGTCACTTATAATCACTGTTACTTAGTTACATAAAAACTATTTAAAACTCCAACATCCTTCAACCTTTACTGCTATTTAATATGGTCATTTTGGTTGTAGTTTCTAATTTAATCAGAGTTTCAAATTTAGTTTAGTAAATTATATGATACTATACTAGGTTAATATTTAATAATAATTAATTATTAGATAACAATTATTTAATAATTATTAATTATTTCTGATAGCCATAATTAACCCGAATGCACCTGTTTCACCTACAATATGATGGATATGATGCAGTACTAACCTACTAATCCAGCTCCCTTTTCTGTTATAGGAATATTTGTTTTCTGCACTTGTCTGATTGCATTTTGATTGATTGATCTTTATGTGAAGCACAGTGTGTCGCACTGTGTGTGAAATGTGCTATTTAAATAATGCTTTGACTTGACTCGACTCTGAGGTGAGAAAGGAGCCGCGGTTTAAACTTCTGTCTTAAAAAATCGTGCACCGTTATTCCCATAATATAAAGTCTCTTGATTTCCCACACGGTGGTCGGACAAACCAGTTCTTTTCCAGCAAACTCGGCCCCCACTCTTCTACTTGTACTTACACTTAAAAATATTCCAAAAAGGTTGCAGCAGAGTATAAAACCCCAAACTTGACTAAAAAATATATGTGGTTTTTCATTCAAAATGATCCATGTGGGCGTTTTGTGATCCCCTGTCAGCAGGATCAGTTTCTTCCAAAACTTGTTACATAAATCATTAAATTTGACCCATTTCTGGTCTGCTGGCTGTGTGATTAAGGTTTGTTAGGTTTAGGCCCAAAAATGATCCAGGGATAAAGAGAGAAAGTGGTTTGGGTTTAAAAAACCACTTGGTTCAAGTCAGCAAAATGTAGTTCAACAAGACCTTCAACAGGGTCCGTTTTGTTCTTATATGTTATATGTTCCCAAACGTGTGTGTTTATTTACCACTGAGCAGATCTGGCACCAGGTAACGTTGCAGCTGAGGAAACCTGAACACAGACATGAACTTTCTCTTGTTTATCAGGTGTTGGTGGAGGTGCAGGTGAGCAGTGAAGTACAGTTTTTAGGTATTTATCCTTTACTTGACTATTTGCATTTTCTTATTTACTTTATAAAATTCAGAGGCATGTATTGTACTTTTATCTTTATTTACTTTACACATTCAGATACAAAAAATAATCAACAAATTAAGTACGATGTATTATCAAAGGTTAAGAAAGATGAGACTTTATTCAGAAATGGGCCATTCTGCACAAAGAGTACTTTTACTTCTGGTACTTTAAGTATATTTTGAATCACTTTTCTACTTTCATTGTAAGGTAAAATGTTGAATGCAGGACAAATCTGATGACTTATATCAGAGACCAAAACTGCACATATTTTCACAAAATATTTTACTCTGGAAAGTTATCTGGTCACAATCACTATGATAATTGTCACTTTTTTAATTCGATTTTTTACTTTTTAATATTCAAATAAACCCCAAAAAATCCCCCCACATTAAATGTATGTTATTATTAAAAATTAATTTGATATTTATTTAAATTATGTATTTATTTATTTTTAAAAATAAAATCAGAAAACAAACCCATGAACCTTAGTGCGCAGAATCCGCGCAGCTTTGTTGCTCTTGAACGCACCGTCGCAAGGAACTCTGGGAAGGGAAAGATGGCGGGACGGTCAAACGCTCCGCTGACGGGCCGAGTTTACAACAAAATAAAGTGTAAATAACAACGTTCATCTCCGCGTTTAACCGCCCGGTACACCGTCGACAGGTCGTCCGGTAACCATGAACCGGGGCCGCGGGGAGTTTGGCCCCCCGTGCGGTCCGCCGGGCTCCCCGCTGCCGCGACACCGGGCCGCCGCGTCCAAACCGAACCGGCTGAGGAGAAGCTTCCGGCAGACTCAGGCCGCGGCGGGGGTCGCGTCTCCGGAGAGCCGGCGGGCAGGTCAGAAACACGGCTTCTCTTCCTGAGGCTTCCCCCTCAGCTTCCGGCCAAACTACATTCAAATTCCTCGCGATTTTAGGTTTTCCTGTATATCCAGGAGATGACCTGCATCACAAAGAATTACTTAATATATTTTATAAAACCACAGTCATCAGTCTTTAATTCGGCATGCAATAAATTCACCACATTGCAGTTAATAAATAGTTTTCCTCTTATCTTTCTGTTGTTTTCAGCCAAAACAAGCCTCGGATGGCACTGGAAGTCAGTTAAATTTAACTGGAATGAAATGCTGCTTAGTGCATTATATGTATAGTGAATTTACCTAAATATCTTAATACATAAATAGATTAAAGTGTGAACGTTTTCCACGGCAAATAAAATATATTAAACTTTAAGACTTTTTAACATGAATCTAACAAGCAGTTGTGTCCTTCAACAAAAGTGCACATGTATGTTGTGTTAAATTCACTAAATTCTTAACTTCAAGTGCAGCTCAGCAGTCAGTATTCAGAATTTACTATTAGACTTGACTGAAGTCAAACAGGCTGAGCTGTGAATGTTGCTGTTTTTGAATCTGGTTCTGAATTAGTTGTTTGCGTTTCTTTCTCCTCCAGATTTTAAGACCCCGACCAGGATCCCCAGGTCCAGAGCTGTGGGAGGTTTCTGTGGAGAGTCTCCACACAATGACTCCGACGTTCAGCAGGACATCATCTGGGACGCCACCTCGCCGTCGCCCAACAGACTCGGTACACTTCAGCCTTCCAGCTGGGATCAGATCTTTGGATTAGTTTCTGCTGTTGGTCGAACAAAACAAGCTGGTTTTGTGCTGCGTCCTGATTCTGTTTGTCTCTTCAGGTAAAAGAGGGAAGAAGCAGCCTGTTGGAGTTGTGGACATCTCAGAGATCGTCAGCAGGATCGCTCCAAAGGTCAGTAACACATCTGGTGGGATCAAATATCGTCCAGAGAAATGAGTGTTTTCACAGTTCGTTACAGCTCAGATCAGTGAAATCAGAGCCAGTCAACAGCATTTATTTACATTCTTGTTGTGTTGTTACTTCGTCTCTCTGAAGCACGGCAGGCCGAAGGTTTCCGAGCCGACGCTGCAGCAGTGGATCGGAGACAGCGCCGCCATTCCCTGCACGCCTGTTCAAGTTCCCAAACCCAAGAAGAAGTCCCCGAGGTGGGTCCAGCAGAACCAGCGAACACTGTGTTTGTTTTTCGTTTTTTTCCGCTTGACGTCTCTCTGCTGTGGTTCTTATGAAACAGAGCTTTCACTGTGGAGACATCATGGAAGAGACGGAGCTCAACTTTAAGTTACTGTAGCTTAAAACTGTGCCTTAGGACCCTGGTTATGTTTTGCACATGTAAACATCTGGTTTTCAGAAACCTGGATATGCTACCTGGAGTACTGTGGCATGTAAACATTACATATTTAAAATGTAGTTTACAGTGTGTGTAAACTGTCCAGTCCTGTGCAGATGTCAGCAGCAGCATCTCAACAGACTGTAACTTTAACCTGCGTCTGTTTGTACCTCTAATGTTAATATAATTAATTCAATAATTAAACCCAACACAGAGACTGCGTGTAACTTTATTGATCATTGAGTCAACGGAGAGAAAATATGGATTTAATCTGAACCTCTTTTTAAATTTGGTCCTTAAATTCTTTTTGTGAATAAACTTAATAATGCAAATGAAAACTAAGATGCCACCATTGTTTGTAAAGGTTATTCTAATGTTTGGGTGGTAACTGAAAGTTATTCCACCCTGCAGGCAGAAGTTCCCTTCATCGAGAATAATTACTAATAATAAAAACATGTAAAGAAGAACAAATGTAGACTTTTGTCCACACAGCAGACTAAATTAAATAAATATTAAACAGATCAAATGAAGCAAAACTAATCTTTTTTACTGTTTCCTATAAATTGTTTTCAAAAATAGTTTTTTTCTTTTTCAATAAATTGTGTTCATAATTTGTGGACCGTAATAGAAAATACATATTTACTTAACGAAAAACAGAAAGAAAGAAAGCAAATAAACATTAACCAGTGATGTTGGAGTGAAAATAAACACTTAAAGAAAAGTGAAGAAATACAGAAAAATGAGGGTTTCCTTCTGTTAAATTTTGATTTTCCTTGAAGCAAAAGAGTCACTAGATTTCAAGCCTTAAGGAAGTTTCCATCCGTGCCGTGTTTCCAGATTTAATCTCATCATTATCGCAGGTCGATAACAGTTTTGTTTTTGTCGCAGGCCGAACGGAGTCGACGACTTGCTGAAACTCGCCAAACAGTTCGACTTCAACATGTTTCATCAGGATGAAGAAGAAGTGGAGGACCTGCACCAGCAGAGTCCGGAGCTCCTGTCGGAGGACTTCTTGGATTTGGAGAACGTTGATGAAAGCGACTTATCGCCTTCGCTTCCTCCACCGGGTGTGAAGGCCGCGGTGGGGACGGATCAACAGATGGAGGACGATTTGGATTTCCTGTTCGATGGACCAACGCAACACGTGAGCGGAGACTTGAGCCAGGTGTTATCAGCTCAGCCGCCACAAGTCAAACCTGCGTCCAGCGTGTCTTCCAGAGAGGCTCCTGGGAAACCGTCTGTGCCCTCACACGGTTCCACTTCTGGTGCTTCCACGACGAACGTTAAAGGCGCTTTGGCAAACGACGAGTTTGAGGATGATTGGGAAAACGACGACTTGCTAAATGACTCTTTAATGCTGGAGATGACACAAAATCCACTGAACTTCACCGCTCCAAAGCACTGTTCAACCCAGAAACCAGCCAGTGAAATGAAATATCCGGTAAAAGTTCCCGGCAGTGGAGGGGTCGGACTCGGCGAATCGGCTGTTTCAAAAGTGGAAAATGTGACACAAAGAACGGCTTTCAAACTGGAGTCTAATCCTGATTTGTCTTTTAAAAGAGTCCAGACGGACACATGGACAAACTCGAAGGTGGATTACAGCTCGAAGAAAGCAGGAACAGACACTCAACAGAACAGGTGTTCGTCCGGTGAAGGTGCTTTAGTCACGGCGGGATCTCAGCGTACCGTGCAAACGTCAAACATGGTGAAGTCAAATCCGCCAAAACCACAATTTCATCAAAGGACTTCTGTTGTTTCTGCTGCCACAGAAACGGCTCAAAGCTTTCCACAAAGACCTGATGTGGTTTCATCCTGCAGCGAGGCACCAGCCGTCTCCGACCTCCTGGACGAGGACCTGTACTCTTTCTTCTCGTCCGACCCGGTTTGGGACGACCCCGCCGACGACGACCTGCTGTGTGAGATGTGTGAAGACCTGGAGAACCAGATCCAGAGCGTTTCCACCAAACAAGCTCTTCCAGCAGGTCCGATCTCGAGCCAGAGAGCAGCTCTGCAGCCGGCCAACAGAACATGGGACAACAGGACCCAACAGGCAGCCAGTCAGAAACCTTTTCCCCAAAAACAAACTCTTCCCCGTGCTTCAGGTAGACCAGCTGGCAGTTCATTGGCTGGCGGTTTTACCTCCAACACCGCCGCAGGTGTACACATGAACACGGTGACGGATTCTTTCAGATCCGCGCAAGCGAAAAACATTTTGGGATCCACGAACAGTCCAACGTGTGTGCAGGGCGGCGGCGTCCAGTCGGTACCGCAGGGAAACACCCGCAAAGACCAGTTCACCTTCAAGAAGCCAAGCAAGCCTGTTTCCACGGTGACCAACACAGGTAAGAGCTCGTCTAGAGCAGCTTCCTCCTCCAGACAGTCTTTAATATCACAGCAGAGTCAGAAGTTGGAACGACCACATCACTGAGTCAGTTCGACGATGTTGTGACCGGATCCATTAACACAACTAATTCTCCCAGTCGCCACAGTTTTCAGCATGAATACAATCACAGGAATACACTTCCTTTAATGTTTATTTGACTTTGAGCCAAAACTAAGTAAAGAAATCAAGCGTCTCCACAGACAAACGTCCTTGTAGCCACAGGGGGGAAGAACTTTGTTTCCCCAGAACTCGTCTTCTCAGGCAGTGTTTGCCCTCAGGCCATGTACTGCAGTGAACAAACTTCTCCGATTTCTAATGTGATACTTGAAGCCGAACAACCATTTGCTCGTGGAGCTTGTTGCCAGCTCTGCACGATATGGAACGTAACCATGTAGACTCAGTTGAGGCGTAAAAAAATGTCCAAAACGTCGGTTTAGCTTCCTGGCGAGTTGAAGAAATCAACACAGCGCACAAACATTAGTAAATTTTAAATTAATTTTGAAATAAATGTACGTTTTGGACGTTTTTTGGATTTAATAACTTAATAATTAGTTCTGCAAGTCAGCGGAGCAACAAACTCCTGCACTTTACACACTTAATAACACGGCCCATAATCTGTTTCACTTGAAAAGTCCTGCGCCTGTATAGCGTGCTGGATAACAAAGACTTTGCCTCTGCAGACACAACACAACTTCAAGACATTTAACCAGTAAATTACACTTTTGTTCTTTTAAGGCCAACAGAAATGCTCAGTTTGAGACAGAATACACAGTTTGCCAGCAAAAATAAAGACAAGTGCGTCTAATAGACAAAAAATTTGGCACCGATTGATCGACCCTAGTCCTAAAACCCGATGAGATTCCTCATCTCATTTTTACTCCCTCTGAACAATACAAACTGTATTATGATTTTCAATAAGTTCTTAAACAATCACAATATTTTCCAGCTGACTAGTTATTGTAAAATAACACAAAATGGTGCCTAATGTTAATGTGTGAGTGTTCTTATTGGCCACCAAGGTTTGTGCGAAATGTTAACTTCCTGTTTGATAAAACTCGGACTACGCACCAAGATACCGACATTTTCAGTTTAAAGTAACAGTAGAAGAAGAGTCACTGTGAGCTGGTTAGATGAAGAGCTGCAACCTCCAGCACGTCAGGAAGGTGAGCAGCTGCTGACGCTACAGGCGTCACCAGACTTATTGCACTGTTACTATGGTTACAAGTAATTTATCACCAGTT
Source organism: Lateolabrax maculatus (assembly GCA_031216445.1). Classification (NCBI taxonomy): domain Eukaryota; kingdom Metazoa; phylum Chordata; class Actinopteri; order Acropomatiformes; family Lateolabracidae; genus Lateolabrax; species Lateolabrax maculatus. Next base: position 1,923,403 of record CM062204.1, on the reverse strand, counting down.
TGGTTAAAGGGACAGTTCACTCCAAAATCCAAAATACACGTTTTTCCTCTTACCTGTAGAGATTTTTAACCAGCTAGATTGTTTTGGTGTGAGTTGCCGAGTTTTGGAAACGTGTGCCTTGTCGCGAGCAGCTTTTACGTAGGAACTACTTTCTTTCTGCGAAACTACACCCACCAACCGTATCACCGCGCAGCAAGAAGCTGCCTCTCGTCCATGAGTCGGTGCACGCTTTCTTCTGCGCGCTGGTACGGTTGGCGGATGTAGTTCGGTACCAGATAGTTCCTACGTGAAACTGCTCACAACAAGGTGTGTGGATTATCGTGAGTAACCGGGTCATGAAAGAGACGTCGCTGTTGAGTTTTTCAAATGTATTTTTTCGGCGCTTTGAGCTTCACAAGCCAAGTGCCGTTTACCTCCATTATTAGAGAGAAGGTCTCCAAAACTCTCCAAAAACTACAGGTAAATACGGGTATATGTATTTGTGTCCCTTTAAAGTTGGACTAATTTGCTTTTATTGGTTAAAGTACAGTGTCGTAGCTTTAGTTTGCAGATGTTGTTTAATTGTGGATTAACAGCCTTCAAATGTTTCACGTCAGAAGTTTTTGTTGGTAAAATCGACTCCGTCTCTTCTGTCTCTGCAGTTCTGGGTAAATGTTCGGCAGCAGAGATCGAGCTGAAGAAGCAGCAAGCGATGGAGAGACGACGACAGCGACTGCAGGCCACACAAAACCTCCGAGCCCCCACCTGACGGGGACGAACAGCGGTGCCTCGCCGCACCGGCCTGAACTTAAATCTCTGAATCAGACAGATTTATTGTACAAATATGTAGTAAAATTAAACTCTAAATTTAATGTAATTTGATGTTTATGTCGTGTTTCTATTCAAGTGTTTTGTTTTTTAAATCAAACTGTCTTTTTAAATCTTTAAAGGGATAGTTCAACATTTTCACTTATTTGCTTTCTTTCCGAGAGCTGCAGTCGGGACGTGGTTAGCCTAGCTTAGCATCAAGACTCATGAAGCCCGCTGATTAACATGTTGCTTCTCATTTGTTTTAATCCGTACACAAAACAGATGTGAAAAAGACAATTTGTGGTTTCAGGAAGAGGGAACTACTTCTTGACAACAGTGTATCCATCCACCCAGTGCGTCTGGAGCAAGATAAGAAACAGCATGTGACTCTTTAGATCTTTAGAGGTGTTGGTTGGTGTATTTTTTAATTTTGGATGGAGCCGGGCCTGTTTCCAGCTCACACACAGACATGACAGAGGTGTCCATCTTCTCACAGAAAGAAAGTAAAGAAATGCATTTCTCAAAATGATGAACTGTCCCTTTAATGCCAGATTATATAACACCAGTTTCAAAGTTTCTAATGCACTACACGTCTGTTTAAGGGGGAGATGATTGGGAGCAGAATCGTTAATTGATCTGTCTGACTCATTAAATATGTCTAAATTAATCAACTACAAATGGAAATCATTTAAAATAATTATAATAAACAATTTGTGTAATTCTGTTTTTCAGGAGGTTGGAAGCAATAAATAATTTAATTTAATTAATTAAGTTTTGAAGTTGTTGGATGGTTTGCTTTAGGCTAGCAGTTTCCCTCTGCTCCCAGTCTTTGTGCTAAGCTAGGCTAACGGCACACTGGGCGGCTTACAAAAGGATTCGCCAGAATGACGGACTGTTCCTTTATGATCAGACTCTTCCTTTAAGATGTTCCGCTCTGTGTTGCTGATGAAAATTTATTTCTTGTTAGTTTTTTTGATCATGAACACGAGGACTCGCTCTTCTAGCCCGACAGTTTATTTTTGTTTATTCACTTTATTTTCTGTAAAGCACTTTAACTGTTTGAAAGTGTTTTACCAATAAAATGTTTATTCTCAATATCATTGTTGTGTGATCCGTTCACGACTTTTTAAAAATTATTATTATTTATTCTTATAAAACAGACACGACCTGAATGAATGTGATGGATGGTATCTGCTTACATGTTATCTGATATAAAAGCTTTATTTCTACAGACCATAATGCAGAAACAGATGCTAAGCGTAATTATTTTTATTCTTTAGTCAGCAATTACTTGATACTGAACGTACTGTACTGATGGTAATTTATTTTTATTATTTATTGTCTCCGTATTCACTCCTAGAATTAGTTGACGATGTATTATGTTAAATATTCTTTGATTAAGTTATTTGTTTAAGAAAGCATTCTTCTGAGAACCTTTACACAGTCATATCGATGCAAAATCCACATAGAGAAAGTATATTTTCATTCCAATATAAATACTATAAATACTATATCGGCTTCCATATCGGTAATCTGTGAGTTTTTACCCTCTAAAATCAGTATCGTATCAAAATTTGTTGAGTGATTTGTATAAAAACTGTGGACGCCACGCGGTTACAGAAGGTGTGAAGACACCAGGTCCATCTCAAGTCCAAATATTCACATCATATGTGCATTGAAAGAGTCACTGGTTATTCTGATCATTCATTCTCTCAATACTCAGACTTTACTTTAAAAAGTCTGACTGAACTGACTTTAACACCCCAAAACTGAGCGTGAGTGAGGTGCGATTGTGTTGCACCTTTAAGTTTCTGTGATACTTTCTGACTCAGATTCAGCTTCTCCACAGCTTTATAATTTAATTAACTATTGAATTTAGTGTAATGCATATTTTATGGTAACGTATAACATAGATGCACCTTCATTTACAGTTTTTTCATTACTTTTTTGTAGCAAATATTGACATTAATTTAACCGTATGTTTTGTGCGTCACTTTTTACAACACATTAAATTTTTTTCTTCTCTTCTACTATATCCATGCACACACACATATATGTGTACATATACTGTATGTGTGTATATATAAACTACATCGAGCATCTTTTTTAAGTTCTATCTGATCTTTTTTATCAATGACAGTGAAGCATCTTTGTGCTGCGTTCAAGTTCTCCTCGTCCTAGCAATTAAAATTATAATAATTATAGTGAATTCATGGTTTAATTGTTAAACTTATCATGTTTTAGAAGTCTGAACCGCTAACAGGAGAAAGTGTTACATTTTTTTCAAGAAAAGTTTGTTTCTTTTACAGCGAAAGTAAAAAAAAAAAGTATTATCCCAAATGTATCAGTGGTGGAGGAAGTATTTAGATCATTTACTTAGAAAGTAACAATATTGCAAAGTAAAAATACTTGGGCAGTAAAAGTACAATGTTTTCTTCTGAAGTGGAGTAGAATATAAAGTAACATACAGTAAAATAAAAATACTGAAGTAATGTACAAGTACCTCAGAATAATAGAAAAGTAACAGTACCTGAGTAAAAGTATTTCTTCTATAAATGAAAGCAGTAAAATAAATATAAAAGTGCCTGAAGCGTCTCAGCCGGTGGGACTCACCTGTCCCCGTGCGGTCAGGTGGTCCGGTCGGGCTCGTCAGGTCTCTTCATTAACAGTCTGGCAGCTGTCTGATGGAGCCGATATCGTCCCGGCAGGTAAACCGAGCCTCGTTATCAGCAGACAGGTGTGTAACTGTAGTCCAGCACGCTGCTGCAAATCACAGGCGCACAGATGGAATCTGCCTCGGTTTAATCACGCTGCCTTTGTCCCAAACGGACTCCAGGATTCACTTTACTCCATTTGTAAAAGGAAATTTCTCTCAAGTTTTTCTTTGCCAAGTAGAAGTAGTTTAAATATAAAGCAGCTCATTTTGGGGATGAAAGTCCTGCATGTCAGAGACGAGTTTGTTGTAGAAAGCAGAGAAACATTTAAACCTATTGACTGTTTATTGAGTTCACTTTCTGCTGATTATTGTTAACCTGGAAGAAGAAATAATCTCACTGGTTGAATTAAACCTCAGGTCAAAGTTCCTGCTGTGTCCCCACTGGATATTACAAACTAATGAGTGTTCACAGTGTGCAGGAGGCTCTGTGAGCATTAAAAACACAGCAAATCAAGGACGTTTAAAAGGGCAGCAGTCTAAAATCAGGGGCCTTTGCATGTGGTTTCACAATGAAAAACAACATTGGAAGTGAAAAATAGATCAAGTAGGAAGGAGAGAAAGGCTGCAGAGCAAATCAGCTGATTACAAAAGAATTCAGGCCGCGCCGACCATCAACCTTCAGTCTACACGAGGAGAGAAAAGTAACGTGCTGGATAAATGGTTGAAAGTAGATAAAGGAAACGTGACAAAACCTGGTGATAAAAACATCCAGAAATAAAACTAACACATTGATTAAGGTCAAATGTAATCATATTATATAAAAACTAAATCAATAAATAACATGCAAAGTGCAGGTTTAAATAAAGAAAGTGCAGTTTTATATACATCTCACATTTCATTCCAAATTTGTGGTCTAAAGGACTTTGGCTTGGAAATAAAAATATTTGCAAATATGCAAATATTAACCAAGAATTTAGTCGATTAAGAATATTCATTCTGGATTGATCTGCTGATTAATCAATTGATCGTTTGGTTTGTTAAAAAAGTGAGAAATGACGTCACAATGTTTGTTTTCGCAGATTTTATTAACTCTTCATATGTTTCGTGTGTAAAAATCTTAGTTCGTAAAGTAACTAAAGCTGTCAGATAAATGTAGTGGGGTTAAAAGTACAATATTTCCCTTTTTTACGACTTTTTAACGTGTATTTACTGCAACCAGCAAAGGAACTACAATTTAAGAGACAAAACAGGAAGTGGGCTAAACAAAAACCGAGGTCAGTTTAGGGTCTGTCGGCTGGACGTGGGCGTCTCCTGCCCCCTGGTGGCCAAAAGTGAAGCAGTGCAGCTTTAACAGACTCACTGTTGAAGTGTTTGGACACGAACAGTCGCTCACACTGCAAAGACCAAACATCCACAGAGATGGAGCTCGTGGTGGGCTGGTTTACACAAATATCACACACACACACACACACACACTCTCCTCTGATAGTGTTAGTGTGCTGGTGACCTGTTTCACGGCCCACCCGACGCCTACAACAACATGGCTGAAAGTGTTTACGGCGGATCGTCTTACCCGCTGCAGCCGACACTTACCTGCAGGTGAAATGAAGTTACCTGAGAGTTACGCTGAACTCTGAATGACCCCCTCACCCCCCCACTCCTCCATTAATTATTCCCGGGCCAATCACGGAGGATAGTGACAGGTGAGAGGACAGCTTGGCGCCCGTCCAGCCGCTGGAAGCTTTTACAGACGACATCCACACTGATAAAGAGCGGGACAGGTTTCACTTTAAAGACGGTTTCTGGCGTCCTCGATACGCCAACGTCACCCGACCAGCAAACGGCAACGACACAAACTAGTACGGGGTCATTTAGGACTCCCCAAAAACACCGGTGATACCAGATAGAAGGCAAAATAAGAGCAATTTAACAAGTAGAAGCAGACACCACGGAGCATTCAAATACTTCTACATTTCAGACTTTCATGTTGGCCCGTGTGAAAATAAATCTGGAGTCCAAATCACAAACAGATGAGCAGGTTTCCACGAGAGGCGGCGGGTTCAGAGTGAAAATGAGGCTTTTAATTGGCAGCGACGGCAACAACTGGCCGACTTCTCCTGCAGCTCGATTAGGAGCTTTAAGGCGGCGCTGATCAGCTGATCTGATGTTTCAACGCAGGGGGCCGAACTATGTGTGGCGGCACAAGATATGAAATATGAAAGTGGAACTAAAGAATGGATCACACAGTTTTAAGTTTCTTCTTCACGATAAAAGCAAGAGGATGACGAAACAACCTTTGGAAATTAAAACTATGACAAAATAAAAACTGGACCAAAGGAACTAATAACTGCTTTAATTATTCTAATATCCGTCTGCTTTGAACTACAACTAATCTTAGACTTTGTTTCTAAGATAACAAACAAAAAAGCTGTTCAGACTTCTCGGATAATCGGAAAAATAACAAAAAATAAATCATTTGCACGTGTTTAAGTTTACAGTTTAATGTGTTGGTTCTTGTTTTATATTTTCTTTTCTTAATATGTTAAAATGATTATCTCTCAATGTGATAACATGAAATATGTCTTTATATGTATAATATACTATAACATTAGAAATTAAAACTCACCAGGACTGAGAAGAGGATTTATGTTGTTTGTCAACCATCTGAATCTTTCTCTAAATGTTCTCTAAAGGAATATTATTGCATTAATCTGACGTTTTAGCTGCTTTTCCCAAACTAAAGACACAGTAGGGCTCTGTGATGACCCAAATCTCATATCGCGATAACAACACATACGATACGATATACCACATTTTCTGTAAATTGAATTAATGAATAGTTTATATAAAATGGCCACATGGAAAAGCCTATCACGTCTCTCTCTTCACCGGCCCTCTCGCACTCACTGGTCAGCGACTGGTCGGACTCTTGTGGCATCCATGAGGGAGATCGTAAATTTGCGACACTATGAAATAAACCACAGAGCATAATATGAAACGATAGACGTTTCTCAGTTGTCACACGGTATTTATCGTTGTATCGCACAATTTCTGCGCGTTTCCATCCACTAGAGTCACGTGATTATCAGGAGTTGGTTAAAGGTGCTCCAGTCGAACCTCAGACGATGACAAAAAATGTAGAAAACATGATGGAAATCAGACATTTCTGTTAGTTTCATGTATTAATGTGAGGAAGGTTACAATTATATATGTTATAATATGAGAAAAATATTAACATACGTGTTATATATGAATAATAAATACAAAAAGTGGATTCTAAATGTTTTTTTATTAGACAAACAATTACAAGTATTTAAAATGTGATAAAAACTAACAGATTTAAACTAAATCAGATGACAAAAAACATCTCTAATATCTCATCCTCCAATAACGTTTTTTTACTAAAAATTGTGACTTTATTGTAAAATTATGAAAAACTTTACCATAATTTAACATGAGTTATAATTATATATATATTTCTATTCAGATTTTAGTTCACAGTTATTAAAGGATAATTTTCATAGTAACTTCCTGTCTCTGAAGTCAAAGCTGCTGACGTCACATTTGGAAACACTATATGGCCAAAAGTCTGTGGACATCAGAAAATGAAACTCGTAGGTGATAGTTGAACCTTTTATTTTAAAACCACGGCTTTGATCTTATTTATCTCTTTATGGATCTGTGGTCGACTTCTTTTTGTTACAAGTCGACCAAAATAAAACATGAAAAATATTTTGAGGTTAAAAAAGTTTAACAAAATGAACAAAAGAAAATGGAAATTGGATAAAGAAATGTAATTTATGTTGTTTTTGTCTCCCCTTTTAAGATTTTTGTTCAATTTCATAATAATTTGACAAACAATGAAAAGTGGAGAAATAAAACAAAGTCATCTTTGGAAGAAGTAAAAGTTTTTTATTTATCCACTACAGAATATACCCAGTTATTCATTTACCTTTATTTCTTTCAAGCTTCTTCCTGTTGTTGTCTCCTTTTTCAAAAACAAAAAGGTGTCCACATACTTTTGGCCACATAGCGTGTGTCTCCACATGTGGCCTCACACCGACGCCTGCTGGTGGGAACAGAGCAGTTTACATCTGAGGCTTTCAGCTCACAGAAGCAGTGATGGAGGAAGTATTCAGTTCCTTTACTGCAGTACAAGTACTGATACACACTGTAAATACTGTTACAGTAAAAGTCCTGCAGTGAAACTGTTCCTCAGTAAAAGTCTGTGAGTATAATCAGTAACATGTAGTTAAAGTATTTCCACAGTAAAATGTCCCTGTGCCTGTTGTACTATTATATATTCTATCATTAGATTATTATTCCTCATCATTCATGGAAAAGCAGGATTTTACTGTTGGAGCTCATTTTGAACTGTTTTGTATCGGACTGCAGCTGATGATTATTTTCATTCTGGATCCATCTGCTGATTATTTTCTCCATTGATCCATTGATCGTTTGCTTTGTAACAATAGTGAAAATAGTGAGAAATGGCGTCACGATGAGCCAGAGCCCAAAGTGACACCTTCACAATGCTTGTTGTGTCCAACCAACAGTCCAAAGCTCAACATTATTAAAACACATTCACATGATTCAAATCATTCAAAGGAAAAGCAGCAAATCTTCACATCTGAGAAGCTGCAGCCAGGAGATGATTTTACAGGAAAAATTAAAAATGATTATCAAAATAGTCTAAAATAAATTTTGTCAATCGATTTATTAGTTAATCGGCTGATCATTTTAGCTATATTGTAATAAAACATTTTATAAACTCTTCATGTTTTGTGTATAAAAATCTTAACTAGTAAAGAATAAAGCTGTCAGATAAATTTTGTTAAAAGTACAATATTTCCCTCTGAAACATGGTGGAGTAAAAGTAAAGTACAAGTACCTCAGATTTGTACTTCTGCAAAAACATTTTCACTGTCTGAAATCTTTTACTGTCAGACTTTCTTCCTCAGTCATGACAGGACTGTACTTTCAACATTAAATACGGTTTCCTCAATAACTTTAAAAGCAAAACTATGAACTGTTAAAAAAAGCCATTTCATTTCGTTATCTGATCATAAACGACATGATTTGTAGTTAAATAACATTTAGAAATGAGACTCCGTTCACAGCGTCTGTAACAACTTTCAAACACTTTATTTCTCATTTTTCCATGAATGAAGTTTCAGTGATGCAGCAGAGATGAAAACAGGAGTAAAAATCTAAGACTGAATCCATGCGGCCTCCGTCACAAACATCCCTTTAACCCAACAGAAGACATTTCAGCACCGACCTGAAATCAAACAAGCGGGAAGCTTCGACACCGACTGTTTATAACAAAGAAATCATCAACCAAAGAAAAAGAACGTGAAGAAGAAACAAACACAGAGCGAGTGGCGGGCGACTAAAACACCTTTATGATTATAGTTTTCTTTTTTTTTGTCATTTCCATGTTTAAACCTTTTATTGGCAACATCCACGTGCTTGAAATGTTTTATTTATCACCATTATTAACATGTAAACACAACACGGTCTCACTGAATTTCATGAAATGAGCCGAAACTCTGAAATGCAAAAGTAATTAAATACAAGACAAATTATGTTAAGATTACTTATCCTCACCATGAAATACATAATCTGATAATAACACAACCCCGACACCATTTTCACATGTTTAAAAACTATTACAGCTAAATAAACAATCTTGTTTAAGGGTTAAAGTTCTATTGATCTAATCTATTTCACATGATTTCTAACTATTAAACATGCACCAAAAGCTGCAGATTCTCTATTTTACTGTATAAAAATTCAAATATGCGAGTGGTCAAACTTAACCAGTAATACTATCACATACTCCTCGTGTCACGTAGCATGCACAGAATAGATTATTTGCATCTGCAAGACATTTCGCTCATTTCATTAAATTTTGAGACCAGTCCGGTAAACTCGAGCTTTGAAAAAAGAGCTTTAAAGAGCTTTTAATAAAACCTGATCTACATGCAAACAGCAACGGGCAGAAGAAGAAGAGGAGATCAGATCACACGTCATGCAAACACATCACAAGTCGTCCGTTTCAGGTAGAAAAGTCTTTTGCAGCGCGTCAGTAAATAAACCGTTCAGTCCGGCAGCGAGTACAGCAGCTTTTAGCGGTTTGGCGGCCATTTTGTTGTTCTCCTCCTCAGCTTTGCCTCTTCCCAAAGAGAGTTGGAATATAAAGACGTGAATGTCCGAAGCAGAGGAGCTGCAAACACACAGATTCAGCTGACTACAGAACATTCTGTGTTTGGTCTCACAAAAATCATTCGCAGTCTCGTCTCTGCTTGTTTATTCTGACGTACCTCTACAGATGAAGCTCGATTCTCTTTCCAAACTATTTTACTTTACAGGTGTAAAAACACGTACAGAACTATTAAAAACTAAAAATCGAGATGAGTCTTTCCGACCAGAAGGAGTCCTGCATGTTGTTCAACGATCGGAGGCTTTACAGTTTGTAATGCGTCATCAAGCAAACGTGTAAATACGTGTGGGAATTATCTGATTTCTGATTATTTCTGCATGTTTCTCCAATTTAATTTTCTTTAAATGTGCAAAAAATAAATAAATAAAACCGTTTTTTTCTAGGCTGAATGCAAACAGCAACATCTCCGATCTTATTCTGCGAAGCTGAGAGATTTATGCGCGTTTGTTTGGGCGCGAGAGTCTGTTCGGTCTGCAGCAAATCTAGGAACATGCACGTGAAGTCGAAGTTATCGTAATTACCAGTTTCCGACCTTTAACTAATGTTCACGTCAACGTGTAAAGTCTAAGTTTATCCAAAAAAAGCAAACAAGTATGGATGTTCATGTAAGCCAAAGTCTGTCGTTTAAAAACATGCAGTGCCCCTTTATTTCTGACCAAATTTAGCCAAACACGATTGTAAAATGAAGCTGTTCTTTAAGTGTAAATAATGCAACACTCCAGTAAGATAAATGCATTCAATAATACAATTACATCTCTAAAATAAAGACAGATTTTACCTGTAATTCAACTGCATGTCAATAAATTCTCATTGGCACTTCATGCTCTGTTTGTGTTCTGAAATCAAGTAACATCACCGTTAACTACACTAAAGTTTACGCTCTGTAAGATAGACTTTCTTTGATTCTCAAAAAGAAAAAAAATGACACCAAAATAAATATAAAAAAACCCACATACCTCGAAAAACCAGTAAAACATACAGAACACATACACACTCACACACACACACACACACACTCACACACACACACTCCAGCTTTCCTCCACCAAACTGAAACCGTCGCTCTGCGTTAAAAAGCCGTCCGTCAGCTTTTCAAGTGCGACGCCGAGTCACTGAGAGTTCCTGTTCAATAATACTTGGTGAAAGTTTGGCTTCAGAAGGCTCGGGGGGAGGGAGGGGGAGGGAGGAGGAGGAGGGGTGAGGGAGGAAGAGGAGGGGGAGGTGTGTGGGGGGGGTTCACAGAGAAAATACTTCCGTTGAAAACAGACAGAGCGTTTTGCTGGACGACGTCTTCAAGCAGATCTTCAGTAAATGGAGGGAAAAACTAGAAGTTGTCAGACGTCCACCACCATCTTTTTGTGAATGTCCAATCCACCGACGACCTGGAGGAGACAACAGGAAGTGAGCTCGTCATTTACACCACAGGTCACATCATGTCTCGTTCACGTGTGTAACGTCTGATGAAAGGCAGAAGCACCTGAACCAATACTGATTGACGAGTATTGACTGCAGCGAACTTTTGTCCAGACGTTCATGACGTCCAGAGGAAGAATCCTCAGACTTTTCCCCTCGAGGTTCACGTTTGTGCTTTTGAGTTTTTGATCTCAACAACTGTTGTAAAAGATGAATTTCAGTGGTGGAAAGTAACGACGTACATTTTCTGCAGCTTTTACTGCACTGCTTTAATCTGACAGCTTCAGTCACTCTTCATACTAAGATTTCAAATTAATACCTGCTGGTTAGTTTATGAAAATATAATGCAGTGTTACAGATTACTACTGCATCGTGCATCAGTGATAATAACACTCACAGGAGTTATTATTCATAATGAATACTTCTGATGTTTTAAGTACATTTTACTGCTGATACGTTTGTACTTTTCCTTCAGTATGGTCTTGGATGCAGGACTTTTACTTGTGAAGTATTTTTGTGTTGCTATTTTTACTTAAATTAAAGATCTGGATAGTGTTTCCACCACTGATGAGTTATAATAACTGATGATCCTCAGAAATGATTTTACAGCTCTGGAAAGTTACCACAGCAGCAACTACTTCATCGTAAACAGAAATAATCAGTTCACATTACAAAGTAATCTAATGGCTGAAATCAGCCTTAGTTTGGTTTATATTAACAACCAAATAATTCAGCATTATGTGAGACATGTCAAACCCTGTGAGAATCATCACCATCATCACCAACTCTGCAGCTCTACAGAGCTTTTCAGCCTCTTTTAGCTCATTGTTTTGGTTTCACTGTAATTGCCGCCATGTTTCCAGCTGGAGCTGCTTTCAGGAAGAAGAGGCTTAAACTGCAGAAACACTTTTATTATAAAGAGCAGATTTATTGTGAGACCTTGGTCTTTCTACTCCAGTGTTGCTCCAGTTTTGACCTCTTCAGACTATCTCCTTTGGAAGTAGGTGAAGTTGAGACAGAAATCTCAACTCGGGATCTTTCAGCTGTGTTTTTCAGTCTTAATTCTCTCTGGTTGGCACACAGCAGTACTCACCGCACAGAACTCTTCGAAGGATATCCTGCCGTCGCCATCTTTGTCTGCGTTGATGATGGTTTTGTCGACGATCTGTTGAAGCTGGGTGTCCTTCAGGTTGTTGCCCACCATCATCTTGAGGACCTGGAAGAGCTCCCCGTTGGATATGTAGCCGTCTTTGTCCATGTCGTAGATCCTGAAGGCGACTGAGGTCAAAGAGGCGACATGCAGGAATGAGGTCAGCGTTTATTCACAAGGTTTGTTTGGGTCAAAGCTGCTGATGTTCGTCGACAGAGAAGTTCGCCTCATGATACATATAGACGACGCTAAAGACGCAACACGTGCATTTCAAAGGGCAACAGAAACTGTTCTGGCCTTCATCTACACAAATATGCAACAATGTGCGATATAAATCATGTTGCAATGTAATTTAAAGGATGAACCAGCCTTTGCTGCAATCTAGATGTCGAAATGTTTTACGCCTAAATTATCGAATTTTATAAAATGTAGCAAAAACTTACTGCCACAGTGAATTGAATGTTATTTTAAGTTATGTGTAGTTTACATTAGATTTAATTTGTCTTCATACATAACTGAGTTTAATAATCATAAAGAGGCACCAGAGATGTGAAGGAAACTGGTGGATGTTGGACACTTACAGCGCAGCTTCTGCTCCTTGTCACCTTTGACGCTGAACTGGGAGACTCCTTCGATGAACTCTGCAGAAGAAGAAGAAAACATCATCAGGTAAAACTGCAGTTAAGATAATAAACATGTTACAACATAATAAATGTAATTGGTCTACAGAGATATTGGACCAGTGTACATCTGAGCAGGGAAAGAACTGGTACAAATTACCTCTCGAAAAGGACTTTAATTAAGAAAGTACGTTTTTAAAGAAAAATCTAATTTTGGAAAAGGTATTAAATTGTAGATAATGAAACAAATCTGATCATATCTGTTTAAAAAAAATGCTGGAGAAATTCAGAGAGAAATGGGTAACAGCTTTCCATTTTCTGCTACTTTATACTCCACTACATTTATCTAGTTACTTTTCAGATTAAGATTTTACATATTCCAACATTATGATAATTCCACAGATTTAAAATGTTATAATAAGGGCTGCTTTACAAAGTATTTAGCGGTATCTATCAGTTCAGGAAAATCTGATATGTGATGGAAAAGTGCGAAAAGGGTTTTAGAATTAAACTGTAAACCGACGTGTGAGAGACGACAGACATCAGCCGACATGGACACGGTTTAATTTGTAGAAATCACAAAGTTGATCTTTATAATCTTAACAGGTACAATTCACAGATGCTTTAACCAAAATGGACTGCATTTATATAGCTTTAAGATTTATACATTGTGTGTGTCTAGCCCAAATTCATTTGTTTCTCAGCTTTCCGCACAGGTCTTCATGCATTAGATGGAATTTTGAATTTGTTCAGTAAAATTAATTCAGATAAACTATAGTATGGACTGTGAGATTTTGCCTGAATGTTAATATTGTGGTAACTTTCAATTTCAACTTTCTGGTATTTTATTTGCTGTGCTTTTATTTGTGTCAAACTTTATTCTTTGACTGAGAGAGCCGTGCAAGAAGTGTTTATACTATAATACACATCACCCATCCCCCAATTTCTCTAATAAATTATTCATAATTTTGGCACAGAATTCATTTGGTGGGATGAAATGTCAGTATTGTTTGTGGATGTGCTGTTCATTACAATTTTATGTGCTGATGAATTCCTTCATGTTTACACACTATAAACATACAGTATTTAAATAAATTCAGGGGCAGCAGATTAACATCCCATATCTTTAATGCCAATAGTAAAAACATTCACAAGGAGAAAAAGTTTAAGTTGAAGAAGAGAAGTATCAAAGTGAGGAGGGAAACTGCCTGATTCCTGATTTATTTACCTTTAAAGTCGACTTCGCCATTTCCATCGGTGTCAAATATGTCGATAACTCGCTGCACGAGAGGATTCTGCTGGAGCTCAGGTAAGGACATGAACTCCTCCACACTCAGGGACCCGGAGTTATCTAGGTCGAGTTTCTTAAATCTCTTTCCTAGCCTCTTAATCTCATCAGCATCAACTGAAACAGAGAGAGAGAGGGAGAGAGAGAGTGTTATTAACAGACAGACAGAGAGAGAGAGAGAACGACTGGAACAAACAAAGTTTCAGCGTCACACAAGGAGATTATTTGGACAAATGTTTGTGAGTTTGGGCGACACTTCTACCGGTGAACTCCTGGACACAGTGTTTAAAAACACCTGTCGTCCACCTGCGTCTGACATCCTTCCTGTGCTGCCTGTAGAAACCAATTCCCCCGAACAACACGACCAAACTCACCTGGTTTCTTGTTCCTACTGGCCATGGTTGTTCAGAGCTGCTGGTCTGCACCAGTTAAGCTGAACCTTGTGCTACCGGACCTCCTGGTGCGGCGCTCTAAGCCTTAACACCGGGGTCATGTGACGCCTCTTTCAACACTAATCACTCTGCTGATCGCCATAGAGGAGCATATTGTGTTGGTAACCCGGTAGTTCATAGAGATCGTTTACCCTGTCCTTTCAAATAATCAAAACTATGACATCTATAAAATGACAAAAATGTAATAACGAAACTTCTTAAATCGTAAATTTAAAAAGATGGTAAAAATCTTTTCACCAATACAGACGGTTTGAAGTTTTGTTAAAACTAGGAATAACAGTGCCTTTTTCTTATTTTCATCAATTGTTTTCTGCAGTTCTTCTTCTTTCAGGTAGCAAGACTGACAATTACAGTAACTCTAGTTCTGTACGTTGTAACTTAATGTTTCAAGCCTAATTTCATTACTGACAACAAATGGTATCGTAGATCATCCAACAATGATTGGTTTGCAAATACAGAAAAACATCAACTGTGAACATTTCTCGAGGCCTGACAGCCTTCCTCATGTCTGCCCACTTCTGCATGACTCCCTGCTTCCATTTAAACCACTAACTGGTGTTATGACACTGAACGACCACTAGATGGATCACGACACAAAGGAACGATGAGCCCAGATTTACTGTACTGCTGCCAGGCCGAGCACCAAACACTCCTGATACATGTGAGTGAACACACCGTCTGTCATGTTCAGGATAATCGCTGATGATGGCCAAGGATACAACTAACAGCCTCAGATATGTTTCTGCAGGAGGAGACACCTTCTCCTCAGTCTTCACCAGTTTCCAAAGAAAATCTTCTCTTGTTTTAACACAGTAGTAACCTTTGCTCCATATTAATCCGAGAGAACCTGGTGTTTCCCAATCACTGTGTAAATCAGAGGGAGGAAAACAAAACCCAACCAACAGAGCTGCAGTAAGAGGTGGAGCAACAGTGGAGAGAGCAGAGCTTCAACGTCACACTCCAGAAATGAAAGTGAAGTGAGTCAGAGTGGCAGCCACGCAGCGGTCCAGACAAGTCTCTGTTTCTCTCTACAAGAAGATTCAAACTGAGTTCATCAGGTCTTTCTCAACAACACAGCAGAGTCTGACAAACACTGGTGAGTACAGCTGATAATATTTACAGTCTCAACAACCAGGATTAACACAAAACTTCAGATCTACTCAGGCAGGAAGTTCCACTCTTTTCATTTCATACCTGTGAAGGTTAAAATATAACTATGGCTGTTTGTCCACAGGCCCACTATACAGCAGCCCACTTTAATAGCTTTAAACAGTCTCTGTGTCAGTTCTCAGGACTTTAGGAACTTGTAACTGAATCTCTGTGGTTCTGAGTTTAGGTTCACTCCTACTTTCCTGGAATTATTTCTGTTTACTGATCGCTTCATACAGCCATACTGCATTTTATTTTCCCCAGCTGTTTCACATTAAAAGCTTTCCACCAGATAACCATTGGGAGGCTTTTAATGTGAAGCAGCTGGAGGAAAAGAAATGTGTTTCTCATTAAGTAAGCAGAGCTTTATTCGCAGTGCTATTTTTCAATAAAACCACAGCACATACAACGACTACAATGACAAATGACTTCACCCAATATGTTACACATTGAACAACAGAAATCACACTTGCTTCTTTTTAAACACATAATTAAAACTGTATTCTAAATTAAATGTTTTTTTTTTCTTTTCGTTCACACTGTGTGTAGCAATGGCTGCTGCCAACTATCTGCTGTGTGAAGATCAGTTCCTGTGCTCCATCTGTCTGGATGTGTTCACTGATCCTGTCACCACATCATGTGGACACAACTTCTGCAAAAACTGCATCACTGAACACTGGAATACTAATGACCAGTACCTGTGTCCCATGTGTAAAAAGGTTTTCAACACAAGACCTGAGCTGCAGGTCAACACTTTTGTCTCTGAGATGGTTGCTCAGTTCAGACAGTCGGCTCAACAGGAAGTCAGCAGCAGCAGCTCAGAGCAACAAGTGTCCAAACCAGGAGAAGTTCCCTGTGACGTCTGCACTGGAACCAAACTGAAGGCCCTGAAGTCCTGCCTGGTGTGTCTGGTCTCCTACTGTGAGACTCACCTGGAGCCTCATCTGACAGCTTCAGGTCTGAAAAGACATCAGCTGATCGACCCTGTGGAGAACCTGGAGGACAGGATGTGTACGAAGCACGATAAACCTCTGGAGCTGTTCTGTAAGACCGACCAGACATGTGTCTGCATGCTCTGCCCTGTTTTAGACCACAAGACACATGATGTTGTTCCTCTAAAAGACGGATATGAAGGAAAGAAGGCAGAGCTGGGGAAGACAGAGGCTGAAATTCAGCAGATGATCCAGAAGAGACGACTGAAGATTCAGGAGATCAAACACTCGGTCGACCTCGGTAAGGAAGATGCAGACAGAGAGATAGCAGAAGGTGTTCAGGTCTTCACTTCTCTGAAGGAGTCTGTTGAAAGAGGCCAGGCCAATCTCATCAACACGATCAAAGAGAAGCAGAAAACAACAGAAAAACAGGCCGAAGCTTTCATCACAGAGCTGGAACAGGAAATCTCTGAGCTGATGAGGAGGAGGACTGAAGTGGAGCATCTCTCACGGTCTGAAGACCACCTCCATCTTCTCCAGAGTGTCCAGTCCCTAAACACCAACCACCCAGCACCCACCAAGGACTGGACAGAGGTCAGCGTCCCTCCACCATCATATGAGGGGACTGTGGTGAGAGCTGTGGCTCAGCTGGAGGAGACACTACGTAAAGATATAAAGAAGCTGCTCCCTGAGGCTGAGCTGAAGAGGGTCCAGCTGTATGCAGTGGATGTGAATCTTGATCCTGATACAGCATATCCTGAACTCATCCTGTCTGATGATGGGAAACAAGTACGTCTTGGAAAGGTAAAGAAAAATCTCCCAAACAACCTAGAGAGATTTTCTAAATGTACTTGCGTTTTAGCAAAGCAGAGTTTGTCTTCAGGCAGATTTTACTTTGAGGTTCAGGTTAAAGGAAAGACTGAATGGGATATAGGAGTGGCCAGAGAGTCGATCTACAGGAAGGGAGACATCACACTGAGTCCTGATGATGGTTACTGGACTATATGGTTGAGAAATAGAAATAAGTATGAAGCTCTTGATGACCCTTCAGTTCGTCTCTCTCTGAAGTCTCAGCCTCAGAAGGTGGGGGTGTTTGTGGATCATGAGGAGGGTCTGGTCTCCTTTTATGATGTAGATGCTGCAGCTCTTATCTACTCCTTTACTGGCTGTTCCTTCACTGGGAAACTCTTCCCATTCTTCAGTCCTGGTCTGAGTTATGGTGGTAAAAACTCTGCACCTCTGATCATCTCTCCTATCAATTACACTGAGTAGACGAATAACTCATATTCCATGTATTGATATATTTTTATTTAAGGGGAACAAAGGTAAATATTTAGTGGCAATACTGTGTAGTTTACATCTTATTTTCTAGAGAATCCGTTTATTTTATTTTCAGTTCGAGAAGAAATCAATGTTTCTAAAGACACCAAATGTCAAGCTGAAGTTTGAGTAAATTTGCTAACAATACTGCAAAATATCTCAATTTCTATTTGACGTGCAGCCACGGAAAACTTATTGCTGAATATTTCATTGTGTCATTAAGTTTAATTTAACAGTAAGGCTTATTACATGCCTTTAGTTTATACAGAATACAATATGTGTCATTGTTACACAGGGCATAAAAAGTTAATGGACAAAAATTAATTAAAATAATAGATGCTAACAGAATTTTCTGTTTTCTGTGAAAAGAGGTTTGGTTAATTACTGGATACTTTGGCTAATTTTTGAGTTGTTTTGTGAATACTAGTGAGATGGATCATTGGTCAAAGAAATCTGTAAATCTGTGATTGTAAAATAAAAACTAAAATAAACTTGTTGTTAAACACAAGGCCTGAGTAGGTAGTGATTTGAGCATCAAACACTGAACTGAAAATACTGGTTTACACATAAACTGTATATTGCCAAGAACAATGAAAACTACTATATACAGAGAAATGATTGTGACTTAAAAAAACATTAAATAGCTATGTATGCCAACCATAAATAATATGAAAAGGTTGAATGGAGTTTGATTTCATGAAAAATCTTCAATTTATAACTGTTTGACTTCAGCCCGACCATATGTTTCCTGCAGTTTTACTCTATTCCATAAAAAGATTTTTTACCTTTGTGATATGTTGAGTAAAATCAACACAATATCCTACATTTAAATAATTTACATTGGCACAACCTAAACTTACCTTTCTCCTTGGCAGGCTTCAGGGTGTGTATGGGAGAAATAGCTAGGACAAATATGATGAGGGTCATATGACTGACATAGGTAGGCAAAATGCCAAGACTACTCCTCTTCCCAGATTCTCATATTAAAGTCATACATAACCATAAACTTGCTTATAAAAAAGTATTAAAATATGGATTACCATTCAACACAGAGTACAAGTCCTGATAGAGCAATCAAAAGCTGTGGAACAAGAGAAGTAATGGACTTTGAGAGGAGGTTACTGTGTCAAACTGCAGTTTTCAAGTTAAACAAAATGATCTTTTCAAGTGGCGTAGACTCTTACACTGTCACCTGGCATGATAGTTATACTCCACAGCCTGATGTTAATGTCAATACAGCCTTCAGCTACGTTCATTCATGATGCAAAACACAACATGTGGTTAACTTCATCTTCATCAGCAGTCACTATACAGTATTTACTCATCTTAATATCTCCCTAGAAACAAATAACCAACAGTCTCTCCATATGTGTACACACACACACACACACACATATATACACATAAACCCACAGATATTTATTTTCAATTCCATAAGAAATCACTGTTTCTAAAGACACCAAATATATCAAGCTGAAGTTTGAGGAAATTTGCAAAAGAAATGTTGCAAAAAAATATGTTAAAAAAAGTGTGTTTGATATGCAGCCACAGAAAATATATTGCTGAATACTTCCCTGTGTGATAAAACCTCATTTAAGAGTAAGAGTACCTGCGTGCACTCTGACCGGTCTTCATTGCGCATGACCCGAGTGTAGCCAGCAATAAGTTACTGCATCAAACTCAATTTTCAATAACATTTCCCAACACTAACATGCTAACTTGACAGCTGTGAGTACTAACAATAGACAAGTTTGTTGTTTACGGTATACGTATACAGTTAGTGATGACAACTATACACCGTGCTCCTCTCCACAACCCTCTCTTACACAGACATGCTGTATATAAATAATACATATTTTATGTATATATGTATATGTGAGAGCATTGGGGAGAGGAGCACGGTGCATCGTTGTTTATGTACATTGTTGCAATATATGGCTCTGCTCTCGCGTACACTCGTCCTCCAGCCGTAGTCTGGCAGCAAGCGTTCATGTGTTTTGGGGGAGTGGCTGTGGAGGGAGGCCTGAAGGGAGGGGTGGGATATTTTTCAGTTGGATACTTTCAAAATCTAGCTTCTCTTGATGGTTTTTCCAAAGTACTTCACCTTTTATTACTGGTTACTTTGGCCATTTTTTATTTGTTTTGTGAAAACTGGTCAGATGGCTTATTAGATTAGATTAAATTAGATTTAAACTTTATTGTCATTACACATGTACAAGTACAGAGCAATGAAATGCAGTTTAGCATCTAACCAGAAGTGCAATAGCAGTAAGTACCAATATACAGATAATAATTAAGTATTTTACAGATAATAAGTTAGCGTTCCAAGTGGAACTGTAATATATAAGTACGGAATGTACAGATTGATTGATTGATTGAGGTAATATGTACATGTTATACAGGTTGATTTGTGCTTTAAATCTAGGTAAACTATAAGCAGGAACTATAAACATAATTTACAAAAGGCAAATGGGCATATGATAAGTTAGGTAATACAGATTGAGTGAACGTTAAATAGTGCATAATAATAAACAGTAGCTGCCTAACGTTGCTAGAATGTTCAGTACATAGTTTTCAGTGCAATGATGAGTCCAAGAACTCTGCAAATATGTGATTGTAAAATAAAAACTGTAAAATAAACTAATAGTTGAACACAAGCCCTGAGTAAGCAGTGACTTGAGCACCAAAACACTAAAAAAAATAAAAGTCTGGTTTACATATGAGTTGTATTTCATCAAGAACAATACAAACTACGATATACAGAGAGTTAATTAATTGATTTAAATACATGAAATAGCTATTTATGCCAACCATAAATAGCATAATAAACCCATCATTAATAAATGTTGTAGAATTGGTGCTTGATCTCTATGAAATAACTATCTAATGCAATTCAAATAGGTAAATAACATAAAACCTCAGTGCTGAGTTCCTATTTGTTATTTTGCTGGTTGCACAACAGTAACAACAGCAACAAGCGTCCATGTAAACCACTAACTGGTGTTACGGCACAGAGCGACCACTAGATGGACCACAACACACAGGAACAACAAGAATGCAGTCACTGTACTATTAACTCAACAATGATGTATGTGGAGATTCTTGCTCCTCCACTTCTCACAAGGTGCCTACATAGCTCAGTGCTTCCCCTAAAGAAAATAAACTCAAATGTAAGTTAGGTACAGTACTGCCTTCACGTCATGTTAAGCCGGAGAAAACCCTTCTGTGTCACTAAAACCATGAGGAAGACAAAATCTCACCAACAGAGCTGCATTAAGAGGCGAAGCAACACTGGAGACACATTTTGCAGATGTGTGTGGTATTTCTCTCATTGTGTTCAATAAACTAAACTATTGTGTTAAAAGTGAAACTCAGGCACCCTAAAGTTTCATCACACATACTAAAGATAAGCAACACCTTTTCACACCTTACTCCTCCCACCTGTTAAGTATAGTACCACCTTTGCTCCATATTAATCCGAGAAAACCTGGTGTTTCCCAATCACTGTGTAAATCAGAGGGAGGAAACAAAACCCAACCAACAGAGCTGCAGTAAGAGGTGGAGCAACAGTGGAGAGAGCAGAGCTTCAACGTCACACTCCAGAAATGAAAGTGAAGTTAGTCAGAGTGGCAGCCACGCAGCGGTCCAGACAAGTCTCTGTTTCTCTCTACAAGAAGATTCAAACTGAGTTCATCAGGTCTTTCTCAACAACACAGCACAGTCTGACAAACACTGGTGAGTACAGCTGATAATATTTACAGTCTCAACAACCAGGATTAACACAAAACTTCAGATCTACTCAGGCAGGAAGTTCCACTCTTTTCATTTCATACCTGTGAAGGTTAAAATATAACTATGGCTGTTTGTCCACAGGCCCACTATACAGCAGCCCACTTTAATAGCTTTAAACAGTCTCTGTGTCAGTTCTCAGGACTTTAGGAACTTGTAACTGAATCTCTGTGGTTTGGAGTTTAGGTTCACTCCTACTTTCCTGGAATTATTTCTGTTTACTGATCATGCTTCATACAGCCATACTGCGTTATATTTCCTCTTTCTTCCTCACATTAAAAGCTTTCCACAAGCAAGCTAGCGGTAGGAAAATAAATGTGAAGAAGCAAGAGGAAATGCAATGTGTTTTGACATTGCACTGAGTAAGCAGAGCTTTGCTGCTTCAACAAAAATGTTTAAAAAACATGATAAGACACATTGGATGCTATTTTGCCAACAGGGCTTAAATGGTCACCATCGTTTCAAGTATCCCCATTCATATGAAAACACAGCAAATATAAATCATTTTTTTTATGCAGGAAAATAAAACTGTATTCTGAATTTTTATATTTACTTTCCCACTGTGTGTAGCAATGGCTGCTGCAAACTATCTGCTGTCTGAAGATCAGTTCCTGTGCTCCATCTGTCTGGATGTGTTCACTGATCCTGTCACCACATCATGTGGACACAACTTCTGCAAAAACTGCATCACTGAACACTGGAATACTAATGACCAGTACCTGTGTCCCATGTGTAAAGACTCTTTCACCCCAAGGCCGCACTTGAGGGTCAACACTTTGCTCTCTGAGATGGTTGCTCAGTTCAGACAGTCGGCTCAACAGGAAGTCAGCAGCAGCAGCTCAGAGCAACAAGTGTCCAAACCAGGAGAAGTTCCCTGTGACGTCTGCACTGGAACCAAACTGAAGGCCCTGAAGTCCTGCCTGGTGTGTCTGGTCTCCTACTGTGAGACTCACCTGGAGCCTCATCTGACAGCTTCACGTCTGAAAAGACATCAGCTGATCGACCCTGTGGAGAACCTGGAGGACAGGATGTGTACGAAGCACGATAAACCTCTGGAGCTGTTCTGTAAGACCGACCAGACATGTGTGTGTTTGCTCTGCCCTGTTTTAAACCACAAGACACATGATGTTGTTCCTCTGAAAGACGGACATAAAGAAACAAAGGAAGAGCTGGAGGCTGAAATTCAGCAGATGATCCAGAAGAGACGACTGAAGATTCAGGAGATCAAACACTCGGTCGACCTCGGTAAGGAAGATGCAGACAGAGAGATAGCAGAAGGTGTTCAGGTCTTCACTTCTCTGAAGGAGTCTGTTGAGAGAGGCCAGGCCAATCTCATCAACACGATCAAAGAGAAGCAGAAAACAACAGAAAAACAGGCCAAAGCTTTCATCACAGAGCTGGAACAGGAAATCTCTGAGCTGATGAGGAGGAGGACTGAAGTGGAGCATCTCTCACGGTCTGAAGACCACCTCCATCTTCTCCAGAGTGTCCAGTCCCTAAACACCAACCACCCAGCACCCACCAAGGACTGGACAGAGGTCAGCCTTCGTCCATCATATGAGGGGACTGTGGTGAGAGCTGTGGTTCAGCTGGAGGAGACACTACGTAAAGATATAAAGAAGCTGCTCCCTGAGTCTGAGCTGAAGAGGGTCCAGCTGTATGCAGTGGATGTGACTCTTGATCCTGATACAGCAAATCCTGAACTCATCCTGTCTGATGATGGGAAACAAGTGAATCATGGTGACGTGGAAAATAATCTACCAGACAACCCAGAGAGATTTTCTTTCAATCACTGTATTTTAGCAAAGCAAAGTTTCTCTTCTGGCAGATTTTACTTTGAGGTTCAGGTTAAAGGAAAGACTGACTGGACTTTAGGAGTGGCCAGAGAGTCAATCGACAGGAAGGGACTAATCACACTGAGGCCTCAGAATGGCAACTGGACTATATGGTTGAGAAATGGAAAGGATTACAAAGCTCTTGCTGGCCCTGGAGTCCGTCTCTCTCTGAAGTCTCAGCCTCAGAAGGTGGGGGTGTTTGTGGATTATGAGGAGGGTCTGGTCTCCTTTTATGACATAGATGCTGCAGCTCTTATCTACTCCTTTACTGGCTGCTCCTTCACTGAGAAACTCTTCCCTTACTTCAGTCCTGGTCTTAATGATGATGGTAAAAACTCTGCACCTCTGATCATCTCTCCTGTCAATTAAACTAAGTAGACTAATAACTACTTGTCTTATTTCATGTAATAATTTATTTTCAGTCAAGGGAACAAATTTACAGTGCATTTAGATGTGCATTTATGTGTCATGTTAATCCCGGGTATAAAAAAATAATTTATACAATAGATGCAGAATTTTCTATGTTGTGTGAAAAGTGGTTTGGTTAATCACTGGTCACTTGGGCCATTTTCTGGTAAAAAGGCTTATGGGTCACAGATATCTTTAAATAAGTGATTATAAACCACCAAACACTGAACAGAAAAGTGTGGTTTGCACCCAAGTTCTATTTCGTTACGATTACAGTTTTAAGTTGTAATCCTTAAGATTTAAGTCCTGGTGGTAACAGCAAGTGTATGTTTATACAACAGCAAACACTCACTGAGCAACTACTTAGTCAAAACTACAACAGAAGAGCAGATGCAGCAAAAATAGGCCGGGAGCATTGAAATAGCAGAGCAGAGAACAGAGTTGTGATCGAGAAGCTCGGCTCATGCATCCAGTGGAATGTGTCATTTTGTTAGAAAACATTTGCAAAGCCAATTTTGTAATGCTTTGTGCATTGTCTACATAAATGTTTACTGGCTTGCAATATTCACTGCCTTTGCCTTTGGTGTAGTGCTATGTTTTTTAATGCATTGCTGCCACCAACTGTCAGTCAGCAGTATAGCATGAAACTAAGAGAATAGTAATTGCGCCGCTTACATCCTTGAGAGCGTGCAAGATACAAACAAATCGAGATCCACTCGTAAAGACAATCAATAGCACTTCTAGTGGGTAAACACTCCACAGGGTTGCTTTAAATGTAAATGAATGGTTTGTCTGTGATGCCTGAGTGGGTAACTCCAGCAAGGAAGCTCTGATTTTAACAGAGAAAGCAGCTGCACCGAACTGCTGGTCCTGAAAGAAAAGAAGGGTGGGGAGTCGAGGCGTGGTAGCATCAGGAACTCCCATAAATATCCCTGAGCAGGCAAAGTCCTTCAGTTGACTGGGAAAATACAGTGCAGTCAGCCAGACTGAACCCTGACGCTCATGTCTCCCCGTTTCAGACCCAGACACCTCTCCAGATACACCCCTGAGGTCTGGTGAGACATCTGAGAGCTGCTGGCGTGACTTCTCGCTTCAAGGCAAGGCCCCAAAGTCAACTGCAGTAAGCAGAGACACCTGTCTGAACCTTCGTCTCGGTCACACAACAGGGTCTGGTCCTGCTCACAGATTAGAAAACCAAAGATTTGGCATCAACTTTCCAGGCCACGAGGTTCAAGGTTAAGCTGTTTCTGGAAATCAACAGGCAGCATGAGGGGCAGGTTTTTCGAGTGTGGAGGGCAAAGACAGAGCACAGGTCATAAATTTTAACCGGGACCCCCCCCCCGGTCTTTGACACCTTTCTTAACAGCTCGTTAGGACGCAGGCCCCCAAACCTCCCACCTACTCAGCAAACATATCCGATACCAGCAACGGTTGAATGTCATTTTTTTAGACCCAACACTACCAGCTTCCTGACGAAGGCGCTACTCAAAAAGTAGGTCCAGACATTACAGTCATTATTTTCTAATTAAGCGGCAAGATTTCCCCTCTGGAGTTGGGGGTCAGAGCAAGGCGACCAACTAATTAATACTGGGATATTGCGGTGACTAAAAATAAACAAGGTTTTCCCAGCAGCCCTGACACTGACCTTTACAGAGCGATGAGGCATTTTTAGCCTAAGAGTGTTGGGAGTCTGGGTCAGACTGCCGGCAGAGGCCTGCAGAGGAAGGTGCAGCATGTGGCGATGTTCACATCTATCACCGGCCACCATTATATCCCAAACTCAGTGTCAACATGTCTGACTGTTCCCCTGAGGATCAATATCCAACAGAGCAGGGTATCAAACTTTTAGAGTTCTGTTTATATTGTACTTACCTGTGACAAAAAGTATCAAAACCTGTTTTTTTCCATTGATCAGAGACATCCAATTTTTATTTTATTTTTTGTTAATTCTGCAATGTATGTTATTCCAGCAAGTTTCTGTACAGCTGTTAGACAACATTACAAACTGTTTGACAGGTTTTGCTTATTTTGTTATATGAATAAAAAGTTTTTCTGGAAAAATGTATTTATACTTTAAGTATTTAAAAAAAGTATAATTCTGGCACTGTATCGATGCTAAAATTCGAATATTGCATTTGAGATATATTTTTAATGGACAATTCTGAAGACAACAGAAAACAGCTCAGAAATGCTTCCAGTAAAAAGTGAAGTGATCGCCCTCTAAATGGTTTATAGAAACCTAATCCTCACTCTGATTTTTCACTGATTTGTTTAAAATAGAGATTTTCATCAGCATTTTTATATTCAAAATGAACAACAGCAGATGTCTGTAACCTTAGTCACTGACAGTGTTTCACCTAAGGCTGTGTGGTGAAGTGACATTATTGGTACTTACAGTGCGAGCACATGTCCAGGGCATAGCTGGCTTCATTTCCCTGAAAAAGAGAGAAGATTGACAATGAAACTGACCTGTTTAAAAACAAAAAGGAAAATCTTTACATACACAAGAGGCTGTGATATCCTATATCTCTGTTTGAATTGAGGAGATAGACTTTTGGCACTTGGGGAGGTGCCAAAAGTCTATCAGTACATTTAATTTAATCCTACTGATGGGTGAAAAAATATAACAGAAATCTTTTACCCCTTACATTTATGAAAAATCAAATGTTAAAAAAAATATATACTGAGCCATTTCTGTGTGCTTTTCTTGGCTTATTGTTCTTCATTATGCATGAGCGACAGAATGATCTGGACCCTGAAAACGAGGCCAGCGTGCCGTCTTGATTTGTCTCGTCTCATCTCTCGAGGACTTACAGAAACTGAACCAGGCTGCGGCTTTCCTGCTCAACTGTTAACGAGAGCCACATTAACTCTAAATCACATAAAAGCCATAATCTCATCTGTGGGGTTTGACAAGGTTGTTGTTTACCATCGCTGGCTTTGTGAATACAGGGCGGGTTTCTTCCAAAGCTCACTTCACTACCATCAAATGCAGGGAAACATTCTGTCTTCACCACGTTTCTGTTGGATCCCTGATGTAAAATGTGATTTTATTGTTGTCCTTGACAAGCTGCTGTAGCTCATGCAATTTGAGTTGTGCAGGAGAGGCTGATAGAGGTCAACAAAAGTCACAAAAACACTTACTATCATCGATCAATCATCTGATTATTTTTCTCTATTGTTTGGTTTCTAAAAAATAATTTCCCCAAGACCAATCTGATGTCTTGATATTTTGTTTTGTCAGTTTTGTCCAACAGTTTAAAATCCAAACATATTTCTGTAAGCTTACTATGATAAAAGACAAAGAAATGCAGCAAATCCTCACAGAATATTTGGCATTTTTGCTTGAACAAAAATTACTTAAACAATCAATGGATTATCAAAATAGTTATAAATTATTTTCTGTCAACAGAGTAATCAATTAATCAATTTAGGTTTGTAATCTACAGTGAAATAACAGGTTATATTCAATGATTTAGAGAGAGGCAATGTGTGGTTTGACTTGGTTTGGATCTTGAACACGTCATTTTCTGCAAGATTACAGCAAAATACAACTCAGTTGCAAAAAAAAGCTTATTTTGTTTTCCTCAATCAGATTTAATTATTCCGTTTCTGAGTTTGATTGAGGCCGACTAAAGACTTGATTTGGTATCTTTGATTGCAAACATTTCTCCTCCCACCTCAGCGAACTCAGAGGTCTGTTCCAGCTTGTTGTCTGACACTGAGCCCAACACAAACTTGGCTCTGATCTCAGGCGTCACATGGGCCTAGTACGCTATCTTCAGCACAATTAATTACACTTGTGAGCTCTTTCACAGTAATGTTTCGGTGTCCCAGGTGGATTCTGTTTGGGTGCTGTAGTGCTTTAAGCTGCTTAGTCTCACTGATGCTGCTTTCAAATACATTTTATAACAGTGTGTGAGAGCTGCATTGAACTGAACTGGATTGTACTTGAAACAGGGTTTTCAGGGCATCTTCCAGCAGTTTGCAGCTAAATCAGGTGATTCTCAATTCGAGGACAGAAAAAGAAAATGGGACTGGTGCACACTGTCCAATCTGACAATTAACAGCTGCAAATCAAAGATCTAAACACAAACAGTCAACTAGAAGAAGTGTTACTGGATTCACACTCTGAACACAGTGGAGAACTGAAATTGTCACATTTCCTATAATTCATTACACTTGATGGATGCAGTACTTTCTGTTCTTGTATCTTATAGTGCATAGGGGCTGTGGCAACTCCCACCCTTGGATCCATTATCCAATAGATTTGAAATCCTGTTCAACCAATTATCCAATGACAACTGTACACCAGCTCTACGATGACTATGTCTTTGTCCATTTTTGATTCTGATGAAGACATAGTTGTGTTGAAACAGTCTGTTTGCACAATTAAAGGCTGCAGACACTTGGGCGTTCACTTTTTATTCAAAATTCGAACATTTGGTTGAACATCGTTAATATTCGAACTGTAATGACCAGTTCATATTCAGAATGCACAGCACAATAGACCGTTTGAAGTAGTTTGCCTTGTGATTCAGCAGAGGGCGCTCTCACTATCAGTAAACTAAACTAGTAACGTTATGCTGTTCGCTACGAAAATGGAGGAAACAAGTAAGCAAAGTCGCCCTGAGCGGACAATCCCGGCACCAAAGCATCTGATAAGCAGAGTGTTTTAGTATTTTGGGTTTTCACCACAGATGGCCAAGTAACTAACGAAGATAAGGCTGTTTGTCGACTGTACAAATCAGCGGCTTCACCTGCAAACATGTTAACATTCACGCCAACATCGTGTTGATATTGAGGTTAACTGAGTTTCCTGTCTTTGTGTTGTTGAATTTAAGCATTACACTTAGTGTTCAGAAAAACGGACACTGCTTCGGTACTTCAGTTCAGGGTCTATAGTTGTTGTTTTTTTCCTGCCTCACTTATGTTACAGCCACTACACCCTCATCCTGTCCTCTCCGCCTCCGTCTGTGCCTTCAGTGAATGGTTCGCTATACTAACATCCATCATATACCTGCTAGTAATAAATTCATGTTCCAAGGATTTGAAAAAAAAAAAAAAAAACATGGTAATTCCCTAAGTTACACGTCTGCATTAAAGCTTATATATGTTATAGCTGCTCTGTTTCTTATTACAGGATAAAAACAGGTCATATTGAACCTGCCATCTGAAGTCTTTTCAAGTTCATTACTGTGTAAAAGCTTATTAGAGTTTGTCTATCCTGTGATGACGACACCTCTGTGCGGCTGTTGAAAGACGTCTGTTCAAATACACCAATACTAAATACACTGAAGTTAAAACGCAACCATCACTCAGTCCTGGCTTCATTTACACACTGAACTAATTTATCAATCTGACCTACAATGAAACACGTGCCTGTATATTTAGAGACGGTAACACCACCTCAGCTCAGTTTATCTGCCAGATTATTTGACTCTCTGACATAAATCTGAGTGCCATTACTTCACCGTGTACATGACAGTAAAGCTGCTGGTGCTGCAGCAGCGTTTGACCACGCTGCTACGATCGGAAATTTGGCACTGATTGATTTAAGGTGAATCAGTCAGTACCTTTAAAAGTACAGAGTTCAGTACCCGACCCGAATTCACATTTACCTAAATCCAGACTAAATCTCAAAAAGGTATGTGGAAAAAAAGGAATTGTTTTGTAAAAATCACACTAAAAGGCCTAATCAATAGGAAATGCTTCATCAATAGTGGGACAGTCTGGTCGATTTGCTGAGTCTCAGACATAAGACTGATTCTGTCGCCAGGTAAGTGAACCAGCAGAAAACAATGATTCGACTGCAGGTCATAATTACTACGTGTTGACAAGACGAACAGTAACTCCTGTCTTGAATCAATCTTTTATGATCACAATGTTGTCTGACAAAATACCCAGAAAGCACCACTGATACTTAGTGGATTAACATGGTGAAATAAAGTATAATTACATGAATTGAAAATCCTCATTGTTTCAAGCTGTGCTGTTTTCAGCTGTACTGACATTTAAAATGAGCGATCACAAACACAAGTTTTCCTCATCTACACTAAAACACCAGATCAGCATTTTAAAATTCATCCACTCTGGAGACCATTTCTGAGAAAGACCATTTTGAGTATGAAAAACATCAGCTCGGTGTGCACGGAGGGCAGGAAAGGAGAGAAAAAGATGTTTTCACATTCAGCTGGCTCAGTGTGGGCGTATTCTTGCTCGTGGCAGTGTTACGGTAATCACTGTCCACACATTTTTGGATTCATCCATCCATTTTTAACTCTAAAGGGCAACACTCACTGGCATCGGATGAACCGTGTCAAAACACCTGCATCCTTAGCGTTACATGTAAGCTCGCACAGAGGCGGCGTCTTGACTCATCAACATATACTGCCGACCTATTTCCCAGCACTGGCTCCAAAAAAAGCAGCAATTATATCACATTTGCTGCCTGGATTTGGCACATCCCAGCTACTGTACTTTGACTACTTTGTCTGTCTGTACGACCTGTTCAGTGCTGCTTCGGGCTGCAGCTGATGCATTGTGTGCTGCACTGACAGTAACGGTTATCTGCCTCCACAAAATGAGGAAAATCTTCACTGCAAGGCCGCCGGCTTGCTTAAGTCCTTTATTGACTGCTCTTATTTACTGATTAGGATTACCTTCTTGTGTATGACTAAACAATATAATAAGAATTCCATAATGAATGTATAAGGACGCTTAAGTAAGGATAAGGAAGGACGAGGTGAGGCCACACATCTTATTTGTGAAATCCATAGGGGTGAATTGTGGATCCTGATTTAACAACTTTAAAACATAAATGTAACACTTTAAAAACAAAAACAAAAAAAGATGGTTCAAATCTAGTCTTGGACATCTGTTGCACCTCATCCCTTTCTTTCTCCACACATTTTCTGTCTGCTTCTTGGCTATACACTATTAATTCAAGGTGAGAAATAAATAAATACAAATGTAAGCTAAAGATTGCATGGGAAAAAATAATTACTTATAACAATTACTCTATTACAATTTTGCATAGATATAAAAATCATGTTTCCATGTTTTGTTTGAGTAGTAAAACTGGGTCCTGGTTTATTTTGGTAAGGATCAGCTGTTGATCCGTTTTGCCTTTTATTTTTAGAACATTGCTCCGCAGCACATGAATTAACAAGCGGGTGGTCTGAATGTCAGGCAGTTATAACCCTGAAAAATACTCCAAAAATCTAGTCGGTGGCAGGTGACAGTTTGATTTAAACACCAACCGAGATGTCTGACAGACAATCTGCCATTTCTAACATCAGATAATACATACTTCCGGTCAATATTTTCAAAATAAAGCTGCAAATTTCAGGAGGAAACCAGCAAACACTATGTTGTCACCTATATGTTGCACATTTAAGGGGGTCCTGCAGATGTTATGGATAGAATGGGTTCCTATAAATAAACAAAAAAAGTTTATCAACCACATGACAAAAACTTCTTATGTTAAAAGGCAATTAGTTCATTGCGGTATCAGAGATAAGCCAAGTATGTAAACAAATGTTTCTGCTATCTTGTTGTGGTACATTTACAACAAAAAAGGTGTCACAAACTTGTAATCGATTACTTGATCGCTAGAAAATTATTCATCAACCAGAACCAGCTTCTCAATGTGAATATTTGCTGCTTTTCTTTGTGTTATGTAACAGTGAACTGAATGTAGGCTATTAAGAATCTGGATTGTAGTCGTGACCTTTGGTTTTTTCTGATATGTGTTGAGGGGCATTTTTCACTATTTTCAGACAATTTGTGAACATAATCATAATCCTCAATTATTCAACAATGAATATAATCATTACTTGCAGTCCTGACTTCTACTCATATAATGTTTATTCCAGAGCAAATTCATATTTTAGGGCATTTATCAAGAAAAAATGCCCAAAACTCTCACTTTCCAGCTTCTAAAAGGTTTTCTTTCTTCTCTCTGTTTTATATCTGTTTTATATTTACATTATTGGTTTTTATTGTTTTACATTTGCATTGTTGGTCGGACAAAACAAGACACTTGAACACTATTATTCAGAAATTCTATACTGAATTATCAGCCAAATAATTGATAGTGAAAAAAACGTAGATGAAATACTATCTTATCCGTTTATGCAGGCGACAATGCTTTTATTTCCACATCTCAAGCTTTTATTTCCACACCTGAAGCTTTTATTTTGAAGGCACTGTTACGACACTTCCGGCGTCACTTCGCTGCGCACTTGACGCTCCCGCAGCTAGCTGCTAGCCTGCTAGCTGAACCGTAAATAGTATTTCTCTGTTTGCTCGGCAGCTGGCTGTTATTCACCACATTCTCCCCCCAGCCACACGTCGACGCCGCCTCGCACTGTGATGTTTCACGATGTGCAAACACGACAGAAGAATAAAAACACAATGATAACCAAACATGTCCGCGCCGAGCTAACGGCTGCTAGCAGCTTAGCCTGCGCTGCTAGGTGCGAAGCTAACCGTCCAGTCGAAGGAGGAGAAGCTTTTTTATTAAATTATCATCTGAAAAAAACACGAAGAGCAGGATTTTCTTACCATTTTGCCGCCAGAGGATGTCGCGCTGCCGAGAGAAGCGGGTTAAATGTCCGTTAGCGGCGGTGTTTCGGCGAGGTTTGTGACTTTTAACGGTCAGATGTGGACCACCGGCTGCCTGACTTCACCGTCTCTGACAGCGGGGGAGAGATTCACCGCAGCGCCGGGAGAGAGAGCCGCAGAGGGGGAGAGAGAGGGAGAGAGAGAGAGCGGAGAGAGAGAGAGAGAGAGAGAGAGAGGGAGGGGGTGAGGAGCGTGAAGAGGGAGAGAGGAGGAGGAGGAGGAGGAGGAGTGGAAGGCGCAAAGCAGAGCTCGTCTAGTGACAGGAGGATCACTCTGTGTCATAATAACAACACTGAAGCACACGGAGGCCTCACATACAAGCACTTTAACTTCACTGTTATTATTGTGCTTTTTACTCCACTACATTTATCCGAGAGCTCTAGTTATTTCACAGATTAAGATGTTTGTACGCAAAACATATGAACAGTTTATAAAATAGGATGTTTTGTTCTAAATTAAACCCTCCAACAGTTTGCACAACTGAAACCATTAGTCCATTAATGACGGAGAGAATTGGCAACAATTTTAATAATCAGTTGTCATTTTTCCTGTAAAATCATTTCCTGGCTGCAGCTT
This sequence comes from Lateolabrax maculatus, assembly GCA_031216445.1. Taxonomy (NCBI): domain Eukaryota; kingdom Metazoa; phylum Chordata; class Actinopteri; order Acropomatiformes; family Lateolabracidae; genus Lateolabrax; species Lateolabrax maculatus. The sequence goes on along the minus strand of CM062204.1, from coordinate 1,890,172 downwards.
CTCAGATGTGAAGATTTGTTGCTTTTCCTTTGAATGATTTGAATCATGTGAATGTGTTTTAATAATGTTGAGCTTTGGACTGTTGGTTGGACACAACAAGCATTGTGAAGGTGTCACTTTGGGCTCTGGCTCATCGTGACGCCATTTCTCACTATTTTCACTATTTTTACAAAGCAATCGATCAATGGATTAATGGAGAAAATAATCAGCAGCTGCAGTCAAAAACAAAACAGTTCAAAATGAGCTCCAACAGTAAAATCCTGCTTTTCCATGAATGATGAGGAATAATAATCTAATGATAGAATATATAATAGTATCAGTCAACAGTGGAATCAACGTACATCCAGCAAAGAAGAAGACCATAGTCCTGACGTTGCATTTAACAATGTTTCACCCCAGGTTAATGTTTTGTCAGTCAGTGAGATTATAAAAATATACACTGAGATGCAACCTGCTGCTGGACAACAGGTGAAAAATAATATTCAAAGCTTGCATTGGGAAGTTAGACAAGGCCTAAAATTTCCTCAGAGACAGATGCGATGGTGTCTTTTTTTTTGGCAAAGAGTGAATCATCACCTCACAACACAATCTTTGGAGAGAGTGTGCAGCACATCCAGGTCTTCTGTCTCTGCAGCTCATCATGGCTGAGAGGAAACATCACAGATCACCAATAAAAACTCACATCACTCATCATATCTTCATTGCAGCAGAATCCTGCTTTCTACCTGAATAAGTGCAAAGCTAAACTCTCTTTTTACTGGCATAACTGAGTGAATTTAACCTAAATTTAAGACACATCACAGCAAAATTATATTCCATTTACGTTCTAGTTTCCATGTGTTTGATGTTTTACGAGGTAATTATCAGCCACAGATGAATATAGGTCTCTCTGACGTGGTGTTTTAAAGCTGTTACTAAACTACAGTGGTGAAATGTAACTGAGTACATTTACTTTTTATTGCTTTTTATTGCTACTTTTACCTGTAATCAGTAAACGATCTACTTACTTCCTCCACCACTGCAAAAATATTAAAATAACAGCAACTGTTCAGTGATATTTATTCAGCATACTGTTTTATTCACAAAGACACTTTATACTCCTTAGTTCAACACATAACAAAACAGCAAGGTTTAGGCATTGAGATATCTTAACAAAAAACAAACAAACAGATCTTATTTGGCAAAATGAATCCAGCCATGCACTCACAAACAGAGAAATAAAATGGTACGGCACAAAGTTAAGCACTTGCAGCCTGAGATAAGCAGAGTGTTGGGAAAAAAAAGACAGAAGGAATTGTCCACTTTTCCGCAGAGGGACGGAGGTGTTTGAAGTCTGATCATATTCTATATTTTGCTTATTGTCAAGTATTGTGTGTATCACAGCCTGATAAATCTTCTTCCTCTTCCTCTTCTGCCTCTGAGCTCCATTATTGTCCAAAAACTATTAAAACCACATCAGCGAGCCTCACTGTTGCTCTGGGTGACATGTTCCTTTATCACCAGGAACACACACGTTATTTACACTCAGTCCAACACACACACACACTCACACTCACACCGTCCTGCTGCCCCAAATACTCGCCAGAGCACCAAATGTGGGTTAATCCGTCGCTGAAAATAGTCCCCAGCTAATGCACCATTTCCTCCTGTTAGTCTGGTGAAAGCTACAGTGAGCAGGTTTGGCTCATTTTCTTCCTCTTACTGCTGAGTATCACTTTCAAAATGGCCGCCCTCACACTTTGATTTTGATGGATTGACACCAGAACGTTTGCTTATTTTTCTTTAGATTGTTGAAATATTTTCTGCCACCAAACTCACAGTTTCTGCCGCTGGAAATATCTGAACCATCTGTTTGTTTAAACGGTGTTTCTGTGTTTTGGGTAAATAACACAATACATAACACATAAAAAGTCCTAACTAACAGTGACGTGCACGCTCTCATACATCGTCTCCCACAGACACATCCACACATTTAATAAATAAAGGAAAATACTTCTCCCATCCACAGGTGTCCTCCATCCTGGTCTTCAGCTAACACCATCCTACCTGGTGCCCCCCCCCCCCATTGTGCTGCAATATTGCTTCCTACTTGAAGACTTTTTTTTTTTTACTCCACCTTACAGGAAACTTGTTCAGTTTCTTGTCCAGAGTGAGATGAGAAGATCGATATGAATTTCTCATCTGTGCGTCCAGCGCAGAGATGGATGCAGTGTTTAGCCTAGCTTAGCATAAAGACTGGAAGCAGGGGGAAACTGCTAGCCTAGCTCCATCAAAAGTGAACAAAAACAGCCTCCAAAAAACTCTTATCTGATTTACATGCTCTATCACGTTTATCACATGACAACAGGTGCAGAAATAGGTCACACTGTGGTTTTAGCAGATGTCAGCGCTGTGAGTTACTGTCTCAGTTGACCAACACCTGCTGGGAGCAGTGAACTCATAATGGTTGCCAGGTTTGAGGTCCGTCCTCTTTTCTACAAGATGGATCGCTGACTAGTTTGTAAGTTAACAAAATACAGCTGAAGCTTCGGATTCGTTGGAAAGAGTTTTATTTCTCTTTTGATGGACCGAGGCGGGCAGTTTCCCCTAATCTCACCTGTAGCCTCAACACTCTGTACGTAGAATCTCCTGACCTGAGGGGGAAAGTCTAAATGCTTTCGCTGGATGTATTTCAAGTCCGCTGGTAGAAATATTGAATTCAAAAGTTGTTTTTTTCATCTCACGCATGGATGGAAATTTGGTGTAGTCTTGGACGCACTGAGATGAAATTTATATAAATCTTCTTCTCATCTGACTGTGGGTGAGATGGCAAGTTTATTTCACGTAATGTCTGATTGTTCCTTTAACCCTCCACAGCCTTGCTTTAAAGCTGCACTCTGCAACTTGTCATGTGTCTCTTGATGTTTGATCACTGAAAAGAAATCTGCCTACACAGTTAATGACGGACTGAAACTTAAGGTTTGGTTTGTCCCTTTAGTTTCCTTTTAATATAAAACATCTTAAACCGCTCTGTGTGCAGTTAACTTACTGTACATCACTGTGTAGGATTTCTGAATACTAGCACATGCTTTTCAAACTATTCTCTCTAGCTGGCATGCGAAGCTGCCAAAAAGCAGCATTGCAGAGTGCAGCTTTAAAACAAAAACCCCATTAAAGACCAGCATAGCAAACAGCTCTTTTTTTCTCTTTTTGATAAAACAACACAAATACCAGACCCTCCCTGACTCGACGCCCGCCTCTAAAGATAAGGCTGTCCTTTAATTGTGATGCTGATGTTCAAAGGTAGTCCTGGTACAACTGATGTCCCCTGCCTGGTATCTGGTGTGCGGACAGTGGACGGATGAGCTGCCTCAGTTGAACGCCTCCTTGTTGATCCACATGAGGGTCCGCGTCTCGTTGGGCTTGCACTCGTAGTCGATGCTGCCGAATTTGTTGCCGAACTGGCAGTGCTCCCTCTTGTAGTAATTGTAGTATTTCGCCTGCCAGACCGTCTCAAACGTCCCGGCCTTGTTAAACTGCACAGAAAGAGAGTCGTCGTCACCAACACTGCAGCAAAAACACCACGATTCTGCTCTTTGATCGGCTGCTGCCGAGTCAGATTTCTGCGGCTCTCTCAGCAGCAGCCACCGGATATCTCATCAAAGGTCACCGTGACACTGTTGTCTCACCTCCATGCTGACTTGGACAGGTTGCCGGTCTCCGCTCTTGGTGTGCGGGACGCCCTCAGTGTCGTACTGGGCGTGGTAAACCACCGACTCCTCGTCCCGGGACTGCTGCTCCAGAGGGAAGACGATGCCCCCGATGTTCATGGTGCTGAGGAGGAAGAGGAAGGGGAAGAGGAGGAAGTAGGAAGTAGATACATCATGAAGGGCTCAAGGTTTGGACTGTTGGTTGGACACAACAAGCATTGTGAAGGTGTCACTTTGGGCTCTGGCTCATCGTGACGCCATTTCTCACTATTTTCACTATTGTTACAAAGCAAACGATCAATGGATCAATGGAGAAAATAATCAGCAGATGGATCCAGAATGAAAATAATCATCAGCTGCAGTCCGATACAAAACAGTTCAAAATGAGCTCCAACAGTAAAATCCTGCTTTTCCATGAATGATGAGGAATAATAATCTAATGATAGAATATATAATAGTACAACAGGCACAGGGACATTTTACTGTGGAAATACTTGATAATACAAACTTTTGTCTTCAGAGCTGATGTGAACCAGTGATGAGACGTCATTGAGGTTTTGTTTATTTGCAAATTAGGGAACCATTAAAGTACAATATGAACTGGGACGGCTCCATTATTAACCTCCTAATACTGTGGCCTGGTCACTGTCGTGTTGCTGCTGTTTAATATTTCCTGGGTGTGTACGTGTATATTTCTATATTTTGTATATAAATAACTGCATTGTTTTTTAATCTAATTTTATATTTGATGCCGTTTATTCTAAAGTTAATTATTTGTATCTATGTTTTATATTTGTGTAGCGTGAAGGGGCGACAACTTTCTTTTGGCTTCGCAACCCTGTGTTGTAACATGACAAATAAATGAACTGTGAAAACACCTTGTTATTGTAGTTTATATTACACTCACACTATTCCTTCAGTAAGAGGTCAGATCCCTGTCCTGGGGGGTCATCGCCACTTCCTGAGCGCCACGAGGCCAAAACTAATGATTCATTTAGTCGATTTCCAGGTTTACCTTGAACACCAGGACCACCACTCTTTAACACATTTGGCATTATTTTAAGTCTGACAACATTCAAACGTACGGAGCCCCTAAAGTCCCATAAGGTGACTTATTTCTTTTTGTGACTATTTTTTGTGTCTTGTGTGCACAAAATAATAATTGTATCAGTGACAATAACCCCATAAAATATGAATGAATGGTTTAGACAGATAAGTGATGATTATGGGATGGTTGTAGTAGGAGTAAAGCAATAAGGTGATTCTACAGTTTATGGTTGTCTAGTAGTAATATCAGAGGTGCAGCTTATTAATGAAAAAAGTTACTTTATTAAAAATAATTATATAGTTTGTACAAGATTTATTTTACTCTTAAGTTTTACTGTGAGAAAGTTAGAATATATCTTTAATAATATGTATATATAATGTTTATAGAGAGGCATAATGCACATGTCAGATCCCACCTTAATGTACTTTTATTTTACATTTTGTCTTTACAAAGAGGATCATTCAGGCGGACCCGCCCTGCTCCACACACACACACACACACACACACACACACTCACACACCCTCACACACCCTCACACACACACACACCCTCACACACACACACACACACACTCACACACACACACACACACACACACACTCACACACACACACACACACTCACACACACACACCCTCACACACCCTCACACACACTCACACACACACACACACACACACACTCACACTCACACCCTCACACCCTCACTCACACAAACACTGACTGATCGCACCTGAACTGAATCCTCACATCATTTATTCAGGAGGATATCTGACGCTGCAGGCCTGCGGGGGGGGGGGGGGGGGGGGGGGGGGGGCATGCGCGGACAGCACTGATCTATTTCCTGTTTATAAAGGTTATTTCTCTCTGTTGTCCTACAGACGCGTGACCTTTATCATGTGCGGGATGACTCCAGCATCCGGCCCTGGAACAACATGCGGCTCTAGATTCAGTTTCTTCTTACGTGGCCTCGACGGTGCCAGGCTTCACCACCACCTCGATCTTGTATTTGGAGCCCGTGAGCAGCTTGATGGTCCGGGTCTGGCCGAACCTGGATCCGTCCACCTTGAAGAAGACGGGCCCCTCGTTGGGCTGGATCCGCAGGGAGATGGAGATGTGGATGATCGGAGGGACGCCGTCCATTGTCCCGGGTTCCTGTGCTCGGTGCTCGGTCCCGTAGAGGCGGAGGAGGCGGCGGATGATGCGGCGGTGATGCTGAGGAGGGACCGGGAGGGACCGGAGTCAAGAGGGACCCTGCACGGCTTCCGGTTACCTCTTTCAAAATAAAGGTGCGAGGCCCAGAGTCTTATCTCAGTTGCGGCTCCGATTATTTTCAGGATGAATCGATAAAACCCATTTTAATGTCCTTAAGCCTGTTTCAAAAAGATTCGTTTGTCAAACCTAATAGTCTATAAATCAAGGATATTCTTGAGATTTCACTATGTTATGTAACAAAAGGAAAAAAGCAAACAATATTCACATATGAGAAGTTTGACAGAAATGACTAATCGATTAATCTAAATTCAGCTCTGTATCAGAACATTATGTGCATGTGCTGCTGTGATTCACCGATTCAGGTGTTCAGCAGGTTATCAAATGTGACAATTTGCTGCCTTTTCTTGTCTTCTTCTTCTTATTATTATTACTATTATTATAGTAAATTGAATATCTTTGGGTTTTAGTGTTTTATGGACTAAATGATCAATTACTTCAAGTGGCAGAATAATAACTGATGAAAAATAATCAGCATCATTGCAGCCCCAGTATTGGATAAAGTACATTTACTCAAGAAATGTAAACATAAATGTAATTTCAGAAGGAAACATTTTTGAAAGCTGTAGTTTCCATATCAAGATAAATAAATGTACTAATATAATCTGCCTTCATCCCTTTCTCCTTTACTTTAAATTCTCTTTTCCTTTAGCTCTTCCTTCATTCCTATTTTTTCCCTTTAATAACATGTTCTTATAAATACTAGGTAGGCATTGTTTACCGTTATATTTGTGTTGTGTACTGTAGCTTTGCTGTGGTGCATCTTTGACTGTAAAGAGACCATAAGTTGCCTGGACACATAAGAGAAACACCTTACAGCACTACGATACTCCGCCAGCACTAAACACAGCATTGAAACTGCATTACACGCATCACAACGATGTGATTTATTGCATCTGAGCCGTATTTACATCAAAGCAATGAAACAGCTCAATTGTAACGATTCATTTCAGCCAATAATGTTGTTATTTCACTAGTTTCATTTCCCCATGATCCATTTTTTCTTAAAAAGCTAAAATAAAGAAAATTATGTACAATTGTTTGTGTGTATTCGCATAAAAACACAAAAGTATAAAATATATATTAGCGTTAAAAATCAGACACTTTGAGGTGCTTTTAAATAAACTCCTGAATGCGGCGGCACGTCGGTCATCTGTCCAGCTCGGCCTGCAGGATCTCTCCCCAGGTCTCGGCGTCCAGCGGCGTCATCTTCCTGCCGCTCAGCTCCTCGGCTGATCTCACGTGGCTGTAACGTCCCCTCAGCCAGTCTCTCTTCACACAGCTCCGGGTGTAGTTCCTCACCAGTGTGACCTGCAGAGAGGAAGCAGGACGCAGGCTTAAATCTTCTCTCAGTCTTTACACGACACTCACATGTCCATCAACAGAAGCTTACAGCCTCCTCTGACCTATTTTTACTCATCCCGTCTCACTGTCACACTTTTTAACCTCTCAAGTCTTTTCAAGGCCTCTGAGCTCATCTGACCTGAAGCTGCTGGCTGTCCCAGGATCTGAGCTGCAGGTGAGTATAAAGAGCGACACAGTGCATGTAGGGAGGAGGTTGTGGTGGATCAACGGCTCAAACACAGGACCGGGGTTTACGTCCCCTCTTATTTTTAATCTTAGTTGACTCATAATTCTCATCTTTTTAAAATTATTTTTAGTTTTCAGTGGGTGCTTGACTCTGCCATGCTGTATGTATTACTGGGGTACTTTCAAATAAATCTGTTGTGAAGTTTCAGTTGAATTTTTAGCATTCAGAGTCTTTAGATCCAACTTTGGTAATCTGAGGTATCGTGTTCCCGCTGACCTGCTTTTTCCAGTTTCTGTGTTGTTGTTTCCTTTAAAAGTGGACCCACCTTCCAGGACAGGCCGTCTCTCCGGTCGCTGTCGACCTCCCTCTGGCAGACGGCTCTGACCCTCAGACACTGCGTCCTCCACAGCTGGTCGCTCTCTTCGATGATGTGATGCCACAGCTTGCAGGTCCGCGAGGCGCTGCACAGGCTCTCGGCGTCCAGCTCGGCAAAGATCTTCACGCTCATTTCCGTCGGCAGCGTTTCGGCAAAGTTTGGAGGGGGGGTGTCGCCGGGGGATATCAGGGAGGGTCTTCTTTCACAGAGGAAGAACGCAGGCGAGGTCCTCGTGGGGTCATCCTGCATAATAGCTCAGAGTCTAACAGACTGAAAAACACAGAGTGATTAAGTGTCTCAGAGAAAAGTCAAAGAAATGATTATATGAGACTTAATGTGACGCACACTGTGGACTGTTGCTGTTGATATAAAGTTCAGAAGTAGAGCAGTTTACACTAAAACACTTGTATTGCTTTGCGTCCCTGATTACATCTAAAGCTTCATTCACTCACAGGAAGGAGCAAAACCTTATAAGCCTGTTTGTTTTGGAGGAGATTGTGTTAGATTTTGCATTTCATTGAGCAGCTAAACACACGTTTTCACCAATATGGAAATATTGTGATTTAAATTTCCTGCAGTATGCATTTTATTCTAAAAAAAAAAACCCTGCCATAGTAGCAAAATCACTGTCCTCTGTTGCAAACGTTTACTTACAAGTTATATCATATTATATTATAGTTATATATTAGAACCCAGTAAAAACACTATTTTTGACTAAGACACTGACTCACTATCAGCAGAGGATGAACAGGCACATGTGACAGTTACTCACCACCCGTGGGTAACGTATCAATAATCAATCCTGTGTCCAGACTGATCACGACAGGGGCTGAACCCTTTTCTTTCTCCAGCACCGAGCCTGCACCTCATATACCCACATGTTCCCTTTCACAGTATATCTCCCACACACGAAGGAAGGCGACAAGACCAAAGCTCTGCACACGGAAACAACAAGCGACCCCTCCCCGGGGCTCACGACCTGCAGCCCGTCACATCCACACGCTTTGTCTGTGGACGATCGGCCGCTGAGTGCAGCGTGAACCCGTCTGTGATCTCCTGCTGCACGGCGGCTGGCTAACAGCGGCGGAGAAACCCGTCGCCCTGCCGCAGCTTTCCGGCCAAATATCGGCTCGTTTCACGGGGGAACGACGACAGAAAAAAGGCCTGCGGACATATCTGAGTAAAGGCCGTGTGGCCGTGCGGGTGAAACCGGAGCTTCTTACCGGCGGCGGCTCGGTTGCTCCTCTGACAGCTGAAGAGTTTAAATGTCTCAACGGCTGTTTACGCACAGACGCGACGTCATGACGTGGCTGGGAACGTGCGCATGCGTACAAGGCTCACAGGCAGATGAGCGGCAGAGACGCAGGAACGCGTTAAAAAGGTTAAAAACGAGAGATTTCTACCAGCTACAGTCATGCACCGGCTATTACATGTATGCCGAATTAAAGAGTCCTGTCTACTTATTCATAAACCGTCTTGAGTTTTATTTTATAATTATAAATAATTCGTAAATTAACACAAACATTTTAAATCTTCAAAAATCAGGGTTGAGTTTCTCTTTCCATTCTTAGCTCTAGATACACAAATCCATGATACGATGGCCACACAAGGAACAACATTAAAAATTTGACATTTTGATAAATTAAAGTCATGCTTTGTGTATTAACTGTATGCCGAATCAAAGAGTGATAGCGACTTCTTCATAAACCGTCTTGACTTTTTTAAAACAAAAATAAAAAAATGGCAAATAAACAAGAACATTTTAAAAATCTGGATTTAATTCTTTCCATTCTTACTTCTAGCTACACAAATCCATAATACGATCACCACGCAGAGACTGAGTGTGAACCACATTAAAAAAGTTGAAATTTTGATTAAATTAAGTCATGCACTGTATATTACATGTATGCCGAATCAAAGAGTGATATCGACTTATTCATAAACCGTCTTGAGATTTATTTAATAATCCTTAGTAATACGCAAATAAACAAGAACATTTAAAATGTTTAAAGATCAGGGCGGAATCTGGTGACCGGTCAGAAACCTCAGCGCGCTTTAATTAGCGGCGCCACATGTCTACTGCGCATGCTCCCCGCATCCCGGAAGTTTTGAATCGTGCAGCTGCAGTAAAAGTTGTGAATGTTTTCTGTCCTTTCTGCTGTGAGTTTAAATCCCGGGAGATAATTACAACCATCCTGCTCGGCGCCACGACAGGTAGGCAGGAGGCAGAGCTCAGGTCCGCGGGGCTCGTCCTGACCGGAGCCCGGCTGTCGTTTCCGTTTCTCGCAGACAGAAACTGAATGAAACTCCTGATTTAATTCCCCTAATGAGCGACTTCTGGCTGCCAGAGTCCCCCGAGCGGAACGGTGAAGGCTTGTGTTGTTGTGTGTTTTCCACCAGGGACCCGGGGTGACGCTCCCTGCAGTCCCGCCCGCTGAGCCTGATGTCCGGCTTCCACCTGGTCCCGGTGGCCGGCGGGGATCCCGTCCACCTGCCGCCGGGGGAGACGGTGCTGGGCCGGGGTCCCTTACTGGGAGTGAGTCCTGCTGTGCTTTAGTTTCATTACTTTTACTCTTAACTGTGCTGTATGTGAGTTATGTTTCTGAACTTTAACAGGTAATATTTCAATACATCCGCCGAACTCCATTCTGAATTACTTCAATTTAAGATGTTCTTGTTTATTTGCGAATTATTCATGTTTATAAAATAAATCTCAAGGCGGTTTATGAATAAGTCGATATCACTCTTTATTTCGGCATGCATGCAACATACAGTGCATGACACTAGTTGATAAAAAAGAAAATCTACTTTGTAATGTGGTTCACACTTCTGGCCATGGTCCCTCTGTGGTCATCATTTAATGGAATAATACTACCTGACTATGATTAAATGTGTTTGTGGCTTTATGTATGAATGTGTCCCCCGTGGATTCAATGTAAGTTAAATAAAAATGTTCGCCACATCATGAGGTAATAATGCAGGGTCTGCCTTAGTAGTCAGTGCTACTTTACTTGTGCAAATTCCCAAACAGCTTTGCAATTCAAAAAAATAACAAAAAACTAATTCACATGCAGTGAACCTACAATCCTGTGACCTGTATTTAACTGTTCTTGTGGTCGTTTCAGCTGATGCAAAGAGCTTTTTTTTATCAATGCATTTGGACGATACTTTACATCAGTGCACTTTATGACTCTAAAGGTTTTGGACTTTTGTTCCCAAATAATCTCATTCCCGTCTTTTCTCTGTTCACACCAACGGCTGAAAACTGCATGAAATCCAAAATCATAAACGAATGTAATGTAGAGAAACTGTCACATTTAAAGAAATAAGATTATCCTGATTATTAGATTAGAGTATCAATATGTAATTTATTGCGCTGATACACTGATCAGGTATAATTTTGATATTATTTGCAGTGGTTGAGTATTTCCATCTTCTACTCCACTACATCTCAGATGGAAATATTGTACTTTTTAAATTTTTTTTGTACATTCTACAGCAAATGTGTCTCTACTTTTACATTTTGCACTTTGGATGCAGGACTTTTAATTGTAGTGAAGTATTTTTACTTTTCCCACTGATTATTTCCATTACCAGTGTTTTCTCCAAAAAAAATTGTGCAATACCGACAAACTGAACAATATATCTGTGGTCCACATACCCACCTAGAAAAGACGACTCCTAAAGAATGAAACTGAGGACCATGAATGTTAAAACTGAGCTGCAGGTCTCCCACTGAGCCACTGGAGGACTCTGCCACACTGATAACATGGAGGCAGCTGGATCAGGATGTGTAACTTCTGATGGGGAACATCGTCGCCCTCGTCGTACTGATCTTAACAGAGAATAAATGACAGAGATTCCAGGAGATTATTACTGCTTTTCTTTGTATATCTGAGTTTATGGAGCATTTCTGCCTCTAAAAAATGATAAAAAGATAAAAAATAAAATAATTATACAAAAATCCAGGTGAAAATCAGGTTACAGTTACACCTTTTAAAGCACAAATGCTCTGGAGTTTGAGCATTTATAGTTTTTTGTACAAACTTAAAGGAACTCTTGTGTGTAAAAAGCAGCTTGTGTTTATTATCTCTTAATTTTTCTCCAAACTTATTATGATTTATCCTCTGGGGACCATGAATGTCCACAGCTAATGTCATCCAGGTGTTTTTTTTTTTTCTTTAAATACATGTGGAATTATTGTCAAAGTCTTTAGCATCCATCCTCCCGTCCTGTGGTTGTCAAAATAGTGATTTGCATTTGAAGAACAAAGAATAAGCAACTTTTGTTTTGTTTAATCTGAATAATTTTGTGCTTGTGTTTTGTTTTTCTTCACGTTGTCTCAGGTCAGTGACAGGAGAGTGTCCAGATACCACGGGCTGCTGGAGAACCTGGACGGACGGCTGCGTCTCAAACCGGTAAGTCCTCTCACCCGGACCGGTTTCAGTCTTTATGAAGATTTAAACCATAATTTTGCATGTTGGACCATTAACTTACTGGGGACCCTTTTCTTAAAGCTTACCATCAGTTTTTAAAGCTGCAACCTGTAACTTTTCTCAGTTAAAATATCAATTCGTCATTACTGTAGTGTGGGTCTGGCAGAAAGCTCAGAAGCACAACTCTTTGATTTAAGTAAATATTCAAGGTGTAATTAAGATGAGTAACACAAACTTTTTCTGCATTACAACATTTTAAAATGTCGTTTGAGTTGCACAAAACGGCTCCTCTGTATCTAAATGACAATTGAACTAAAAACTGTCACCACCTCACTGGAACATAAAGGAGGACAAAGGTGTTCAGACTGTCCAGCAGGAGCTGAAAGAATGACTGAATTAGTTTGGTGTTGGCCACATGTGACATTAAGTCGATTTTTTTCCTGTCAAAGTCAACAATTCAGGCTATTACTGACGCCATGACGAAGGAAAATATTCGCTCAGTTTCCTGTTATAACAAGAAACCTTTCTTGTTTTTGTAAGATCACTTTCATGTTATAACAAAAAAAAGTGTTGTTACACAATACCAAATTATTCAGTTTTTAAAAGAAGCGATTTTTGTTAAAAAAAAACATATTACTTAATCTAAAAGAAAGCTGATTGCTGCGGCTTTTTTCTAGCCTGGCATCACCAGACTAATTCGCAAATGCAAATCAGAACCTCTCAGTTCAAAATAAATAAAATAAAGAGAAAATAAAAAATAAAACACGAACTCACAGATTGTTTTACAGCTTTTTCTCTATGAGAGCCGTGACAGTGAACCAGAACAGTGAAGTTACAGACGGACAGAAAAACAACGAGCTGAAACTCTATAAAACTCCTTTTGGTCTTTAGACCCACCTGAACCCGTGCTTTGTTCAGTCGTCCCTGACCGACGACCCTCGACCTCTGCAGAGAGATTCCTGGCACCTTCTTCATCATGGAGACCTGTTCTCTCTGCTGCCGGGGCAGTTCATCTTCAAGGTGGTGGCCGTGGGCGGAGAAGACCACAGTCCCAGGTACTTACACGTCCTCTTCATGTTAATACTCTGTCATGATCAAGACATGAATCTCATTTACTGAATTTTCCCCCCGACGTCTCCATGAATAATTAAAGGAAGACAGAAGAGCTGCTCTTCACTGTTTAATTAAAGTCTTATCTTTTATCTCTGCAGAGCAGAGTGCATGGGGTTGAATGGGGTCTGGTTCGGGTGTTATCTGTTGACTCAATTAAACGCCACCATCCATCAGGGAGAATGTTGATTCATGTAGTCTTTGGGCTTCTGTAATCTTTTATCAGTGAGGTACCGATGTGAGCTCTCTGTTTGAAGTTTACATCAAACAGACTGAAAGGACACTCAAGCAAATGTTACCACTGTTCAAACCAGCCGAAGCTCATGTAAAATTTATATTGAAATTCCAGTTTGCATCAAAGCGACAGAATTAAGACTTCATAAGTTTGGATTTCTGACACTTTTTACATAATTTTTTCCCCAAGAATGAATTAATCGTCTTAAAAGTGGAGGTCAGTTGTTCAGGCTGAATGTCATTTTGTCAAATATCACTCTCCTTAGAAACAGTCAGGTGTTTGAAGGAGAAGAAGAAGAAGAAGAACTTCCTGTTTCTCCCAGGCCAGACGTGGAAACGCTTCCTCCTATTGGACGAACTCCACCTCCAGCAGCTCTGTCGCAGCAGGAGGAAGCCGATCGAAGTCCCCACGCAAGTTTAAACAAGGTTTGCACCGAAATCTTTTATCAGCAGAGAAGCAGCGCTGCTCTGACCTGTGAGCTGGAAGTGTTACCATGTTTGAGGTAGGACTCGTGTTGGCAACAAGTTTTCATCATTCAGGTATTTTGAAAGCATGACAGGAGTGTTTGGAAAAAATCCAAATTCACCAACCATCAGACATTTTGCACCATGAGCCTTTTAATGTCTCTGGTTGTATTCAGTCTTTTCTGGCACTGTTGCACAGGACTGAGCAGGGCTGCTTTGAGGTAATATTGGATTTAGAGGATTTTTACATCAATGCGATGGAGTACATTGATTTTTTTTCAGGTATTTAATTCACTGGATTACCACAAAACAGATATTCCTATGTGGTTATTTGATCCATAAACATCTTAACAGTCTTTTGTCCTTCTCGTCCAGCTCGAGCTGTTTTCTGATGTGGAAAACAAAACACCATGTGGGGCTGTAAGATAGTAACTTAAAGCTGTAGTATTTCTGTATTGATCAGAGACGTCCTGGTATCGGGTCCGGTCCAGTACGACAGCCGGGCTGTACTGTAGAGGAGAGTGAAAATCAATGATGGATAAACTCTACACCACCAAGAGCTGTTTTCTGTTTTGTTTCATGTAGGAAGAGGATGGCCAAAGTGACGTCACTCCGCCTGTATCCAAGAGGAGGGTTTTACCTGCGTGGATGTTGGCAGCTGTAGCCGGTTCTTCCTCCAGCCCAAAAGGTACCGAGTTCGTGTTTTCTGTTTCACTGCAGTAGAAATCTTAGTATAGTCCTTAAAATTTTCTCTTTTTTTAATTTGGGGTCTAAAAAAAAGTCTTAAATGAGTTTTAGAAAGGGAGGCATTACATTAAATTATATATATCTGTATGTTTTTCATTTATTTTCTTCTAAAACCAAACACAGATGCTGATATCGACATTTGAGAATTTAAATGACAATATATTGGCTGATGTAGGGCTGTTGTGATAACTGCAATATTGTAATACAGCACTATTGACAAGCCAACCGCAGGGGATGCAAGCAACCACCACAACCGGGTCTGGGCCTTCATGTGGTCTGCTGATCGAGGGTAAAGTTACATATGAAATTTGTGCTTTTATGTAGTTAAAAAGAAGCTGCTCAAAACACGGCGCTGCCTGGTTTAGATCATGAGAAGCGAAGGTTTGCACGGCTGCTTGGACGCCATGATAACGGTCAATCAGCTGCATGTCACGTTAACTTTCCAGAGGAATTTATAAAGAAAACACAAATAATCATTTTGGGGTATTTGACTGGTTTGCCCAGCTAGAGCTTATGTAAATTAAACTAACTGTGAGAAAACAAATGCCACCAGGTTGGCCTTACGAACGTAGGTATAGAAAAAAAAAAAGTGCTGTTTAGATCCAAGGACGTATCATAAGACCCAAAAGGGAGAGAAGGTGAACTCTTTACTTGACTTTGTGATCAATAAGTCATAACCAAAAACTATCAAGGCACACTGCTTTGCAAAAATGTTCAATATTTTAACAAGTGCTTAGGTCTGTGGGTCTTCTTCAGGGTATATAAACACAAGTGACAGCTCAGGGATGTACCAAGGCTGGTGTAGCACTGGATAATTGACACAGTAAAGTCGATAAAGTGGATGTGTACGTAATCAGGCAAACGGTAACGAGGCATCAACAATTACAAGGCCAGAAAATCAATCAATCAATCAATACTCCACAGCATCGGACAGCAAACAAACAGCCAGCAGAAAATCGACTACATAGAAAAATACCCATAATAAAATAAAATCTATCTATATAATGGTGCATATAGATGATTCTTCAGTACAGCTTCCAGTCCTTCACTGAAGTCACTTACCTGCAGTGAAGAGACAGGACCACCACCATATCACAACAAATATATTTACAGTCCACCTCACATTTAACCCGGTCCCGGTACCTGGAATTCAGTACCGGTATCTTTTTTTGGTACTTTACTCTCTCTATTGGTTTCATATTAAGGTTTTGGACATACTAAAATATGTGAGGTGTTGTTAACTACCTGTGGGTGTTGTGACTCCTGGTGATTGGTCGGTAGACGGTCCCCTCCTCGTCTTCCTCCTCGTCTGTTTGGGTTGGTGGGTGGTTCTGCGTTGGCTACGAGTTTCTCTGCAATTTTCATCTCGACATCTGTGATTTGCAGTTGCACAGATTCCTTTTCATTCTCGGCCTCTTCGACGATTTGGAGACTGAGGTCTGATGAACATTTATACAGGATAACCTCCCATTTCTGTTGAGGGGATTTTTTTCTATGCTTAGTGCTCAGGGGATACATCCGTCTCTCTAATAAACACCTTGTTGATTATGAATCACCTATACTGCACCATTATATAGATAGATTTTATTTTAATATGCGTATTTGTTTTTCTGCTGGCTGTCTGTGTTTGCTGTCTGTAATGTGGATTATTTGTGATTGATTTTCTGGCCTTGTAATTGTTGATGCCTCATTGGCGTTTGCCTGATTACATACACATCCACTTTATTGACTCTATTGTGTCAATTATCCAGTGCTACTCTGATTGGCTGGTGATGACACCGGCCTTGGTAAATCTGCATGCTGTCAACTGAATATATAATATAATACAATACAAGACCATTACAGGACACACAGCACAAGATGCACATAATGGGATTATGACATATGCCCTTATTGTACACAACACAACTGACGATTACCTCCACACACTCCAGGGAAACAAGTAACCACCACACATCCCTGTTCCCGGGCTGCAGCATCCCATTATCCCCGTCCGTATGCATGTTCAGCAATCTGGATATACTCGACACATGTTCAACACAAATCATAATACCCCTAGTTGTTGCTCTAAACTATTGCCAAGAAAACAATATTACTAAACTGGAAAAGTAGGTAGAAAATAGAATTTCATTTCTTATCTCCCTCTCGCTTCTCTTTTCATCTCCTTTTCGCCTTTATTTTAAATTGAGTTATTACTCTTTTAAAAAAAAAAATTTTCTTATCATGCTGCCGCCTGTTACTTATCGGTGTCCTTTTATGTTTTGTAAATCATTATGTGTTGCCTTGCATTGTTGTCTTTGTGTATGAAGTAATTGGTGAATAAAGGGAGAAAGAAAGAAAGAAAGAAAGAAAGAAAGAAATATATATGTATATATCGGTGAGCACTTGTTTTTATATTTCTTGAAGAAGATTTATTAAAGTTTATTAAAGGCGCGTGTGCCTTGTTTGTTTGTTAGATTGTTTGTTGTTTGTTTTTTTTGTTTTTTTGGTCAGTTTTAAAGTCAGAAAATATAACTTTGGCCATAATGCCGGTTTGGGACTCGCTGTTTTTAAAACACTTGTGGTACATTTCCACCAGCAGCTCTAATCCACGTCGTGTCTGGTGAAGGAATGAGTCTGGTTTCAGGTGATGTTGTCCAGGGCTGCTGGGAGCCGGGACGCCACCTGAGCGCCGCAGATGCTTGTTGACCTTAAATAGCAGCTGAACCCGACCGCCAGACAGTCTGAGGGCGCCGCTTTGTGTTTTTCAACAGAAAAGTTGAACAGGTCAACTGCTGTGATATTTGATGAACTGACGTTAACAAGAGGATGAATGGAAGCGTAGCCTTTCTCTGTGTATCAGATAATTGACAATTATAGAAGATAATAGAGGACAATTGAGATCCTGTGTGTGTGTGTGTGTGTGTGTGTGTGTGTGTGTCACTGTGTTTCTATTAAACAGCCACTGTTTCCCCTGACTGCTGCTGTAATATTTACTCTGAAGGAAAGCAGACGGCTCTGCTCTGCTGGATGGACCCTCGGTGATTAATTACCGCTCCCACGGCTGGGTCCATCCGCTCTGCGCTGCACTTAGGAGCTGCCTTTAACTGGGCAGAGTGGACGGATGGAAAGGTTCCAGTTTCCTAAAGAGAAACTAGGAGAAGGAACCAGTCCAGAGTCAGAAGAGCGGCAGAACATCAGTTTATGTCACAGACGTGTTTACAGTCGCAGAGGACTGAAGGATGTGAAGTGTCTCGAATGATATTTGTCTCATTGTTTTAGTCCAGTCACCTGTGAAGAGAAGTAAAGGACCTGCGGCGGCGTCGAGCGGCGGCACTAAACGAGCAGCAGCCAAACAGGCCACACCTGCCAAGACGTCCTCACCTGAGGAGGCGGAGCTCAGAGAGGAGGAGATGCCGAAGAAGAGGAGAAGGAAGATGAGCGACGAAGAGGGAAAAGCAGCTCAGCCCAGAACAGTTGAGTACAGTTGTTATCAAGTAGTCAGTGGTTATCGTGTGTTTTTGCAGTTTTTGGTGTTTTTTTCCCCTCAGGAATTAATCATTTTGGTCCAATTTGGTCGAAATAAGGCCTGCAGACGTTTCCTACGGTGGCCCTGAGAGCTCAACACACTGCAACTTAAAAGGAATGCATGTGTTTTCTTAACACTCTACCATTACTCCTTTTATGTTCCTGTATTTAGTTGTCTTTTCCAGATTAGTTTTTTTCTAAATGCTGCAGGTGTTGGCAAACTGTTTTTTATTTGCGGTGTATTGAGCTCACAGGGCCTCCGGATTTGCCTCCTTCCAGTCTTACCTGGAAATGAGTAGGACTAGTCCGGCATCGCCAGACCAATTCACAAATGCATTAGTCAGGAACCGACGTATCTGCCAGAGCAAATAAAACATGAGCTGCAGATTCAGATTCATCTGTCAGACTGTCAGACCGCTGCCTTTTCTGTGAGTGATGGTTTGTGTTTCTGTTGTTGTCTCAGGATGTTCCTTCAGAGCAGCCTGCAGTTCGGCTACAGCGTGAATCCAACAGGTCCGAGCTGAGCGACGAGTCCGACGGCGGCACCATGGAGGTGGACGAGGAAGGAAGAGGAGAGACATCTACGGCTCGCGTGAACCCGACCGCACGGACGCAAGAAGTCAGCCAGTCTGAGAGCGAGGACGGGAGGTCGAAGAACGGACGACAAATGGCCAAAGGAGCAGAGCCCGGACCCGCTCCGTCCAGACCTCGACTCAGAGCGCCGTGTCCGTACGGGAAGGACTGCTACAGGTGCGTTTACCTCCGCACAAACACTACGGCTGAGCTGCTTCACAGCAAAAAAAAAAAATATATATATATATATAAGGAAGATGGGATTTTATTTCAAGTCCTGCCAGAAGGCTTTCACTTTGATGTGGCTCATTTTTCCAACAAAGATGAGATGAAGTGCACTTGAGCTGATAAACATGAAGCGAGCCCAAACCTGAATCAGGTCCAAAAGCTCCTCACAGCAGCTGCCTCGTCTCAGACACAGACGCTCACTGAGATGTCCCTTCTCAAATTTAAGATGAAGGATTATTTAAAAAAAGTTTTTCTCCACCATGCAACAAAGTTGTAAAATGTCATCAGCAGGTAGTAATTCTCTATTTATTTATTTTTTTGACAACCTTGACTTCCTCACCAGTTGTTGCCTTTCTACATTAATGTAACTGTGGATTAAATGGTCCAGAACTGCTTCTGTTTGGTCCTTTTTAGATGAAATGTACATTACGTCCTGTAGAAAATGTCTTTGGCCTGTTTCTCCTCCAGTAGACTGAAGATCCTCTCATCAACTCCATGTTTGTTTTTTCCAGGAAGAACCCACTCCATTTCCAGGAGTGCAGCCACCCCGGTGACACCGACTACGAAGACGAGGAGGAGGAGGAGGAGGAGGAGGAGGCAGAGCGACCCGAGTGCCCCTACGGCACCGACTGCTACAGGTCAGCCATCGCAGCACAGTCAATTATTACCCCCAAAGGGAGTGACTGAAAGGTATGATGGGAAACCTTAGGAAGAAAACAGAAATGGCAGCTACAACACACAGATGCACAGATTCACACGTACAGGTGGTTTAATATTAAAACAGGAACCAGTGTAGCTGCTCCTGCAGCTCAGGAGTCTCATAAAGAGTTAAAAGTGCCTCAGTGTTGGGCTGTGCAATATGATCCACAATCCTACATCCTGATAGCAATACATATACATTACATGTGTCATGAAAAACCACATTTTTGCTTTAAATTCAACGAAATAGTTCATATAAAATCATGACATGAAAAGGCCTGTTTGTTATTACATTTTTAATTATATACTTGACAAATAAAGGGTACTTACTCATATTTGATTATTTTCTCCTTTTATTTAGAACCTTTGTGCAAAAATTAAGTAAAAAACAAAATATAAAAATGAGCGTAAAAAGTGATCTGCAAAACAAAGAAATAAACGATGGATGTTTTTCTACGATATATTTCGTCAGCCCGACCTCAGTGCTTCAAAACATCTTTCACATCTTTATTGTTTAGTTTTTATTCATTGAGAAAAGACAGTTTTTGTTTTCAAAAGTTACTTTTTATGTAGTTTCAGTCTCATTTTTGTAGTTGCTTGTGTTTGTAACTGGCCTCCTGACAGGAGTCGGATCAGACACCTTTGGCTCATTACAGCCACATGTAAAGTTTCCCTCAGATCAAACTTGACTGACTTTGACTTTTTCCCTCGCAGGAAGAATCCTCTTCACAGGAAAGAATACAAACACACCAAGAAACCAGGTAAGATGTTTTCTGTCTGACAATTTAATGTTGATTGTACTTAACAGAAAGATCAGTAAAACACATAAGGTTTGTAGCATTAACACAGTAAACATAATGAGCATTACATTTTCAGGGTTACTGTCTTTATTCCTTTAAAAGTGAAATTAAACGTCCATAAGTCGGAAACTGAGAACAAACGGCTTCAGGAAAGAAAACGCATTTAGTAATTCCAATAAAATGTTGGAAAAACAAAATTAATTCCCATCTCTGAAAGGCTTAAAGAACAGATCTACCTCAACCTGAGAGGAGGAAGAAGAAGATGAGCATCACACTTAAATTCCCTATCTCACACACACACACACACCCACACACACACACACACACACACACACACACACCGCCCTCCACCGTTATGAGAAACCTCGTTACTGATGAGAAACGTGTTGTTCCTCGGAGCAGCATTTGCATTTTGATGCGTTAGTTGACATTTAGTTGACGCTTAATTTATGCTCGGCCACTCGACAGTCATCTCCTGATTAAAGACGACGTGGCTCCTCGACCTGCGTTTACACACCGACTGGAAGAAGGATGAAATGATTCCGTTTATTTCTGCCACACTGATGGCTGCTGTCCTTTTAACCTGCGGACGGCCGAAGAAAAGAAATAAGATATCATATCAAGTGGAAAAAATACCAAACCTTATTACAGAATATATCTAAATTAAGACATTTATGCTGAATTTATTATTATCATTATTATTATTATTATTATTATTATTATTATTATTATTATTATTATTATTATTATTCTAAAAGTCAAGAATATTAGACTAGTATATAATATTATATAACTTTTCACAAATATTCAATCAACATTCATTAATAAGTAGTGAAGTTACCTGCAACAACAAACAGGACCAGAAACATGCTGCAGGGTGACGGCAGCAAACCTTTATTTAATTTATATATTCATTTATTTAATTATTTATTCATTTATTTAATTATTTATTCATTTATTTAATTATTTATTCATTTATTTATAGTTTTTCCATTCAAGTATATGACAAGAGAACATAAACGTACTGTTGGACAACACAAAAAAACAAAAGTCAGACTTCCTATTTTGTCTTTGTTTGTCTCCTTTTTCCCTCCGTACAAGTAGACTCATAATCCCGTTAAATTTAAAGATCGACTGACGAACGAGTCATTCGGCTCTTTAACACTGTTCGTGTTTTCACAGCCTCCACCAGACGTGCCGTCCCCAAAAAGACCCCCGCTGATGATGACGACGGCGATGAAGATGAGGACTTCGGGGACGACGACAGCTTCATTAATGACGACAGCGAGGACGCGGGCGACGACTCAGACTACGTCCCTCCCGTCTCGGACGACAGCGGAAAAGAGGACGTGAAAGGGCTGCAGAAAGAAGCGAAGGCCTTTCTGAAGAAGAGGAAGTAGTCGTTTGTTGTTTGTTTTAAAGCCTTTTTATGTGCGGGGGAATGCCCCTTTAATGGGCCCTCCACAGATTCATGTGCAGCTGGGAATGAAGATGTTTGGATCATCAAACTTCAATACAACAGAAAACCGTCCTGGAAACAAATTATTAACGGAGGAAAATCATTTATTTATCCCACGTTCACTAACTGTAGAACTTACTGTACTAGAAGACTTCCAGGGGAACAAACTGGAGGTTTATCAGCTCAGACATCTTGTAATCTGATCCAAGCACAAATCAACTTTTTAATGTGCTGCAGGAAGACAAACGTCCGAGAGACAAACAGCCTCCGGCTCAAACAGGCTGCGTGTCCCGGAGCTGATGGATTCTCAGGTGAAGCTCCAGTTTCTGACATTTGTTGCTCACAAAGTTTTTTTTCTTGCTCTTTGTGATAATATAAACTGACCTGAGGGAAGCATAACTTTTTTTAAAAGTCCGTATTTGTAAGACGTCCGAGTTCATCGGCGTTACAACATTTTGCTTCCTGCTGCCAACGTGCACAAGCTGTCAGGTGTCTCCGCAGCTGTCGTCATGGAAACCCCAAACCAACAGGCTGCAGTGAGTCTGCAGATTAAAGAAAAGATGCTTTTGTATAAGAAATGCTAATTGTAATTAGGAGTATTCCCCTGCCGTCGGCTCCGGCTGGTCACAGAAGATACAAACATGTGAGTTTGTGTTTTCAGCTTGTTTTCTAAACCGCTGAAAATACTCTGATCAGCACTCTGCTCATGTAAATATGTATAATTCAGGAGTTTTAGGAGTTCTGTTTTTATTCTGTTTGTTGGACCGTTTTTTCTCACTTTGTTTAAACACATCCGATGAAAACAGAATCTTTCCTGTCTTGATTTCATGGCTCATAGGAAGGTTTTTACAAAACTGTGGCCATTAGGGACAGGAACCCACTTAGCTTTAGAAGACATTTTAGAGAGTTTGTAGAGTATTTTACAAGAAAAACACAAAATGTCACATTTATCTATTCATTTATCATCTGTTGAATTATATTTTCTAAAAATGTGATCTCTCTACATGATGATCTTGTGCCAAGTATGAAATGTTTGTGAAATTATACATTTCTTTCATTTAATTTAAATGTTTAAAGTTTTTGCCAGTCCGCAGCCATGCTTACAGCTTTGTCTTCCTGAAATTAAGGTTTGATTCTGAAAAATTAGTAAAACTACTTTTCTAAACACAGTTAAGTTTGTCGGTCATTCCGCTGCGTTTCTCTGCATCTGTTTGTGTTTTTCAGGTGAGAATCAGGTGAGAGCCTCAGAACAAAAGACTTTAAAATGCAAAAGTTCTGCATTCAAGATTTTACTTGAGTAAAAGTACAAAGTATTAACATCACAATACACTTAAAGGACCAAAAGTAAAAGTACTCATTATGCAGAATCGCCCATTTCAGAATAATTTATATTTTTGTATTAGAATTATTGACCCATTCATGTGCAGCTGGTGAAGAATAATTTCAGCTAAAATATGTTAATGCATCATAATTTATACTTTGTGTTAATAATCTGAATCTGCAAAGCAAGTAGTAACTAATGTTGTGACATAAATGAGCAGAAGAATAATGTAGCATAAAATGAAAATACAAAGTAAAGTACCTCAAAATTGTACTAATAGACAGAACTTTCCTCCACTGAATATGACTCCTGTGTGCAGATCTGAGGTCAGGCTGGTTGTGTTTGGTGCGTCGTGACTCGACCAGCTGATACTTTGCATTCATTGATAATAAAAAACAGGAGAGCAGCTTCATGAATTTCAACAGGAAACAGCTGCATGTGTCCGTCTCCACCACCTCCATGTGTGCACGACTGCAGAGCCGCCGCCTGAACACAGTAAATGTAGTGATACGGAGTAAAAAGTACAATATTTCCCTCTGAAATGTGGAGAAGAAGCAGTGGTGGTTAATAAATTGAGTCCTCCAAACATTATTTCCTTGAAGCGAGTGGAATAATCTGCCGGAGCGGTCAAAACATCTCAAACAGTTTTAAAATGAAATGAACCAAGAACTTTCTAGAGGAATAGTATATATGTGTAAAAAAATGACACATTAAAAACAAGTTGATATAATCTTATTGCACAGAATGATTTTAAGGACAAGATTTACAGCCAAAAAACAACTTGATCCAAAGAAGTAAATTCTTAAATCTTGGAAGAACCTTGTAAAATAATCATTAACTTGTGGGACATAACAGAACAGGAAGAAACATCACATACATATTGAGTCAGATTAAAATCACTGATTCATGTATTTACTATTACAATAATTATACTTGTTATTAAATAAATGGGGGGGGGATAAAACAGAGGAGGATGTTTTTTTTGTTTTTTTTTGCTCTGAGAATAAAGTCAACTCCCTCGTCAACTTCTCGACATTTTTACTTTATTCTGAAAACGCAAATTAAAAAAAGATCTTTTCAGTGTTAAACAGCAGCTACCTGGAACATTTTTCTGTCTGAATGAGTGAATGAAGCCGGTCTGATTCACAGTTTAACATGATGACTGAATAAAATGATAGATTCCTGTTTACACGCCACAGTCAGTAATCAGAAATACACCTGAAGAAGAAGCTGGACGTCTGGTGAGTGCTGGGAACAAACCGTGACTTTATACTTCTGAACCAAACAGTTTTACTGGATTACATTTAAGTTATTTAATAGACGAATTGCCCGTAATTTATCTTATCTTCGTGGAGGAAGTATTCAGATCTTCACTTAAGGTAAAGTACTGCAGTAACATCACACCGTAAAAATACTCTGATACAAGTAAAAGCTGGAGCCACAAAATGTTTTTGAATGAAAAATTAAAAGTCAAAATAGTTGGCAATTCATTTTCTGTCAGTTAATTAATTGATTAAATGACAAATCGTTGCAGCTGCACTTGCACAAACTAGTTAAATTTAGTTTCATGACAGGTAAACATGAGCCAACAGGAGAGATGACAGGAAGTAAGAGAAGATGGGAAACAACATTAGATCACCAGGACGCCACGAAACATCTCTGACTCTGTTGGGTTGAGAAGGTGAAGAAGATTAAAAACGCCAAAATAAAAACAAATCAAAGATGTAAAGTGAATACAGTCATGGAAAATTCTTGTTACAAAGAAAAACTATACTATATATCATATTATATTTCAATTTCTTTGTTTGATTTGTGTTTTCTTCCTATTTTAAATCTTCCATACGGGTGTCGAGAGGAGCATTTACATGAAGGATTTTTGTATTTCTGCTGGTTTGTTAAAGGTTTTCTCTCCTGGAGTGAGACAGTTTACATGAAATGCTGATATTTCTTCTTAGCTCTTATAATGATGCAGAAACACAATGATGGAATAATGATTAAAATATAAATAAACCATTTTAATTCATCACCAAACAGCAGGATCAATAATGTTTAACGTGATTAAAGGTGGAACGTCATATATTAACATTATCTGTTGTCCACAGCTGCTTTTGTAGAAGACGTCAGATTACAGCAGCTCATTAATCCTGTCTGTCATCATCTCGTCTCCAACTTCCTTTTTAAAACAAACGTGACGTTTGATGTTTTATTCATAAAATGCGGCACAAACACAGTTGACTAGAATCACATGGATCTGCGTTCCCATCATGCCGCTCTGCAACATCCAAACAACAACATGATGTCCCGAAGAAGCCGATTCTCAGTTTTGTTGTGCTTGTCGTCTCGCTGTCAGAGCGATGGAACCAGTATCGTGATTGGCTGAGAGTGTATTTATCCATCATCACACCCTCTGATGATGGATAAACCTTACGGGGGAAATACAAACGTTATTTTCTTTTACCTGCCGGGGTGAAACCAACGCTTAAATCCAGTATTTCCACAAACTGTGCCCAGCTTCTTCGCTGCACAAGCCTATTGAAATGCCGCCATTTCTCCGGCGTGGTAATCCGGGTTGAAGCTCCCCACTTTGTGCGCCTCTTTGATGCGTCTCCGGACGTTTAGGCTGCAGCAGATCCGGGGTACTGTTTGAACCGTCAGATATTTGAACCTCTACCTCAGCCGACCTCCCTCCACATCCTCCGTCACTCGGAGGGAGGAGGTCCGTGCCTCCCCGTCGTCCACCGACTTGGTGGCCACAAAAGTCACCAGCCTAAGCGGGAACTTGCCGGCTTTCTTCAGGCGCTTGTTGTTTCGGACACTCATGAAGCAGAGGGTGTTGATGACCCCGTTGCTCATGGCGATGCACTCGATGATGTAAAAGGCCACCAGGGAGTTCCTGTGCCTGGATATGAAGGTGGGGTAAAAGTCCCGCAGCAGGGTGAAGCCGTAGTACGGCGACCAGCACAGGACGTAGGCGACCAGCACCAGAACCAGCAACACCACCGTCCTCCGACGCCTGTGGAGCCTCTTCCGGATCTGCTCCGTCTGGAAACCCGGAACGTCCTTAAACCACAACTCCCGGGAGATCTGGGCGTAGCAGACGGTCATGGCGGTCACCGGGCCAACGAACTCCAGAACGAAAATGAGGAGGAAGTAGGAACGGTAGTAAATCTGCTGGTCCACGGGCCAGATCTGAGCACAGAAGGTCTTGTAGGAGTGACCTTCAGCATGCGGGTATGTCGTCTCAGAGGCCATGTAGGCGGAGGGGATGGAGATGAAGATGGGGACAATCCAAACTGTCAGGATGATGCAGTACGCCGTCTGGTGCTTCATACGAGGCCTCAGAGGGTAGAGGATGGCCATGTACCTGCAGACAGGAAGAGAACGACGGGCTGAATGTGGGTCAGGTCTGTAGTATCAAATACTTGGAAGGACGAAACCACTCCTTCGGTCAGAACCCCAGTTTGGAGAAGCAGGCAGCTGTAGCGACACAGATGCTCAGAGATGTGCTTTATGATCTTTCTGTTGGGGAACTGAGGTCGTTACATATCGCTCTCTTCACAGCCACCAGACTCCTTTTGAGAAAAAACTGTGATTTTGCCTCTCAGAACACGGGAGTTGCTGGTCTGCTGCTGCCTCTTTACACGTCGTAACACGTTAGTTCAGATCTGAACTCACACAATAACACAAACCGATCAAGGCAGCAGAACACCAGCAACTCCCGTGTTCTGTGAGTTAAAATCACTGTTTTTTTGTCTGACGGCTTTGACGAGAGCATAAATGGATAAATCAGCTTCAGTTCCCCTTCAGAAAGGTCAGAAAAGGCTGTCTGACAGCAAGGTAAAGAGGTGAAATTATTCTTAATATAGTATACACTTAAACTGATATTGATTCTTTTAGGTGGCTGAAACCCGTATTGCTGCTGACCCCGACCACATCAGCACATCACTGAGCATCGTGTCGATTCAGCTGCCTGCTTCTCCAAACCGGGGCTATAAACACTGACTATAGAGAAGTACCTCATACAACCCCACTTCACTATTCCTTTAAGGGGAAAATTGGATCTTATTCTCATAATTGTGTCCATTCTGACGATGGTCATGGTCAACTTTGCTCTCTAGAGTCGGGAAACGCAGACTGGAGCAGTGCATAACATCGGCGATGAGAACGAATCATCTACCAGCCATTCATCGCTCTAACTGAGCGCCAAATAGCCACGTAGTTAACGAATAAGTACAAGAAGACTGTCACTTTAGTACCATGCCTGTGTCATTTATTTTCATTTTCTGTACCGTACGCACCGCTGTCATCGTTATCAGTTTATTGGCCCTGATCAGTGCAAAATAAATCAATAACACAGCAATAGTAGTAACATACTGTGCTGGAGCAGAGAGAACTAATTAACAAGATTTGTTATTAAGCTTTATGGGCGTTATTTATAGTAATAATAATGATCCAAAGTGATGTGTAATTGCATATTTTTACGTCCGATTTTCTTGTGGGAGGACAACAGCTGCACAGCACCTCTGGAAACCGAGGACAGAGCCTGCAAATTTACAGAAATCATTTTAATCATTCGAGTTTAACGGAAAGTAAAAACTGAAATTAGAAATCAGCTGAAAATAGTAAAAGAAATTACCATCATAATTTCCTACAGCAGGTGGTAACTTCTTCAAATTACTCAACAGTCCAAACCCCAAAGATACCCAGAAACATTCATGTTTGAGACTTTTCTTGTGCTTTTTTGCTTAAAAAATTACTATTATTGCAACAATGGCTGTTGGCTCATTTTTTGTTCATCAACGGATCAATTAACTATGTTTCAGCTAAAGTTATAAAAAATAAGGTATAATTTGGAAAGATGTACAGAAGGTAAAAGCAGTTACACCTGTCATACAGCATCACTTCTCTTTTCAGCCTGACCTGATATCATTTATTTTTGTGGACGATGAACCATGCTGCTGCTTACGTTGATTTAAGGCTGTTTTCAACTCTTAGATGCAGAATAATCAAGATTGGAAGCTGAGTTTGATTCAAGTGTTGCAACAAACTGCTGGTGCCTCCTGTTGGAAGCAAACCAGAGAAAGTGTAATGACGCCTGGTTGTGTGATATTTGTCAGATTTAATAGATTTTGGTGTTAATTAGCTGCAGGAGTTGCTGTACTCTTGATCCAGAGCTAAGGACACAATCAAATACACTGCCAGATGTTTGGCAGCGGGCGCCTACACACTAACAGGGAAACTGGAACCACTTGGATATTCCCGGATATACAGAGATGATCCATCTTTCCTCTCCGCAGACGCTATTTATACATGACAGGAGTTGTCGGCCATGATAAATGAAACAAGGGAGGGCAGTTTTCCCAAAGTGTGAGCTACAGCCGATGATGGATTCGATTCAGAAGCTGAGGGGAAGCCCAGAAGCAGCTTTTATTTGAGCAAAATGTAAATCATCCTGAGGTCTGAGATCTGTTTGATGTGGAGCGACCATCAGCTTCCTGCACAGTTTCACCTGATCCTCTACCTGTTTCCTGTTTCTTTATCGACTAACCTGACTGACACGGCTCAGCCAAACATAAGTTAACATCAAGCAGCAACCTCCGGGTCTAAGAAGTGAAGCCAAAGCTGAAGAGCCTTAAACCTGCGTTCTCTCTAACAGCCAGCAGGGGGCGACTCCACCGGCTGCTAACAGAAGTCTGATTGTATAGAAGTCAATGAGAAAATGAGCCGACTTCTCACCTGATTTATCACCTCAGTAAACGTTTTCCTCATGAGTTTATGGTCTCAGTCGCTAGTTTCAAGTCTTCTTCAGTACAGTCTGTGGTTAACATGTTTACAGTCGGTATTTTGGCATTCTGACATGTTAATATGCTCAACATGAGCCACGAGGCCATTAGGTGTCAGGATTAATCGAAAAGTAAAGCTGTGATTAGATATTTTAGCGATAGATAAGTAGCACAGCAACTTCAGGACCCAAACTCATGATTTGTCCTCTGGGGATCATGAACTGAGTGCTGGACAGACAGACCAACAACGCACTGCAGCACTAAGTGCAGCAGGGGGGGAGGTGTGTTTTCTGTCTCGCTTTTATTCGTGGTTATCACAAACAGGCCAGAACAAGGCCCCCGGCTGCTCCCTCACATGTGCGTGTTGCTAAGTGGCCTCGAGTACGTGCGGGGGGATTAAACAGGAGGCGATACTGTGGGGGGGGGACAGGAGAGTGCTATTAATGGAGGCGGGGGGCATGAAGGAGGACGGAAGAGGAAAAGTTGAACAACAGAAATGAGCGAAGAAAAGGACAAAAGAAAGAAACGGAAATGGAGAAAATCAAAGAAATGGAGAAAGAAATTTCCCCCTGACATCACTTGATAATGTACAGTGTCTCCACAGCTACAGGACAGATGTCCATGAAATTTACCTTGGATATTGATCACCCCCAAAGGATGAATTCCATCAATTCTGGTTGAACACCTAATCTTTCATTTAACACTATAATTTATCTAAACGTATCCACAAGAAATGTTTAAATCTATTGAGCAGATTTCAAATTCAATAAACACATTCTTGCCCCTCAAAGGGTTTGGATTTAAAATGAGTCTTCCTCTGGCACCACCATCTCCTCTCAGGACTATAATACTTTTTACAGTACCTTTTCAACCTGTATGTTTGATGGGAAAGTCTATAAATACAAATCAAATTTAGCTTAATCGAAGAGTTCGCAGCACCTGATTCAGTCTCAGAGAGAATCTCTTAAAAGCAGAAGTAGAAAACAATTACATCTCAGCACATGGATGAGCCCGATGAGTGTATTAAAGTGGCCGTTGTCTTTGAAAAGGTCAAATTATCGAACATGGACAACATCCAACACCTCACCTCCTTCCTATTCACAGCTTCGTTACCACAGTATGACAGACAGAAAGAGGTCAAGTGACTGGGTTGTTAGACGTAATTTACTGAGAAATTAGGGGAAACAGATAATCACAGAGGCCAGGAGGCACAGGGACAGACAGCGACACGTGAGGTTAATGCATCAGTTTGATGACGCATGACTCCGATAATGTCCTGTTGTTAAATGTCAGATATCATGTCACTCCGCGCTACAGAGCAGCTGAAGGGATTTCATTAACATTAAAACTAAACGTGAGAGAGGAAACAGAGTAACATCATCACCTGAACAACTCCTCATTGATCGGTCCGTTCGGTATCTGATTGGGCTGAATTGATTCTCAGTTCATTTTTTATTATAGTGGAAGCTCAGCTTGAGCATTCTGGAAAATATCGAAGTCTTGCTCAGGAACATCAAGGATTTATGTGTATGCAAAGGGGAATTTGTGCAAAGGTTCGGCATCCTGGTGGCCCAGGGGTTTAAGAACACATGATCACAAAGTTTGAGTCCGGTCGGGGGCCGTCGGTCGACGAGATCCCGAGAAAAACTACAGCATCGGTTGTTTCAGCGAGCGCCCCAAAGCAACGATCTGTTTACGTCCAACTGACAAATCCCTCTAGTGGTCGTGGTAATCGAAGGAAGGAAGGAAGTACGTTGAACAGACCGGCACATCTTTGATTTCGGTGTTCCTTTCCCGTTAAACGAATGTTTGCTTTATAGATATGTCTTATCATTATTTTGTGATTTGATTGGCTGTCAGTGTTTCTATCGTTCATCAAATCGCTCTGAAAGTGATCCAAACGATATCATTCGCTGTTGTCGTTGTCGTTAACTTGAGTTAGAGCGACGGACAGCCCTTTAAGTGTTATCTATAAATAACCAACCTGTTAATAAAAGGTTGATAAAAACAGCAATAATATGACGCTGAGATTTAGTTGGAGTCGACAGTCTGACGCTGCTGTTCTGTGACTGAATATTCATGTATCTTATATGCCTCAAATCACAGTGTGAAGGATTTTAATCACCAACTCTTCTACCAAATCTCCACTCTCAGTAGTTTCCCTCGTTATGTTAAAAGTGCACTCGAAAAACCGAAAAAGGAGCGTGACCTTGGTCTGGTCTATAGAGCGACAAAGTCCACATGTGTAGGAGGTCGGGGTAGATGGATAGGGCAACAAAACATAAAGCTGCGCCACAATAGACCTCTGTTCATTTCCTGTTTCCAACTGACAGTCAGTCTTCTTTAACCACAACCAGAATCGTCCACTAACCTTAACCACAGGGTTGTTACTGTAAGCATGACAGCGAAGCTCGAGTAGTGGATTCGATCTAAATCTTCAAACTAAATCTTAATCGTGTCGTTGTCAGATTTATTTTATTGTGGCATCAGATCAGAAAACCCTTCTACGTGATGTTCTAGATGGACAAACAACGTATTTTGTCTTTTAATTTGTTAAGTGGAAAAGTGACCAAAGTTACAGTCATTTACACGTATCATGTTGCTGTTGTATCAAAAGCTGTGAAAATTGATCGGGATCAACCAAGAGGTGACGTGCATCTGTGGTCCGACTGCAATTCGTTCAAGTGTTATACAAGAATTTTAAAAATGAAGGTTGTACAAATATGTACCAAATTTGGTAAAGATTGGATGGAATTTGTGAGTTTGCCTCTTAACTCGAGTTAAAACGTGGTGCTTCGTGAGCAGCCAAATGGCGGCGATATCTGTGCCTAAATCTTAACACTAATCGTTTCTTGGCTCAACTCTGCACCAGATCACATTTAAATCTTTGAAGTAATATTTGATATATCCTGCAAAACTTCCTGGAGGTACCAGAAACCCAGGAGTCTACAGCGTGGACCCACCTGTCCACCGCGATGGCCAGCAAGGCGTTGGTGGACACGTAGAGCGAGACGGTGCGCAGGTAGTTGGTGGCGGCGCAGAGCAGCAGGCCGTGATCCCACGACAGCTGCTTCACCACATAGTAGTCCAGCAGGAAGGGGCAGCACACCGCCGCCACCAGCACGTCCGACACGGCCAGGTTGGCGATCAGCAGGTTGGTCAGGTTGCGCAGCTGCTTGTAGCGGGCGAGGCTGGCGATGAACAGGCAGTTTCCCACTCCGCAGACCAACATGATGCCCACCAGCACCACGGCGATGACGATGGTGGCCACGAAGAAGGCCCGGCCCTGCGTGGTGTCCGGGATATCGTCCAGGGGAATCCCGTAGTCCGGGTCGTCGCTGGCCAGGAAGTAGTCCGTCAGAGCCGAGCTGCTGTTGGTCGGGTCGTCCATTTTGGATCAGGTCGACATGCTCGGATGGAAAAGTCTGCAGGGGCGGGAAATAAAGAGAAAACAGTCTGAACCCAGTGAAATAATAACCATCCAACCGCAGCGTCGGTTTAGCAGCTGTTCTGGAGCTTTCGAGCGTATCACGTGATCAGCAGATGGAGTTCGTCCTGTTCTATTAACATGACAAATATAGAAGAAATATTTATCTGACAGCTTTAGTTACTTTACAGATTAAGATTTATAGAATCTGATGTTTAATTATAAATTTAACTCCCCAACAGTTTATAAAAGTGCGGCTGAAACAATTAATCAATTTGTCGATTGACAGAAAATTAATTGGCAGAAAACTAATTTTCCCTGTAAAATCACTTCCTGGCTGCAGCTTCTCAGATGTGAAGATTTGCTGCTTTTCCTTTGAATGATTTGAATCATGTGAATGTGTTTTAATAATGTTGAGCTTTGGACTGTTGGTTGGACACAACAAGCATTGTGAAGGTGTCACTTTGGGCTCTGGCTCATCGTGACGCCATTTCTCACTATTTTCATTTTTCCAAAGCAAACGATCAATATAAATATAATATAAATAATCAGCAGATGGATCCAGAATGAAAATAATCATCAGCTGCAGTCCGATACAAAACGGTTCAAAATGAGCTCCAACAGTAAAATCCTGCTTTTGCTTTTGCAGCATGCACTGAGTGACCAGGACCGCGGTCCATCTCCGGCCTCTCACACACACATACAGACTCTGGTTTTAGTGTTTAAAACCTGTTTGGTCGCTCAGTTTAACTTCAGAAGTGACTTTTCAGATGCTTTTGTTTTACAGTTTTCCCGATGGCGTTGCCCGGTTACAGTGTTGATGGAGTCTACCTGTTAGA
This sequence comes from Lateolabrax maculatus, assembly GCA_031216445.1. Lineage (NCBI taxonomy): Eukaryota > Metazoa > Chordata > Actinopteri > Acropomatiformes > Lateolabracidae > Lateolabrax > Lateolabrax maculatus. The sequence goes on along the minus strand of CM062204.1, from coordinate 1,856,627 downwards.
TCTGTTCGCAGGTTGTTGAATGTTGCGTCTCAGCTCTGACGTCTGAAAAACTCTTTGACTGCTCCGACACGACCTTACATGTCGGCTGCATCAGAGTGAGTCAACTGACTTTAGGCGTGTTCTCATCACTGATCATTATTTCTAAATGAAAACCCTTTAAAACAAAAACACCTGGACTTCTTTCAGTCAGTATCAAGTGTTACACGTCATGTGATTCAGGGGAACCTGTTCTTTGTATCTGGTGCAGTGTGAAGTCACCATCATGCATGAGCTTTGTGTGAGCATATCTGACATACTTTTCTTGGCCTGAATGGACTTCCATACACAAATGTCCCCATTCAGTTCCATTTAATATTAGTTTACTTTAATTTTAAAAGTTACAAAGGTCACATTAGATGATGTTATATTTAAAAAAGAGATTCCCCAATTAAATCAACCTCATAAGGAAGACTGTTCCTGCCAGAAAAATAAAATCAATAAATGGAAGATTAGGAGCAATAAAAATAAAAATAAATCCCTTATCGATGGACTCGTTATTCAGAATTCATAAGTGTGACTCCTTATATCATTATAATGTTATACTGCAGGTATTATGTTTATTTTTCAGGCATTCATTATTTTCATGGCATTAAACAGCTTCCATATATAATAGTATTAATGTGTACATATATTCATGATGGATCAAATTACCATTCAATATTTATCCCAGCACTCCTTACATGTGTCTGTGTCCTTTACAGTTTGACTAGTATATAGATATTATATAGTTGTTTTAAAATATGTTTTAGAGCTGCAACAACTAGTTGATTGTGTTGATCAGCAACTATTTTTAAGCAAAAATGCCAAAATATTCTCTGGTTCCAGCTTCTTTAATGTGACGATTTACTGCTTTTCTTTGTCACATATGACTGTAAATTGAATATCTGAAGGTTTGAACAGTCAGTTTAAAAAATTTGAACTGAATTTTTCACTATTTCTTAAATAATTCACTAAAACAATTAATCAATTAATCAAGAAAACAATCAGAATATTAACCAATAATCCAAATCATGGTTATTTGCAGCTCTAATATATTTATAGATGAAGCTGTTATGACACAATAGTGTTTATGTCTTTGTGGATCTTCCTGAACATTGTTCTTGGTCAAATTCCTTCTACGTATAAACACACTTGGCCAAAGTGATTCTTATTTACTTTAATGTAAATTTACTTTAGTCCAGGTTCCACATGTTCAGTCACTGATGTTTATATGAAGGCAGCAGTCAAATATTCAACCATAACAGTAACATAAACGTCCAAAATCTGTTTTTAAATATAAATGTTAGTGGTAACTCATTTAATTAACATGTGTCCAATATCTGCTGTTAGATATGACTTGAATCAGAATAATCTAACTGTATTATTAAGACCTCGTTATTTTAGCTTCCAGAGTAAAATATTAATATATTGAAATATGATTTTAAGATTTTTGACCCCTTGGATTGTCTCCAGGACCCGCTGGGATCCTCGGACCACACTCTGGACCACAGGAAGGAGTGGGGGGGGGGGTAGTGTTTCTACTGCAGAGCACAGACCCGAGAGCAGCCGATCAGTTCAATATGAGACAGATATTCTCCACCCGGCATCAAACACAACATCTGCGCTCAGATCCACAGAAACACTGCGAGACATTCCAACACCGCACATTAGAAATAATTATAACCTGAAATAATAACCTGAGATAATAACCTGAAATAATAACCTGAAATAATAACCTGAAATAATAAAGTGGGACAGACCTGGAGCTGCTCCTCCGCGCGCTGCTCCACGGAATGAGGAGAGGAGCGCGAGGCGCGTTCACGAGACCTGTGGAGACCCAACACACACACACACACACACACACACACAGAGACACACACACACACACACACACACACACACACACACACACACAGAGACACACACACACACACACAGACACACACACACACACACACAGAGACACACACACAGACACACACACACACACACACACACACAGACACACACACACACACAGAGACACACACAGAGACACACACACACACACACACACAGAGACACACACACACACACACACACACACACACACACACACACACACACACAGAGACACACACACACACACAGACACACACACACACACACACAGAGACACACACACAGACACACACACACACACACACACACACAGACACACACACACACACAGAGACACACACAGAGACACACACACAGACAAACACACACACACAGACACACACAAATACACACACACACACACACACAGAGACACACACACAAATACACACACACACACACAGACACACACACACACAGAGACACACACACACACACAGACACACACACAGAGACACACACACAGACACACACACACACACACACACACACAGACACACACACACGCACACACAAAGACACACACACACACACACACACAGAGACACACAGAGACACACACACATACACACACACACACACACACACACACACAGACACACACACACACACAGAGACACACACACATACACACACAGACACACACACACACACACACACACACACACACACACACACACACACACACAACTCTTACTGTTTAAATTCAGATTAAATATCTGCTCTAGGTATTCGTGCAGTACATGTACATGTAACGACATCAGAAACCTTCAGTGTTCAGGTTTCTGCCTCGGATGGGAAAAGGAGCTTTTCTACATTTTAATATGTAAAACCTTTATATTTACTTTGCTTGACTTGCAGCATTTCTCGGCTCTGTGAGGTGAAAAGATGTCGGATGAAATGTGTCAACGAGGGGCTGAGAGGAAGAGTTAAAGCAGCGAGTGGCTGGAAACGCTTCAAACAGCAAAGATTATAGTTTGAAAAGTTACAATTATTATGAATTAAACTATAATCACACATTCCTTACTTGTCCAATATTGAAACCCTTTTGGAAGGAACATTTTTTGGGTATTAATTTACTGGGAATGATAGAATTGGCCGACATCCATCTCTTTAATATGTTACCTGTGACATGTTCATGATTATTAACAATAGAACAGATCTTATCTTATTTTATTATCTTTAATCTTATTTATTTAAATTAATAATTTTACTTTTTTCCTCTTGTTTTTGTTTGCTCTTTTGCTTTGTTCTTATTTGTGTATTTTTTTTAGTGGTTTAGTTATTTCTGTTTTATTTCTGTTAACTTCATTTGTACAAAAGTATAAAGATATAAAAATATGCAATGGACTGGAAGAACTTTGTGGAGGATGAGGAAGAAAAGCTTTAATGAAACATGAAGCTAGAATCAGCTCAGAACACAGATCTCGTCCTCATATGATAATGTTGGTCATTAAAGTGAAGGGATGTTCAAACAAACATATCGACCCGGCTGAAGTGTCTCTGACACCTTCAACCTCCCTGTGGACGGAGGAGGAGGAGGAGGAGGAGGAGGAGGAGGAGGGCATTTGTTTACCTGTGTTTTCTCATTCTGCCTCACACTTTACTCCCTCAGTTCAATTCAGATCAACACAAAAGTAGTTTGTTTTCACAGCAGAACACATGACAGAATAATGTGGTGAATAATTGTGAGGGTGTTGATGAAAGTATAATGAGCTGCTGTGACGTCTTAGTGTTGTGTTTTGATGAAGAGGCCCAGACCAGGATTATCTCTAGAGGCGATCTCCATTCATTCTGACAAAAGAAGGAAAAAACAAAAATCCTCCACGTGACTGGAGCTCCTCTATCTAAGGAGTACAATGGCAAAAGGGCGGCAGATTATGTTGCAATCAATACACTAAAAACATAGAAAACATACCCGACAAAAGAAGTAAAACAAATCCTGTTGGCCCGGGAACCAGACGAATCTGCAAGCTCACGTTTTAGTTTCTGTGGAGGAGAAGTAGTTTGAGTGAGTTAGGAGTAAGACTTTTTTTTAGGGTCAAACTTTCCAAAGTGAAGAAGGAACTTGCAGCTCAGTGTTGTGATTTAACGCTGTAAAGCACTTTGTAGCTGTGTGTTTTAAAAAGTCCTATAAAAATAAAGCTTCACTTACTATCACTACTGTTGATTTGACAAAATCGTCTGAACTCAACGTGCAGCGACTATCTTTTTCCAGAGATGTCAGCTGCATCTGAAGGCTTTCAGCAACAGATGCTCAGTTGTCTTGGTCAAGTTTTGGAAAGATCCTCTTCATGGTTCTCTGACTGTACGTCGCGTTGCTGGTAAACTGATGATGGAAGAATGACGACCGCCTGATCCTCCAGCGTAAAGAACATTTTGTTTTCAATCTGCAGGTTCATTTCTGTAGTCTGATGAGCTCTTCCAGCCATCACCTGCACCCGATACAATCACTTCACGCTGAATTAAACCTCTTCTCCCTCCCATAATCCCCTGCTCTTACCTTCACTAAGTGCTGAAATGTTGATGTCTGGACTCGTTCAGCTGCCTGCTGATCAATAACCCTCCTCTGGTCAGAAATACACGAGCTGAAAATGATTCTGATGTCGGCATCAGTCCACGTGGTGAAACACGGTTCTCACTGCCAGCAGAGTGAAAGACGCAAACTGGTGAAATTACACGGATCAATTACAGCTGGAGGAAGAAATACGACTCATAAGGATATAAAATGCAGTTTTAAATCTTAGAGCAAGTTTTGCACAAACATGTTTGTACAGTTTTTAACTACAGATTATTCTCAGAGTTTTATAAATGATATAAATGATGTAGGAACAGATGCCTGTATGTTGGATTACTGTCACAAAACAGAGAAAGTGCCAAAATGATTAATTAGAGGTGGATTTGATACCTGTACAATAGTGATAACAGGCTAGACATTTTAAATGAACCTTAGGCTATAAATCTGATGATTTCTATATATTTTTCTTATCATAAGTGAATTTATCTATTAACTATCATGTATGTGTATCACATCTGGATATATCTTCTTCCTGTGAGCCGCAGAAATAAAATTATTGTCCAAAAACTATTAAATACTCATCACTGTTGCTCTGGGTGACATAATTTATCACCACTCAGAAGGAACCAACGAGCTCAGAGCCGAGAGCCACAGACAGGAAGTCAGACAGTATTGAGAGACGGACCAACATGTTGATGGTTTTGATCTTTTTGTATAATTTGTTGACAATAAGAAAAATAGAGAATGGTGCAAACCCTCAAAGACCCTTATTCCATTACAGTCGTATCATTTTGTCTTGTTAAGTTGAGTTGACGGGGCTGTGGGATTCAGCCTGTGTGAAAACTCAAGAGCCAGGAGGGAAACAATTATGTAAAAGTCTTTTATTTTACAAAACAAGATGCAGGCCAGAGATTTTTCTGCTACCAAACAAAAAGTGAAAAAAAAAAAGAAAAAGCTGTAGGATTTACAAAATCAAAAGGATCTGGGAACACAACGGAAATCCAGGGACCGTCCCTCCCCCCCACTCAGAGTCTCTTTGTGTCCAGTGATCGAACCCGGGAACTACTTCTTGGCGTACGTGATCTTCATGGCGCAGGTCGCTGTGATTCTGAAGCCCTGCAGCGCGTCTTTAGCCACGCCCGCCTGCGTGTCGCTTTCAAACTCCACGAAGGCGATGTCGTGCTTCCCCGGGACGAGCCGCACCTCTTTGAAACCAGGAAACCTGCCGAGGGACAAAGACACGCCGTCAGCACACACACACACACACACGCACACACACACGCACACACACACACACGCACACACACACGCACACACACACACACGCAAACACACACACACGCAAACACACACACACACACACACACACACACACACACGAGTCCTGACGGTGAACTCACTGGTTGAACAGCATGGAGAGCATCATCTCATTGGTCTCCTCCGGCAGGTTATTGAGGAACAGGATGTAGTTTGGCGGGTTGTCCGGCACCTGAGAAGACAAGAGATCCTGATCAATAATCAGTCAAACGTCAAAGGAGCATTCAGGATTCTCTTTGCTGCGTCTTTGAACACTAACAGTAATTTATTCGCCATTCGGTGCCAATCACGTTCAATAGCTGCTGAGAACAGAAGAAGAGGTGACCTGGGCCCGTGGAACTACCCAGCATGCTCAGCTGGACGCACTAAATACTGTTATGATGTATAAAGCCTGGACTACTGTAGCACTTCAGAGAAGTTCTTGTATAGAATTAGTAACAATTGTTGCTTTGTCTGAGTTTTACCTTGTTACCTTGCTACATACTGTAGATAGATCAATCAATCGATCAAGTTTGCTTTGCTAAAAACATTGATTGTGGATTAGAAAATACCAGTTTGCAGATGTTGATAGTTTCCTACGACATGTTAGTGAAAAAGTGTCAAATGAATGCATTTTATTTGCAATATCTGCAAACATTCGCTGTTATAGTATCAACTAGTACAAAATGTTCAGTTACATTTGAACAATATCAAACATCACCCTGGTTTGTTCCTTTTGACAAGAACAACGTGATCGATAATCAATAACTGTGGACGGTCTTACCTGGACTGCAGGGGAGTGAACAGGAGGCGCTGAGCCCTGCAAGCAAGGAACACAGAGGACAGCACAGGATTAATATCAACATTTAAACAGACGAGTCAACATATGATCGACCGCTTCAGTGGTTTCTCGTGTTCTCACTTATTAAATATTGACCAGACATTTTGTTTTCAGTTCACCAGGAAAATCATCACGGAGAGATGTGAAAAATCATCGTTCAGGTGTAGATTTCACATTCAGCTCATTGCATTCAACACATATTAAAGCACACTTAATGTTAAAGATCCTCTCCAGATGTGTTAATATGTGTGTGTGTGTGTATATATATATATATATATATATATACAAAAATAACAAATACATACATACTTTGAATAATAATTTGTCCAATATGGTTTCTCTACAAAAATATTCAAATATTGCTCAGTTCAAGACGTCTCCTGCTGTATTGATAGTTGTGGTGGCAATGTTATTACTTCAGTTTGAGTCTGTTGTTTTGTGCGACCATCCCAAATACGAAGGTTACTCACAAATCCACAGACTCTGAAGACTAGTTGGCTTTACTCATCGCTACAAGCAGACATGAATAATCCTCTTTTAAAGAAAAATAATCCACAGGAGTAATTATTCCACAGAAAGGGAATCCAAAATATTCCAAATTAACGGTCAAAAAAGCTGCAGCCAAACTAACTAACTGACTTCTACATTATGACACTAGGAGGCGCACTTTACCACTACAGGCCAGTAATACACTCACTCACAGAGTACTGAATGTACAATTAGTCAACAATTATCATGTTTGAACAAGTAAAGTATGTTTTGATGACATTCCCGGCCTGATAACTGCATATGGAGCAAATATCAATTAGTCAATACAAATTTACCCAAAGTTTGTCAATTGGTTTCTCTAGTCTTTATACTGGACCCTGATTGGCTCCGAAATGGCAGTGATGTCATAGACCGTCATAGAATGAACATTAGTGAACGGGTTTCAAAATAAAAGTAATATCAAGTGTGAGTTTTAAATGGGTCCTTTAAGTTTTTTTCATTTCCCATAAAGTGCAGCAGTGAAGTAAACTAGAAGTCAGATTTGAACATGAATAACTGTTGGCGGCCTCGGTTCCTCTCATCAGAAAGTTATTACAGAGGAGCATCAGGTCTCAAACGTTCACCACCTCCACTCGCCAATTTCCTGTCTGAGGCACAGCGAGAGAGCGCCAAGGAAGGAGGAGATTTCCTGTCCTCTCATGTTTACTTCCGTCTAATGTCTCCTGATTTATTCTGCAGCGAGGCGACTGATCCCATCCAGGCCCGCTCTGACGCACCGCCTCCCTCTTCTGCTTCTTCTTACTGACATATTTACATTTGTACGCCGATAAAAATGACAAAAATGATGAGAAGTAAACAGGGTTTTTGGAGATGTTTTTCTCCCTTTTTTATTACGGCCATCAATCTTACTGTTGAGTGACAGTAATGTGTAAAGTTCTGTGTTCCAAACTTCTTCATCTCTGCTGAGGAGGTGTGGGGAGGCTGGTGGAGTTTTTTTAATCTGACTTTAAGTAGCTGTGAGACCGACAGTGTGCTGTAGTAGTACGATAAAAAGGTTTTCCCAGGATTTTAAAGTGTTTAATGCCTGGGAATTAAATACTGTGAGCATCTTCTCCCAAGAAAACTGGGAATTCACGCCATAAATTAGGTTTTATTTTGATCACAAACTGGTGTTTATCATCATTTTCAGATGTGTCTAGTTTCACATTGGCAGTGGTGGAAGATTTTAAATCAGCTAAAAGATAAACGTCTGTTCTGTAATTTGTTGTTACTGATCAGCAGCGTCAGCACTGAAGCGTCACTCACCACCGCTGGTTTCTTTGCAAGGCTAGTCACCGGCTCCTGAAGTTTCTTCTTCTTGTCCTTCTTTTTCTCCTTGTCGCCGTACGTGCCTTTCACCTTGGCGATGACCTCGGAGTCGGTCTTTGCGTACTGTATCCTCTGGAAAAACAGGAAAGGAGTCAGTCAAAGCCCGGCCGGTTGATGGGTGGGTAAACAGGCCGTTATTATTATTATACTCGACCTACCATGGGCTTGTTGTAGAAGGGGAAGCCCTGCAGTTGCCTCAGTGCGTTGGTGGCGGCGGCGAGCTCTTTGAAGACGACGAAGGCCTGTCCCCTCATCTTCATGGTCTTCATAGCCACAATGTCGACTATCTGGCCAAACTGAGAGAAGAGCGCGTACAGCGAACGCTTCAACTCTGCAGGACGAAGACAGGAAGCAGACAGAGTTCAACACAGAGCGTCAGACGGCTGAGACGCCGCGTCTGTTGGCCGCTGAGACGCCCATAACATGATGAAGTGACGACGGTCAGTGTGTTGGTCTTTTCTAAATTATATTAACTCGGTTTGTTGTTGGAGTTATCATTGTTGTGGGTGAGATATATGTGCGTTATCTTGAGTGTTCATGTACGTTGGTATAAGAAGTATATTTGATACCCTGGTAGCAATTAATGGGGATCCAAGTTAACAAATAATAAATAAGAAAGCAACAAATCCGGATGGACTGCACTGAAATTTAGTACAAATTAGAACCACAATATCAGCACAGCATGGCTGATGTTGTTGGTCGATCACAGATATTTGTACAGTTTCTCCACCAGAGAACTCTGACAAGTTTATTTCTACACTATAAAAATGTCCCACTCAGTTCATACAGATAGAAAAAGCTGAATAAATTTGTAACAAATGGAGATGTTTCCACATAAGTACAGTGAATACGTGAACGTTCACTGGTTCCACCTTCTCAAATGTTAACACTGACTACGTTTGCGACACAGAATATTCTTTTCAGAATATTTATTTTATGCTGAAAAAGACAATATTCCCACTAAGCTTCTGCAATTGAGTCCGTAAAATCCCAACAAATAATGATAAAATGTCCATTTCTAGTTCCCAGAGCTCAAGGTGACGTCTCTGATGTCTTGTTTGGTCCGACCAAAAATCCAAAACCCAAATTTATACAATTTACAATAATATAAAACAGAGAAAGGCAGAATAGTCTATTAAATATTTTTGCATAATTTATATTGACTGCTTATAATAAACTCAAACATAACATAAATTCACGCTTACCGTCTTTCTTGACTTTATCATTTACGTTGTTGATGTAAATTGTGTGGTTTGGTCGAATGTCCATGGTGGCGTCTGGTGAAACAACAAGAGAGCGTGTTAACTTCATCCTTCACCATCAATAATAATGACATGTGAATCATGTCCAGGAAGTCTCACTAAACCTGAACTAACAATTTAATCGCATCCCAAGTGTTTTTTTTAGGTGACCGGTGGGTTAAATTCATCATAATTTCGAGGTAACTTTCATCTTTCTCCTTCACCACATCTCAGAGTAAATATTGTACTTTTACTGCATCTGTCTGACAGCTTCAGTTCCTTTACAGTTTCATCCCCTTCCTGTCCAGTGAAAACCTTGTATCTGCACATGTGTTGATGGTAAGTGTTTGTGATGAAGTGAAGGAAGAAGAGTTCCTTTATGTGTTGAGAACATTCTCCTCCTGAAGCTAAATAAACAGTTTCAAACCATCTGGGATCAGCTGGAAAAAACATTGTCACAGAGCTGAAAATAGGCTGTTTTTCTGCTGCAGATTAAACTCCCCAACAGGATACAAAGGAGTTAAAATGAGCTCAACCTTTAACATCTACAGCAGTAAAATGCCACAGGAAGATTAATCCAGACATATCAGATATAATAAAACAGACTCCCGTGTTGTATTAGTAGTTCAAATAAAGTAAAATATCTGAATTCTTCCCCCGCTGGCTTTCATTGTAAAGCTAAAGCTAATATTAGCATGCGTTAGCCTAGTTAGCAGCCGTTAGCTTCCTCACTGACTCTTCCTCGCGCGATCTATCGATCATTAGATGAACATGACGCACAGGTATCTACCACCTGGACCGGCGATTTACTCAAACTACAGACAGGGGAGTGGGAGACAAAGCGGTGTAAATCTTAAACTCACCTCCGCTCACACCGCTCAAATACAACCGGAAACACGACAACTGGACCCGGAAACACCGACTGCTTCTTTAAGGAGCGCCGCCCTCTAGCGCCCCCCGCAGGCCGGGAGGAGAACTGCAGGTCGGGAGGGGAACTACATGTTAGGACAGTTTTATTTGATGTTGCCTCTAAACAGGAGTAATACTCCACTGCAAGTACATTTTACACTTATTTTACTTAAGTGAAAGTAAAAATGCAGATAAATGTAGTAGAGAAAATACTGGAACACGATGGAATCATTTTTTTTTTACACATTCACAGAGCAAAATGGTGAAATTCTTAGATTACTTTTCTTTTTAAAATTCTTATAATGAATTAGATGTTACAGAACGACAGTTTGTAAAATGAATAGTAAAATACATTTTTGTTAACCCCTGGATATGGATAGAGTTGATAATGTGGTTGTGTTTTCAAATTTTACTGTCTATGTTTTTTGACTGTTGATCAAATTGACATTCCTTTTTGTTTATGGCAAATGACCATCATTTTAGTTATTAATTAAAGTGCTGATTGTTGATAGTTGATTGGTCTAAAAAATGTCAGAAACTAGTGAAAAGCAACACATCAACATTCCTTGGAGCCAAAGGTGACGTTATCAAACAGCTTCTTTTATCTGATCAACAGTGCAACCCTTAAATATTCAGTCTGCAACTGACACCTCCTTTCTTTATTGATTAGTCTGCCAACTATTTTTTTAAATTGATAAATACACTGATTAAATTGTTTGGTCTATAAAATGTTAGAAAATGTCCATCACAGTGTTGTATAGGCCAACATGACATTTTATATATCCAAGAGTCTAAAACACAAAGACATTTAAGAAGCAAAATCCTCACATTTAAGAAGCTGGTACCGTAAAATGTTTGACAATTTTATTGAAAAATGACTGAAATGATTAACTGAAGAACGAAACAGTCATTGATCAAATCACTGATTTATCATTTCAGCTCTAACAAATAATCATTTTACCTTCACAAAATACAAAAATAAAAAAAGAAAAAAGAAAAAAGAAGCAGATCCCCACATTACAGAAGCTGGAACTAGTAAATCTTTGGCATTTATGTTTGAAAAATACTTTCTGATTATAACTGCAGTCTGTAGATTCACTGTATTCTGTACATCTCATTACAAATTGCCAAAAACATACTACTACATACATTATACTGTATATTCTTTAACAACGAGTACTATATTGGTATACATACATTTTCTACATATACACAAACATTCTCTGTACAAATAAATATATATGTTTTGTGCGGTTTGTCCTCTCCGGGCTCCCGTACCGCCGTCACGTTTTTATCAGCTGATTCTTCTTCGTTGTTTTTTTATCAGCTGATTCTTCTTCGTTGTTTTTTTATCAGCTGATTCTTCTTCGTTACTTTGTCATATGAAAGCTAACGAGCTAACAGGCTACATGGCTGTGAGCCGGTTCACGCCGGGACGCCGCGGTGTCCCGGGACAGCGATAACATCCGTCCCCGGTGGCGACCCTGTCCCCCTCCCCGCCGTCGGTCTCGTGTGCAGTCTCGCGGTTATCTTTGCGACCTTTTGTCCCTTTTTTTTTGTCCCGCTTCGTATCTCGCGGTAGCCGGTTAGCCAGTTAGCCGTTATAAAGCAGCGGCGGAGCGGACGGACAACAGCGGGATGAGCGATGGCATCGGTGCGGGTGGCTGTGCGGGTCCGGCCCATGAACAGGCGGTGAGTTCACCATCATGTTCCCGCGTCTCAAACCTCACAGGGTCGGTGTTTTCTATCCGCCGGCTGTCCGGTGTTTAAGTCTCAGAAATATCCTTTTTTTTTACGCAAGTGCAAACGTGTGTAAAGTCGGTGTAATAGCGGGGAGCTGTTCTTCAAAGGGAGTACAGTCAGGTGTGTGGCTGCAGGTGAGTCCTCACCTGTCTGTACCTGAGAGCCGCAGCAGGTGCAGCGGGCTGAGGTTACACATCACAGGACAGAAAGCAGATTATTCCTTCAGGTTTTTGCTGCAATGAGCGCCTGTTATTTTTTAATATATCACATTAATCATCATTGTAAATGTCTGATGTCAGTATAATATTCAAGGTTCGGTATCACGGTTAAATCAGTATTTTCTTTAATATCTTAGTTTTGAAGACTAGATTAACAGTTTTCTACGAACCGTTTCTTCCCTTGAACAGTTTCAATCCCAAACTGTACAGGAACTAAATAAAACAACATTAAACATAAAAAGTTTTCTGATTTAGGTAAGAAAATATCTGATAAAAGCCAACCTCAGTCAGTCAGTCAGCTGATCATTTCACTGCTCTGATAGTTTATTTTGTTGACTTTATGACTGTATGAGTTATGCTTTAGTATGTTTTTCTTTAAACTAAACTAGAGCAAAATGATTTAGTTAATCAATCGATTTCTATATTGAAATTTTGAGTTTCCTTCATCGTTTATGAAAGTAAATTTAAATGTTTGTTGTGTGAAACAAGTCAAATGTTCAAGTCAAGTTAGACATTGAGAATTTATGTTGAGCATTTTTCACAGTTTTGTGACATTTTACAAACCAAACCATGAATTATTTTATAATGTTAATAAAACAATTGTTAGTTGCAGCCGTAAACTAAACTCCAAAGACCTTATTAACACACTTTCTGAACAGTCCATTATCTGACAGGGTCACAATGAGGGAACGGCGTTACGTAATCTGTTGTTCACTTATTGTGCGGCTCTAAAATAACACACACACACACACACACACACACACACCTTCATGTCCCGGTAAACAGAGCCGATACTTTTAAAGTGAACCTGCAGACGTGCAGCGCTTCTGTTCCGGCTTTGTCTGAAACATAAAGGATGTCGTTGAGGCCGAGAACAAACTGGGGTGGAGACAGAAGGTTATTGACTCGTCGCCCTGCTGATACAACTCAGGATCAGTCATGTGGACTTTTATTGATGTCTGCCAGGTTTCGTCTGGGAAAATACAGACTTGAGTTAAACAGCTGAGGCTCGTTCAGACTTATTTCAACTTCATTTTAAGTTGTTGTTTGGAGAACTTAACACACAGTAACGCAGAAAAATATGTGAAAAATAATTCACAACATCTACAGGAGCTTAAAGCTTGATGTGGTTTTACATCTGTTTTAAAAGTCTACACATTTTTGTGTGTTTAATGAATGAAAAAATAGCGTGTGTGTGTGTATAATAGAACAGTTTTTTTTTTTTTTTTTTTTTACGCCTGAAGCTATGGATACTGCCCTCCACTCTGTCGCTGCCTGAGGAAAAAGATTGCTTTATAACTGTGACAAAATTTTAGTCTCCTCACCATCTAATAATACATTTTAATCATAAGAAGAAAACCTTGCTGGTGTCCTGACGGTTCGTTCCAGCCGAGGACCTGTGTTGTATCTCAAACCTCTGTACTGTCCCATCTAGTAAAGAAAGCTGAAGTAACACAATGACAACCTCTCATGTCACTCTGAATTCTTAAAGCAACAGACGTGTATTAAAAGTGTTTTTGATTGAAGGTAAACCTGTTTACCTTCAATCAAAAGTGCTTTGCTCGATTCATTCTCAGTATGATCAGTTTCTTTGTTTTCCAAAAGAAGCTGTGAAGTTCAGATACCAAAGATCAGCAGTGAAGAAACAACAGCTCAGTACATAAACATTACTGATCTTTTACAGGGAGAAGGATTTGACCGCAAAATGCATCATCAAGATGGAAGGAACCAAAACCTCCATCACCAACCTAAAGGTACTTTGTTTTTGTTTTTCTCACACAGGCTGTAATTCAGGCTGAAACAAAGCCACGTCTTTATATTTTCTGTTCTGATTTCCAAAGCTCCCCGATGGCATCGCAGGTGATTCAACGAGGGATCGAACCAAAACCTTCACGTACGACTTTTCCTACGACTCCACGGACTGTAAGAGCTCCTCCTTCGTCTCCCAGGAGAAGGTAGATGACAGTCACTTTTTTAAAAATGTGGCTTTAAAAACCCGTTCAGACACAAACCTGGTGGCTTGCTCTGTCGTGTTGTGGTCCTCTTTGAGCCCCTGCGACCATCGGTTACCCAGAACACCCTGTTCTGCGTGGACGTGCAGAGGCTTGTACGCGTATCGTCAGGGGAAACACAATCCCCATGTTGCAGATTCACCAAAATATCAAATGAAAAGAACAGCACTCAGATGTAGCACAGAGCATGGCAACTTCCTGTTTACATCACCCCAAGCATGATGGGAACTGTAGTGCCACATCTCACTAAATGTTTATCTCAAATGGAAATTGGAGCAACAAAGTTTAAAATGTTCTTTTTGAATTTTCAATACATTTGACATGTTCACAACATCTCACAGACACTGTTCTTATATTGCTGGACTCTCGGCTCCGTCTGCTTATACACAAATCTTAGTCTTACAATATCAAAGTATGGCATGCCTAGATAAGACTTGTAATAATAAAAGACTGTAATAAGAATGGAAGTAAAAGTGAGCAGCAGCCTGGGGTTTCAAAAGACTAATCCGGCTAATTTTCCAAACCTTCTTGGCAAGTCTCCTGTTGTTCTGTGTGGATGATTGTCGGTAACAAAGGTTTGGATTTATCAAACTCTTGTTCTCGGTCGAAGCAGCTTGTTGCCGATAGACTCTGTGTGTTTGCTCAGGACATACTTTGACACGTCACATCACAGCTCTGCAACATCAACACGTCACGTGACCTCAAACCTGGAGCGAAATGTTTCGCAATCTCATGCGACACGTGAGCAGAAATTAAAACTCTTATTTTTCTTCATTTTTATTTGCAGGTTTTCAAAGATTTGGGCTCCGACGTGCTGAAGGCGGCGTTCGAGGGCTACAACGCCTGTGTCTTCGCCTACGGTCAGACCGGCTCGGGGAAGTCCTACACCATGATGGGAAATCCAGTGAGACAAAGCTGCACACATATTTCACATCTTCTTATCCAAAAAGACTTCACAATAAGCTTTGACAGGGTGATAAGATTCACAGTGAAGTCGTCACTGAAGGCACCAGCCGACTTCGACTCACCTCGTCTCATTTTCAAAAGATTAGTGTGGACAGAAGGATTATAGTAATTATCGGTTAATTAGTTGATTAAATTCCTCGACTAAGCGTTAATTCTATGAAATGTTAAAGAATAATAGGAGTTTTTGCTTAAAAAATGACATTATTAATGATAATTAATAGATTATCAAAATGGTTGTCAATTAATCCCATGAAAAGACCCAAACCAGCAACATGTTGGTCTTCCTGTCTGTGGCTCTCTGCTCTGAGCTCGTTGGTTCCTATTGAAGAGTTAAAACTTTAAAAACACCTCACAAATATATAGTTTCATGTTGTGCATTTGTTGGTGACTATTTTCAGCGGTGGATGAATACCCCTCATGTCTGTTTTTAAATGATAAAACAGAGGACATAACCTTGGTGTCCTCTGTGTCTCTGGTGGACGGATGATGATCCGTCTGCTCTTAATCTGGAGTTCTGTGTGAAGTCCATGTTTGATCAGATTAGCTGCTCCTCTGTCAATAAACCTGCAGGCCGGCCGGGTCCTCTGAGATTTCAGGGGCAGAGGAGAGTAAACACACTTCAGTGTTAATGAGGAACTTTAAAGGAGGCAGAAAAGTAAAAAAGAGAAAATGGAAGAGAGGACGCGTGAAGACGGGAAGACAAATAACACGAAGTAAAGAAAACGTGATTCGGAAACTGCTTTTTAAAAGGTTTTAAACACACAATAAACACATTTATGATTCAGCCTTAAGACAAACCGCCACCTTACCGAGATGACACTCGCACCTACATTTGGTTTATACCGACCTCGTACACCCGCGGTTGCCATGGTAACAGCTGTAAAGAGACATGTCACCCATGTGGAGGCTTTAGAGCTTTGGTAGTTTTAATAAAAATGTATTAAAATCACCTTTTGTTACATGTAAATGCATGAAGCCGTAGGTGAAGCTGGTGGAAAACGTGCTCTGAGAGGCTGGGGAGAGAGAAAATATCACCATCAACTTGACTTATGCTACAAAATTGTCCTGGCATTTAACATTTCTCTGGGTTTTTTTCTGTGTGTTTGATGCAACAGGATCTTACTGGAGTCCAACGTTGCTTTTGTTACTGTGGTTTCAGGGAGACGCCGGTCTGATCCCGAGGTTCTGTGAAGGCTTGTTCAGCCGTATCTCCGAGGCAACTCGATGGGATGAAGCTTCATTTCGTACAGAAGTCAGGTGAGTCCAGGTTTCAACCTGCCCTGTTCACTTTACATGCATCATTCTGCCCTCTACACCTTCACCCCCTCTGCCTGTTCATCGCCGTCCCAGACCTGTTAGTGATAGTCTGCGCTCACTTATCAGACTCCGGTGACCCTGAACTGAAGCACAGGTGCTTTCCTGCAGGAAACATCTATACATTTAAATGTTAAGTTTATGCTCACGCTGATTGCTCGATTTGAGGGGGATGCAACACAACTGTATTATTTCAGTCCTGCTGTTTAAGTTTGTTTTAGACCTCAGTTTGACCTTCATCCTTCTTGCTGCTCTTCACATGGAAAAATCAGGAAGAACTGTATTTAGAAGGAAATGTTTTTGTTGTTTTTAAGGCAACAAAAAACACTTTGAGCTAAAGGCAGACAGAAAAAACTAAAAGCACAAACCAGAGACACGGATCACTCAGGTGGGATTTGTTTCTGCCTTCAGCTACCTGGAGATCTACAACGAGAGGGTGAGGGACCTGCTGAGGAGGAAATCCACTCAGACCTACAACCTGCGAGTCAGGGAGCACCCGAAGGACGGCCCGTACGTGGAGGGTGAGACACTCCAGAAATACTGCCGGAGAACTGTGTTTTTCTTTGGTCGAGTTTTGATTTCTGCTGGTTTTAGTTGGCCAAACGTAGCTGCATGAGTTTGGTTTAGTTATTAGTTATTTTGTACAACAGTGTAGTTTCAGTTCAGTTCCAGTTTTACTGTGTTTGCAGGAATGTGTGTTTTGTGTTTGCAGCAGGTAAAAATATGTAAAATTATGTATAAAGTCCATATATTAAGTTTCTTGTGCTAATTTGACCTGAAAATCAGTAGTTGAATAGGAATCTTTAGGCGAGTCTGTACCCAGTTATGTTTTTTTGTTCACGTGTGGACTTTCTGCCCCCGTCCTCCTCCCTCCGGGTCTCAGATCTGTCCAAACACCTGGTGCAGAACTACAGCGACGTGGAGGAGCTGATGGAGGCAGGAAACATCA
Organism: Lateolabrax maculatus; assembly: GCA_031216445.1. NCBI lineage: Eukaryota > Metazoa > Chordata > Actinopteri > Acropomatiformes > Lateolabracidae > Lateolabrax > Lateolabrax maculatus. The sequence goes on along the minus strand of CM062204.1, from coordinate 1,838,825 downwards.
ACCGCACCACCGCCAGCACCGGCATGAACGACGTCAGCAGCCGCTCGCACGCCATCTTCACCATCAACTTCACACAGGTCAGAAACTATTCACTGACTTCAGGAAGGAAAGATCTTTTCTCCTTTAACCTTTTCGGAAAGTTTTCTGTGTTGGGACAGTCGACAAAATAGAAAAATTGTAGTGTCAGTTATCAGAACTGTGATTGGTTGTTGTAGAAGAACACCAACAACCAAACAATTCATCCTGCTCTGCTCGATTTACTGGAACTGGATTCTCATTTTTTTGACTGACAGTGAAGATGATAATAACTACCTGAACATTCGTATCAAATATCTACATTTAAAAAAAAAAAAAAAAAAATTGTTACTGGTTTTCGCCCCCAAAAAACAACAGATTTTTGCAAAAAGTCGGTCTGTGTCGGGTGATTTTCATGCAGGTTATACATCACCACGTCACTGTACCTGCAGTAAGAAGACACTGATCGCCGTAGTTTACAGAAAACAAACTTCTCTGGTGACAAGAACGGCTCAGAAATACAAACGCTCGTACAAAGTAAAGAGAAAAGTGTGGAGGAAAAGAACATGAGCTGATAGTTATGTCATAATTGCTTCTTACACTTTCAGTATTCATCAAAACTATGACAAATCTTCAGGTCAATTCAATATACTAAGCTATCCTATGCTAATAATGAGATGAAACAAAAAAATACAATTCATAACAAAATTTAAAAAAATCATGAAACGTGTGTTTCTCTGTCAGGCTAAATTCGATGCAGAGATGCCCAGTGAGACGGTCAGTAAGATCCACCTGGTCGATCTGGCCGGCAGCGAGCGAGCCGACGCCACCGGAGCGACGGGCGTCCGACTGAAAGAGGGAGGAAACATCAACAAGTCGCTGGTCACCCTGGGCAACGTCATCTCCTCTCTGGGTCAGAAACAGGAGATGATCATCTGAAACACCTTCATCGGGATATGTTTTACTTCGCTGCGTTTGTTGACTGAAGTGTCTTGTTTCCTGTGTCTGTGCAGCTGACATGACGCAGGACGGCGTGAACACCAACCTGAAGAAGAAGTCGGTGTTTGTTCCCTACAGAGACTCGGTGCTGACGTGGCTGCTGAAAGACAGCCTGGGCGGCAACGCCAAGACCATCATGATCGCCAGTGAGACGCACACATTGAATTACATGCACACATTTAAAACGTTTCCAAAAAAAGAAAGTAATTGATTTAAATCTGTCCTTGAAATCGTTTTTTCCCCGTCGCAGCCATTTCCCCCGCGGACGTGAACTACGGCGAGACGCTCAGCACTCTGCGCTACGCGAACCGAGCCAAGAACATCATCAACAAACCCACCATCAACGAGGACTGCAACGTCAGGCTGATCAGAGAACTGCGGGCTGAAATCGCCCGGCTGAAGGCTCTGCTGGTTCAGGGCAACCAGGTAAACTCAGTGTCTGTCTTCATATTCAGGGCCAGATTGTCCAAACGCATTCTGGTGGTAAAACAAAAGGAAACTAAGAGAAGGAGAGGCCGGTTGAGGGAAAGTGACAATGAAAAGCTCATAAAATGTGTCCTACTAGTTGGACTGTAAACAAAATGGATGCGATTCCTCTAGATATTTTTTTTTGATCTATTATGTGACAGTAGTGATTATTCGAATCAGAATAAAATGACAGCATGAATGTCACTAAGAATATGAGCCGGTCAAAGTGTTTCTGACCTTTGTGTTTGTGTCAGATCGCCCTCCTGGATTCGCCCACTGCTCTCAGCATGGAGGAGAAACTGCACCAGAACGAAGCCAGAGTGAGTCTCATGTCCGCTTGAACCTGCTGGCGTATTCAGAGCCACTGCACCAAACTACATTCTTTTATTTGACGCTCACAGTAAATGTAAATGTGGCTTTGCACGTGTTGAGTTTTGCTCCTGTGACCCGGCGGCTTCAGTTTTAGCTTCTGTTGATTTTGTACTCGTTTGTGTTTGCAGGTCCGGGAGCTGACGAAGGAGTGGACCAACAAATGGAACGAGACACAGAACATCCTCAAGGTTTATCACCCATTATTTAATTTCTTTCCTTCTAATTATTCTTTCTTTGTGCACAAGTTTGATTGTTTTTGTGAAATGTTTGTGTGCAGGAGGAGACTCTCGCTCTGAGGAAAGAGGGGATCGGCGTGGTGTTGGACTCTGAGCTGCCTCACCTCATCGGCATCGATGACGACCTCCTCAGCACCGGCATCATCCTGTACCACTTAAAGGTCAGGAATCACCTCAACTCTTTTCTTTTAGGATTTTCAGAAATCTGCTAATTTGCCTTCTTAAGGCGTATTTACCAACTTTGTTATACAGACAACCAGTGTTGTCTCTGCTTGTATCTGGATGGAAGAAAGTGACATTTAAGTCTTCAGGCTTTCGTCAGAGTTTAAAAAAAATAAATTTCCTAATGGAACATTTCCACTGAACATACTAGCGGGGAGAAAAAGGTTGAAGTACGTCCAGTAATCACTCATTTCACATCAGAGACGTGTCCTGTAGTGAGCTGTGTGTCGCGGAGTCTTTCTGTGTGCGGCTGAAAAACTCTTTGTTCGTTCTCCTTCCACCTCAGGAGGGACGGACATACGTGGGCAGAGTGGACGCCTCCTCGGAGCAGGACATCAGTAAGTTTTGTCATATGATCCTGTTCTTCATCACCACAACGCTGTTAACAAACCTTTTTTCAAACACTTTGTTTCAATTCACTGGAAATGCATCACAGAAAAGGAGGAAAAGGAAGGAAATATAATAATACACATTTGTATAAACATGCATACTTATATACAAGTAATATGTTTGTAAACGGTTGTAATGGCTGCATTTAAATGGGAACATTAGAGGAATATTCATTTTCATCAGCCATGTAAACAGCTTAGTAGGAAGATTGTCTTTTTCGGGATAAGGACAAAAAACTGAATATTCTGTGCATGTAAAGGCAGTCAATGTTTTTCCTTTACTCCTTCTGATCTTTGGAGAAAAACTAATTACTGATTTGTTAATATTTAACATCTTTAATTGATTATTACATGAAATAACTTTATGTGTTTTTCCTAAAATAGGTATCTTTATCTTCCACAGTAACTCTTTATTTCCTATTAAGACCTTTCTTGTCTCTTCTTTCATACAGCACAGCTTTTGTTTTTGGCAGTGGGTGTCATCCGTGTCTCTGCTGTGTTGTTTTCCCTTCCTGCAGTCCTGCACGGCCTCGACCTGGAGAGCGAACACTGCATGTTTGAGAACCAGAACGGCACGGTGACCCTGGTGCCGCTCGGCAGAGCCCAGTGCTCCGTCAATGGAGTTCAGGTGACGGAGCCGTCGCCGCTCAACCAAGGTGAGACTGACATATCTGAACATAATCTTCAGAGGGGAATCTGTCCTGTACTGTTCTCACTTCCTGTCCATATGTCGTCCAGGGGCTGTTATCCTGCTCGGCAGGACCAACATGTTTCGGTTCAACCATCCGAAGGAGGCGGCCAAGTTGAGGGAGAAGCGAAAGGTGAGAGTGTCTCCTGAACGTTAGACTGAACCTGCTCTCAGGTGAGACAGTCTGCTTGTCGACCCTCTGACATTTTTTGCTTTTCCCCCCTCAGAGTGGCCTGCTCTCCACATTCAGCCTCTCTATGACGGACCTGTCCAAGTCCTGTGAAAACCTGTCCACTGTGATGCTCTACAACCCCGGGTGAGTGTCTAAATAAACCGATAACATCAGCTGCATGTGACGATGAGCTCAGACCCCGCAGCGCATCTCCCCTCTGCATTGAAACCCCCTCAGGACTTCAGACTCACTGTTTCTCAGAGGTGATGTTTAGCTTCTGATCAATTTAGTTTATCTGCATCTATACAGATTGACAAAGAACAAATTACCATAGGTGAGATTAAATAAAACACAACAACATGTGGCTCAAAATTCAAAGATTATGAAGAAACAGACTGGAAAAGAGACGTTTGTAGGAACCAGAAATGGCTCTCAGCTGCATGTCCTGTATCAAATTCTTGAGGTTTTCTGTCCTTCATCACCGTGAACACACACACACACACTGTAGTTTATTCTGACCCAGTACCACACACATCGTCCTGCTGCCCCAAACACTCAGTAGAACAACACAGGTGGATAAATTTGCCGCTGAAAGTGGTCCCCAACAAATGCACTGCACTTGTGTGCATGCACTTTGTGTGATTTTTATTTTTAATTTTAAACTACAGCGAGCAGCTGTTTTAAGAAATGACTGAGATTACTTCCTGCCACAGACAGGATGTCCGACAGTACTGAGAGACGGACTAACACGTTGGTTTTGATCTTTTCATGGGATCTGTTGACAAAAAGAAAAGTATAGAGTAATGGCAGCTTTATAGTTCAAGCTGCTGATTATTGTGTATCCTCATCTGACCTTTATTGCCACCATCAGGACAAATATTCCTCAATTATCCTCATACTTCTACTGTTTGTAGAACAGAACCTGTCCACGCTGCCCAGTGTTGTGTTACATTATTAAACACACAGTTTCCTGTCATCTGTACACACTTTATGGTCAAAGCTGGCTGGAATTAACTGTCAACCCCGTCTTGTTGACAGTCTCTTCACTGAGAAGGGCCCCGTCTTCCTCAGGTAGACTCAGCCATCCACTTCCTGTCTAACTCTCATGTTTTTTGACACAAAGACATGTGTTGACTCGTCCAGTCTCTCAACCTGAACCCTCATTGTCTGTTTTTGTATTTTTTTTTGTATTTTCATTTTTTGTATTTTGCACGTCACCGTAGCTGCTTCTGATGTCTGAGAGTAGAGAATGTATCGCTGCTTTTTTCACATCGCCTGGCATTTCATTTGAAGCCTGTCATTATGTGTGTCGACTACTGCTTTCACTTACTGCACTTTACTAGTTATGGTGTCGAATGTTAGTGTGTGTGTGTATGTGCGCGTGTGTGCGCTCTTTGTTTTGGTGAGAGTAAAAGAAGCTGATGAAGGTTTTTGTGTTTTCAGGTTGGAGTTTGAGAGACAGCAGCGAGAAGAGCTGGAGAAACTGGAGCTGAAAAGGTAAAACGCACTCGACCATGAGCTCGTACATAGGATTGGCTTCAGTTGAATGTTATCACACTTGAACCCTGTGTTGAATCTGCTACTTTCTAGTTTTAAGAAACTAAACTTGTAAATAATTTTTCTAAAAGTCAAAAAATTCAATTGGTTAAGTTGAGGGAGGGAAAAGCTGCACCTGGTTTCACATTAACATACAACATTGAGTCTGTTGTTGCTGTAGGAGGCTGATCAAGGAGATGGAGGCAAAGCACCAGAGTGAGAAGGCAGAGCTGGAGCGCCTGCAGCAGGAGGTGGAGAGTCAGCGTAAGGAGTCTGAGGAGGTGCAGCAGCGGATCCTCCATCAGGAGGAGAGCCTCCGCCGCCGCAGCCAGGACATCGAGAGCCGCCTGCGAGACTTCCTGGCTGAGAAGGAGCGATTTGAGGAGGAAAGACGCTCAGAGATCCAGGGGGCGGATCTCGAGCAGCGGAACCAGCAGCAGGAGGGAGAGGCCGTGGAGGAGGAGGAGCGGGACGAAGAGCAGCGGCGGCAGCAGGAGGCCGCGGAGCAGACTGAGATCTACCGCGAGCTGGAGAAGCTGAAGAGGGAGCGCAAGGAGCAGCAAGTTCGCCTGGAAGCCGAGCGGCGGCGGCTGGAGGAGCAGGAGCGGGAGCAGCTGAGCCTGGTGGGGAGGCTGGAGGAACAGCTGAGGGAGAAACACGAGGCGGCAGCCACCCTACTGACCCGGGAGGACGCCCGCCGCCTGGAGGAGGAGCGCCGAGGCCTGGCTGAGATCAGAGAAGCGCTCCTCCGGGCCAAAGAGGCCGCAGAGCGGCCGGATGTGGAGGACGCCGGCGAGGAGGCGAGATCTGCCCAGGCGCGATACACAGACTTCAAGGAGGCTCAGGTGAAGGAGCTGGGCCAGCTGGAGGAGGGGCTCCGCCAGCAGAGGGAGCGCCTGGAGAAAGACGTCGCTGCTGAGCGTAATACGCTACTGCTCCTTGCCCACGGCCTCAAGGAACGACAACAGCAGCTGAAAGAGGCGCGGGAGAAGGGGGCGCAGGACGCCACAGCTGTCTGCCAGGAGGAGCAGCTGGTCAAACAGGCGGAGCACAGACTGCAGTTCAAGGAGCGTCAGCTGGCCAGCGTGGCCGACGGCCTCCTCCCCGCGCTGGCCGAGGAGAAGCAGAGAGCTGCGGAGATGCTGGAGCGCAGCGGCGGAGGCAGCAACGGGAACTGCGACAGCCCGCCGGGGATCGACAACACGCTGTACCAGGTGGAGAAGGAGCTGGAGGACAAAGAGGAGAAACTGAACCTCCACCTGCACAGCGCTCAGCAGCTCCAGCAGCTCCAGGAGACCTACGAGTTCACGGCCAACGTGGCGCGGCAGGAGGAGAAGGTGAGGAGGAAGGAGAAGGAGATCCTGGAGTCGAAGGAGAAGCAGCAGAGGGAGGCGATGGAGCAGGCGGTGGCCCGGCTAGAGAGGAGGCACTCTGCCCTGAGGCGAAGCGTCTCTCTGGAGCCCGACGCCGAAGAGCAGAGACACAAGAGCTCAGCCATCCGGACCCTGAGGACGGGGGCCGACCTGGACCAGCAGAGGTAAGAGCTTCAGAATAAAACGTATAGATACACAATATGTATTGTAACATAAGGTTATAAATCTGCATTATTCACCTAGAAGTCGTTAACCTTTAAAGATTAGTCGAAAGATTCATTAATTAAAGACAGTGACAAATTATTATAAGTATAGATTTAATACTTTATTTCCATTTGAATGTACTTCATAGGATTTTTGGGTTCAGGTGTTTGTTCTTGATCAAATGAAAGGGTTAGGGTTAGACCTCGTCCTGAGATCTTTTAAAACCCATTCTCCATAAACACCTCCTCACTTTGCGCCGCTCCCTCCTGTTTGTGAAAGGGAAATCACAGATTCTTCGCAGAGCTGCCATGAAAACCTTGTTTCTTTTTCCCCAGAGTGGAGCGGGAGATCCAGAAGCTGAGACAGAGGATCAGCGAAGGCGAAGAAAACAACAGGACTCACTCCATCAGTAACGACGAGAAGTCGAGTCACAACAGCTCCCCGGTCAGCCACATCCAGAGTCTGAACACACTGCTGCCGCTGTCGGACGACAGGTACGCCTCAGAGAGCTCCGCCGCCTTAAAAACCTGGTTTTCACTCAGTTTATCATGCTGGGTTTCTCACACAATACTAACTTTCACATAGATGAAATAGAGGGGTTGATCTCTCCATCAGCCATTTGCTTTCTTATTGTTTGTGTTGCTGCTAATGTCGGTTCTTTGTCGTCTTTATTTGTAACAGGATAAACGCGTACATTGAAGAGGAGGTCCAGCGAAGGTTACGCAAGATGAATCTTCTCAACGGCAGCAGCAACATGGACCTGTCGCTGTCCTGTGAATCTCTCAGGGTAAGAACTGACCCACACACCTCGTTGATTTATTTAACCCGTGGGGTTTTATTACAATGCTGCCGCTTTTTGTACAACTCTGCATACAAACCAGCTGTGTACACGGACCGTCACTGTTTCAGTACATCCAGACACCTGAAGATTAGCATTAAGCATCAGGTGAGAAATTTGCTAGTGATAAACTTATCTGTCCTAATCCTCGACATGTTTTGTGATTATTTTGCAATTATGGACAGAAAAGAAATTCTATAAATTCTTAGATAATAGTCAAGAGTTTGGTCTGTTCAGTTGAGGTAAATAAAGGATCTGGCTGCTATCGGATCATCTTACAGCGTTGACCAGTTCTGGCTGTAGCTGGTAGGTTTGTCGAGCCTTAACAACCATTATCAGTAATGTCAGTAAAGAGTGAATAAAGACATCCAGCAGTTACAGATTGCGAGTTGAAGCGTTTCTCTGTGTAGAACTGATATTTAGCTCTTTAACCCTGCAGGAGGAGGAAGAAGTTAGCGACTGTAGCTCTGTTAGATTAACAGATGAGGTAAGACCAGGATCCACTTGCTCTATATGTCCCAATGAGACTTTCCCTGCTCTGTAATCTGCATGACTCTCCCCAATACAGTTATGGATCCGCTCAGTCATGTCTATCAATCAGTTTAGTTTGTGGTTCTTTAATTGGGTTTTTCTCCACTTGGTTTTTCTTTGATTTCTCCCTTTTTCCTTTCATCATGAAGTTTAATTTACATTTTAATTATTAATAAAACATGCTGCTTGTTATTTTACAGATAAAAAATATTCAGTTTATATTTAATATTTCATTATACTGAGATTACCCGTTGATGCTTAGTTTTATTGTTTTCAGGATGATGAAAAGCTGCAAAACATTAATCCAAGGAGGCTTAAATATGAGGTAAGACCGGGATCTTATTTTGGTTTTGCGATGATTAATAATATAATTTAATAATCAATCAATCATAAAAAATCTGTAATCCTGCTACAGTTTTACAGTGACAACAGTTCTGTGTGTTTGCATTATATAAACAATTTGCCTGTTATTGCTCATGTGCATGGTAAAAATTACATAAGAAAATCTAAATAATGTTCCTCATCATTTTTAAAGAATTGCGAATGAGTTTCCATTTCAGATCTTCAGGGTTGCCAAACAGGAATGCACAGAGAGTTTGTTTTATAATTCCAATCACTAATATCAGTCACTCCAGTTTGGTTTGACTTATGTTTTGGCAGAACGAGATGAAGGTTGAAATGCTAAATTTGGCAACTTTGAATGTTAAAGTTGAGATCAGAACCGATGAAAGGAAGCTCATTCTCCTCTTTAGGATGGTAGCAAACCGATGCATGAAAAGTAGACTGCCAGACAACAAAATGTCGGCACAAAGGTTATAATAATAAGAATTGTTGGCACATGCTACTTTGTCCATGTTTTATTGGAATTTAAAGTTTTCAAAAAGTATTTTTTTGTAAACTTCTCATCCTAATATGCATGCCAGATCTCTTCACACTGTTAATTTTGAATCACTTACAACTCACCTGTGCACCTGGTGATGGAGGAACTATAATTCTCATTGGGGTGGATTATGGACTATAATTCAAAGAGCCTTCACTTCCTTCTTGACGATGTAGTCATGGACTCCCTTGTGCACACAGAGAGCCTGCGGGTTGAGGTCTAGCTTCCTGCCTGCCTTGGAGCTCCAGGCAAACTCCCCTCCTCCTCCTCACGTCCAGGGAAACATGTTGGAAGAGCCAGAGAACGGCCTCTTAAAGCTTCACAGAGAAGAAAAACTAGAATCCACAACTCAAGTCTTGATTGAAAAAGAGGATGTGCCTGACAAAGATGGTGACAAAAACAAATGGTGGCAAGGAGGAGTGAATATCACTTTAGGAGAAGTGGGTCGAGCCGTTTGTGAAGTTGACCGTTGTGACATTGGACAACACAAGTTTAGTGCCTCCTCAGCAAACACCATGACCGACAGATTTGATAAAAACAAAAATATCACAGATAAAAGAAGTGATTCTGCCTCCTTTGTCCCAGATGATGATGATAAAAAGGTTGAAGATAGAGCGAAGGAGTTGCTGGTTAATGGACAGTCTTATTCTTACGCAAGGGAAAACATCAAACACCAAGCATGTGACACAGCGATGCTAGAGGATGCAGAACTTTCCAATGATCAATTGTCAAAGTTGCAGAACTCTGTCAATGGTTCCATCAATTCCAAGCAGAAGTCGAAGGAATCCGTTAATGGTCAAATAAATCAAGAGACAGAAGCTGAGAAAGTGGCGGCCAGCAGGAGCTACGCTTTGGGATATTTTACTGGAAAGCTGTCCGAAGCGTACAAAGACGCTGGTAGAAGACTGCAGGGCACACGGGACATCATTCAAAATATACAAGCAGGTGAAATTAAGGTTGTACTCTCTCAGTATGTGACCATGATGTCCAAAGAGCTGCCGCTGATTCATCGAATGCAGCGTAAACCAGTGCCGGAGCCTTGCATCCTTCCCAAAAACAAAGTCCGTTTTGTTGACCTGTCAAAGGATTGCGCCCTTAATCTTCCTCCGAATTGCGGCATGTCTGCAATCCCGGGCGTCTCGGGATGGCCCGAAGGCTCACTGTTGTCTGTCAAGAACACATGTCCTGAAGTGTTTCATCAGAGGCTGGTTCAGCTGCCACCATCCTTGTCTCAGCTAGAGTCACTTTCATCCCAGAAGATGCTAGAAAAGTTGGAATCTCTGGCTCCTCGAATGAAAGTCAACAAGCTTTTGGGTATCTTCTGGCTCAAAACTGCCAATCGTAAACAGCCAATCCCAAAGCCTGGGTGCTTGCTCTTGTCATTAAAGAACATAATAGTGTTGTCAAGTGAAACGAATTCAGATGACACCTTAGCTGTTTTTCACCATTTTAATCTCCTGGAAATCAAGAAGGTCCAGATAAGCTTGGCAGGGCAGCACGTCCGCCTAATTGGCTGCACCGAAGACACAGTCTTGGCAGTCTTCACCCACAGCAAACAGCTCACCCAGGAGTTCTGCAGGGCTTTACTGAAGGCCGTTTCTCCTGAAAAGTTCTCTGAATGGACTGGAGATCACCCGTTACTCTCTGATGACCTCACAGTCCTCTCTCTGGATTGGACGTCGAGTGTTCCTGACATCGTCCTAAACAATGGCCTTTATGTCACCTCTAGATTCAAGCGGGTCCTCGCAGACTTGCTTTACATCGTCCACGGGAACATGGATGGTCCTGGCAAACCTTCTCTTGCACACATTTGTCCTCTGCTCTACACCAGCGTCAGGGTCATGAACCCTACCCGTGTCCATCAGGACGGCATTTTTCAGTTCCTCCTGACGGACACTCATGTGGTTCTTCTCCGGGAGGACGGCGTCTTTCACCCAGTGCCGCGAGGTTCCAGTCTGGTCCCGGCCCAGCCCCAGTTTCAGGGGCTCGAACTCCGCAAGCGTTCAGAGATCAAATGCCTGCTCGTCAGGAAGAATGACAACTGGCTGGTTGTAGATATCACCTTTACAACTCACAGACCACCAACTCGAGTAAAGAAGTTGGAGTCCAGGCGAAGTTCAGCAGAAACACCCTCCGTAGCTGATTACAGTAGTCAGTGCGATTCCTGGAAGTTGTCTTTTGGTTGTACCTCAGAAGCTGTGATCTTAATAAACCATTTGTGTACCTGAGCTACACATCTAAAGGCAGCTTCACCTGAATTCATTCAGAAATGCAATGTACGTACCTGTGTCTGGGGAAAAAAAGAGAGAATTTAAAAAAAGACATATTATCAGGCAGTCATAGTATTTATTTTAGGATGTGTTAAAGGAAGTTATTGCCATTTGACAGAGAACCAAAAAAAAAACTGTTTAGAGATATTGCCTGAAATGGTGCTTTATTATTGTGCCAAAGTAAAATGGAAGTATCTAAGTATTTTTTTAAAATGTTTTTTTAACATTTTAGAAACTGTTATTCAAATGTAAATGTGTGATTTGGCCATATTGCCACAAAGTCCTAAAATTTGTCCTTTGAGTTGAAGAAGCACAGACCATGTCGACTCGTATTAACTGTAAACTCTTGTAATTTCTATAGTTTATATGTTGTTGTAATGAATGAATGAAGATTAACAAAAGTGAAATTCTTTTTTGATTTGTCTGTTTACTGTTTTTAGTCATGTTGATGATTCTTGTTGGATTTTTGCTCTCATTTGTTCAAAGGGAGAATGTTGTCATTTAATTGCACAAAGTGCTCTATAATTTTGCAGCTGCACTTTAAGAAAAATAATTTTGATTTGCTGACTTGAAAAAAATGGAAGAATTTGTCATGATGTGAAATGATAACAAATGAAATATGATCAGTATATATTTGAAGGAATAATGTTTAATGTGCCTTTATGATTTTATACAGTAAAAATATGTTAACTGCAAACAGGAAAATAAAGATTGAACTTTGTACGGTTCTTATTGTCTGATTTTATTTGGCAATCACAGTAAATCATCCTCAATCAAGTTTAGAAATTAATTCACGACAATTATTGTAATTTTTTTCTGAGTCGACCCTTTACTCTTCACCTCCTTTTTTCTTTTCTTTTCCCGTCTTCCTTCCTTCCTCCCGCTGACTTCCTCCACAGCACCTGGTCTCTCGTCCGCTCGGGGCGAGCTCTGACGGCCTTCAGGAGCCCGTTAAAATTAGCATTCCTCGTTACGTTCTCCGCGGGCAGGGGAAGGACGAGCACTTTGAGTTCGAGGTGAAGGTGAGTTCACTCATCTTCATCATTTATGTGACGCCCGGTTCATCCTTCTTATGTGTGGTCTCGTCTTCAGAGTAACTAAAGTCTTAAAAAAAATGTAGTAGTAGTTCCCTCTGAGGTGAAGAGGAGTAGACGTAGAGAGTGGCATAAAATAAAAATACTCAAGTAAAGTAAAAGTTCATCTACTGACTTTTCATCTCGACATCAAACGTTTCTGTCTTTGATCAGATCACTGTGATGGACGAGATGTGGACAGTTTTCAGACGCTACAGTCGCTTTCGGGAAATGCACAAGAGCCTTAAATTAAAATATCCAGAGGTGAGACGACTGGATTTACAGCTCTTTAACCTGTTGATACCTTGGCAGGGACAAGTCTCTGCTGTGGGCTTTTGCGCACAAATTTTTGACGTCTGTCTCTGTTTCAGCTGGCAGCCCTTGAGTTCCCTCCCAAGAAACTGTTTGGAAACAGAGACGAGCGGATGGTCGCCGAGCGCCGGAATCACTTGGAGGCAAGACATTTAAATACAGTTTTGTTCACACACATAAGAACGACTGATCATAGATTCTCCCGTCATCCTGTGTTCTCAGAAGCCTGGAAGTGGGATGTGATTTTGTGCTGCTGTTGTTTTTTCCCCACAGCGTTACCTGAGGAACTTGTTCCGGGTGATGCTGTCGTCCTCCAGCTCTCCTCTCAGAGCCGACGCAGACGGCGGCTTCCGCCTCACCAAACACGCCGTGTGCGAGTTCTCGCCGTTCTTCAAGAAGGGCATCTTCGAGTACAGCAGCCACGGCACCGGCTGACTTGACCGCGAGGCGTCTTGAGCCACGCTGAAAAACCAAAACATAGAAAAACTGTAAAAAGAAGGACAAATAAGGAAAAAGTTGCAGGTCAGTTTCCTCTCCGACCTCCCGTCATCTAAAACCCTTCAGATGCTGCTCAGCTCTTGTGGAAACTTTATCATGAAGTATGAGTTTCTTTTCTACATTATATATCCAGAGAAACGCATTGATCGTCTATAATGACACACCTTTGTACTTCAGAATCTTTACATTTGTTCCGCTCGATGATGGAAACAGACGCATTGTCAATAAACAGCTCTATTAATATATATTCACGTACAGCTATGATATTTATGGTAACTTCCTCATGTAGCAACGGATGCAAAAGTAGAACAAAACATTAACACTGACAGGGTTGAGGGTCCAGTTCCCTGTGCAACAAGCCAGTCATTTAAGGTCAGTTTATCCTGAAGAACCACTGGGTTCGATTTTCTGCTGAGACGCTTAATTTCACTTAATTTGAACAATTTTCATCACCAATTCATTGTTAAAGTGATTTATCAAACAAAAATGCCAAAAATTTGCTTGTTTCTGCTTCTTAAGTGTGAAGATTTGCCTTTTAATACCATTATAAACAGAATATCTTTGGACTGTTAGTGTGACAAAACAAGGCATTTGATGACATTGACTTATGTCGGGACATTTTCACTAATTTCTGGCATTTTATAGACTAAACTATCAATTTATTTAAAAAAAAAGAAAAGAAAAGGATAATAATCATTAATTGCAGCTGTAGTTCAGTCACACGATGGTCAGCCAGCAGAGCAAGTCAGTAACACTGGCAGGAGGACGGGTTCGATTTACAAAATGACTGAACAGCACTACAGAGCGCTTTGTGTCCCTTCGTTCGTTGGATAAACGAGGATGTGATGTTGCGGTTCTGATGCGGGAATGAATAAAGCTGGTGCTTGAATTCGCCCGTCCTGCGGTCTGAATGGGAGACGGCGTGAATATTAGTACAGCTGAGATGTAACGTGACGCCCGTTTGAAGCTGTAATTAGTCTTGTTGTCAGGCTGCTGTTCCTCACTGTGACTCCACTGTGGATAAAGAAGAGGCATTAAAACTACTGTGGAAGTGAAGCTAAAACACACAACCCGTTAAAGGACAGGTTCGCAATTTTTCTGGACTGTTTTAAAACTAGTCAGGTGACCACATGAACATTCGAAACAGGTTTTTACAGATTCATATTGGCAACTGTTTATCTGAAGAGACTGGCAGTCTGAGTAACACAAATCAAGTGGATATCTTCCAAAGTTTAGATCTTTTTAAGACAAAATTCCCTCTTTATTATTATCCGACGACTGCAGCTAAACAGGGAAACCTGTTTTCACTGTTCATTTGGACATGAATGTTGTTTTAAGACTGACTTTGTGTCTTAAATTTTAACCAGATAACCATCAATGTCCACTAAAAGCTGCTAGTAACAAAATTAGAAAAATGCTGTTAAACACAACAGTGACGAATGGATTCTACTTTTCTGAAACCTGTAATCATTGACATTTGCTGATGCAGCAGCCCTCTGGTCATCTGTAAGGCCGGACTGTAGTTCAGCTGCATTTTATTCAAGTGTTTCTATTAATTTGGCCGTCTGAGTTTCCGTAGTTATGGAGGAGCAGCTGTAATATAATGCAACACAACTACAGTCTCAAACATGACCTCAACAGCAGACAAGTTTCACAGGTTGTTTTTAAAGAACTGTTGTACACGACTGCGTAATAATGTCCTCTGTTGTTCAATCAAAGATTAATCAGAATAATAACACAATTTTCAAATATGCAGAGGAACCGATGTAAAACTGCACCTGACTGATCAGTAAAATTAAACACTGAAAACTTCTGGTCACTGATAGAAACTGTACTTTTTTTTTAATGGACCTTTTGAACTGTTAAGTTTCAAACAAGTGCACTGTAGTTACTGATGTGACTTTATCAGCTTTTTTTATATACAGTTATGAACATGTTTGTGCCATCTGAACAGTTTTCTTTGAAGTAAAGTTTTAGTGCCAAGCAGGAGTTTCAAAGCAGCTCCACTTGTCATAATTCCAAAATGTGGAGGAATCCCAAAGGTTGTTACGTGCCACAAAATTCCACATACGGACCCCAAAATGTGGGATTCAGGAGGATGAATTTATTAGGCCACATCTGTAAAATCATCTCATTTCATAAAAGCTTGAAAGCTTCTCTGAGTCAAACAAGTTCCTGTTGGCGCCCTTCTGTGCTCTAATCAATTATTTTACAAATGTATCGCAGGAATATTTGCTTTTAAACAACAGCATGATCATTAAAATTACCTTAAATGGTTTAACATGTTTCCATAAATCTGTAGAATAAATGATTAGTGTGCAGCGTCTTCACAGGAAGTGATCAGCTTCATACGCATGGATTTTTCAGATTAAAGGTGCTGTTCTGGTACGTTTTTCCACTTAGTTCAAGTTCACAGAGGCAAATAATCCATTCACAAGGCAGCTCAACACTTAAACATATATTTCAGAGCTGATTTTATTATTATTTTCCAAACAATCTGTCAGTGAGTGAATCTTTCATGGATCCTGAAGTCTTCCTCACTGTTGTGTTAGCAGCTGTATGAGCAGGAAGCAGGTTCGACTCCGCTCGAGTTTCATCTGAATTTGCCTGAATATAAACAGCAACTGACTGCTTTATCCATAAGCCATACTGTGTGTGTGTATATAGGATGTAAATGTTAATGTGCATAGTTTTTCTATACGATATGCGTGTATGCAATGTGAACTATTGACATTGAATGTCAGTAAAGGGAATGTACCACAACTTTCAGACTGTGTGCAGTGTGTTTTTTTTCTTCACCATGTTATATCTGGTTTGTTTAAGTTGTACAAAACCCAAATGTAAAAATGACATTGTGATTTTACAGGGGTTTGTGCCAGACTCAACTGAGGCAGAATTAAAAAGAAGAGATGTTTAAAACTAAATGAAACAAAGCGAACAAATAGATATTTCACTTTCAGTCAGATTTGTTCTTTTAATGAAAAGAAAACAATTTGGTTAAATAACCAGAAGCAATAACATTAAATAGAGTGAACTAAAAACCAACTAAAATGAAGAACACACAAATTAAAATGTCCATTGAGGAAACTCAAGATTTAAAAAGCTAAAAATGTCTCAGGTCAAAAAACATTGTTTACTGTTGTTTAACAACATGAGTTTACCTGGTAAACATGTCAGGATGGAGTCCCGTCAGAAAGTACACTTACATTTGTTATCCTGTCTTTAGGAAATGATCAAACAAGACAGAGGTAGAGAAGTCCGGTAGTTTTGGTTGGAAAGTATCCAGGTAGAGCAGGTGGGTGTGAACCTGACACCTGGAGGAGCTCAATGTGTGGAGGCAGGTCCAGCAGAGTTCTGTACCCGAGTCTGTCCACCCAGGATCTGCTCCGAGGGCCCGAAGGGAAAATCGTACAGAGGGACACCCAGAGCCTTCAGCTTCTCCTTACAGGTCTGCAGCAGGTCGTCGTACTCCTGCAGGTCACACGTTATTTGATGGAGATTTCTCGCAGGACAGTTAAATTAATGAATGAAAACCCTTGGGAGCTCACTGACGACTGACCTTGCACTCCCGAGCCAAGTCGCACTGGAAGGTGTTGATGGTGACTCGTTTGGACTCCAGTATTTCCTACAAGCAGGAAACACTTTCAGATATTTGTTCTTGAAGCTCTCTGACAAATATTAAAAAAAAAATCACAACTAGAACAATGATTGCAAGTCCTGCTAGCACCCCCTGCAGGTTGCACTGTCCATTACATGCCATGATACAACGGTGTTGGACAGAACAAACAACTGGACGAGATGTGATGGACTGAGGCAGCTTTAGTCTAATGATGTGTAGTTCTCTTGTTGCTGGTGAAGACCAGCCTACTTTTTTGTCTAATATTTGTCTCCTGTAATGAAACGCAGGGCACAGTGGTAAACTACATCACGTTGTTTTAAGGTGGAATGAACAGCATGGGTACAAGATTGTTGATCGCACAAAAAATCTTTCACTTTTGCTGCTTTGTTCTTACATTAAAAAAAAACATTTGAGTTTCTGCGCCAGTTGTTCCACATGAGGTTCAAGTAAGATCGCTCTCTAACTTGTATGATCAAACGTCACATTCAGAAAGACGTAAGATTGATTTACAGGTTCTTGAGAATGAAACACATTTTGTCTCGTCAGCATGTAGAGTTCTCTGGAGAACGTTAAAGGTGGACTGTAATCCAGATGATCTACGTGCATTCAGGAGTGCACTGTCTGCATAAAAATGGATATTACAGGTTTGAGTTGGAGTGAAATTGTTTATGTAGTCAGTAAATAATAATGGACCAAACAGTGGTAATCCCTTGGTTGTTAAAATGGAGGCTGTTCTGAGACCATCAGCACAGATCGTTTTTGTGTAAAAACAAACTTTTGGACACAGGTGGATACAAAATCGTACCTCGAGTCTGTTAGCGGCGCTGCTGCCTGCAGTTTGGTCGAAGTTGGAGGCCGAGAGAGCGGCGCAGAGCTGAGCCTCCTTCTTTTCCAGAGTTTCCGTCAGCGCCGCCAACTTCCTCTCCAGCAACAGCTCTTTCAGTCCGCTCTTCTGCTGGATGTCCAGAATGGCTTCAGTCTGCTTCTTCAACAGCTCATCGCGCTCCTGCTGAACCTGCCGGACACCAAAACATTCGTAGAAACGCCTGCTGGGTCACGCGGAGGTAAAACTGGGGGTGTGAGCGGTTTACCTTTTCAAACGCCTGCAGCAGCAGCTCGTGGTCCACTGTCAGATCTCTCAGCTCCTTTTCAATGACCTTCAGTTGAGCTCTCGTCGTCTGTCAGAAAGTTTGTTTTAATAGTTTTGTCCATCATTCCAGTCAGTTATAACATTTTAATAATTCATTTTAAAACTGAAAATGCCCCTTGATGTAGAGTTTCAAAGTTCTGACTATGGTGACCCCTAGTGGTGGAATCAAAAAAGGCACAGGCCTAATGTCTAACGATGTCACCGCGTCTTTAGATTTAATCTGTTGAATAAAAGGATGTTGAAACGGATGTGAAAGATGGACAAATCTATACAAATCGGACTTGAAATGTACTTTTCCTTTAAACACAGGTAGCAAAGAATGCTAATATGAAGATGATTTCATCAACTTAAAATCTGTATCAACACTGAAACACTAACATGAAGTTTTCATTCAAGGTATTTGTACCTAAGTCAGGATAATACAATGTGTCATGACGCTCTCTGAGCTCTGAGCAGTGAACGCACCGCCATCTTGGCCTTGGCCTGGTTGTAGTCTTCCAGCTGTTTCTGGAGCTCAGGCAGCTGCTGTTGGGCCTCCTGCAGAGAAACGCTCAGACGTTTGTTCTCCTGCTCGGCTGCTGAAAGCTCTTTGTCCGCTCGCGCCTGCTGCTTCGTCGCCTCTGCGAGTTCTTCCTACCGAGCAACAAACAAACCAACCAACCATGGGATGTAAAACAACAGACAAAAAACCCATTAAAAACATCTTCACTACATGTGGAAGTTTTACATGTCAAAGTGAGTTTACTAGTCATGGATTGTACAACTCAAATTCTCAAATAAATGTGATAAAACAATGATAAAAGTGAGTTAATCAGGGACACAAAATGCTAAAATATTTTCACAAACCCAGTAAAATACAAAGACATTTTTGACTTTTATTGTAGCTCCAGGAACCTTTTGCTGGACCTTTTAAACTGGCTGAAGCAGATTTACTGTGAGAAACCTCATATATATACATATATATAGGCATATTCTCAAATAAATACAAATAATTAAATTCTACAGAAGATAGAAAATGTAAAAAATGTTTTAAAAAAAAAAGGATATTTAACATATCACCTCCAGTATCTGCAGTATAAACAAAGTGAAGCTACATCCAACACTCCAGGTCTCTCACCTTCAGCACCTTCTGATCCGCCAGCAGTTTCATCTGGATGGCAGAGTAGTACTCCTCGGCGCCTCGGAGGGCTCTGTCGTGGTCCTCCACCAGAGTCACGACGCGACTCTTCATTCTGTCCTCGAGCTCGATGAGCTCTGCCCTCCGCTTTTTGCCCTCTGCCTCGATCAGCGACTGCATTTTCTTGTGATATTTCACCTCAATTTCTGTTTAAGAAGCGACAGACGGAAAATCTTCACACAGAGTTTACCACAGTTTTTTTGCTTCACTCAGAGGTCGGGGTTTACTCACCTCTGATTCTCCTGTCGTAGCCGTTTGCCAGTTCCATTAACTCCACCTGGTGTTTCTGTTGGGAATCAAGAGGCGACAGATCTGAGGTACAGTAGAGGGGCTCACTTGTAGAAATAAAACATGTCACCAAAAAAGATAAAGGAACCAGACTCACCAGCTTGAGCTCCTTGACGCAGTTTTTGTTGTGGAGCTTCTTCTCCCTGAGGTCCGCCTGCAGGCCGTGAGCTTCCCCCCGAAGCCCGAGCTCCGACTCGGTGTGGCGGCTCTGGATCAGCGAGATCGAGGCGACGCCGTCCATCTTCAGGCCGGACGCCGTGTCGTGGTGCTCAGACAGGACGTGCTTCAGCTTCTGCTTGTACACCTACACACCATCAGTCGAATGTGGTTTAGTGGAAACAGGACGTTCAATACGCTCTATTTAAAGAGCTGAATCATACAGTGACAGAGTGCTCATGTCCTGTTAGTTTTTACAGAAAAAACTACTTTCTTTCCTGCTTCCTCTCGTTAATCATCTCAGAATTATCTCACCACCTGTCGGAGGGGTCCCCCGTTATTTATTGTTGTATTGTATTTTATTGTATTTAAATATACCGGCTGCTATGATGACCTAATTTCCCTTCGGGGATGAATAAAGTAATCTATCTATCTATCTATCTATCTATTTTATTTTTTCCCCTTAAAGTCCTTAAAATTTATTTTGGTTTTGGTTACTTTTGTTTCTCAAATCCTCTATGAATCCTGCCAGTATGTAATAAAACATACAATTTAAAAAATGTTGTAAGAAAAACAAATTTTCTGATTTATATGACTGTGTGTGTGTGCGTGTGTGTGTGTGTGTGAGTGCAGCTCACTGTGATCTCCACTCGGTGGCGCTCCTCCGCCTCCTCTCTCTCCCTGTGTCTGGTCCTCAGCTCGGCCTTCGTCTCCTCCAGGCTCCTCTTGGAGATTTCCCAGAAGGCCTGGATCTTGTCCCTCTCCAGCTGGAAGTAGCTCCTCTCCTCCCGCTCCCGGTCCAGCTCCTCCCGGAGGCGGACGATGTGCTCCTCCAGCTGGGAGTTCACAAACATTTGTGTCAAGTTTGTGGGGCGACTGTAGCCAATCAGAGCTCCCGTACAGAGTTCAGTCAAAAGAAAGGATGTCCAGATCCTTTATTATTGAATATTTCCCTAAGAGAGTTCACTCTGCTTTTTATTTTTGTTATTTAATTGTTGGTTTAGTGCATTCAGTGCATACTAAAGCTGCACTAAACCAACAATTAAATCATGTGCTTCAAGAAAATATGTCCTGCACCACATGTTCTTCTTTGGTTGTCTATAATATTTTGTGCGGTGTTTGTGGAGAGGGTGTTCATGCAGGTGGACGGTGCAGCCACGACAACCTGACCCGTCTCACTGTTAATCAGCTGATACACTCGTGCCTCCACCTCCCTAACAACAGTGTCAACCTTTCCTTTGATGGTCAGTCTCTTTACAAAGTCCAAATGAGCCGGACACAGAGCACGTTCAGTGTTCTTCACACCGATTATTATAGTTTGATCTAAGCATGTTCCTTTAGAAATAATATAAAGAAATAAATAAAGTGTCTCTGACTGAAATCTTTTGTTTGTTACGTCTTCATATAAAAAACTGAATATCAACCA
This sequence comes from Lateolabrax maculatus, assembly GCA_031216445.1. Lineage (NCBI taxonomy): Eukaryota > Metazoa > Chordata > Actinopteri > Acropomatiformes > Lateolabracidae > Lateolabrax > Lateolabrax maculatus. The sequence continues at coordinate 1,817,933 of CM062204.1, read as the reverse complement.
GTATGTTACTGTCAGAATTGGCCTCAAAAACTCTACCAAAGTAAAAATTGGTGGGGTGGAGCTACTTTTAACTACTTTATATATTATTATATTATAAAACATATATTCAGTGAACTGATCATTAGTTTATTTTATATAAACTCAGTCTGCAACTGGCAAATAAATGTAGTGGAGCAAAACGCACAATTTTTAAGTACACTGAAGTACAAAGTAGCATTAAGTCAAAGTATTCAAGTAAGTATAAGTACCTCAGAGGTGTATGATGTATAAAAAGGGCGACACGTCTACATGTAAAGGTAAATAAAGTTTGAGTAGAAACTCTGCAGTAACCGCATGTGTCAGCACCGTGCAGCGGCTCTGACCTGGTCCTTGGACATCTCTTCCGTCGACAGACCGTCCACCACCGCCGAGGACTTCCCCTTCGCGGCCTTTTTGCTTTTACTCTTCGGCGGCTGGAAGGAAAAATGCGACATTAACACGATCCGACCATCTGTGCGTTCGGCTGATGCTAAGCTACCGCTACCGGCTGATTGAAACCGGAGTTCACTCACCATCGTGCAGGACGGTGCAGGATCACAGACTGTCGGTAGTGACCGTGAAGTGACAACCCGCGGCAGGTAGCGTTAAACACCGTTAGCTTTGACTAGCCTAGCCGCAGAGGCGCTGTCATGGCAACCGCGTCACAGGATCTTCAAATAAATCTTTATTGAAAAAACTGCAGCACAATTTACAAGCGTGAGACCCGCAGGAAACTGAAGGTTAGAGACATAAATAATCATTCAAAAAGCGCCTTAAAGCGCTAAAATTATATATATATATAATAAAACAAATGAAAGAGGAGAATAATGACGACATTAAAACTCATTAACAATCTTTACAGCTCTCTCATTAGTGCAGTATTTATTGGTCTGCTCCAATTCTTTATTTAAAGATTTTTATTGGTTTATTTACATGCATGTATACGAGGCTTAGCTTAGTATGAGATGAGATTTGGAACATGAGAACATACAGTCAACATTTAAAAACAAAAGCTGGACACAACTGAAAAATATCCATCAATAGATCAATAAATGAAATATATCTTAAAGTTTTTTAAATTACATAAATGTTATATTTACCAAAAACCAGCCATCTTCTTCTGCATTGACGAGTTCTTTAACTTTATTTAGTTCAAACCAGTCTTTGGTAAGAGTTAAAAAAAGATAATATGTATAAAACTTAATCAAGATCATCTGGCTTCTCTCAGACCGACTGTCTGTCCCATCGTTTCCAAATGATTACAGCTATACATGCATGGTATCTCCAAGACTCTTGAAAATAAAATAAAATAAATATTTAATGGAGAAATGTTTAATGAAGTAACACCATTAACTATTTTACAATACAGTTTTACAATATATAATTTATGTTTTAGAATCTGTTAGTGGCACCCAAAAGGCCTCAGTATCTAACAGAAGCTGGATGTCAAACTGTTTACATGCACTTAAAGGTATAATATGTAGCTTTACTGCATTAAAATGTATAAAAATGACTAGACTTGTTATATATTTGTTGTTGTGCACTTACATTATCCCAAATGTTTCCAACAATGTTCAAACCAGAGAAATCTGTAGTTTTAATGAAGGGAACGGTGCATTTCATTTGGTCGCCTGTCAATGGCGTCATATCCACTTTCTGAAACTCCGGCTGTTGTCACTGATCTGATTGAGAAACCCAGGAAATTACACATTGTGCATTTAATGAACCAGTTTACAAGACAGCTGGTTCCTGTATTCAGGGTAAGGGGATCAGAGAAACCTGGTTTCCTGAGATAGATTTCGGTGTTTATGGGAAACTGTGTTTACATCTGTGCAGATGAACCATTTAGCGTAGTTTGACATTTTAATTTATCAGCTGATTTTCTAACATTTCTAAAACAGCAAAGATAAACATGTTTAAAATAATTATTGGCATGAAAAATGAAAAACAGCACAGCAACAGAGTCAATGGATCAAAACAGACTTCAGGATAAAAAAGAAGGACTGACAGCTACAGTTAGTTACGGTGCAAAACTGTAGCAAAAACCCAGTCAGCACTTATACTGACAACTGACTCCTGTCTGAGTAGGATTTTGGGCAAGGTAGTACACACACTCCCCGCTGCTGCGTCCTTTAGTTCTCAGCTTGTTAACTTGGCTGTACAGGTTATTGTTTGGTGGCGTGGAGGAGCTCGGTGCGTCGCTGATGCTCGTCCAGTAGTAAGGACTCTCAACTTCAGATCCCCTCCTTGGCTTCTCCTCGCCAGCTTCGATCTCCTCGTAAATCACCTCCGTTTCAGTTTTGTCCAAGTTGCTGTTTGTCTGCGTTTTCAGCTTTGAGCAGAGTCTCAGGGTTAAGACGACCAAAAGTGCCAACGCAGCACCCACGACTACACCGACAGGTACTTTCCAGAAGTCGGAGGGTTGTTGGTTCTCTGAGTCTGCAGCATCTCCCTTCTGGCCTGGTCCAAGGCCAAAACCCAGGCCATCGTTTCTTGGTGTGACCGGTACCATGTTTGGATCTGTTGTCACTTTCAGATACACTGTTTGTCTTTGATTACAAAAGTACATTCTTTCGTCGGAGGGTTCAACATTTCTTATTACCAGCGATTTATTTGCCAGCAAGTCGTAGCGTTGGTGAAGTGTATTCTTTATGCCGTTTTTGATTGAGACAAGTGTCACATGTTTACTATTTGAAAGGTGGGTCCATGAAATGTCTCCCTCTGCATGAGGACAGGGAAGTGTGGCCACTGTGTTCTGCAGCACATTAATTTGGAGAACATCTGCAAAGTAAAAAGGCAGCAATAAGTAATACATTATTATAAACACTATTAACATTATACACTTCTCTGTTTATTTATTTACGATTAATCAATTAGTCAATTCGTAGATTGTGAAGATTTGCTGCTTTTCCTTTGAATGATTTGAATCATGTGAATGTGTTTTAATAATGTTGAGCTTTGGACTGTTGGTTGGACACAACAAGCATTGTGAAGGTGTCACTTTGGGCTCTGGCTCATCGTGACGCCATTTCTCACTATTTTCACTATTGTTACAAAGCAAACGATCAATGGATTAATGGAGAAAATAATCAGCAGATGGATCCAGAATGAAAATAATCAAGATTAAAAAGTCCTGCATTCCAAACCTTACTAAAATAAAAGTATGTTAAGTATTAAGAGCAAATGTGATTATTATCACTGATATTAAAGCTAATTTTATTGTATAACAGTGTCGTAGGATCAGTAAAGGCTTTTAAAATCTTAATCCGCAAAGTAACTATAGCTGTCAGATAAATGTAGAGCAGTAAAACGTACAATATCACCTGTATCACCTGCAAGTGTTGTGGAGTAGATGGTAAAATAAAGTTAAAATACTTGTGGTACCTTAAAATTGTGCAGTACAAGAAAGGACTTACAGGACTTATTTAAAGTTTAATTACCATCATCATAATTTGTGCACATGATTCGTTAACTTGTGTTTAAATTATTAAAATACTAACATCTAATGTATTTTTTCATTTATAGTATTTACATTTATGTCCAAGGTGACTTCAGTAAGTGAACAGTTCATTTAATCTCCACGTTCTCACATCCTGGATTCTCTACAGCATTTTGCAGCGGCAGCCTTAATCTTGGCCACATTTGACATCCATAGGCTCATAAAGTCACCTTTAATATCTGAGTGGTTGTAGATCTTATATGTTTATTATGGCTTCCACACCTTTCTGTTTTATAACTTACTGATGAGTTTTGTTTAATAATTTTAATAATTTGATTAGTTCTACATTACTAATGGAAATAATCACAAAACAATAACATTTGTGTCCTTTAACTACCAGAATGTATTCAGGCCAAAGCCAAAACTCAAGTCTTATGCATGTGATGTTGATAAATGAAATGTTCTTACCAGCAAAGTTTTGACAGAGGCCTCCAGTGAAGAGAAAGTAGAGGTAAAGCAACATCTGTGCAGCCCGTGAACCTTGTTCAGTGAGATGGGAGTGAAATACAGTCTCTATCTGTGCAGTAACACTAAGAGGAAGTTCAACCTATCAGGTTGTGGTTGGAAATGAAACTGGTTACTGTGAGTCATGGATAAGATATAACCAGGAAAGTTAATCACTTGATTACTCACATTAAAACAGTCATTTGTATTACAAGTTTTCTGAAATGTTGTTGTTTAAATATGTTTAAATATGAAAATCAGGCATTATCTAATTAAACATGCGCTAATTGGCATACATATGAACATTGGATTAAGGCCAGGTTCAAAATTCTTCTTTCATTTACACTTTTGGATATCTCTGATTATCACTCCATAAATAAAATGTTATATAAATCAGGCTATGAGTGAAATATGAACAAAGCCCTCTGTAAAAACCTCAGAATATAGACAGGAATATAACTGGACATAGATTTGGAAAGTGGAAACTGCTTTTTATAAACACAACATCTAATCAAATGCTTACCACCCTATACCTTATATATGTTATACACATACTATACACATGTTATGGAAGCAAAAATAGCCCAAAATCTCACAATTGACCAGTGCATGAAAAAGTGCATGTAGCTTTTGGCCTTAAAAACTATGTAAACCACCTTATATAATAATATAAATATATAAACTCCCAGCTGCATTCACTCTTTCTTATCAGAGGGACGTTTTACTCATTCCTGCTTTGCACCGAAGAGCTCTTTGGGTTTTTTCTCTAAAATATGAATTAGTTATTGAGTCCTTACAGTATTTTCCACAAAATAAGTAAGGATCGCTGCCTCAAGGGTCAATAACCATGTCATCTTATTCCAGAAAATTCATAAAACTAGTTGACTTCTACTATTCTCCACCTGGACTTAATAACAGACTCAAATTACTTGGTAAAATATTCTTCAGGTGTTTTAATCAAACTACAAAGTAAGATACTGAAGTAACTGATATTACTCTCAGAAGAAGAAAGTTGTACAAACTGGAAATACTACAAAAAGTACCTCAACATTGTTTTTAAGTACAGTACAGTTGAGTAAATGTACTTGTGCTGTTAAGTGTTTGGGATAAGGGTCATATATCTGTATCTATATCTATATAGATATATAAATACAGACACTTTCAGATTCAGTAGATTTATAGTCCACTGAGAGCTTTATTAAACTGACTTCTTCGATCTATTTCTGATGCTGTGGAACAGAAACTTCAACCGTTCTATAGTTTGTTTTCTTTCCATCTGTTTTCAGCCTTCAGTCATTTTCAGCTCTGGTCTTATCTGCCTTGTGGGTAAATTAGTCAACTTTTATTTTTAAGCCCGCACCCTATTGGCTGTGGATTTCTAAAAGTAACTGAGAGGAAACAAAATGTTGCAACAATGCGGTTTTCATTGCTTAACTTTAATCCAGAGAATTACATTTCAACACATCGTGTTCTTTTAACCCTGGCTACAAAACATAGTGGTTTAAATAAAATATATTATGTACAATGTGCAGCAGGTCGGATGCTTCTATGACTTGTTTGTGAGGGTTGGCTGGCTGATCTTTGACAAATCTCCCAACGACACAGTGGCAGAGCCTCGCTTCGCTGGTTTGGCCTGAAATAAACAACATTTAAACAATTAATCCAGTTTTTTAAATAAATAAATTATATAATAATAATAATAATAACAATAACTTTATTTATATAGCACCTTTTAAAAACAAAGTGATCTGACAGACAAAACAAAATTAGGATACTCAGAAGGCAAATATACAATAAAAAGCCAAACATTAAGGCCAAAACAACAGGAGGGTAAAGTTAAGAACGGGTTAAAACAGGCAAAAGACGTAAAAACATTGTAGAGAGAAGATAAAATAAATAAATCTGTGATGCATTTAATGTTTCTGGTTATTTAGAAGAAACAGAAAGAGGAGGACCAGGTTTTTATCATAAGAAGGAACAGAAACTCAAACTAAAATCACCCTGAACAGACTGAACTCTGGGAATCGTAGTACACCTGTCTCACCTGCGACTCATGAGGCTTCCAGCCAATCATGTAGAGGATCTCGAAGGTGGCGGGGATGGACCCGTCCTCGTTCCCGTACATCTCTGAAACATTTTCAAACAAACAGACGTAAGAAAGAAAAACACCGGCGCCCAATTTAACTGTAGTTAAAGGAACAGTTCCACAGTTTGGGAAATATGAACAGACGTGAAGTTTCACCTCAGGTCAACAGAACGGCCTGTTTTTAAGTCCTGTATTTCACTTTTTACAGAGTCAGACCAGCAGTTTCCTTCTGCCTGCAACCTTTGTGCTAAGCTACAGCAGGCTAACCAGTGCAAAGATGAACCATTCAAACTAAAATCATCTGACCCTGAAAAACAAAGAAAACAAGGCCGACCCTGTCTGAAACCTTAAGGACTGCTGCTTGGAAGAGGAAGTTACAGCGGCAGTAACAGGCCAAACGTCACCAGGGAAGCGTCTATTTTAGGTTCAGTGTGGATCATGATGAACAAAAGGCACCAGATCAGATTTTAATAAAGGAAACAAACAGTGGAAAGAACCGAAAAAACAGAAGTATCAGAAATATATTCTGAAGTGGCAGCTGTCACACCAAAATAAGGAATAAATACGTTTGTACGAGCATATGTTTGTCAGTTTGCCATTTCAAGGATAAGGCTCACTTTATTCTACGTGTTGGTCCGTCTCTCAACACTGTCTGACTTCCTGTCTGTGGCTGTCGGCTCTGAGCTCATTGGTTCCTGCTGAGGATGTAAATCTGTAAAAACCTCACAAATATGTAGTTTCATGTTTAAAAGGGGCTCAGTAATGTCTGAAAACAGCTGCTCGCTGTAGTTCCTCTCAAACAAAAAGGAAGGAATAGTGCCATAAGTTGGGGTCTATTTTCAGCAGCGGATTAATCCACATACATACTGACCGAGATATTCATGAAATGTATTATTATGGATTCCAGTGGATAAAGAATCTTATTGATTTTGATTATAAAAGGGATGAATGACTCTAAAGTGTTATCAGATCATGAAGCACTCTTTGAAATCATACCTTTATAAATAGCTGCTGCTGCTAAGATGGTGTCTCTGTGCAACAGCGACCGTCGGTTCCATGCACAGTTACTCTCACCCATACCTGCGGGATATGGAAACAAAAAGGAGTTGAATTAAAGTTGTCATTTAGATTTATGTTAAATAAGCAGATCTCAGATTCCCACCGCGATTGCAGAAATAAACGATAAAAAAGTGTAAAACTAAAAGGTTCGGCACATTAACAGCTTTGATGTCCTGCTGGATGGAGTCGCATACTTTAAGTAGTTTGTACCTTGTAAATCAGTCATGACTTCAGTGATTCCTGGATAGTGAACCTGAACATCATCAATGTCCTGAAACAGAGAGACAGGGAGTGAGAGGCAGGTCGTACCTAAACATATAAAGATCATGAATGATGCATTCATGTGTTCTGATATCAACCGTTCTTTCATTTCAGTCTTATTGTATTTCCATTTTTCATTCTTTAAAATAAGTTAAAGTGTAGATTTTTAATTACTTATGTTACATATTTTGATCGTCTCTAAAGTTGTTTTTGTTATTGTCTGTTAATTAATTGTAAATTAAAAGTGTACAGAGTTTATTTTGCTGTAATCTCTGCAGCATATTTATTTAGTTTCCTTTTTTCATCAATAATTCAGGTTAAATATCTACATTACTACTAAAGTGAGTTCAACAGAGTGAGTAGAGTTGGGTTTTTGTCTTTTGTCCATTATAGATATAAAAAAAGGAAGAAAAAGAAGAAGGAAAAAAGAAGCTTAATGAAAGTATTTCATCAAAGATTAGAGAGAACCGGTGGTGGTCCAGTGTGGGTCCCTCTGTGTTTGTGTTGGCTTGTTTCTCACCACAGTGAGCATGCTGAAGCCGGCCCGGCCCAGCAGGTTGCCCAGGTCGGTGACGGCCGTGTAGGGGGACACCCGGGGGGAGAATCCTCCCTCCCTCTCGGTCTCGGCCAGCTGGAGGGAACACCGCAGCTCGTACAGCGTCTCCCCGCCCACCATCGCCCCGATGAACACCCCGTCCGGCTTCAGCACCTGGTGGATCTGAAGGGACGAGGAGGCAGAAGGGAAACAGGTGAGTTCAGCCAGGTGAGCCGCTCAGGGCTTAACGGCTGACATTATAACCAGCATCAGGAGCGGTTTGCCAAAAGCATGACGGGAAAAGACGCAGGCGCTGGATCTTATTCAGGAAATTCCAAGAAAATAGTTAGTAATGTGAGTCAAAAACATCCTTTCAAGGCTCATTAAGGCTCAAATGACTGCTGAACTCAGCATTAAAGGAGCGTTTCACAGCTGTGAGCCAGAGGAGGAGACTGAAAGGAGCTCTTCATCACCACGAGTGAACACCACAGAGTGAGTAAACGTTGCCTTCACATCACAACGCAGGAAACTGCGACCTCCTGTGAGAGACGAGCAGGAGGAAAACAATCAGACGCCGAATCATTTTTATCCTCACCTGTCTGAGGGCTCCGGGCAGGTCGTTGATCCAGTGCAGACTGAGGAGAGGGAACAGAGAGTCCCATTAAATACACAGAGTAGACATCCAAACAGTTCCCTGTAGCTTCACTGAGCCTGGATGCATCTTTTGAGATCTTATTCTATAGTTTTTTTCACATTTCTGTCGGCACGATCACTTTCATTTCACTGCATGTGTGTGTGACGAGTAAAGTTCCTGAATCTTGAATAAAGTCCTTGTTCTTCAGACAGCGAGTCAGCGGGACGACTGCATCAAAATGTACTTACAAAAAGTACTCATTATGCAGAATGGACCATGTCAGAATAATATATACTGTAGGGATCAATAAAAACGTATTTGTTGATTATATTTTGTATAATTAATAATGTGAAATAAACGTAAAGTAAAAAATACAATATTTCCCTCTAGTGGAGTATAATGTATAAAGTAGCAGAAAATGGAAATACTAGTTTCTACTTCTACTAATACTACTACTACTTCAGTACAGTAGGTGAGTAAATGCTTGTATGTATATTTTTTCCAGTATTTTTTTGTAATCACAGATCCAAAGTACCAACTGGCTGGTTGTTGAAAAGGTCTCAGCTGCTGCAGTTTGGCACAAAGATGCCGACACACACAGAGAATCATGTTGAGAAACCCAGAGACGTCTGCTTTCCTTTGGTTTTGATGTTTATCAGAGATATAAATGTTGAATCGCTGAATTTTGTGTAACGTTAATAAAAGTCTCTTGACAGCATCTTTAGGCAAGAACTCGAAGAACACACCTCGGCAGCTGAACATTTCACAAATACAAAAAGCGGTGAAAGAGAAAATAAATAAATAAATAATAATTACAAAAAGAGAGAAATAATAATACTTTTTTAAAAGCACATATAAATTCAGCATTATTGACTCAATTCTACCTCAAATCCTCCTAAAATGTGGAAATATAAAATAAATAAAAGATCATTATATGATAATAAATATAACATAGTACTCACCTCAAGCTGCTGACCACCAGGTCGAAGGTGTTTTCTTTGAACGGCAGAAACTCCTCGTCAGCCAGGACGCAGCGAGTCGGGATCTCACTCGGCCTCCTCTGTTTCTGAAGATCACAGCCAGAAAACAAACGGTCATCAGCATCCGTTAGTGTCCCTAATAATGACCATCAATCATCTAACTACAGGAGCAATCAGAGATCAGACAGATGCTGATCACATAAGAAGGGAGAACAGTTTAGGATCAGTTTCAACGCTCACCAGAGTTTCCTCCGAGACGTCTGTCAGGAACAAACGCTCGACCACGTCCTGAAACACCAACGGGCAGAAACAGTCAGTTATGTCTTAAAGTGTAAATGACTTCACTGTGAGCTTTAAACTACCAGGTGAGTCCCTCAGGTGGAGAGACGGTACCTTGCTTAAATGCTCCGCAATGTGACTTTTTCCACCTCCGACGTCCAGAGCGAGAGGAAACGTCCTGAGGAGACAGGAAGAGGAAACAACGTGTGAGAGGAGAGAAGAAAGGGCCAGAAAACCTGGGTGGGACCTGAGTGTAGGGCTGGGCTATATGTATACACACACACACACACACACACACACACACACATATATATATATCATGATATGAGAATAAATATCATTGTATCGTGATATGGAATAAGTATCGACTTTTCCTGGTTTTAAAGTTTTTAGATATTAAAAACAAATGTAATTTTTGTAATAATGAACCAGAATCTTTAACACATTTATTTGACCATACCGGCCACATTCAGTTACTTTTTGGACTCAAATGAAAGATTATATGTTGTTTAAAACTAATCGTAATGTTAAAATTGAGTGTGAAAATGTCCTGAGACATTTTGAACATGATAAACACGACACTGAGTTCATTGTAAACATTGATTCTATATGACAAAAGTTAGGTCTTAAAACTGTCAGTCTGCAGGGTGAACTCTCCTATTGTATTTTATATTCATAAATTCAACACAGGTCTGTTTTTTTTCTCATTTATTATTATTACTTTTATGTATTAAAGTTGCAATTGTTCGTTCTTTAACATAATAAAATATTTTTCGGTATTTTGCCATATGGTCAAGAATATCATTATTGCAGAAATACCCTGAAATATCGTGATATTAGTTCAGGCGCCTACTTACCAGACTGTTCTACCTGTTCTATTATCCGCTTTTATTTCATTATGTCCACATTACTGATGATTATTTATCAATAATCTCCTGAGTAAATGTTTTGTGAAAGCTCTTTTAGCCACGTCGACATCGAGGTATTTGGTCAAAATGATGTGATGTATGATTTTCGCCTGTGTGATGAATAAGAAAAGCGGCTGTGTGGTCAGACACTCACCTGGCGATGTCATAGACCCGATCTGCCACACGACTGCCGACCTGCAGTTCAGAGTCAGAATCAGCTTCACTGGCAAAGTATGTGAACGCACACAAGGGGTCTGACTCCGGTTTTAAGTTGCTCTCAGTGCAGGTTAACAGAAGTAAACACACAGCTAAAAACAAAGCTGAGCAAAGATCAGAACCCAAACATTTCACTGCAATGTATAAATGTATTAAAAAATAACACTGAAGAACAACATACATATAATATATATATATACACAAGTCAAACAAGAAGACAAAAATGTAGAGAGAGTCGGGATAATTAATGTAACAGATTACTTTATATACCTGAGATAGGTGTTTTTATTAGAGCTGATATCAATGCTGTGATCTGTAATGGTCATTTAGGAATTAAATTACTAGAAACATAAAAGTGTTTTTTTTATTGATTTTACTTTAAATTTTAATATACAGCCAACTCTGTTAGAAAAAAAGAGAATAATATTGGAGATATTTGGTCTTGAATGCATTTACAAAATGTTTTTGACAACTTTTAACAATGCAAAATTAATTTAAAACGTATAATAAGAGTAACAGTCAGAGGAAACATGTAATAGATTACTTTATATCCATGAGGTAGGTGGATAATTAATGTAATAGATTGTTAATCTGAAAGTAACTAAAGCTGTGAGGTAACTGTAGTGAAGAGTACATGAGCAGAATAAAGTAGATTTAATACTGAGTCTCAGGACCTCGTCCCTCAGGTAGTCGTACTGGTGTCCGTCCTGCAGGGCCGCGGACCAGTTCTTCTGCCTCCTCTTCATATCCCTGTTGAACACATTCATGGACCCGGAGCCGGACCCGGACCCGGACCCGGACCCGGACCCGGACAGCCCTCTGCGGGGTCCACAGCACCTGGGCCCGGGCTGGACTCTGCAGCAGCAGGAGGTCAGGATCCGGCTCCAGCCGCCTGGGGGGGAGGCAGGAGCGGGTCCGGATCCCTGCAGCCTCTGCAGGACTCTGCGACTCACTCCGGTGCTCATGGTGCCGCTTTAAAGCCCAGATCTGCCTCCAGACTCCAGGAGACCGACCTGCACCGGAGCCACCGGAGCCGACTGCTTCCGGTCCCCGAGACCGGGTCACCCCGGGGAGGGGGGGGAGGGAAAACACGGACCGGATCCTGCCGGGCTCACTGGAAAACACGGAACTGGATCAGAGTCTGGACTCGGAGTCAGAACCAGATTTATTACCGAGTCGGTTTCACATGAATATTATTATATATATAATATATAATAAGAATAATAAAGATAATAATTAAAGAATATATAGAAATATATAGACAGAAATATAAAAAAGATAAAGCAAGTACATAAGTGTAAAATGGAAAAATGACAATAAAATATGGAAAAAAATGATAAATATTATAGACAAATAAGTAAAATATGAAATAAAACAGCTGTACTGTCTTGACAATGACTGCTTCTGCTAATCTAATGATTATTTCTACAAGCATGCAAGTTCATAAAATGTCAGAAAATAGTGAAAACTGTTGACTGCAATTTCCCGAAGTAATGTCTTCACGTCTTATTTTGTCCAAAACCTAAAAATATTCAGTTTATGTTAAATGATATAAAACAGAGAAAAGCAGAAAAGCACCACATTGGAAAAGCTGTAACCAGAAAATGTTAAAAATGTTTTTGACAAATGACTTATTACTGATTGTATCTGCCATATTTACAAAGTAACCACAGTGGCATTACTAAGATATTAGACTAATTACATTATTACATTATATAAAACCAGTGCTGCCTGGCTGAAAAATATGAATTGATTAAACTGTACACTGTCCAGACTGTATACAGTAGTTTATTAGAGAAAAAGTTTTTAAAAAAATTGATTTTAATTTTAATTTTAAAACACAGACCACTTTGTTAGAATAAAAACAGAATAATATTGAAGATATTTGGTCTTGAATACATTTACAAAATATTTTTGGCAACTGTAAACACTGCAAAATTAATTTAAAACGTGTAATAAAAGTAACAGTCGGAGGAAAATTCATATTTTTGAAGTTTTGCAGCTTTAAATTGTTTTAGAAAGTTGCTGCAGTGTCGAAACGCGTTTGTCCTCCGCCCGTCCTCCGTTTGTCCCTCTCCGCCTGCCGTACCGGGAACAGCGCGAGGTCACGGGAGCGTTGCATGCTGGGAAAACACGTGCCGCGGCGGCCCGGTGAGGTATCGATCAGCCTCGTGATTATTGCTTATTTAACGTTGATTTTAAACTCATTTATCACATATGTCGTGTCGCGCATGCTCAGTGTTCAGGGTCAGTTGGCCGCGGTGAGGTTTTCCCGCCGTTTCTGTCCGTCTTCACCGCGCCGACATTTTGTTTACATGTGAGCCAACTGAAATATGTTTTACTCTTAATGATATTCAACTTTCAGACTTCAACAGTTCAGCCTCCAGGGCTCAAAACGGTTGTTTTCCCGGTGAAAAGACTGCGGTCACCTACAGTCCAGAGACTGAGCTGCAACCGATGAGTTTTCTCATCACTGATAACCAATTTATTGATCGATCAAGTCATCGTTTAGCTTGTAAAATGTGAATAAAATATCTTCAGGAGGTGAAAGTGTCAGTAAGACGGAGCTTAATTTTAGTCAGTATAATTTATAAAGCTGTAAAACATTTAGTTTTACTTGGTGAGTCACCCAAACCATTGATTGATTATATCACAATAATGATCAATACATTTTCAGCCTGCACAGTAATCTGTCAGTCAGTTTGGTATAAAAACATCTTGTCAGGTTGTCCAACATTTAGTATAATTATGATTGGAAACACATTATCAGTTAAATCACTAGATTAAATCTGTAGGTATCTACTCTGCAGCCGTTAAGTGTCTTTTCAAACTGTTTTAATGTTAGTGCTGGTTCATTACCTCATTTTTTAGTTGCAAATATGAAAACAATACTGTGTTCAATAACTTACTTGAGAAATGTGAACGTGTGTTTCTTCTTTTACATACAATAAATGTTAAATGTTGTACAGACACCAGTCTGCTGCTGTCTGCTGGGCCGGTCGTGTTCTGTGTTCAGTATCAGGAAATATGTCCCTGAAAACCAAAACAAGGAGCTAAAAGAAGTTAAAACGCTGTGCAGATCTGTGAGGGAAACTGCAGGGTTGGTGTTAACTCTGTGGGCTCAACAAAACTTGCAACACCGCTCACATTACGCACATGTGACCCATTGATTAGTGCAGTCTTAACCAGACACCAGTAATATTGGAGATGTTCTGACACCATTTGTTTCCACCCAGATTCCGATACCTGATCTATCGGCCGATACTAAGTACCAATCCGAAATTGCTGTCATGTGCATGGATCACTCTTTGGCTACTTCCATCATTGATTTTGGACACTGATTGTTTTTTTTCCCCGGAGCTGATGATGGAAGTAGCAGAGAAGTGAGACATCTCGCTTCTTTCTCATCTCTGTTGAGAGCTGCACGTGCTCAGTACTGATCGGGCAGCGAGTGTGTGCGTGTGTTGTGTTTTGTTGTCCATGTGTAGCTTAAATGAGCTGATAAATGATGTGATAACTTGATATCGGATCGGTGCGCCGATACATTTTAGGCTGTATCAGAGGCATTTCCAATACAGGTGTCTGTATAGGAACAAGTAAAGATTGCATTTTTCTAGAAAGTCTGGTAAAAGTCAAAGCATCATTGTTCAATATGTGCATGTACATTTAAATCCACACAATTTATTGGAGTAAAGACGCACACACGCGATATGAGAAGGAGGCTTAGTGTTTGTTGTCCTGTTTTTATTTCTCAGGTGACACAACAAGTTTGCCACCATGTCTTCCAAAAAGAAGCAGCTCAGCGATGAACGCTTCCTCCGGGTGCAGAAGGACCCCAGATTCTGGGAAATGCCCGAGAGAGAGCGAAAAATCAAGATCGACAAACGTTTCCAGTCCATGTTTCACGACAAGCACTTCAAGGTGAAGTACACGGTGGACAAGCGAGGACGTCCCATCAACCACACCTCCACGGAGGACCTGAAGCGCTTCTACCAACTCTCTGACTCGGAGGACGAAGACGACGGTGAGAAGGATGTGAAGGGCAAGAAGAAGAAGAAAAAAGTGAAGGCTGATGGAGGGGTGAAGAAGGGAGAAGCGGCGCAGAGCAGAGACGGTGAAGCTAAAGTAGAGCTGCCTGAACGAGGCGTCAGAGTTACTGAAGAGGGTGAGTATTTGTTTCTGTAACACCGTGATGGATTTCAGTCGATCCTGCATGCAGTGTGTCAGAAAGTGGAATCTGATTTAGTTAATTTGTTGCTTCCCCACAATCTGAACTTGGATGTAAATCAGATTTTCTTTTAAATCTCTTTGTTTACTTTGACACATCGGCCGAATGCAGATGTTCGAACTCCAGAGTTACGCACTGAGCCTTTATCAGACGTTCATTTCAATTAGCCAATTAATGGATCGATTGATGAACTATTGTACTAATCTGGCTGATTTCCGTCAGCCAGCAGGGTTCTTCTTCTGCAGCTGTCAGCTGTCCACCGGTAGCATTGATTTGCCAGGTCATGTGAGGCTGCTGTAGCACCAAGGACTAAAGAGACCTGTGAGCTCACTTTAGTTCTGTGGCAGAACTACTGATGAAAATCTGTGACTGAAACTAAATCTACGATGATGGGAAACTGGCAGCTGATGATCAGACCACTAAACCTGAGAGCTAAATGGATTCCCTGTGACAAACTGTTCCTGTTTCTCCGTGTAAACAGTTATGTCGTCACTTTTAATCGAGAAGTTCATTTCACACGATTGATTTGGGAGCGTTACTGACTCACACACAGGTTGTTAGTGGTGGCAGCTTCTCAGGTCACAATAACATGAACACATGAACAGCTGATAAATGTCTTACAGGACTCTCGCACGGTTGTGAATGGGTTGTGTTTGTTTTGATTAGTAAAATGTCTCAATACCGACATTTGGCACCGATTGATTTAATTTCAATTTAAAATTACCGAGTTCGGTACCCGACTCTACTGGTTTCTGATACACATTATTGTATTTCTGTACAATAATGTTGATTTTTTTGGTGTAATGCTTTTTATTATGACCTCAGGTGAGGAAGATGATGAGGAGGAGGAAGATGACCTGGGAGACAGCGTCACAGACGGCAGCGAGGAAGATGAAGGTGATGATGAAGAAGAGGAGAGTGACGTGGCGAGCGGATCGGATGAAGAGGAGTCCGGTCTGGATTCGGAGGAGGACAGTGATAGTGAACCGGATTTGGCCCGAGGGAAGGGGAACATAGAGACCAGCTCGGATGAAGACGACGATGACGACGTGGACGCCATCCTGAGGAAAGAGGAAGAGGAGATCGAACACGACTGGGGAGAGCTGTGCAAAGACGCTCCGCGGGGCGACGAGGTGAGGTGGCGTTCAGGATGAAGGTCCGTCCGCCTGACCAGGAAACATTTTAAGTGTTTGTGCTCTCTGAATGTTTGTGTGTCAGGTTTCTGCCCGACTGGCCGTCTGCAACATGGACTGGGACCGGATGAAAGCCAAAGACCTGCTGGCTCTGCTCAACTCCTTCACACCTAAAGGAGGAGCTGTGCTGTCCGTCAAGGTAACGAAACAATCACACTTAAATGATAAATCTGCCTTCATTAACTCAGAGCAGCGAGAACTTCAGGTTTTATTGTGGCAAGTCAAAATAATCCAAGAAATCCAAATCGTTTTCTGTCAGTGGAATATAATCGACTGTTCGTCTCAGCTGTACTTGAATAAACTGTTGGGTAGTTTAACATCATATTTTATAAACTCTACGTATGCTTTTTGTATAAAAATCTTAATTTGTAAAATAAGTAAAGCTGTCAGATAAATGTAGGAGGGTAAAAAGTAGAAAGTGGCATGAAAAGAAAAAAGTAAAGTAGCTCAACTTGGTGAAGGTAGTCTGCAAGAGAGACTAACAGCAGTGCATGCTGGGTTTTGTCCAGGTCTACCCGTCAGAGTTTGGGAAGGAGAGGTTGAAGGCGGAGGAGACTCAGGGGCCGCTGGAGCTGAGAGCTCTGCCCGACGACTCCGACGACGACACCGAGGAGGAGAAGTAAGACACACACACACACACACACACACACACAGTATTGATAAAGCTTCTCCCGATCAGAATGGTTGAACTGATGCAGCAGCATGTGTTCCTCCCGTGTCGTCTCCTCTCAGGGTTTACAGAGAGAAGATGCGTGACTACCAGTTCAAGCGTCTGAAGTATTTCTACGCCGTCGCAGAGTGCGACTCAGTCGACACCGCCGCCAAAATCTACGAGGAGTGTGACGGCTACGAGTACGAGACCAGCTGCTCCGTCCTGGACCTCCGGTAAGAGAAGAAAACCCAGAGAACACAAATACGACTTTCTGAAACTAATCTGGAAAAGCAATAAATGTAAAAGCCCAACCTCCGCTGGACAGGTTTATTCCTGACGACGTCAAGTTTGACGAGGAGCCCAGAGACGTGGCGACGGACGTGAACCTCTTGGCCTACACGCCCAAACTGTTCACCTCATCTGCCACGACAACGTCAAAGGTAACAACACTGACAGTTACAATACAGTCTTAAATACAGAGAACCAGAGTTTTACCTGAAACAGTTCTATAGAGGATTTTTTTGGCACCGCGAGCCGAGTGCCGTGTACCTCCTTTATATTAGAGAGATGACACACATCTCCAAAACTCGGACACTCACAGCAAAACAATCTAAATGGATAAATAACACTACAGGTAAGACATCCTGCTCAGATATTTCACATTAAAGAACATAATGTCTTTCTTTCTGGTGGGCTTTTAATGTGAAATATCTGAGCAGGAAGTGTTGAGTTTCAATGACAGAAGCTTAACGACAAACAGGCGCCAGCGGAGTCGGGAGTGATTTGGAATTAAATAGTGAATAAAAAACAGTATTTGTGTTTTCAGTAAAGACAAACAGGGACTGATGTTTCTGCTTGTTTAACCAACCAGGTGCAGCTGACGTGGGACGAGACGGACCACGATCGTGTGACCGCCCTGAACAGGAATTTCAACAAGAGCGAGCTACTGGACATGGACTTCAACGCCTACCTGGCCTCCTCCAGCGAAGAAGAGGAGGACGACGAAGGAGGGATTGAGTTCGGGGGGCAGGAGGAAGGAGACGACGACAACACAGCAGAAGGTGAGACAGAAACCAGGGACGGGCGACGGTCGCAGCGGCCTCGTCGTTTCTTCTGCGATGAGATGAAGCAGCAGTGCTGACGAGTTGTGACGTCTCGTTCGTGTTGTAGATAAACGGACAGAAGAGCTCGTCGAGGAGGAGGAGAAGAAACCCCAGAGCGAGGAAGAGAAGAAGAAGAAGACGAAGAAGAAAAGCGAGGAGCAGATCTCCAAGTACAGGGAGCTGCTGAAAGGTATCCAGGACAAAGAGAAGAAGCTGCAGGGAGACAAAGACATGGAGATGGAGATCACCTGGGTGCCAGGTACGAGCAGACGTTTATTAAAGGCGTGTTGGGTTATGGATTTGTAGAACTTGTCTTATTTAGGCCGATGTGCTTGATATTTTAATTGCTTCTATGCAGCGCAGCTCTCCTTACAAAACGTAAAATCTCTTCACAAACAAAGAACAAAACAAAAAATGTCCTCTTTGTTTAAAGGGTTTTCTCTCAGATAGAACAGGGTTACCGTGGATCTTTAAAAAAACTCCTAAAAAAGTCCTAAAGTGTGTTAAAAAGTCTACTTTTAATTATGGTAGGCCATGAGAAATATCTCCCCGCAGGATTCACTTATTTCCTACGACAAGGAGCTCATGTTTTTAGAGCCGTTTGTCTGTCAGCAGGATTACGGAAAAACCCATAAAATAAAAAAATAACGAGCAAAAATAGCAGATCCGACTCTGACAAAATATATCAGACATATGACAAAAATGAACAATTCAAAGCAAAGTGTTTTGGATATGACGGTTATATGGAAATATCCAGAAAAATATCCCTATTAATATTAATATATATCAGTATTAAATTCCATCTGTCAAGGTCTTAAAAAGCCTTAAATTGCATTTTAAAATGTGTTCAAAAGCATCTGTGAGTCTTCAGTCAGCTGAGTTTAGTTTAAACGTGTCTGCTGTCCGTCTGCAGGGCTGAAGGAGACGGCGGAGCAGCTGGTGAAGAAGAAGCTGGAGGGGAGGGACAAGCTGACGCCCTGGGAGGAGTTCCTGGAGAAGAAGAAAGACAGAAAGAAGCAGAAGAAATCTCAAAAGAAGCAGGCGAGTAAAACAACACAAACACAGCGGGGACGACGGGTGTATCTGGAGAACTAAATAAAATACATTTTATATCTTCCTCAGCAGCTGTGAGTCTGATCTGAAGAGAAATATTCACCAAGAAACACGATCAGACAAACACATCTGTAATGATCTACCTGACTGCAGCTCATCGTTGTTCACTGTCGCCTCTCTGTACTCTTACTAATCGGCTTCATGTGTCCTCTTGTATCAGGGAGACGACGACGAGCTCAGCGAGGACGAGCTTCCTCCAGACGTCGATCTCAGCGACCCGTTCTTCGCCGAGGAGCTCGCCGCTACAGGTGATCAGTGCTGTCAGTCAGTCGGTCGGTCGTAGCAGGAGTTTGTAACATGCTCGGGTGTTTTTAAGTATGAAACCATCATGACAAGATCAAAAATACAGATTTAATATATAATCGGCTGCTTTCTGTCAAACAGGGCTTCCACTTTGAGGTGTTGATCACTCTTTGTCTGCCTTTATTTGGCAGGACCAGCTGGCGGGTGCTTAGTAACTTAACCTCTTCCATATCCTCCTGCAGTCTGTAGATGCTAACTTACTCATGTGACATTATTTCATAGCGCTGCGTCCAAAAAGTTCAGCGCCTTGTTCTGCCTGCGACCGTTGGCCGTCTGCAGGGTTTCAATGTGGCCAAAGTTTGTTTACGTATTGCCCCAACAAACGTAGGCTTTATATATTATTATAATTTTTTAAATAGAGTTATGCCCATGGCGTTTTCAGTTGTTTATAAGCTCAATAAACACTGAAATCTTCCAGGACACGTGCACGGAAACCCGGAGTGTCGATGATGAATTGAGAAGACTGCAGTTTGTTTTGTGGTTTTGAATGTCAATAGAAAAGGTCTTTATAATGTGAAGGTCAAAGGTCACTCGCTGCTGATCATTAAGAAGCCTTGGAGCAGTAAGCGGACCCTTGGTGCTTGTGCGTGTTATTTAGTTTCACCACATGTAGGAAGGTTCAGTATCAGTGTCGTCTGATGTGTCTGCAGACATGAAGAAGAAACCGAAGGGGAAGAAGAAGAAGAAGCAGGAGGAAGAGGAGCGGACAGCCGAGGAGGAAGAGGAGCTGCAGAAACAAAAGGTCAGAGTTGAATCATCACATCTGTCAGGCTGGATGCTGGAAATCTTATTCTTTCACACTAAACATGTAAACGTGTGTGTGTGTGTGTGTGTGTGTGTGTGTGCGCAGGCTGAGATGGCTCTGCTGATGGAGGACGACGACGGCAAACACACACACTTTAACTACGACAAGATCGTGGAGCAGCAGAACCTGAGCAAGAAGAAGAGGAAGAAGCTGCTGAAGAAGGGCGAGGAGCCGCTGCAGGACGACGACTTCCAGGTCTGTTCCCGAGCCGCACAGATTCCCTCATTCAGCTTTTATAAGCACATAAACATTTACAAATGGTGTTTAATGTAGCTTTTTATTCATGTATTAACAGTAAGAACTCCTCCTGTAAGCTGCTGTATAAACACATGAAGGAGTTATTCAGACAAATGGATTATTACACATTAATATTTAGAGTTTAACTAAAGGAAGAAATCATTATGAAAGCTCACATTTAAATATTTAGATACACGTTTAAATCAGCCTCAATAAACACCATAACTGATCAATCAATCAATCACTGCACGAGTTGATGACGTGACCCTTTCCTCTGTCATCAGGTGGACGTTAAAGACCCGCGGTTCCAGGCCATGTTCACCTCCCACCTGTTCAACCTGGACCCGTCCCACCCCTCCTACAAGAAGACCAAAGCCACGCAGAGCATCCAGACCGAGAAGCAGCGCAGACGAGAGGAGCAGCAGCGCCGGGCCGAGGCCGCCCTCGGAGCTCAGAGGGTCACGCCCGCACAGGGGGAGGCCGCCGCCGCTCCCGCCGCCAAACAGGAAGTTGACTCTCCGACAGTCGAGGCCAACTCGAAGAAATCGATGGACCCTGGTCTGTCTATGCTCGTCAAGTCGATTAAAAGCAAAACGGAGCAGTTTCAGGCTCGGAAGAAACAGAAGCTCGCGTAGGTTGACTCGACTTTTCTACAAGGAAACAAAAACTCTGAGATTTAAAACACACACAGACTGTAACAGTTGATCAAGTTTACCTCAGGATCTGCCTCCTGGTTCCTTTTTATGTGTTTGTACAGTAAAAATCCCACATGAGATGAGGAATGGAGCACATTTATAGTAAAAACAAACTGAATCAGAACATGTTGAAATGTTTTATTTTTACAGTTTCTACACTTAGAAAATCAGTTTATATTAAAGAAATATTACAGCTCAGGTTTAAGAAGCTCTACACTCATTTTAAAGTCATTCTAGCTTTGGATGGTAACGGGGTGAACGAACAGATTCTGGATCAAGTAGGAAGATAACGTGGCAGATTAATTAGGCAACATCTGTAAATTCAATATGTCAGAAACATATTTAATTAACATTTAGCTAAAGGAATGTTCCTGCACGAGGCCCAATCAGATTCATTTGGATTGGTCCTTAGATTTGACTCAAACAATTACAGAAATCAAACTCAGCATCTTTTAGCTTTTAATGTGAAACTTTCAGCAAAGGGTCAGTTAGAAGCTCCCAAATACTACCATACCATTTAGTACGCCAAAAATACCATCATGTCCTACTGCATGCAGCTGGTTTTCTGATCCTCAGCACAGCTCTGTGTGAGCAATGCTTCCTGCATGCAACAGATCGTACTTTGTAAAGACGGCTGCTAGGGCGTGGCAATATATTGATATATATCGATATTGTGATATGAGACTAGTGATATGGCACAAGTGTCTTCTTCTGGTTTTTAAGGCTGAATCACAGTGATGTACTTTTCTGAGTCGGGGTGAGCCGTATCGTATCGTTAATAGTATCATTTTTAATATAATTTTACGGCAATATTCCGACGTGTTAACGTAATGACAAACTCTGTTATTTCCTAATATCAGCGGGATCATTTTTGTTTAGTTTTTACCAAATATTTTAAGGCAAACCGTTAGATCTACACTGAAATATAAAACTATAACACGCAACTATATCTTCTTGAAATTAACATATTTTTTAGTATTTTGTCATATCGTAGCAGCCGCAGTGCGAAGTGTGGTGAAAAGCAAAGGGCAGAGAAGCCTTAAACACAGTTTTCTCTCTGGTCACCAGCCCAGACGATCATTTAATGCCGAACGCATTTCGCTCAGGACGGAAAAGACGGTCAGGAGCTGGACGGTCTGAAGAAGCTGCCAGAGTGGTTTGATCAGCAACATGAAATCAAAGGCACTTAATCACCATCAAGTTCAGCAGCGTTAGAGTAGAGGGAGATTAATGTGAAGGTCTGTGGAGCCCCTTTCAGACGTGGAACTGTTCATGTTATTTATGTAGAAAGCTCACGCCACGTTATTCGCTCCTGGCATCAGAGACAGAGAGGTGTCAAGCTTTTAGTCTTGAAACAAAAGTCGGTGTAAAAATGCAGCTTCATCTTCTGAAGTAAGTGAGACAATTCCCTCTTTTTGAAAAAACCTGACTTCTGTTTCAAGACTGACTCCTCAGGCAGAGCAGTTTAAATCACCGGTCTCCTGTAATTGGTGGCCATGTTGTGTGGTCGGCATGACTGAGCGTGTGCAGTTACTGGAAATATAACGAGGATTAACCGTCAGGTCTGAAAGGGGCTTCTTCTAACCACAGTGACGGAGTCTTGATCCGCTCCTACGGTCCGGGGTGTTCGAAGACGGCGGCGGCTCCCATCCCGGTCCCGATGCACATGGACACGACGCCGTACGCCCTGCAGTCGGGGGGGAACACAAGAGAGGAACACTGAGAAAAGTCGTGGGATCACATTTTAAACGGGTGGTACGTGTCGGTGTGAGGAACGGCGAGTCGAACCTCCTGCCTCGGCGTCGGAGCTCGTTGAGCAGCGTCACCACCTGCCGGGCGCCGGTGCAGCCCAGAGGGTGACCCAGAGCGATGGCGCCCCCGTTAGGATTCACCTTCTCCGGCGGGATTCCCAGTTTCTCCACACAGTACACCGCCTGGTCAGCAGTTAAAGGGTCAGTTCACCCAAATCACACACAAAGAAACACGTTTTGCCTCCAGCACAACTGAGTCTGTGATGATCCACAGACCTCATGATGCTCCGTTTATGTTTCTCACTGGAAAATACAAAAAAAGAACTGTCCACTGTGGTGTGACGGGGTTACAGTTTGTAGAGAGACATTTAGTTTCAATGCTGTGAGCATCACAAAGACAATTCCTCGCTCACTGTGTTGGGATGGAGGCAGAAATCTTTCCTCCTTCTCAACATCAAGACTCAATTCAACCTAAATGGACAATAACACGTAGAAAAGACGTGTTTCCATCAGTGCAGATCAGGTACGACAGACGTAATGAGACAAAAACAATGTGAAAAAAACCTAAGAAGACGAAAAACCATGTGGGAAAACGTCTTAAGAAGATTAGTGGACAAGATGTCCGAGACAGGAAGAGGAGAACCAGAACTTTTATACATTTCAGAGCCTGAACTTTTTCACTTTTACTTGAGTAAAGAAGTGGAATCAGTTCTTCTGTTCACCGCTGAAGGGGAGGAAACAGTTTTTGTGGGTGATTTGGGTGAACTGCCCCTTTTAAGAGAAGCACATATAGTGAGAGAGAGAAATGTGACAAACAGAAAACGACCACCAACATTCAGGTGTGAACTCACCTGACTGGCGAAGGCCTCGTTGATTTCAAACACGTCGATATCATCCACAGTGAGTCCTGACGGGGGAAACGGCGGATTTATAAAGAACATCACCGTTACTGAAGGACGGGAGTTTATTGAAGTTTCAAAAGGCTTCCTACAAACAGGTGGTGCAGTTTAAAGATCATACTGTACACACCATCACATATATAAAATATATGCATATCAACTGAGTCAAATGTTTATTATACGGATGATTTTAACATGAAACATCTACTTTAAAAACACTTCTACACAATGTGGATATCAGTTGGTGGAAGAAATACTCAAGTAAAGTACAAGTGCCTTAAATTAGTACTTAGACACAGTATTTGAGTAAATGTACTGAGTTAACCTACCAGCCTGCTCCAGAGCTGCAGGGATGGCGAACGCTGGCCCGATCCCCATGACATCAGGAGGGACCCCCACCACCGCGCTGGCCCTCAGGACTCCCAGGACCGGCAGACCCAGAGCCTCGACCGCAGACCTGCGACCGATCAGCACGGCCGCCGCTCCGTCGCTCACCTGGCTGGAGTTACCTGAGACGGGACGCGTTGAGCATGAGTGAGTAAGTGCTGAGAGGCGGATCGGTTCACCTGTCGGTCCTGGACCCAGACGCACCTGCCGTGGTGCTGCCGTCAGCTTTGAAGGCCGGCCGCAGTTTGCCGAGTCCCGCCAGAGTCGTTCCCGCTCTGATCCCATCATCCTTAGCGACGGTCACCTCGCGCTCTTTGCCCTCGTCGTCCACCAACTTGGTGGTGACGGGAACGATCTCCTGCTGGAACACACCGGTGTTCTGCGCCCGGGCCGCTCTGCAGGAGGAACCGGGGCGCTTTTACTTAAAGAACCGTTTCTCTGCAGGACTTTTACTGAAGTGAGATCTGAAAACAGACTTGATTCACTCACTTCTGCTGAGAACTGAGAGCGAAGGCGTCCTGCTTTTCTCTGGACACCCCGAATCTCTCTGCGACATTCTCCGACGTGATGCTGCAGGAACAAAGAAGCTGCTGATCGGATCAATAAAGCAGTGCTTCAACAGGTTTGGGATTAAAACAGAAATGTGGGAGGTTTGTTATCTGTGGTTACTGGGAATGGGGATTATTTTAAAAAATGTTTGGGTTGTGATAACAAATGTCAGGATATTAATATTATATGGTTTTGATGGAAAATCTTGGGATTACATATATAGATTTTAGGGCCATATCACAGAATTTGAGATTATAGCCATTTGGATGTCATAAATTCTGATTATATATTTATAATTTTTTGGGGAGCAATATAACATTATGGGATTATTACAAATTTCAGGATAAAACAATTTTCGGGGTAATACATGTTGGGGTTATATAAATACATTATAGGGCTGTAAAAAACATTTGGGATCATTGGCATTACTATAACAAATGTGGGGATTATAGCAAATTTAGTGATAAAACTATCTGATAGATGATTTTTGAGGTTTGTGATAGCAGATTTGGGGATTATCACACATTCTGATGTGATATATCCTGCAGGTTGTGTTCTCACCCCATCGGGATGATGCAGTCTCTGGCCTTGTCGTTGTCCATCAGCCTGGAGCTCAAATCTCCTGGATTACCGACTGAACGCAGAGACATGCTCTCCACACTGACACACACACACACACACACACACACACACACACACACACACACACACACACACGTATATTATGGTTTTTCTGATGTTTTATAGAGAAGAAACATTTCATTTGAACTGTATTTTTGTACAGTTGGATGACAAATAAACTCACCCACATGCGAGGCCGAGGTCGATGGATCCGCTCCTGATGGCTCCTGCACACACAGCGTTCACTCAGAGTAAATACACGGTGCTTCGGGGCCTTAAGAGAGTTATAAAGTGAGATGTGACGGGTCCAGTGTTACCTGCGATGTTAAACAGAGCCTGCAGGCCGGAGGAGCACTGTCTGTTGACGGTGTAGACGGGTACGGACTCTGGAAAGCCACTGAAACGGAGACGGACGAGTGAGGATCACTGAATAAAGGAGGATCACAGTGTGAGTCAATGACCATCAGTCTGACCTGAGGAAGTGAGCCACTCTGGCCATCAGAGCCCCGGCGCCCGGCTGCAGGACGTTACCTGCAGGCAGCAACACGAGGGGCCATCAGGGCGGACAACAGGAAGATGTAGAGTTCAAGACATATTACCAAAACAACCGCAAAGAGACACAAAGTGACTGCAAAGGAACTATGAAACAGAAAGAGAGGCAAAGTGACTACAGAGAGACGTATCTATACCACGAAGAGACAGAAAACAACCTCAAAGAGACAGAAAGGTTTTAATGGTCAGGTGGACAGAGACCTGGACCCGGCTGAGGCTGAAGTCCATCATGATGACGTAGAAATCAAAGTCTCACCCACACAAACGTCTCCCAGCTGGTCTGGTGACAGTCCAACATCTGTCAGCACAGCTGTCATCACTGCACTCAGCAGCTCGTCAGGTGTGGTGTCCTGAGGCCAAACAATCACTTATTATATCATTAAACTTATTATATCATTAAACTTATTATATTATCATGTTAAACTACAGCAGCGGCCTCAGTCTCTGATAATAAAAATACTCAGCTCATGTCCTGCACTGAAATACTGAACTATTTGTATTATTTTTAATATGAAATACGCTAAAATCCAATATAAACACGTGTGTCCTCTCTGATCAGTTTGGTGATCGTTCCTGGTATTGATTAGGAATCATTACGTCACATCACATGGAAGTTACTGAACATGAACTTTCCATGAAAACATGAATAAATTAAAACAAACTGAAATCCTGCAGTAAAGTGCAGCTTCGCCACCTGCTCAGGTGTGCAGGTGTGCAGGTGATCTCAGGTACCTTAAACGCGCCTCGCTTAGCTTTCCCGATCGCGGTCCTCAGTCCGTGGACCACCACCACGTCCCCCGGCCCGCTGCCGGCTCCGGCTCCGGCTCCAGATCCGCACTCCGTCCTCCACAAGACCCGTCTGGGTCCCGACGAGGGTCCGGAGGGCGACGAGGGTCCGGAGGGCGACAAGTGGCCCGAGATGATCTTTAATCTGTGCATCGCGTGGAGTTCAGCACCGACACGGACCCTGATCACACTGCGCACCACTTCCGGTTGTTTCAGTCCGGACGGAAGCAGCGGAGGGACAAACTTCAGCGGGTTGAGTCCGAGCGGTTCTCATCTGCTGCTCTTAACACTTCACTACATTTAATATACATCTATAATAATAATAATCATTTTAAAATACTACAGTTAACTTATAAAATAAAAACATTATTAATTATTATGATAAAGTGCAGTAAATGGTTAAAATAAGCCACATTAATAAACTGCTGACATCTGAATGCAACATTAGAATAACACTGAAGGAAGTACTCAGATATTTGACTTTACAGTAAAAGTACTAACACAACGGTGCAGAAATACTCGGTTACATGTAAAAGTCCTGCATTCAACACTTTACCTGAGTAAAGTTCAGTGGTGCAGCGGAGAACATTTACTCGACTCCTGTACTTCAGTAACATTTGAGGTACTTCTACTTGAGTATTACCATTTTCTTATACTTCTCCTCCACTACAGATCAGAGGGAAATACTATACTCTTTACTCCACTATATCAATCTGATACCTTTAGTTAATAGTAATTATTACTTTACACATTAATGCCTCATTAATTATAATCCAATATGTTGATATGTACTGAAATTCTACATAATGAGTATTTATACTTCAAGTATATTTTGATTAGACTTTACACTGTTGTAAAACAGTGAATGCAAGACTAACTTGTGTCTTTCTACACTGATAATACTTAAGTAAAAGGTCTGAATACTTCTTCCACCGCTGGGTTTTAGCATCAGAATATACTTAAAGAACAACTCTTCAGTCTGTTCATTTCCATTTGTGTCAGAAAAACAACTGTGCAGTCGTAGATGTTGACGATCGTCTGCAGAAAATAACATTTCAGAATTGACTGAAGCTTTTATTTTCAAATTTGTCACCACAACACATTCATAAGGCCACCGACTCACTGCACATTCTGTTGGAATCAGGTAACAGGAAACAAACACGTCCAAAAATATGTTTCTTAAGTATAGAATCATATAAAACAGGTTTTTTTCCACTCCATTTTCAAATTGTAAAAGAAGTGCGTCAGGACACAATCACAAAAATATTAACACGACCGCAACATTACTGAGAGGATCAATCAGGATCTAGTTTTCAAAATAAAAGCTTGTTGACGATGTGTCTGTATGAGGGACCTCTGAGGAACACGGTTCTTTAAATACAACACAAAAAAGGTTTACAGTTAGAGTCAAAATCCTTTCAAGTGACGTGTTTCACTGCAGGCTGGACAGGTAGAATCGCAGGTGCGTTATGGTTGAAATGCCCCTTTAAATTGCCACATTTCACCAGAGAACAGGGACAGTACAGAGCACCAGAGGGAGGTCAGTCTGTCTGAAGTAGTGTTTAAAAACAGCAGTGACACACAGGAGTCTGATCAGCTGTCAAATTACAAATATAAAACCTATTTTTATTATTATTCAGCTTTAAATACCAAAACCACCAACGGTAAACACCTGCACAGGTTCAAAGCAAAAGTAGTGCTTCATTAAGTTTTTTAAAGTACTTCATCAACAACAGGAATGTTTTATAACTCTTTCAAATTAAAAGTCTGAACGTCATAAGAGCCATGAGCAACATGTTTAAATTTAAGTTTGAATAATTTTACTGCCTCTGTGGTCGTGTCTTTAAGGCAAGAAACTCTTATTGTGAAGGAGCCCTGTTTTATTTATTATATTTGTGCATTAAACACACATGTAAAAGTGCAGTTTAATGTTGTGGAGTTAACTTGTAATAAAATGTGTTATTCAGAGGCTGTTTGCTGCGTTTTTGGGGGTCCAGTGTCCATGTGACTGCAAGTCAGATCAACCAATCAGGTGGCTCGAATACGGCAACAAAAACCATCAGATGATGTCATTTGTGACGTGGGAGTGTTCGGACATCATGGGCCACGTTGTCAATCAATGATCAGGACTGTTTAACGGCAGTATTGGATATTTCTATAAACTTTGATTGATTGATCGGGTATTTAATTCTCTGCATTAAGTCGAAAACAGGCAGCCAATAGAAACAGAAAGAGCGATGACCACGAGTCAACAACAACCGACGGGTGAGGGGATGTGAGGATTCGGTCTTCTTCGATCCCGTATCGACGGCTCAGCAGTAAACTTGGGAGTCGTATCCCCCCCTCCAAAACAGCTTCCTGAGAACTCGTCTCCACACTTTTAAAGTAAAAGTCCTACACGGCGGTGAAGCCGAAATCTCTGTGGCGCCCCCCCCCTGCCCAGCTCAGGCGTAGAAGATCAGTTCGGGGATCTGGCCGCCCTGCACCCCGGTGCCATTGGTGCTGTCCGAGGAGCACTGGAACTGGAAGGTCACTTTCCCACACTGCACCTCTGTCATGCCCTCCTGGCCGAAGTAGCTGAGCTCGTTGCCGTCCAGCACCACGCTGGCGGTGTAGAAGGTGTCGGGCTCGATCTGCACCGGGTAGTCGAACCACACGGGGAAGGTGCTGCTGGAGCCGTCAGAGAAGTACTTGATGATCCTCTGGCCCATCGGCACGCCCTGCCGCTTCAGCTCGATCTTGGCGCTGTACTCGGCCGAGCCGCAGCTGGAACCGTACAGGCCGAAGCCGGCGATGAAGACGCGCTTGTCCACGGCGAACTGGATGCTGTCGCAGCGTCCTCGGTAGCGCCACTGGTTGCTCCTGTAGGCGCAGGACTGGAAGCGGTGGCAGCGCTGCGGCGCCAGGCCTTTGCGGGGTTTGGTGCAGAACAGCAGTTCGGGCTTGTTGGCGGCGGTGTACCACAAGAAGATGTCGTTGGTCTCGTTGAGCGTGAGGACGCCGGACTGCGCCGCTCCGTTGGCGAAGTCCTCCAGCACCATGGTGGGGATGCGGATCAGGTAGATGGCCTTCCCCAGCACCAGGCGCTTGTTCTCGATGGTCGGCGTCAGGTCCTGGCGTTGACACTCGGCCTCGGCCCAGCTCAGCGCCGCCTCGAACACCACCATCTCTTTGGCGTTGAGCGTCTCCCGCCGCAGGATGCTCTCCAGCGTCTGGGTGTCGATGTCGCAGAAGCCTTCGGAGCGCAGGGCGAGCTCGGCCTGAGCGTCGATCACCTCCCAGCAGCGCTGCGTCAGGTCGGGCTCCTCGAACAGGCAGCTCTGAGACAGCAGCACGCAGGCGTTCTTGGCGCTCAGGCTGGTCTCCAGGAAGTTGACGCAGGCCCGGGCCAGGTGAGGCACGATGTACTTTTTGGCGGCGTAGAGGGTGGCGAGCACCGTGTCGGCGCACAGGTCGATCTCATCACAGTAGATGTACCTGCGGAGGAAGAGGAAACTCTTTTGGTTGGTATGTTATACTGAGAAGCCTGTGTTTGCCCACAGTCCAATCACACGTCGACTCACTTCAACATGGCGAGGAACGAAGGAGGCTCCACGTCAGGGATCCGGATCTCGTCCTGATCCTCCGCCAGTTCTCCATAAAACATGGCGTGGAACACCGAGCTGCCGACGGCCAGGACGTACTGACAGAGCAGAGGAACAACACGGACGCCGTGAGACACAAGATCGACACTTTCGACTTCCTGATATAAACACACAGATTTCTGACTGATGTTTGGTCCTTGTTTGACCTCTATGACTTTAATTTATTTTTAAGAGTGAACGAAGTTGCAGAAACGTTCAGATGATGTTCCACTCTGACCTGCAGTGTGTTGGGTTTTATTTGTACCTTATGTCCCGGCACTCGCTGAGTCCCGCCAGGCGGCCCGACCACAAAGTGAACATCTGCCATCATCTCATTGTTGAACATGACTGAATTCCTACAAGGACACAGAACTCGTTAACAAACAAAAGAGCGTCTTTGTGTTCACACATCTGGACACGTCTGGAACACAAAACACAAAGGCCTCCTCACTTTGAAGGTAAATCAAACTCACTTTGTCAGTTGATTTTCCAAATTTGCTGTTGATTTGAATTTGTTCCGGTTCAGGACAAACTCTTTATAACCAGTGTAACTGCAGTGTAAGTAAAAGTCCTGAATTCAAGATTTTACTTAAGTAAAAATACAGAAGTTGTATGAGAAAAATGTATTATAAGTATCAAAAATAAAAGTACTCGTTATGCAGAAGGACTTCCCAAAGACCGAAGTGACGTCTTCACGTGTCACAGAGGAATAAAGAAACCACAAAATATTCACATTTCAGAAAATGAAATCAGAAAATTTGGACATTTTCACTTAAAAAAAGACTCAAAATGATTAATCAATTATGAAAATAGTTGCCGATAAATTTAATAATTTACAACTAATCGATTAATCGATTAATCTTAAATCCAACAGGAGGAGCTGCTGATTCGAGCCGTGACACTGAGCAGGTGTGAGTTCATACTGGAGCCCTTATTAATGCATTGATTACTTGATCAGGTGCTGATCTGATTCTTTTGATCAGTTTAACAGACAGAAATTCAATGGGACCCTTGGACGCCTGGACGCCCGGGACCAGGACGCCTGGGACCTGGACTACAGTCACTGCTGTGTCTCCGTTGACCTCTGACCTGCACGGGGGTCACACTGCTCGTGTTTCTCTGGTTCCGGGCTTGGGACTGACCTCTCTCGGATGGTCGGGTACAGGCCCTGCCAGTTGCAGCAGCCGTGCGTGTTGTTGTTGGTCAGGTTCTGCTGCTGCTGGTACTGCTGGATGGAGGACGAGGTGCTGCTGCTCGCTGCCAGCTTCTTGGTGGGAAACAGCTCTGCAGCCATTATCTTCCAGTCAGACTGCAGGCCGGGTCATGGCAGAACCGGGGCCCGGACTCAACTGCTGCCGCTCCCGCTGCTCATGGACGTCTGACCCGGCGGAGGCTGCACTGCGCTGCCGACAAATTCACCTCATCCTCGGACACTGAAAGAGAAACCAGAGTCCATCCAGAATGTGAGGACCTGAAGCTGCTGTCAGCTGACTGCACGTTAGCCGAGCGAGCCGCACATCGTCAGTCCTTCACACCAGCTGCACCAAACACTAACACCGCTCATCTCTGAGCTGACATCCGGTCAACACACCGGAGTCCAAACCACAAAGTTAACTAGTTAACTAGTTAACATCCAAACCCGGAAGCGAGTTTTATTTATACCGTTAACTTTAGCATGTTGATGCTAGTTAGTTAGCTGAGCGCCTAAAAAAGGAATTTCTTCGAGCTCATTTGTCGCGCAGCGTTCAGATCTTTGGTGATAACTCGTCTGTACTCACTTCGGGCTCACGCAGACGTGTTTCCGATGACTTGTCGTCTCCAGCTCGGCGACTTTTCAGCAGTTTGACGGACGCAGCTTTGTTTACAGCAGCTTCTTCTGCGGATGTTTACGGCAGAGTCCGGCCGGCAGACGCGACCTGCTGCCCCCGCAGGCCGCAGGCGGAACTGCACCTGAGTGCACCACAACTACAAAACTCACACAAATCCTCTCATTCTACTTTATTTTAGCTCAATATTTATACTTATCTATAATAATTATATGCATTCCATTTCTCATTGTGCTTCGTCACAGGTGTCATTTAAAGAAAAGTGGTTTCTGCACACCTGTGTGAGTCAGCGAGTGGTTTTAAGTGGTGTACAAATGACATAAACCAATTACTTTATCGTTTTATCAGTATAAAGTGACATTCAAATGGTTAAGTGAAAATGTATAAATATTCACAGGTAAAGGGCTTCTGCATGTTGTTCCAAAGTATTATTGATCGAGCTGCGAGTACACGTTTGATATTTAATGCATATTCAAATGTACTTTTTTTCAATTGTACTTTTCTCTCTTCATCTGTTCTTATTTCTGTCAAAATTTCCCCTCTGGGGATCAATACATGGTTTTACTACTGAATAATCATAATGAAACTCAATCTTCCCCTAACAAACCTTAAATTTAACAAGTCAAACTACTTGAATTTACTATATTTTGGCTTTTTTAAAGTTTTTTATATCTGTTAGCAAACATTAAAATATGAATAACTCAGGTTATTTAATTGTCAGTAAATAAAATTGTTGGTGGTTGTATTTCTCTTTTTGTCTCTATGCTGATGTCTTTCATAATCAATTATGTTTTATTGTTTTCTTACAAGTGTGTGTGAATAAAGACTAAATAATGTGAAAAAGCCTCCATGTCGATGTTTGAATAAACAAACACTTCAGCCTCATGATATACAACATATTCCTTTATTGTTACTGATAAATCTGTCACTCTCCCATTTTGAAAAAGAACAATGAGGAAATAAAACAACACCTTTATGTTCTTTATGTACAGCCAGACCAGCGTCTATAATCTCTCTTTAATAGTTTCACTGTGCACATTAAAGACGACAATAACTTACAGGCAAACTGGACCCGACAACAGTTTTTACTCAGGTTTCAGTTCTGCTTTTGGCCACTGAAGACAACAAAATATAAATGTGAGAAGAGTTTGACACAGTTCAGCTGCCTACATCACGACCGGCTAGTTTTCCTGCTGATGTAGTGAGTGACCGAGTCGCACCATCGCCCACGCTTTTATACTCTAAATGTAAAATGAGATTAAAATTATTGGCAAACAAACTGATTCTATTGCTCTGAAGAGGGAAGGCAGATGTGAATGGAGTCTGGTATTATTCAGGATGACTGATTCTGGTTCTTAATGAGTCCTGGTTCTGGTCTTTGTCGGATTATTTGAGCATGAAAATAAAATATGTAGCAAAAACCACCTTCATGTTCTTCTCTTTCATTTATGCTGCCATAATATGTAATTTATAATCTTAATTTATTAGTGTTGTAAACCGTCACGACCACAACAACCAGACTCCATTCAAAATCCTCACAAATCTGTTTGCGTCACTTAAAGCAGCTCCGATGTGATTCTGCTCGTTTCCTGCATCCCTTTAATGTTTTCTGTCGCTGTGCATCAGTGATTCCCAACCTTTGTTTTGGCTTTGTGACCTTTAAGACATGAAACAAAGAGTAGAAGAAAAGTCTAAAAGGAGTTGCGACACCACAGGCCGGGAACCACTGCTGTACACGTTTAATGTTTTCATGTAGAGGACGGTGAGTTCCTCTCAACAAAAAATCTAGATTATATTCCTGGTCCAGTTTACAGACTGTAGCTGAATCTACAAATGTTTAAATTGGTATCATGGTTCTGCACAGACGCACATAAAGTGAGTCTAAGCAGAGAGGGGTGTTGTGGGTAATGGAGTGCTGCGAGTCTATCAAGCTGATTGGTTGATTCAACTTTTCTTAACGCAGAGTGGATAAATGTGAAAACGCCTCTTTAATAAAACAAAGTGAAAACTCAGCTGCATTAGTGTGGACGATATCTTATTTTGGAGGAGAAACATCCGACCTGGATGTGTCGTGGAAAAACCGACTGATTCTCGCTTTGCGAAAAGTGCCAGAATTAAGGTTAAAATAATGAAAAACTCTCTGCTTGTGAGGTGAAGCACCAAAACAACCAGACTCCAGTCATTTTCTACACTATTTTACAGGACAAGCTGAATCCAAACCGCAGCCACTAACTTGCTGTGTGCTTACTCGTCACGCAAATGATGTTTCATCTTCCGGCTGACGTAGAAGTCGCTAAATGATTCGCTGACTTTCACTTTGCGGTTAAAATGTCCCTTAATTACACCAAGCTTATAAATAGATCTGCTTTAATACTTAAAAACTGTACACATCATCTGTTTACCCTTTTTACACCGTTTCAATTTACGCTTAAAAGAAAAGCAAAACACAAATTCTCCCGAAGTTTCCCTCCATCGCTCGAACGCAGCCGCATGTCTGAGATGATCATTTGGTAAAAAGCAAAAATGTAGCTATGTAGTGCTGAGAGGTGAAGTCGTGTTTGTGAACTTCTTACAACACCAGCAGAAACCCCGAAAGGAATAAACTTCACTTTTCAAGTAAAACAGAGAATACGTCTTTAAAAAAAATATCTACCTGTATTTTACAAGTCTGTCACCAAACACAAAGAGTCGCTTAAAAAACTAGTAATTGCTCCAAATAATAATAATTACACAAAAAATACAATATTTTCAGGCAGTCAGCGTATAAAGCATGTACAAATCTGGAGGGGAGCTTGTGTGCAGTCTGGGAACTAAACAGGTTTTACTTAAAGTGTTGCACTATTCTTATTTTACAACAAAATGCGCTAATTAGTCAACCGTCAGGTTTAGTAGGAAGCATCTCGTCGTCTCCGTTGAATCTTTTGGCTTCAATTTGGCGTTTTGAAGTAGAAAATACTTCATATGATCAAAGTAAAACTAGTAAGTGAGAGAAACTTCACTGCAGCCTTTTCTTGCTGCAGTTCGTCAGGATTTTTTTAAACTATAAATACACAAGAAAAAGCAGCAGGTTCTTCAAATCGAGCCTCGGCGTCGCAATGTCAATTAAAACTGCTGAATCCAAAGGGGTTCAATCCAGAATATTTTACAACCCCGAGAGGAAAAAAAACAATTTCTGACCTGAAACCGGTCGACCGAGAATTCAAACCTGAAATATTTCTGTTATTTCACTTTCGTTTGTTTGTTTTTTTCCCTCCAGATGTTTTCACTTTGGACAGAAGCTTCTCATTCGATCTCCAGCTATCGACGAGTTACACGACCGCAGACGTGTTTCCAGGCGAAGGCTCCGCAGTTTATCGTGGTTCACCAAACACGCCGAAGGGTTTCATTTCAACACGATGCCCAGGAAAGACAAACTTCTCTTCCTGCAGCGTGGGGCCGAAAATACATGATGAGCTTGAGAACAAGTGTGTTGTGGAGAACTGAAAAAAAGGCTCGGAAAACCGGCCAATTCCTGATGTTCAGCCACAGCTCTGCTACACCTAAAGACATTTAAAAATAGGTTTCTGAAGTCTCTCGGAGTGGATACGACGGCGTATTAGGGTCATGGTAGATAAAGAAAAGAAATTACCAAGCAAGGAAGAGGGCAATATTCTGAGAACAAAACCTCAAAAAACGCAGGTTTTCTAATATTTAAAGGCAACATTTTTGACCAAAATCAGTTGGTTTGAATGAAAACGCCACGAGGGGATTCATTCAATAATAATATCTAATATATGTTTGTTGCTTTTACTTAGAGTTGCTGTTTTACTTCCCAATACAAACTAATTAATGTTCCGTATTTATAATATTCAACCTTTTTAACTATTTTAAAGATGAACAGCTGATCTTCTGTTTGAATAAACAGGAACTTTTAGCCTTTTTAACAACTTGAGAATTAATTTCTCCGTGCGACCGCCCGGGTCAGACGATACCTTTAATTATCAGAAGATAACCGTTGGGGATCAACAAGTCTACAAACCATCTCTTTGAAATGAAACCCCCCCCCCCCCCCACTTGTCGGCGATCCCTCCAGACCAGCTCGGGGGTCACGTGACCTCTGACCTGTCGCCTGCTTGCTCTTTACTCTGACTGATTCAGTCCTGCGGCCGCAGCTTTAACGGTTTTCTTTTTTTTTTTTTTTAACAGGAAACCTTAAAATCACACCGAAATAGTTAAAAAAAGCAAAAATAAAAAGCCACGGAGTTGAGCGCAGAGTCAAAGACATCTTGCGGGTCTGATCAGAAACGTGGGGATTTAAGAGTCCGTCTTCCAGCTCGTGAGACACATTCGGATCTTGTGGTTAAAACGGGGTCGCTTCTTTGCTTTTTTTGTCGCCTCCTCGTCTTCTGACGCACTGAATCAATTTTCCTTGACGCCTAAAAGAATTTATATTCTGAAGAAAAAAGGCACATTATCATGAACGGTCTTTCCGAAGCAGCAGACGCGGTTTAGTGTTTACCGGAGCGTTCGGGGTTCGTGGAGGACGAGAGTTTTAAAAGAAAACCAAAGAAAAAAAGATTCCAGCTTTAGTAAAAATGTACCGAGAGTTCCTGTTTTTTAAATTTTTTCACCACTTCCTGTTTCATTCATCGTCTCATCCAGAGGTTTGTTTGTTTCGGGACCCGGGCCAGCCTAAGTCCGAAGACGGGTGGGGGTGGAGTGAATATTTGACAAATCTGACAAGTCTTTTTTTTTTGCTTCCTCATCCAGACTCGGAGGTGGAGACGAGCTTCCTCCCGCCTCCGCCTCACCTCGCTCCCTCTCCGTGACTCCGCCCGTCCCAGTTCGAGCTTTCAGGTCATACGAAGACCTTGGCGAGCGCGTCGGCCCCGGCGCTGCCGATGTAGCACTTGGTGGGGTGGAACGCCACGTCGTGGATGGACTCCTCGGACTTCTTGCGGTGGGCGGTGAACTCCTGGATGCACGTCTTGCTCTCCATGTTCCACAGACGGATCGAGCAGTCGTGACCTGGCGGGAGGAGAGAGAGAGCCAATGAGGACGCAGGAAGGTGTGATGACGCTGCATTTAAACCTCTTTAACCTGAACTTTAACATTAATGCCAGAAATAAAACAAACAAGGTTTTTCTGTTTATTTAAGATGAATCATTACAGTATTTAAAGATGGAACACACAGTTTCTGCATTATTATGATTTATGAAGAGAAAAATTATGACATTTATCGTCTATTTTACTCTAAATGTGACCATAATTTACTAAATAAACATCCTGCTGTACTGAAGAAGACTTGAAACTAGCGACTGAGACCATAAATTCATTAGGAAAATGTTTCCTGAGGTAATAAATCAGGTGAGAAGTTGGCTCATTTTCTCATTGACTTCTATACAATCAGACTTCTGTTAGCAGCCAGTGGAGTCGCCCCCTGCTGGCTGTTAGAGAGAACGCAGGTTTAAGGACATTCAGCATACCTGATATCTAATATTAAAGTATAGTTTTATTTTGTCGGGTTGCGTGGAGTACTCACTTCCAGACATGAGGTACAGTCCGTTTGGATCCACGGCGAGACTCGTGACGGAGTCCAGGTGGGCGACCATCGAGTGGATCAGTTTACCTTCAGTTCAACACAGAATAAAAAGTGACTCTTTGATCCAGTTTAATTAAGAAAAAATATGAAATATGATAAAACACGATGAGACACTCCCTCACCGCGAACCCACAAGACTGAAAGCAGCTTTCTTTATGTGGGTGACGCATTAGATTACTAAATATTAAATGTATAAAAATGATCTGTTTACTGTTGAGAGTCTGAATGTTAATAGATGAAATCTTTACTTCGATGCATCTAAAAAGACGTGAAGGACTGAACTACTGACACGAGGAGACAAACCAAACTCACTGAAGCACAAACGCTGCGAACCCACAAGACATACAGCTTTTGTTCAAAAAGGTAATTTAAAAAAAGTTTGGTTCTGTTTGGGTCAAGCTCCAAAAGTGCCTACATTTCCCACAATGCAACTCAGCAGGGTCTTTCCATCAGACCTCCCCGTCTGGTAAACACTTCACAGTTCATATAATTCATCACTGTTACTCTTATAATTCTCATAAGTGGGATTATTTATGACAAGTAGTCTGACATGTGACATCGGCGGCGGCGGCGTGTTACCTGTGTTATTATCGAAGAACTGGATGTGTCGGTCCTCCTGAGCTGTGATGGTGATTGGCAGCGTGGGATGACTCAGCACTTTGTTGATCTTGCAGGGAGCCTCTGTGTGTGGGGGGGTGACATTAACATTTAACATCAGTAATCTTCAGTCCATCATCGACTCACAGCAGCTGTTTCTCAGCATCATGGGAACAAATGCTAAAGTTCAGTTATATATTTTTCTTCTTGTCAACAAATCTCGTGTTCAGACTCCACTAACAAGTATCATGTGATAATCACAGCCTGATTCATCTTTTTCCTCTGAGCCACAGAGCTGCATTGCTGTCCAGAAACTATTAAAAACACATCAGATACACACACTTATCCACAGTCAGTGTATTACCTGCAGTAGACGGCAGTTTGTCTAACTTTGATGTATTAACATGTTACTTCAGATCTGAACTGACGTGTTACGACGTGTTACGAGGCAGCGGATCACCAGCAGCTCCCCTGTTCTGTGAGGAAAAATGTTTTTCTCAAAGGAGTCTGGAGGCTGTGAAGAGAGCGATATAACGGCTTCAGTTCCCCGTCAGAAAGGTCAGGAAGTGCCGTCTGATGGCGAGGTAAACCGGTGAAAATTTCTTTATGTGGCTAAACTACGTTCTGCTTCTGACTCCGTCCACAGCAGCACATCGCTGAGCGTCCTGTCGCTGCAGCTGCCTGCTTCTCCAAACTGTGGGTGCCGAGCGCCATCTACTGTAGGTGATACACTGACTATAGAGAAGGACCTCATACAACCACACTTCAGAAAGTCTGGACTATCCCTTTAATGTGACGTGTAGAAAGACAACACGGTGAAACTAAATATAGTGGTCAATTTATCGAACTCGTTTTCTGCAGTCAAACAGGCGCCAAACGTGGAGGCGTCTGGGCTTGTGATTGGTCGGCTGGTTTACCTGGTGGGCCGGCAGACTCCAGCTTCAGGACGAGCTGCTGCGTCTCCATGTTGAAGAGTCCGATGTGGCCGGTGGTGAAAGACGCCACCATGTAAGCCGGCTCGCTGCTCACCAGGTCCACTGAGGTGGGCACCCCCAGCTCTGACAGGGACACAGAGAGA
This sequence comes from Lateolabrax maculatus, assembly GCA_031216445.1. Taxonomy (NCBI): domain Eukaryota; kingdom Metazoa; phylum Chordata; class Actinopteri; order Acropomatiformes; family Lateolabracidae; genus Lateolabrax; species Lateolabrax maculatus. The sequence continues at coordinate 1,778,435 of CM062204.1, read as the reverse complement.
CGAAAAATCTGTGAATTATCCCTTTAAATATGGACGACTGTCTGAAAACCACAGGACAACTACTTTCTCTACGTGATTTTCAAGTCAAGTCAACGTTTATTTGTAGAGCACATTTGAAACATCCACAACCAATAAGGATAAAGAAAACACATAAACATAATAATAATAAAATAGTTGTTGCGAGAAGAGGAGGGTCTTCAGCAGCAACTTGAAGGTCGACCTCGGCGCTCAAACCGGAGTCTGATGTTGCGAGAGTACGAACAGTCATCAAGTGAGTCGGAGCGACCAAACAACTCTCTCAGTCTTGTTTTTATTGAAAGTGAGAAAGTTTAAATCCATCCAGGTTTTTTATTTTAAGTTACTGTCACGTTACTAGTTTCAAATCTGAAAACCAAAGAAAATCCTTTCGCAGAAACATCAAGCGTCCACGTTGGATGTTTTTAAGAACTCGATCAATGGATTAATGGAGAAAATAATCAGCAGATGGATCCAGAATGAAAATAATCATCAGCTGCAGTCCGATACAAAACAGTTCAAAATGAGCTCCAACAGTAAAATCCTGCTTTTCCATGAATGATGAGGAATAATAATCTAATGATAGAATATATAATAGTACAACAGGCACAGGGGACATTTTACTGCAGTAAATGATCTGAATACTTCACGGCTGACAGACAAATGGACTGAGACGGAGTTTTTCTCACCTCCTCTCTCGTTGAAAACAGCGAGAGACGGCGAGGTGTCGGCGGCGTTCCACAGCCGGACCGTTCCATCGGCCGAGCAGGAGAGGAGGCGATGGTGGGCCGAGCTGTGGACCAGACCCCACACCGAGTCTGTGTGACCACACAGCGCCCCCCGCAGGACCGAGGGCTCTGAACCAAGACACACAGATGATCAAACACGGACGTGGCAAAAATACAGTTTCTGCGACAGCTTTCGTGCAGCTTAAACGCACCATATGAGTCGTAGGGGTCGATGTTTGGGTTGGGGGTGTTCCAGCTCTGAATGGTACCGTCCACCCCCCCGCTGAAGCACTGCTCGCCGCTCGAACTCATGGTGACGCACAGCACAGCTCCGCTACAGGACGGAGGGGGACATCTTTCACTTTAGCAACCTATCAACCTCATGAAGCATTAAAACTCTTCTCTTAATGCAACTTCATTAAAACCTTAAAATGAGACTTTAAGGAACAATGAAGGTGATGTGAATGTATGTCTGGACCTTTAGGATTCCTTTATATACTTAAACTTGATTTTCAAAGAATTAACCCCAAAAAATGGATCTTAAACATGTTAGAATGATTATAATCTGAGGTGTTGTTCGTCTGTAAGTAAGATATCAGAATGTTTACTAGAATAAGGAGCATCATGTCTATCTGCTTGTAGGATCAAAGATAAACTGTGTAAAGTAAAATCTCACCTGTGAGCTCTGAATGTGTAGATGGGCTCCACGTCTAAAGCAGCACATCTGGAGGATACAGAAACCGAGGAGAGAGTTTCTACAGACAGCAAATTAAAACGGGAGACAAACGGACAAACTAAAAGGGAGGTTTTAAACGCTCACTTCTTGGCGGGCGCCGTCTTCTGGAGGTTCCACAGTTTGAGGGTGTGATCCTCGGAGGCCGTGACCAGGACGGGCTCCACCGGGTGGAAGGCCAGACTCCGGACCGAGTCGAAGTGGCTCCGCAGGGTGAACTTCGGGTTCCAGGTCTTCCTCAGAGCGTCTTTGTTATTGGTGATCTGAAGGAGGTGGGGGGGAGGGTCTCATTTAGTTTTCTAACCATATACAAGACACATACAAGTCACAGATTATCACGTTTTCTGCATTTATTCCTAAATAGACAATATTCCCACTAAGCTGTTTACATGGCTGATGAAAATGAATATTCCTCTAATATTCCCGTTTCCATGCAGCCGTTCACACTCCGACTAACATAAACCCCCCATGACGTTTGTCCGAAACCTGCTGATATCAGAGTCTTTCTAAGTGTTTAACTTCTTTTGGGCAGCATCTCTCCTCCAGCCTGGAAAACTGTCGGCTGGTTGGTTTGTTTCCGACGCACAGAGCTGAGCGTAAACAGGCGAGAGGCCGTGTGTCGCAGACTGAGACGCAGAGTCTGAATGTGCTGTATACATGTCCAAAGAACGCTGCTGAAACCAGGAGAACATCTGCACATCACACACGACTGAATGGGAAAATGCTGCATTCAGAATAAGACCTGATTCAGAATCTGCTGATTGCACCCGGATCAGATTGTGAATATCGTCATATTCGGATAATAGTGGAATAACAGTGTACATATGAACGTCGTCAGAGTAAAATAAAAAGCTTAAAAAGATGAAACCAGCGGAGACACTCACGTCGTACGCCAGGCTGTCGGCCTCGTTGGCGACCGTCAGTCCGGCCAGTTCTCCCAGTCCGAGCTCGTTAGAAACCGCCTCGTCCACTCTGCCCAGGATGAACGACTTCCCGGACGACGGCAGGAACGTCATCGCCTCTACGGAGACAGAACGGGCAGCTGGGGTGAGAAAAAACCTAAACGTGATCTGAGTTACATGTGACACCTTGTGGTCAATGGACGAGGGGCAGGTTACCTTCGTCAGGACGACCCACTTCGTGCTCGTTGAGTCTGGGTACGCTGGGGCGGGAGGGGGGCGTCACGGGCGGCTGCATGGAGGGAAGATCCTCAGCATCCCGCAGGTTAGCCAGCATGTCCTGGAGCTTGGACCGGTTCGGTCCTGGAGGACGAGGAGGAGGAGGAGGAGGAGGAGGAGGAGGAGGGAAACAGAAACAGGAGAAGTAAAGGGGAACAATGTGAAGAGAAGGAGTTTGGGAGACATGAAAAACAGACATTAGCAAAGTGAAAGCAAAATAAGTCTCAAGAGTTTATATGGTGAGAAAGAAAAAGAGAATGAAATCAGCATGAAGGATGGAGATGAACCAGCAGCAGCTCCGCAGAGGATCCAACAGAAAAGATGACAGCAAATAAAACCCCGGAAACAAAGTGACGATAAACACAGAAACAAGAAGAATTTCTGCACGAGAAAGTGAAGAAGCTGGAACAACAGAAACAGATGAAGTTCACCAGCTGCTGTTTGGGAATTCATCAACGCAAAGACATAGAGACACAAACAGGGATATGAGGGAAGCACTGTTACTGGATATTATCATGACTCATCAATATCAGAAAACTGCATGAGAACATTATCCATTTGAAGAAAAGGATGACTGATCTCTGCAGCGGAGATAAATGCATTTAAAGTCACACTAATGGTTCAATAATGGACTAGAGGAAAAGATTACACTTGTATTTGATATTGGCAACATAAACATGATTGTAGGGAAAGAAGAAAGTGCTGAGATTCAGAAATTCGACACAAAGGTGGAAAATTGAAAAGAAAAGATGGTGCAGATAATGAAGACAGAGGAGCAGAACGTAACCACGACCAGAGCTTCTCTCAAAGGAGGCGAAACGAAGACACAGACGAGCACCTTCAAACACTAAAGCTCAGAGAAACAGACAGGAAGAGAGATTTGCAGCTCAACAGGTACGTGGGTGATGGAGGTGAGCAGGTAGGACTGTCGGGCTGGTAAGGTTGGTTTATAAACACTGAACAAAGACTAAACACACGTCCTTCTCCTGCGGCTCGTAAATCCATTAAAACTGACTGAGTCTCTCCAAACTAAAGGGCAAATATGCCAAAAATCTGTTGTGTTAGGTAACAATCTAGTCACATTTTTTCAATAAGCATCGCAGAGATTTAGATCAGCAATGAAGAATCTGAGAGCTCGTGTTTATTCGCTCTGTGTCGGCCCAATCACAACTGTTTATCTAATATGGGGGCAGGTTTGATACGATGACTGACAGAGGAGCGCCGCTGAGGCATTTTTGTGACCAACCAAGATGGCTGCCGCTGATTGAATCCTCTATCGCGTCGATATTAAACAAGCTTGATTGAAGTTGATTGAAGTTTCTCTAAAAGAAGAACAAACAACTGCACTTGAAGCTTTTAAGTGCAGTTGTTTGTTCGCCGTACTTCCGACAGGACAACATCTCGTTGCTCTAATTGGTTGTTTGTCCATCCAGTTGCGTCCTTAGTTGGCGAATTGTGTCTTTTGAGTCTGACGGTCAGTAAGAGATCTGACGTTAACTGGCTGCACAAGCCTGTACGCAGGTCATCTGACTCACTTTAAAGCATTTTTAAGTTGCAACAACGTGATTAATGTGAGCTAACTGATCCGGCTGATTAAAATATTTGTTAAGCCCTTACAGACTGAGAGGAAGGAGAGAAAACACAAAAACAAAGTGAGGCAGAGGAACCAAAAATTAAAAAAGCAGAGTGAGGAGAGAGGATGAACTACAGGCCCGGTGCAGGACTTACTCTTTACCCCCTTCTTGCCCTTGCGCTCCTTCCTGTACTGCTCCTTGAGCTGGGCTATCAGTCCCTGGTCCACGTCCCAGGCCAGTTCACCCAGAGGAGACTGCTCTTCCTTCTCTACAGGCCACCAGGAGGAGGACGAGGAGGGGGGAGGAGGAGGAGGAGGAGGAGGAGGAGGAGTGTGAGAGTCTAGATGCTCTACAGAACATATCCACCAACTTCACATTGACAAACTACTGAGGCAGACGGGAGGAGGACAACCTGGTCCTGGACCAAAATAAGGAGACATTTTAACTTTGAGCCTCTTTAAAAACACGAATGCGTTTGTACGGTTGTATTCTGCTCATAAATACCGCACTATAACGATGAATGTGAAACACTGCTAATGAACACGTATACCGAGTTCTTCGTTAATAATCTCTGGCTCTGCTGAGGCTCCAAACATCAGGAGCATCAACACAACAGGTTCAAATGATCTGATGTGGAACAAACAAATATGAAACACATGAGATACGTGAGGTTCACCTGGAAACAAATGGACACAAAACGGGGCGAAATACAACAAACGGACACATGAAGAATAAACCCTGAAGGCTCCGCAGTGCTGGAGAGCAACAACCCGTCATTTTAAAGTCTCAGCAGCCGCAGAGCCGTAAAATCCACACATTAACCTCTTCACTGAAGTTAAAGCAGTAAAAGGACAAGAGACACAGAAAGGTTCACATGTGCAGTTTCAGTCCAACAGGCGACACCTGCAGGCAAAGAGAGGAACAGCAGCCGCTGTCTACAGCTGCTGTTGGTGTTTACAGGTTTGTATTAGAAAAACTTCAATAAATATCAAACACAAAAACCGACTATTTCTACAGACAATTAACAGTAATGTTTTACTTAACATGTCTGTAATTTTCTAATAGTGTCCTAATGATTTCCTTTAAAGTGTGGATATGATTTAGTACTAATTATAAGGAAAATATGAATTTCCTTTACAAAAGCAAAACAAAAAACAAACAAAATTTCAGGCCATCCGAGGATAGCGAAGTCAGTCGATCGGTCCGTCACATCTCGATGACTGTTTGATGGACTCAGACGTCCACGTTGCCCTCAGGCTGGACTTTAATAACTGTATTGATGACTGACTTTTCTTTCGCTGCTGTTTGTGTGTGTTTACTGGAATAAACACTGATGATTGTATAGCTAACCTGTGTAGTTGAACTCTGTATTTTCTTTCTTCGCCTGTAGGAGGCGACATTAACACGTTTATCTGCAGGACTAAACTGCTGCTGCTGTTACTCTGTAAGTTGGCAGGTGTAGAACTGGTCTGACAGGAATACTTAGGTAAATTAAAACTGGGGTTGCCTTTCAACTTCTCCTCAACAGCAGAAATGGTGATAAAAATAAACATGGCCAGAGGGGGATTCTGCAGGGCCGACTGCTGCCATGATGACTGCGAGCTGAGATAAAGAAAGGATCTCGTCGCCTTCCCTCCCGACAGCCCGGGGCGAGCGGGGCGTCCTGTCGTGGAGGTGGCTTTGGTTCAAGAAGAAAAGCCTTCAAATCTGTTTCGTAACAGGGCGGCATGCAGCCAAATACAGAGACTGTGTTTAACGGTCTTTAGTTGGATGTGCTCAGCTTTATTATCGCCGTCTGTGAAGGGAAACAACAGCTTGTTTCAGGGCTTTTTGAAATGAGAAAAATCTACACGAAAAAAAGCTTTTTTTCCCTCTTTTCCTCGAGCTTTGACGCCTGGATAACTGAGTCAGCACTCCTTTACAACTATCTGGACTGTGAAGTGTTGAGTCACAGACTGCGTGGGGAGGCTTTTTTGTCATTGCCCGAATGACACTGAATGTGTTGCTTAGTAACAGTAGAAAAGGGGGGACTGTGTGTAAACGGTGGGGGCGGCAGGGTCACCAGCTGGGAACTTTATTTTGTAAAGAGAGTTTTATATATGGAGAGGAAACGTGTCGGTGCAGGAGCGACCTTGTGCCGCCATTTACGAACCCAATTTGGTTTTATCTTTTAAAATGAGATGTTGAGTTCTGATTATACCTGACGCAGTTGGATGTCACCTACAGATATACAGAGATCTATACAAAGTTTATGAATTATACACCAACTCAGAAGATTTCAGGTTTATACTGGTGGTTGATCATGTTTTTGCCCACATATATGAGCTGTATACGCTCAACATTAGGCTTTTTTTGGTGCATTAAAGTAAACTACTGAGTTTAGTTTGTATTTAATACAAAAACAAAAGAGTAAAATAGAAATTATCATGTTAACTGTGCCCATGTTTACTAGTTAAATGTCAGTAGCTGGTATATTAAACTGGTTGAGTTTGAGTCTTATTAATTATAGTTTCAACAAATTCTAATCAGATATTGTCCTGATTTAAATCAAATGTTTGTGTAAAATTTATGATTTTAAAGGATCAAAGGATTAAGGCAATCCCTGCTTTCGAATAGATTATAACATAACAAGAGGGTGACCTTGAAAAAACAAAGGTCCGAAATATTTTGTTCCTACTTTCACTATGGATTGCAGTAAACAAACTAATGTCTGACAATCTATCTACAAACTGATGTCAGACTGGAGAATGGTTGGCGGTGAAGTAAAGCATATTTCAACATGTACATAATAGACTGAAACCTGCAAAATCAGTCAGGAAAGCTGCAGTCTTCTGGAGTGGAGTTCCACAGGGCACTATATTAGGTCCCCTTGTTCTTTATAAAAAGTCACTGAAATCACTGAAACCTGCTGGCGTCTGGTTTTAAGGGAACAATTTTCCACAATGGAAAATGACTGAGAACCCTTCATCTGAAAGTGTCGTCTGTCTCACCCCACTCGCCGCTGTCTTCCCCACTCCTGGACTCGGGTGATCCATCCAGCTCGTCTGGACTCGCCAAGAAATCAAACCCCTTCAGAGCCTCCTCCGTGTCGGGGTCGTCGCTGAGGTCAGAGGTCGTGGAAGAAGGGGTGGACGACTGTTTCTTCCTCACCATCTGTTGAAAGTTACCAAAATGAGGAAGACTATTCAAGATCTGGACAACATCAGACAGGAAATGACTGGATGGTCAGACGGAGCTATAAAACCACTGCATCTTCTATTCCATAATCATATATGTGACAATAACCATGCATCTATTTTACAGCTGCACATGGCAGGCGAATTCTGGACTTTTTTATTTCACATATCAAAAGCTGATTTGCTTTGACGCATCGTTGTGAGATTTAGAAACAAACTTCCTTCAGTGTCTTAATACGTCAAATTAATACGTCAAAAAGAATCACAGCTCTGATTTTATTGCGCCAGTTCTCCTTATTTAATTAATCCTCAATATCCTGTTTGGTTGTGGGACAAGCAAAGTCTGCAAGAATGTAATAATGCGGACAGTGTTAATGTCTTACAGTAGCCAGGTCTAAGATGGTCTTGTCCCTTCCTTCGCTGTCCTCTTCCTCGTCCTCGTCGCTGAATTCTGCTGCAGCGCTCTCTATGAACTTGAAGGCCTCCAACACGGTGGCCGAGTCGGACATGTCGGGTTTACTGGAGGGAAAGAGTAAAGAAAGAGGGTGAGTGTGGACAATAAGTGACGTCCCTTCCTGGCGCTGAACAAACATATGGTTCAATTTCTCCTCCGAGGCGGCCGCCTGTAACCAACTCTTCATTTCGTACCTGACCATGCCGCTGTCCTTCAGTGAGGACGGTTCGGTGCCGTTCACCATCGGTTCGGCTTTCTTCTCTGAAGGTTTCTCTCCTGAGTCTCCGGTCAGACCGAGCAGCGCCCTCACTCTCTGAGACTTCACATCCAGGATGGTGTCTGTGTATCCGACCTCCTGCAGGTACCTGAGAGGAGAGGCAGGAGTCAGAGGAGGCTCAGGCGTTAATGTGAGGGAGAGCCGAGGTTTAATCCTCTCTCTCTTACGGCCCAAACGCATTGAAAGAAATAACTGTCACACCTCATTCGGTACACTGCAGGCATCAGATCTGAAATGCCGACACCAAAGAACCAACAGTGTTTTAGGCAAAATGTTACCCCCATTTATTTCCATTACATTTCCATTTAAGTAAATGGACCCCCGGCTTCAGGGGCGACCCGAAAGATGGTGAACTATGGCTGGGCAGGGCGAAGCCAGACGAAACTCGTAGCGTCCTCATTTGACGGTGTACGGGCGTCAAGTCAGTCTACAGCGCCTCAAGATGCTTTTTTCCGTTCGTGTTCGCTCATTTAAACCAACAGGTGCACTTCAAAATGCACCAGTGAAACGCGCTTTCAGTGCGTTTGGGCCTTCGGGATAAACTGGTCATCACAGCCTGCGTGGACAAACTCATGGTTCAATATTTCCTTATCAAAAGGTTTGATTTTGTCTCATTCTTTACTTTCTGTTGGAATAATAGACAGAATTTCTGTCACAGGTATAAAACAAGTAGAGCTCTGGTTATCTGGTGCTTTCACTTTTCTTTATACGTCTTCTGCCTGAAACATCATCAAAAAACATCAAAAGTAGCTTTTCTTTCAAAAATCTCACATAGATGTTACTTTTTTGGAATCCTTTAGTCCTTAACATGGTATGAACCTGGTCTTACCTAATAACTACAATTCAGGAAGTCTCTTTTGAATTTAGCCATGGATTATACCCAGCTCATATTTGTAAATAACTCGGAAATTAAAGTGTCAGGTTTTTTCAGAAACATGTACTATTGTTTAGCCTCCTAGAAGATAAGAAACATTGGAGATATCAGCTGCATATTTCTGTAATTGTACTTTGCATATTCACAAATGCAGATGTATGGATACAAAGCCTAAGATTATAGTATTCACAAAGGACGTCAATTAACTTGGTTCCTTTAACTATAAATCCAAAGGATGTGAAAATGAGAAATTGGTCTATATTTTTTAGATGTAAGAAGGAGCTTTTACTTATTTGTGTAAATCAATAAATGAAGGAGAAAAGTGCCTCTGAACTTTTAACCAGATTTTATGTAAGAATCCGTCTGTTTCTCTGTTTTTTCTGAAATTGATCAATACCCGATCAGGTTGATGAAGATATAAGATGCTGTTATTTGCAGTAAACCGTATTCCTGCACAGTCACAATCCATTGACCTCCTCTGACTTCACCAGAGACCAACACAATCGGGCCCAACACTCCTCTTCACTCTGTTTTTCAGTCTGTTCCTGCAGCGTCGGTGCCTTGCTGTACCCACTGAGCCACACAACACCACAATTATATCAATGGAGCAGCGTCCTTAAAGGGCAATGCCACCAAGTTTAGGAAATGTAGATGCACTGATTGTCCTCCCTAAGGTCTGGTACAGTTGAGCCAGTGTTTGACCAGATGCAAAAAAAAAAAGAAAATGGGAGAAAATACAAAACATTTGCAATAAAATTGACGATCGTCAACTGACAATTAATGAGGTGCTGTATTTGCTGACCTGTATTATTTCTTGCACTCAAATGAGTTTCACCAATCTTTAAATCTGTTAGAAACGCTGGGACTCATCAGAGGAGCATTTTAAGTCAAAGCTCTGTTTAGTCTCACATGACAAATTCAAGACTTTTCTGGCAGATTTTGAGCTTTGGTTAAGAAGGATGCAAGCTCATAAATGTTGACTAGACAACCATTCAGCAAAGAAGTTACGGTTTTAAAATGCAGAATACGCTTTAACTTCTAGAGCCTCTGTACTGAGCAGAAGTTCAAACTAATCTCGGTACTGTACCTTCACCCCGGGACACCAGAGAAGCAGGACCCCGCTGACCCGAGAGCAGCGTTTTATCGAGAGGTTTTATCCTCAGTGGACGGAGTTTTATTCTGAATAACTCTAGTGTGTTTGTTCACAGGGAGAGAAACAGAGCGGGAGGAAGGTCGGCCTCCCTCCCTCTGTACCAGCCTCTCCGATCGCAGGAGGCCTCCACACAATCCTCCATTCACTGTCACCACACAGCCGCTGCAGAAACACACACACACACACACACACACACACACACACACACACACACACACCAACGGACACGTACACACACACACACACACACACACACACACACACACACAGTCAAAACACACCGAAACACGGTCAGAAAACAAATCAAATGTGAGCCGCACACATTAAAAGAACACACACAGCAAGTCCTCACAACTGCACTCCTTTGAGAAAGAAAACAATACATTTATTGTTGAACATCTTTTTTGATTAAATTAATGACACTAATGTGAAACCTGGTTATCTTTTATATTTGTGACGTGTAAAGTCTTGACATGCGTCGTATTTTCCAGCGTTGACGTGCGTCGCCTCTGCAGGACAGCAGCTACTTTACTGAACTCGCTCCTCACATCTCGGAAACATCCGTCTCGTGTGCTTGACGGCTTCTTTTGTCTACAGGTTTGTGTTGAATTGTTTGTGTGTTGGACTTTGCATAAGAACAGCGTTCCTCCACTTGTTCTTTTAAATATCTTGGTTTTGGTTTTAATGAAAACAGGTTTTATAGAAAAGTTTAGAGGTGAAGACCCCCTCCCCCTTCCTGTGATTATAAAATAAGTCCGATAGTTAACGGCGAGAGACAAATATTATTTTGATCCCGTTAGAATTGTGGCATGAATTACACACATTATCTAAAGTCAAAAGAATCACAGTTGGTCGTAAAACTCTTAGTAAAAGATTGTGAAAATACGTAATTAGGAAAGGCTAAACACCCAAAAGTTGCGCAAGTGACATAAATCTTACCAAAACCTTGTTGAGCCGGTCCTGCGTTCTCACTCTTCAGAACCGACTAACTTTCGCACAGCTTCATACTGTCGATGAATGTGCCAAGGTGACGGCCATGTTGGCGTTGGTGACGGCCATGTTGGCGTTGGTGACGGCCATGTTGGCGTTGGTGCCAGACGAGGGACGCAGCTCACAGAGCAGAAACTGAACCCGTGCTTTACCATATCTATGACAAACTGCAACTCTCTTCACTTGAAAAATGATCTTTTAAATTGAAAAACATCATGTGTGTAATTGAAATGGGATCAAAAGATTATTTCTCAATGTTATTTTCTCGCGGTTGACTAACGTACGTAACGTACCGTATTTACTGCAAAGTGTGCTGTTGAAGGGGACATCAGGCTGGGAGTCACACAGGTATCCTCGGTCAACAGAGGTTACTGCAGTATTTTCTCTTTCTGATTTTATTTTGTTTTCAGGAATAATTTGCAGTGTAATATGAATACAGTCAAACAAAACCTACTGCAGATCCAAATGGAAAAAAACAGTCTAGGAGATTTGGATCAAGCCGAAGCTCAGAAACTACGCTCAGATCAAAGAGGATGATGATTTCACTGACCTACAGTTTCTTCAGAGATTTGAGGAATGAAGGTGATTTGCTGAGTCGGCACTCATTTATAGAAAAATGCAACAACTAAGACAGAAAACACTGAATCCATCCATTTACTTTGAAGTACAATCATGAATACTTGTAACAGAGTATTCTTATAGTGTGGTAAGTAAAAGAAGATAAATACTTTTCCACCACTGCCGGCTCCAACTGGTCACAGTGGATTAGTGTGTTTGATTCCCATTAAAAGTGTTAATCTCCATTAAGAAGATCGACTCTGCTGCTTTCTGCTCTCTGTCCCATGACACTGTGAAAGTCTAATCTATTCTTGTGTGTTGGTGTGTGTGTAAACTCACTGTCTGAGCAGCTGGCGTCCTTGTTTCCAGCTGAGCTGATGGCTGCTGTTGGGAGGACTGGGAGCCTCGCTGTCGTTCCCCTCATCTGAGACACGAGGGGGAGAAAATTAATTGTCAACATGTTTCTATTTGTCCATTCATTAATTCCCAAAGTGAGGCAGTCCAGACGTCCTCTTCCAGCTCGTCCAGGGGGATCCTGACGTGTCCCCACATGGGATTTATGTATAATGTTATATATTCGTCCACAAGGAGGCGTCAAAGAGGCACTCTGATCAGATGCTGAACCACCTCAACTGGCTTCCTCCAACACAAACCTCAGCGGGACACGTGGAGGGGAGAGGCTGATCTTTGGCCTGACCAGGGACCATGTGATACAACAACAGCTCCAAAACAAGTGGACATGGGAGTATCCCAGTCCAGCCCAGGACAGGAGTTTGGTTACACTGCTGGTTTTATGCATAAAAGAACTATATAGAACTATATGTATGTGTTACTACACAACCTCCCGCACGCCCTCAAGCTTCTTCATCACCAGAGACACGATATATAACGTCGGTACTACAGAGTTCAGATTCACGTTAAATAAAATCGGTGGCAAATTTGGGTACCTGAGAACATCTGGGTGACAGAAACGTTAGAGAGAACGAGACCACGTCCAACAGTCAGGCCGATGGAAAGCGGTCGAAAGTGTGGTTACTCTTACTGACGCTCGCTGCAACACTTGTAATGCGAAATGCAAACACGTCTAACCTGAGGAAACGCCTGGTCGAACACAGAATGTGTCTAAAAGCTGAGGAGTGAACCCTGTCTGATAGCCTGACAGAGGATGAACCCTCCGAAGGTTCAACATCTTCAGGTGATTAATTAAGAGAAAGATAAGTTGTTGTTGGAGATAACTGGGCTTTTTTAAGTCTGAACGCGACATCAGGCCGCTGTGACCTGAAGATGCTGATCCACAGAGCGCCTGATCACACGCACGTGTGGCACAGTTCTGGTTATTACTGGTGAACCAGCAGCCACAACAGCAACACAACCAGCGATGTTTGTCTTACCTGAATCATAACTTGGAGGTTTGATCTCTCCCTGGTTCAGTTCTGTTCCATATTTCAGCTTATGGTATTTTGCCCTGAGGGTGAAAACACACACACACACACACACACACACACACACAGTTCTGTTACTCTCTCACAACCTCATTAGTACATTAATTCTTCACTACATTTATCTGACAGCTTTAGTGATTTTCCACATTCAGATTAACACATGAATGCATCAGTAATTATAATCCAGTATTATAATATTTATGATTCTAAAATGAGCCAATCTACATAATGAGTACTTTCACTCTTGGTACTTGAGGTATATTTTGATGATAATACTTTTATTTTTAAATGCAGGACTTAAGTTGTAACAGACATTTACTGAAGTACAAGATCTTTGTCTTTTTTTAATCAATTGTTCTAGATTGGCTGTAATATGTGGAGCGTTACAGCCTCTGACTGATACATATTGATATGTTCATGTTTTCCCACAACCCCCCTCTTCCACACGCTTCAGTAAACAGCATCCAGACCTGCCAATCATACACTCAGACACCTAAACTGTGTGAAATCCGTCGCCAGATTATGTGATTTATCGCTAATAATTCCATCACAGGATCAGCTGCTCTTTGAGGCGGACGGATCAATTTCACACTGATCGTGTGATCGGTGTCGCTTCGACTTCAATAGATTCCTCAGACGTTTTCAACTTCAGCAATACTCGATAATTTTCTTATTTTCAACAAATCTCACATGTGCGTCACCTGACACGTCTTCTTCTAGAACACCAAAAGCAGATTCATCCGCCGCTGAAAGTAGTCCCCCAAAAGCACTATTTCATCCTGTTTGTTTGATTAAAATTACGATGAGCTGCTGGAAAATACTGAAACTACATATCTGAGGTTAAAGATTTATGTCTTCAGTAGGAATCAACAAGCTCGGAGCCGAGAGCCACAGACAGGAAGTCAGACAGTACTGAGAGACGGACGAACATGTTGTTGGTTTGTTTACTGTAACAAAAATCTAGTCCGAGGACACAAAATCTCCTACACAGTTAAAAACAGCTGCTCTGCTGTGACTTTCAACAGACATCATGTGTGCAGACGTTTAGTTTAAAAGCTACAGTTTGTTATCCAGTCATGTGCATGTTGTTATGTTATATAACGTAATGAGTCAGTGTATGTATCTTTGTGTGTGTGTGTGTGTGTGTGAGAGTGTGTGTGTGTGTGTGTGTGTGTGTGTGTGTGTGTGTTGTACTTTTATGGTGATGGAGGAGTAAAGACTTTATTGGCAGCTCAGGATATTTTTTCCTCACCTCTTTAAAAGGCTGTTTGAGGGGAGGTTAAAGCGATACGTTGATTTAAAGGGATAGGATTTTTTATTCCGCTCTTTAATGGATGTCCGTATGTCTGTATTTTCTAACAACCTATAAGGTGTTGAAGGTCTTTTATTATTCTTACTAAACTGTGATTGAACCGTGTTTTATTAAAACAGGATTAAAATAGATTTTATTTTTAGGGTCAAAGGTCATATCTCGATGTATTCCTGCACCTTGTGGGTGACTCACCTCTCCTGTTTGAGGGCGTACTCCAGCATCTTGATCCGCCTCACCAGGTCCTTCTTGAGGTTCTCCTGACCTCGCCGCTCCCCCTGCAGGAAGGCGATCTGAGCCTGGAGGGAAACGACAGAGAGAACAGTGGGAAATATCAGATCTGAACTTTATTCTCGAGCATCTTTCATCGCTGCAGTCATTAAGATTCACTCCCTGCTGTGCTTTAACCACCAAGGTGCGATAACTGCATGAGGCTGAAAGAAAACAGCAACACACAAAAAGAAGAGAGCTAACAGACGGCGTGGATGAGATTAAACAAAACCTCAGGGGGTCGATACAAACGTCTCATCTCCATTAAACACGATGATGATGAGAAACTAAAAATCAGTGAATCAACAAAGTAGTGAAGGCGAGTCTGAATCCACCTGACAGAATCTTTTTCAACACGTCCGGCTGGTCTTTGTGGCTGTAATTATTATTATTAGTATTCCCCACAGAGATCATTCAAGTTTTATCGAGTCTAATTCTGTTTTCGTTTATCTCTAATTCGGTGCTCGGCCCACAGAGGTTTGAACGGGGGAAGCAGCGGCGGTGGTGTTTTTTTTGTGGATTTAGAAAACAATGTGGGATTTTTCTGAGGGGGAAGTGGCTTAAAATAACTCCCCACAATCACAAACCAGCCATCACAGCCCTGACTTCAGTCCCTCCGTCCAAACACTCGTCTGCAGCTGGAAACATCCACAAATAACAGATCTAATGAGGAGAATTCAGTTGAGAGCGGCGAGCTGTTCAGGGTCGGATGAAACTGGACGTTTCCACTTGTTGAAATAAATTAGGGCTGCACCCGACTCTCTGAATTTGTGGAATCTGAAAACGATGTGTAAATGAATAAACAAGTGAAACATGAAAAAATCACGGAATAGCTCACTACAAAACTGATACTCCTTCAGCAGGACAGGCCTGCTTCCTCATGCCAGCAGTAAAGGAGGTCGTTCAAACAAAGTTTTGCTGACTTCACTGACAGTCGGCTGCGGAGCTTCTCTACATCCATCTCAGTTAGTTCTGTGGCGAGGTCAAAGTTTACAGCCCGCAGTTTGTAAAAAAATAGTGAAAATAGTGAGAAATGGCGTCACGATGAGCCAGAGCCCAAAGTGACACCTTCACAATGCTTGTTGTGTCCAACCAACAGTCCAAAGCTCAACATTATTAAAACACATTCACATGATTCAAATCATTCAAAGGAAAAGCAGCAAATCTTCACGTCTGAGAAGCTGCAGCCAGGAAATGATTTTACAGGAGAAATGAGTCCAACCATCATCACAAGAGTTCAGCTTCATGTTCTGTCAGTCCACTCACTGATTAATGACTGATGCTGTCAGCTGCACTTGTATAAAATGTTGGGTTGTTTAATTTATAACATCACATCAGATTGTAAAAACTCTTCCTATGTTTTGTGTGTAAAAATCTTAATTTTAGAGTAACTAAAGTATAAAAGCGTCTTTTATCAAATCATGACGCCACAAACAGACAACAACAGAAGTCTATGAGTTTTTAAAAGTGCGACTAGAAGTTTAGATTTCTCTCCGGGCCTGTCAGTCCACATCCAGAGGCTCAGCAGGTGTTCAGGCTGCGGTCGTAATCAGAGGTCAAGGGTCCCAAAGCCTCCTGGGAAACGGGACATAGACTGAAGGGTGATTTGTGACCGACCAACACATCGCGCCTCTGCGTCTGATCCGCCTTAACGTCTCCTCCCAGACCTGCAGCGTGGGAACAGGCATCATGTGACCGAGCTGAAGAGGTCAGAAACCCGCAGTTCAACACTCACTTCGCTTTTTTAAGTGGAGTTTCTGAAGTGAGTGTTTTATCAGTGTAATAACTGATGTAAAGGATCTTAAATGTTGTGTTTTCTGCGGAGAATGAAAGAACAGTTTTACAATAACTAATTTAATAACAATTTGTCCTTGATTGTATGTTTCTTGTGTGTTTGGGAGCTGCAGGCTCAGTATGCAGGGACCCAGCTGTTACCCAGCTGTTACCCAGCCCCGATCCATGACTTCAGCGCTGACGTCACACCTTAATACCAGCCAAGACAGTGAAAACAGCCCAGTTGTTCTCCAGCTCAGCCTCCTCTCTCACCCAGATGCTCTCAGGTACCGACTGGTTTAAAGTGATGTAACGATACCGACGTAACAGCCGCTGGTTTCTTTCTTTCTCGCCACGGGTCGACTCGTCAGGATTCACCACGGTCACATGTCTCACAGTCGACTGTGTGAGTGTGTGTGGTGCAGGCATCAATTAACAAGTGTTACGGTGACACATTGGTGTGTGTAGCACTTAAATCCTGTCCAGCAACACGTCCCACTACGCTGCTTTCCACCTGCGTGACCTGAAAGTGATCTTCGTTTGAAGTTTCACACTTTCTTTCGACCGCTTTAATTAACAAGAAAACCAACTTAGTCGCCCGTCGAGTGACCCGTCTGCTGATGACGATGGAGGAGATATTTATACATTCATTATGCATCTATAATTACAGATTTTCTGTATAAGACAAGGAGTACCTGGGAATGATTTGAACATTTTGTGGTTTGTTTAATTCCGATTAAGGTTGCAATAAACTATTAGTTTAATTATCGATGAATCTGTCATCGATAATTAATCGTGTGTGGTCTATAGAGCGTTGCAGGAATCAGTTCGACAAGTTGTGTTTCTACTTGCACTCTTAAACTATTCTAACTCAAACTTTCCAACTTGTAGATTTAGCAGTTTTTGTAGAAGAGGCTGGAAGCTCAGAGGGGGTGACGGCGAAGTCATGTGACCGTCTTTTACAGCCGAACGCTAACTTTCTTCTTCTGCCGATTGCATTTACGCTTCAAGAATCCTAAAAGTGGAGTTTGTGTGTGAAGATTATCCTGATTATCCTCAGCTATGTGTGAGTACCATAAACTTTTGTTTGCCAGTTTATTTTCAGCAATAATCCAAAAAACTAAGAAATGAAACAATAATCAGCCATTTTCTGTTGACTGCTTAACTGATTAATCTGTAAACAGTTTTGGATGTAACAAACATCCATAATATTCCAGAGACCGGAGGAGGAGGCGTTTGTGAATAAATGAATCAGTGATTCATCGCTTTGATCTGAGCAGAAAGAGCAGCAGCCTGCAGCGTCCCGTTTCATGGCCGACGCTTCAGGGCCACTTTACACACTAAACTGACTGGACTGCATGTTTGCAAACTAACCCCCCCCTCCACCAAACACACACACACACACACACACACACACACACACACTCTCTCTGAGGAGGAAGTAGGACATTCAGCCCTTCATTCATGTCAAACACACTGTAACTGGGTCGCTCTTCACTCGAGGGCGACTGCATCTGCATCTCACTGAGACGACGACAGTAAACTTCATTCTGAAAATGAGACTGTGTTTGGAAACAAGTTCACCTCGCAGGGAAAAAATCGACTTCGCAAACCTGAACGCAGGAAACACACAAACACAAACATTGTATGTTGTGGCCCCGTTGCATTCTGGTCTTTTTCTTGCTGCTCTCGTCTCTTCTGCCTGTTTGAACAATCAGACATCTGAGATCCAAGAGCCCAACTGTTGAACAGCAAATTAATTAACACAAGAAATTATCAAAATTATTATTATAATAAGCCTAAACATGAAAAAGGACCCAGGTTCAACTGGTTAACCCATGGTTACTGAGCCAGAAGCATCAGTACTGTTGCTATGGTTACCCACAGTTTAATATACATTAAGCACGGTGGCACTGTGGTTAAAATGGGTTTGACGTAGTGCTGTGTTATGTCATGAGTCTAAAAATTATTTTCTCAATTAACTGAATAATTGTCCTAACAAACTATCAGACAATTGTAGAAAATGCCCGTTTTAATTTCCAAGAGCCCAAATGGCGTCTTCGGATTCCTCATTTCATCCAACCAACAGTTCAAAACCCCAAAATATTCAGTTTAAAATGATGTAAAACAGAGAAAAGCCACAAATTCACACACTGAAGAAGCTGAAAGCAGAGACCGTTTGGTGCTTTTGTTTTCAAAATGACCTTGATGATGAATTGGCTGCTAATCGTCAACATGGTTGCAAATTAATTTTCATTTCATTTTCATTAATCAACAAATTGATTAATTGACTAAACAGTGATGGAGTTTAAGTACAGATTCAAGGTACTTGTACTTTACTTATGCATCTTTCTCCTTCTCCTCCACCACATCTCAGAGTAAATATTGTACTTTTACTGCATCTGTCTGACAGCTTTAGTTACTTTACAGTTTCATCCCCTTCCTGTCCAGTGAAAACCTTGTATCTCATGTGTTGTGATGAAGTGAAGGATGAAGAGTTCCTTTATGTGCTGAAAAAAATTTCCTCCTGAAGCTAAATAAACTGATTCAAACCCTCTGGGATCAGCTGGAAAAACCATCGTCACAAAGCTGAAAACAGGCTGTTTTTATGATGAAAGTTGACTTCTTAGAGATACGAGGTTCTCACAGGACGGCGACGCTACAAACACGTGATGATCTTATAGACCATGATGCATTGCTGCAGATTAAACTACCTATACCTAAACTATATAAAGGAGTTAAATGAGCTCAACCTGAAACATCTACAGCAGTGAAATGCAACAGAAACTTAAAGTGATCTGAATCCTTCTTCCACCACTGAAATGTGGGAAATTAAGTTTAATTGATTTATTTATGATTTAAATACACACATCCAGTTCCTGTTTGTGGGTCTTTTAATGGACACATCATGCTTGAGACAAGAATCTCCTCAGATTTTGTTAACCTCCATCACATTAAACTCCCTCTCTCATCTCTTCCTGTCATGTCGACCTGAAGCAAGACGATCTTAAAATACAATTTCACTGGTAAACGTGGACCAAAAATGTATTTTTTCAATAAACCGAATGAAGTTCATTGAGTTTGTTCAGTTCCTTGAGATCTTGTTACAGATGTAAAGACGAGCAGTTTAAAGGTTTGCAGTGACTACACCGCCTGCGTCCTGTGATGCTCCTTCGTCTGTTGCCATGGCGTCCGTGGATGACGGGTGAACTCGGTGGGATGGGTGATGTTTAACGAGCTTTTGTGTAGGAAGGCATCTGCGGCGCGTCGGGGGCGTCTTCTCTCATAATAATAGATTTCACTGACACATCTGAATGTCATGTTTTCGCAGCAGCTGTTGAAAAGCTTCGCAGTGAGGAGAGCTGCATCTAAAAGGCAGTGAAAACAAATCAATACCAGAGGTCAACTCTGTACAATTACAACACTTTCCACAGCTTTTCCATTAAAGCACTTTGATGACCTCAAACTGCTCTTCTTCTCTGGTTTAGTCACGTTGTTTTTCCACTCCAGTTACGCTGAACATCATCTAATGCAGTGAATATGTTAAACAGGTTGGAAAGTACAGTCTGCTGTAAACTAATTCCCTAATTCCCTAATTCCCCTCCTCTGACTCGAGTGCACGTGTCAAAATCCCAGGATATGAAATCTATCATATCTAACGATTGATAAAACAAATAAATTCACTTTAGGACCTGTAGCCCCGACCTGTAACTTCAGATTAAGCAAACTAACATTTGTCTGCTTCTTTATCACCTAATCTTTATCATCTTTTTTTAACTAAATGAATCAAAGCGTTTTATTGTCACTATTTCACTAGAAATCTCACTTCTACTGTGGACATTTAGAAAATGATCGTTCCATTAAAGAGATATTAGGGTTTATATCAGTGCTGTTGGTTGAAGTCAGCCCGGCACATCGACCTCCTGGAGCTCAACGCAGTGAATAAATATCCACTGTTACAAACTTCAGTCTGACCATTAAACCTTGTGCCTACTACCCATTTCTTCTTCTTCTGTTTATCAAAGACCTTCCACACATGAACTGAACAAAAGATGAGAGTTTTTGTTTTCAATGGCTCAAAACAAACATAAATATTTAAACGTCTCACGTGTTTGAATCCAGGCAGAGGAGTTGACTCAGTTTTAGAGGAGGAACTATCTGGCAGTGACGTTTTACTCTTAAATGAAGGACAAACTGGGTAACCCACTTGTTAAAAATTCCCATCAGCCTTTTCTTCTTTTTTAGAAGCGTCAGTGCTCTACATCGGATCACAGAGGGAGGACAAATGCAAATGCTCGGCTCTGATTCAGAAAAGCTACACAGAGGAAATTTCTTTCAGTAAGAAAACTTCCAATGAGGAGTTTTAAACTAATATTTTTTGTCAGTAGAAGTGAAATGAATCTACTTCTGTGATGGAACTTGTTCCCAGTGAAGTTTCACACTTAGTACTGGCTGTTATTTCAGTGAAGGAAGCTGTGGATTCACCAGTGGAAACACATTATCACAGTCATACTGAGCGGACACTTGATGATATAACACAACTTAACAGCAATCCAATGAAAGGACAAAGTCAAACAGCACATCACTCAACAGTACTTGACAACTGGTTAACAGATTTTTTTCCTTATACCACTGAGAGGACATTGTGCGCTTATGTTGTCTATTTAAAGTCTTCATAGTTTTTTTAAGCCACTGGGACATTTTGTCACCTTATAAAGCTGATAAAGAGAACATGGTGCTCATTTCCACATCCAGCAGACACAAAGCAACACGATCGTATCACTGGAGTCGTGTTTGTGTCATCTGATGGATGTTAGTCCAGTATTCTCTCTCTTTTAGCTCCGTTTTTGGTCTTCACCACCTCCTGAGGGAATATCTGCCTCTTTAGCTGCTAAACGCTCCGCCATGCTCACCAGCTCGTCTCTGAATGTGTCCGTCTGTCGGTTCATTAAGTGACCCCCTTTTCACATTAGCCAGGTTTCCATCCAAATGTACATTTTAACAGAATTTTCAGAAAAAAGGCAGAAGAATATGCAAATGTATGCGCGTTTCTATCTACTACTGTTGTGTGATTATTAGGAGTAAGTTCATCAAGATAAAGAGTCGGCTGCCATCATATTACTGTAGAAGAAGACACAACGGGATAAAAGAGCCGCAGTGAAACCTCAAACTGTGGAACATTTTTCATCTCTTCGACGGACGTCACATTCTTCCTGTACGTCATGATTTATTCATGTTTTAAGTATGTTTCTAACACACTGTGTCGCATTTTTGTCCATCTCAGCCAAGCAAAAATACTTTGAGATATTTGAATGTTCTGCGTTTTCTGCTCAGGTTTAATTATTTTATTTTATTATTAAAAATTGAAAATGTGAATAAAACCAGGTGGATGCAAACACACCTACTGTCACAGTGTTTTCATGTTATATGTTTGATATGCATAGAAAATATTAAATATAAGTAAGTAATAAAACTGTATTTTGTGGACCTGAAACTCAGGTTTACCGTCTGTTGTTTCACATCGTAAAACATTTGGTGGATTTGAACTCTGAGGTTAATCTATAGTAAGTGAACATTTCATTTTGATCATCATGTTTGCTCTCAGCTGAGCTGCCGTCTGCTCACAGAGGATGTGTCGGACTACAGAGTCTTACTTTGTCTTTAAGATAACAGGGATTACAGGCCTCAGGAAGATTAAATTGTGTCAGCTTTCAGCTGCCCTCAATACAGGAAACACCATGCAGACGGGAAGACAACACATCAGCTCTGAACTACAATACATATTCTTTCTCTGAATAACCAGGACTGTGTGAAAGTTAAGACAAATTTGATGTGAATAGTTGCATTCATGATTTATGATTGGTTATACACACTACAAACAGTAAAAAAAAAGTGTTTTATAAGATTTTTGAAGTTATTCAATATGAGAGCTGATTACAGAAGAGAAACACAACTAATTAGTGACATCTGTCAGGTTTTTGGTGAAACTGACTCACAACAGCTCAAAGTAAAACAACAAAGATGGATGCTGCTGGAAGTATTACTGCTTTAATTCATGTTTTACTCAAATCAAACCGTGTCACTTCGGAGGAGAACGTGAATTATTTAAAAATTATTAAGATCCTCATTAGTGTTTTTGCATTGCAATGGCTATTTTTCCTCGAAGTCCACTCAGTTTACATGGTGACAATACACAAATACACATTCACACAACTCACTACTACGAATTGATCGACAGCGAGATAGACCAATCGGTTGCAAGGCGGGTTTTAACAGCAGTGTGTGTCGTGACTTTCCCTTTAGGGGTTGCTCATGTTCTTTAGCGTCTCCTGTTTCGTGGTGCCTATTCTTAATGATACAAATTTCCAGAGTCGGAATGAAAACAGGCCATAACTTCTCTACAAGCTCGTGGGATGACAGATTACTAAAACTCTGTATAAAATCAATATCCACTACTGTGCATTCCCACACACACCACAGTCCTCTGAGGAGCTGCTGCGGTCGGTTTTGCTGCTACAGTCGGTTATCTTCACCTCTGAGAGATACGCTAAGAAGCAGGCGGCAGCTCCGGCCTGATGGACCGGCAGCGTGGGAGGACGCACGGCTGTACTGGTGTCTCCTGTCAGGTCATCTGAGGTTCAAAGGGCATAAAATAAACTTCAAAAGCCCAAAGATCCTACAGTCAGTAAACCTACCTTAAAAAGGACCATTTATCTTTTTTTTAAATGTGTTTTATAGAATACAGTAGTTTAAATCAAGTCAAATCAAATCACAAACCCAAAACGCTGGAAACCACTGGTTAAACTGTACAGAAAGTATTGTATTTTATAAGCTTATCATATGTTTTTTAATATTAACTCTTAATCTGAGAAGTAACCAGTAACTAAAATATAAAGTATCATAAAGTGGAAACGCTTGTGTAAAGTACAAATACCTTAAAATTACACTTAAGCACAGTACGTCACTAATTGTACTTTATGTACTGTAATGTTAGATTTCCTTGCTGTATGAAGCAAAAATGTCATTTAGTTGTCTTTTCCCTCTGCGTGATACATTCATCTGAGAATATCCACAACGCCCGACCCCAAAACCACATAATATGCCTGCAGACTATGTGTGACCCCTCGCTGACGTCGCACTAACAATGCGGCAAATGACTGCAATATTTTGGGACACAAAGTGGGGCCCTGTGGGAGGGGGATTTCCCGCTGCTTAAATCTGGAGCGGTGAGGGGATTATTCTTTCGAGGGAGCCGGAGGAGGAGGGGATGAAGAGACGGGAGAGTGTGGAGGGGAGGATAAGCTGCGGAGCGAGAGGGGAGACGGAGGGGAGGTGGGGGGTCGGCCTGATAAACGCCGTCTTCAGAGAGCTGGATCTCTGCTCTCATGGGGAAAAGCCGCCACGTCCACGGTACGACATAAACGATACAGGTGTAAGAGGGAGCTGCCGATTGGCCAAGAAAGGTTAAAGTTCAACATTTTCATTTTTTTTGTGGAGAGGCCAGAAAGTAATCAGTCTTTTGTTCTGAATTTTTCTCTTATCAGGGAGGAAAAAACTCTGGATTATTCATCACTATTATTCATCCATCCATGTTTCCTCTTACTCCCTGAATAAAAGAGAGTTCTCTCACTGCGAACCATCATGTTAGTTTGCTGTATATCCAACATGCATCACATCACTGCACCATGGCAACACAACTTCCCTTAATCTAAACAGATGCTGGGTCACCATGGCAACCTGGTAGAGCGGAGGTTTCTGGCACAACTTCACCTGTTTGAAAAGGTGCGTGTAGGCGGAGAAGCAGGTCCTCAAACTCCAGAGACCTTTCAGAGTCTGATTGATAAATATGGCCTTTACTGCACGACTGTTGTATTAGACAGCAATAGTTTTAGCCAAGTGTACCTAATAAACTGACGACTGTGTGTGTGTTCGAGGTCATTTAGAAACAAGACAAGTTTTTACTGTAAAACCTCTTGCTTTGTTCATATGTTGGTGAAAATTCTTTAATGGCCAAATTTAAGGAATCCTTTTTGAAAGAGTGTTTTTCTTACTGTTTGTGTTTATGTAAAAAATTAATATCAGCTAAAATATCCATAACCCAGTAACCAGAAAAACCCACCAACAATTTCCTTTCTTCCTTCCTTCATTAGCTGGCGTGATCTTTATTTTCACCATTTATTTCATGTTCTGTCATCTCCTCCCAGCACGAATCACAACCTCCACATATTCATTTATCAGATCTCTAGCAGCAGCAGGCCTTGAAGAACAAACCAAATCTGATTTAGTTTGGCATGTAAGCGAACGTTAATCTGTCATGGACCGTTAACTGAGTTATGCAGAGTCGTGTTACGACCTCAACATGATAAAGTGGTTAAGGTGTACGTGACAGTAGAAATAATGGCAGTATGGTCTTTATCTGGTCCTTAGTGACTTGTCAGAGTGCATGAAAACACACTGAATGGGTCAATATAAACAACTTCAGACTGATTGTCTGATTGTCTGGTTGATTGATTGATTTATTGTTCTTCTGTGGTTCTGGAGGTAGCTGTGAGGAAACGCAGAACCACCATCAGGACTGTCGTAGATGCCTACAAGGAGGACGAACACAAAGCTTCCTCAGTGAAATCCGCCTTCGGCTCGTTCCTGTAACAAGCTCACATTCCTCCGAATCTTCCCTTCTCTTCATTTCTATTTCGCAAAAGGAGATTTGGCACCACCGAGCTACCCACGCCGCTGGCATCACGGTGACGCCAAACTCCACGGCTCTGGTTTTACAATGGAGGTGTAAATTAGACGGGGGACGCCGGGATGAAGTCTTCTGATATGATGCCCAGAGGAGCGGAGATCAAGCAAGAAACACAGAGATGAGAGTAGATAAAAGGCGGTGAAGGGGGAAGGGAAGGTTTTGGGATGAACAGGAATAACGGCGTGTCGGAGCCCCTTACCCACTCGCTTCTTCCCCCTCGGGGAGCGGCGACGACATGCATGCTCCTCTGAAGCCGACAAGATTTTAATTAGGACAGCGTGAAGCCTTCGAGAGCAGAGCTGAGGAGGAGGTGGAGAACAAAGAAAGTCCTCGCCAACCATCCAGTCTGTCTCAACTCAAACTCCTCGCCGATTGTCTGCAGAGAGCTCTGTGGGAGCGACATGTTCTCCTAACAGGGTAGTTACCACAATAATCGTAATTATGTTCTTGTTCCTGACCCCATTTTAGGATTCCTGCATCCGCTTGGCCTTGGAAGAACCCATGAAAATCTATAACAGATTTTGTGGGAAAAGTATGTTATGGCTCAACCAAAGTTTGGGGCAGACAGACGGACCAACCTACCGATCAACAGTGCCATCTCTTGTAGGGCAATAAAGGAAACAGCTATGCCAAGAGGTTCATCAAAACATGACGATGTGTACTGCTGCACCACAAAACACCACATACAAAAGAGTTTCCCCCAGATAAATAAATAAAACCTTCATCTTCTGTCTCGTCACCAATGACAGTAGCGTTTGTCCACCAAGAGATCTTCATCACATTCACCGCTCCAACATCTCCAAGTCTCCTTCAAATGCTAATGAGACGTGTTTACACCAACAGAGGAGGCTTGCAGAGCAGATACCCAGCAAGCCAACAAGCATTTCCATAATTAGTGAGAGCTATCAGTGATGAAATGATCAACACAGACATTTAACCACATCCATGTGGTTCATTTTTCTGAGATGACCACAAACAAGAGTTTAACTAAAAAAAAAAAAAAAAGACTTGAGGCTTCGCTCTCTTCACAGACAACAGACTCCTTTGACAAAGACAGTTAAAGCCTTTTATATCCATGACCCTATATTCTCTACTTTTAGCCCTTTATTCATGGGCTGAAGCATCAACCTCCTCAGGTACCGGAGGAAATTGGGTATTTTGGCCATATTGCAAGTCACAGTAAGAGGCAGTGAGTTCTTAGCATCCCACTCTTGGCTCGCTGCAGAGGTAAACACAAGAACGAGCCCTCATATCTGCTGCCCAGAGAAAACAGTATCAGGGGAGGGATGAAGACAATATTACCTAAATCTCCCCATGGGACCATTTGTGTTTCATCTCAGCTTGCTGCACATACTGTTATTGATTTGAACATGCATGAGGAGGAAATAAACTGTACATACTCTAACCTCTGATGGCCGTTCATCCTTTGACTTACATGTACATAATAATATTCCTATCATGCTACAACAACTTCATAAGAAGAGATTCAGGGAGCCCCTCTTCATCACTTCAAAGTTCAAATGCAGTTTTCAACCAACAGCAGCTCTTTGAGGTATGATGCACTATTATATGACTGTTGATTATTTTTTCTAGTGAATCTTTAAGTCAATAAAATGTCAGAAAATTGAGAGAAATTCCCATTTAATTTGCAGAGCCCAGCAAACGGTCCGAAACCCCCCAAAATTACAACGATTCAAAACAGAGAAAAGCAGCTGATTGTTGTATCTGGGTTTGAATTTTTCTCCTTGATTTTTCAGCTTTCAGCAGCTAACCTGCAGCTATGTGGAATGGCTGTTATTATCCAATATTATTACCATCATTATCTCTTCTGATAAGCACCCTCATTAAGTGGATCTAATTTCAGCACTTCAGTGTGCGCACATTACCCACGAGCCTGAGGCAGGCTGGGACTCCTGCTCGCTGGATTTCATAGAGTAGTAGTAGTAGTTCGCCTTGTGGTCCAACAGAGGGTGACCTTAAAGTTTGACCTATTTACCGATCAGTAAACTAAGCTAATCAATAAAACTGGAGGAGCTGACTCCACTGGCTGCAAACAGAAGTCTGATTGTATAGAAGTCAATGAGAAAATGAGCCGACTTCTCACCTGATTTATTACCTCAGTAAACATTATCCTAATGAGTTTATGGTCTCAGTTGCTAGTTTCAAGTCTTCTTCAGTACAGCAGGATGTTTATTTAGTAAATCATGGTCACATTTGGAGGAAAATATACGATAAAGCAGCGTATGCTTTAGGACGGGGCTATCTTGTCATTGACAAGTCGCTACCAAGGCAACCACCAATCATGAAAGAGGCAGTGCTATCCTCTCGACCAATAAGTTCACCTCTGGCTCTCAAAAACCAAGATGGCAACGGCCAAAATGCCAAACTCCCGGCAAACAGCCGTCCACAAAACAATGGTGACGTCACGGAGGCTACAGGTTTAAGAATGGATACCTCACCCCCCCCCAACAATCTCTTAATCAATGTACAACAATTTCTTTGGGCGTTGGGACAAATATTAAGTTAGCTGCTGCAGCTTCCATGTTAAAGGCACAAAATCCTCAATCAGAAACATTAAAAAAACTTCCCTGTTTAAGGAGTTCAGATAGTACCATTGACTGTCGGTACTGAAGAAGGATCCAGTCAGTTACAGACAGACAGAAAAGTGGAGGACATCCACTGTGACCTGCATCACTTCTGTGGTTCAGCAGTTGGGTTTGTTCTGTTCAGGAGGTCAAACAGGAATCAGGTCATCAGTCTGACTGAATCATCTCGAGCCTGCAAGACATCCGACTAACTCGCACTAGATGTCAAGTCAGATCCCCGAGCCTCGGGACGCCCCCCCCGACAGGAAGTGACTCACGGCCACAGAGACGCATCGCCTTACGAGCGCGATTATCCCGAGACACCGGTGAGCCTGTCAGCAGAAACAGCTTCACTCCTCTTCACTCTTTAGCGCTTTTTATATTTTACTCAGTTTTTTTTTTTTTGTTTGTTTTAGCGTTTTGAAATTCACCTTTATTAAAAAAACATGCTCCTCCTGTTCAGTTTTTTTCCTGGTGAAACCACTTTAAAGCTTAAATATATAATTTGTTTTCTTACTAACAAGCATTTTTTCTGGTATTTCTAGAAAAATGAAACCGTAGTAAGCACAGAGAAATATACTGAAAGCATACTGGAAATGCCAAATATTTGTATTTTTGCCTTACAAATACATGTGATAATGTTCATGGTCTATATTTGAAGTCAGTACAAACAAAGATTCTTTCTCAATACCCGGCTCTACGCACAACTTTGTCACGTAACCGAATATCTAGTTCAAAAATTTACTTCATGTTTGAACAGATTATGAGAGAGTGACCTGTTCAGTACAAGACTTGTATAAAGATTTTATTTACCTCTGCACAGGTAGAGTGAAGGAGGAAAAGTTCTGTGGAGGTTTATCTTTATTTCTGCACGAGATCAACCTGAAGAAGCTGGATTTGAAATGATCAGAAATAAAGAATAACTCAAGTGTGTGATGAGGTTTGACTTGCTGCTTACTGGACCGTTTTAATCAGATAGTTTCCTAAACATCAGTACTGGCCAGATATCCAGCATACAGTCCCAGTTGGTGTCTGGCTGAGGGGAGAGTGTGTTCATGTCAGGAGAAATCTTGGCTCAAGTCCTGGTTAAACAAAGCCTGGTTACAGCGCTGAGGCGTGGCTCAGGGTGGCGTTCGCCTCGGCAGTGGACGCCCGTCTGAAAAACAAGCAGGTGTGCATGCCATTCCTTATACGGCAGCTTCGCACGGACAGACAGACAAAAACAAAACAAAGGAAGAAAGGTAAGTTATGGTAGAAGGAGAGACGGAACAAGGTCGCCCGGCTGGGTTTCAGAAACCGGCCTGTTGTTACACAGAGGAGGAAGTATTGTTGTCACAGCTCGTCGGGGCTGAAGGCAGAAGATCGTCAGCTTCAGCGGTTATATAAGACACTCTGTTTTCTTTCCTTCTCGTGCTCGTAACTTCATACGCTGCATTATTTAGACACCGGAGTGCTGAAGAGATGGCCTGGACTCACTGCCAAGTTTCCGCCTAGTTAGAGGAGTAAAATTGCGGTTCGATACCGCTTTTAACACAAATGTGAATCCAGAATTCAGTCGAAAAATAAACTATTTGATTTTAGGGTCAAGTTAAAGGGTTAGGAAGGCACAGCAGCAGGCTTGGTTCTCCTTCAGAGGAAACAACCTCAAACACAAACACTTCTGTGGTTAAATCAGGCAACAAAATGTCAGTGGTTCGGCTACTTAAAGCCACGTTTGGTCGAGACAGTCCAACAAAGGGATCAAGGCAAGTTGCAAGTGTAGACGACTGTTAATTAACCCGATGGCTTTTCCATTAAAGACGGGAAGCATCACCAAGACCAGCATGAGGAACAAAGCTCTCAGAAATACTCCCCACAGCAAACCTTCAAGTTACTGTTTGCTTTTTATTAAATGGAAAAACACAAAGTGCTGATGGTTACCGAATCAGCCAGTCCAAGTCAAGTTCCTTAAAGAATTAACCTGAATAATGGAAAATTCTCATTTTGACTCTGGAGAATCAACAGTCGGCGGGAGTTAAAAACTTATTTGCTGCTTATTGCTAATAAAAAATGATAAAATTCTTTAAAATAGTTGTAATAATAGTAGTGAATCCAGGTATTAGTTTCCTATAACTGGAAAATAGATCCAAAATGGAACCAGGTTTAAAATCCAACGTTTGTGTCCACTTCAACCGTACGTTCACCCTCCACCTGCTCCTTATCTTTAATGGCATTACACAATGCAGGTCATGTGAGATTTATAGGATTTATAACTATAGCACCTCCTGGAGTCTTGTTACTTGACTGGAAGTAAAATTTAACAGGAACTTACAGCTATAGTGTGATACACAATCAATAGATACATGTATGAGTATTAAATGGAGCAGTTCATCAGAACAAAACAAAAATGTTCAAAAACATTTTAAAAATCTAATGGTCCTTGTTCTTTGAAAGCCTCTGTGAGATCTCAAACTGATAAACCAAACCAAAAACAAATTGTTCATATGCGATTATAATATATTTTAATAAGGAACAATTCAGTGTAGCAGAAATCCATTTCAGCATCGACAACAGTCACCCTGCAGGACGCACGATGTCAAGTACGGCAAAATACTTTTTTGCTTCTTCATACAAAAGGAAAACTCGCAACTAATCTACCAGAAATGTCTGTGTGATTTTACATCATTTAGTCCGATTTAAGGGTTCTTGTCTACGCTGAGTTTGATCAGCACCACAGCACGGGCGCCACCCGGCTCCATTTGTAAAGTTTATTATGAAACACGTGTTGTTTTAAGTACTCAAATAATGAAAAATGATGACTGCTTATTGTATATCTGTACATAAATAACACTTTGCATGTTACTGGTGAAATTTCCTGTATTTTTCATTTAGCAGAAAAAAAAATTATATTGCAACGTCACTTTTTTCCCAACATCAGCCCTGAGAAATCCCTTATTTTCCAATGGTGGTATGTGTTCTCCATCTAGCACCTGGGTGACACACCGGGCCCCGTTTCTAGGTAACTAAAGATAAAATGTGTTGCAGAGCTACTGCACAAGGCATTAATGCACCGACACTAGCAGCTCAACATCATACTGTACGGTAGATATCTATCCTGGTTATTCAAACAGGACGATGGTTGTTTCCCTGGTTGAAAAGTACAGATGAGTAGCTTTAAAAAATAGAAAAAAAATAAATAATAATATATATATATAAAAATAAATAAATGATGAACATCTACTGTATACAACAGGAAGCAAAATCTAACTGTGAAAGTGCGTTGAGACACAAATACAAGGAGGTGATAAGGAAGTTGCAATGAACAATAATTAAGACACTCTTTCCTGTGAGCTGATCCACTGTCAAAGCAGACCGCACGTAAAAACTGAAGACAAACAAGCCAACTGAGGCTCAAGCTGAAAGTCTTCTGCACTATACTGAAGTGCGGTACAGCGCAGATCGAGTGTGACGGCGTGTGTCCCGTATGAAGCCCGTGCAGAGGTGTAAACAGTGTGAACAACGTGTCGAGCACATGTGCAAACGCAGGCAGATCCTGAGGTAAATCCTCACGAGCACATCTGCCTTTCTGTGAGGGGAAACATCGGTTAATTAGTGAAGGGAAGATAAGGCGACGCCAGAGGACATCCTTCACCATCTGAACACCTTTACTCTGACTGGAAAAGTGCAATGATCTTTCACATTCTTCACACTGCATCCCTGATCTTATGTAATTTACAGGTTTTTCCTTTAATTTTAATTCATTCATCAGTGCAGAACGAGCGAACTGTCGGCCTGAAGGATGAACTTCCATTCTGTTACTAGAGCTGGGTATCGGTGCTCGACAGCTTTAAGGTATCGACCGAAATAACCCCGTACCGAGTAGCATCGAGACTTAAACGACACCTGCATTCGATCCCTTTTGTACCCAGATCTAGAAAAATAATCATTATTTGTATGTTTCTGTCTCATATATGCATGAAATGCGGAAGGATTGTCTCTGGAAAAACTGGGAATACGAGTAACATGATAAACCAGCTCGTGTGGTTTAAAACTGCACTCCACAAATAATACTTCACTGTACAGTTTTGTACAGCTATTTAAAAAATGGTTTACTGTATCACTGTCAGGGTGCTGGTGTTGGTACTAACCTTCCTGTTAAGAGAATGATGAGTGTGGAGGTCAGAGGTCAGAGCCACAGAAAGCAGGAGGCATCACCGGGCGCCAAACCTTCCAAAAGTTTCCGACATCCTGCTTCCTGGATTCACGTGAAACAGACCAGCGGCCTGTGTGTGTGTGTGTGTGTGTGTGTGTGTGTGTGTGTGTGTGTGTGTGTGTGTCTTTCATACAAGCCAAATAAGCAACGAGTGACTGGAGAAAAATACCAAAATCAGAACGTTCTTTTGTCCATATAAGATGATTTGATTCAGCCATATGCGTACACGTGCAGACATGTGCTCGCTGTCCTCTGCGTGTTCGTCACTTGCTTCTCTTCTGCTCCATCTTTCTTCTTAACGAACAAACTGTGCGGCTCAGCACTAATCTTGGTCACAATTATTTTATGTTTAAATAATATTTAAATGCATCCATATAAAAAATGTTTTTTTTTTTTTTAAACTTCCAATAACTAAATCATTGATTGATGATTACTTTTTTAATTCTTTTTGAGAAAGGACTAAGTTAATCACAAGGTGAGGCTGATGAATCGGTCGTGACGTCCTCTCCTCCCTTTAGGAAACTTCCTTCACACAAGTCTTTTCCTTTGTTTCTGGATAATAAACTCAGAGTAATCTCTCCCATCTTGTGCGCCGGCTTCCTCCGAGTCCTCTTCCTGTTCCCCTGCGGAGGGTTACCTCAGAGGAAGGCGACGCTCTCAGACTCTAGCGACATGCAGTCCGTCTGCAGAACAAATGGATTTACAGCCGAAATTGTTTTTTCCCGGCTCCTGGCGGTCAGCCGGCTCCGCCGCGCTCTGATCGGCTCCCGACTCAATGGGAAGGAAAATTAAAAATCAGGCGATACTGAGTGAGTGATGGTTTCACGCCGCCTGCTTCAGCATCAAACTGTGTGATTGGCTGCAGGGCTGTAATAAAGGTAAACGGTGCACAAATGCCACAGGAAGTGATTCCCTTTATGGATGTGCGGTCATCCCACCACAGGTCGGCTCATGATGTAATCTAACAGGCAGACAGTTAACACTGAGCCTGAACTCACAGCAGAACGACAGTCGGTCATCTGCGTGAAAGACAAAGGCTGCGACGGCAGAATGAAATGTTGGTCTCAGTGCGTGTCGGGCTGG
Organism: Lateolabrax maculatus; assembly: GCA_031216445.1. Lineage (NCBI taxonomy): Eukaryota > Metazoa > Chordata > Actinopteri > Acropomatiformes > Lateolabracidae > Lateolabrax > Lateolabrax maculatus. Next base: position 1,745,325 of record CM062204.1, on the reverse strand, counting down.
ACGACATCAGCTCTGAGGGGCGTCTGATTGTGCAGTTAATGTCTGATGAGGGTAGGGTTGGCTTATGGTCACCACTGAACCGATATCGGTACCCGGGAGGAACCTTTTCTCTGTACTTATTCAGGTCTGACATACGGTTTAGTTCTGAACTGTTGTAAGGAATGTGTTGCTGTTGGCTAAGACTAATAAAAAGACGACCAACACAGTGAAAAAGTCTAATCCTAACTGTTAACTGTTAAAGGGCACCGACGTAATCCGGTCGGTGCCCTTTAAAAGTACAGTGTTGGGTATGAGTTGCAGCACTGCCATGTAAAGAGAAAAAGATGGTGCACCGCTGTCATCTTATGAAAATGCAGCAAAAAAAAAAACAAACAAAGGGCCGTGTTTTCTCTCTCTTTGTCCGTCTGTGTTGTACTTCGATGCCCAGCGAAGAGCAAACAGGCGGGAGGTTCAGTCACACGAGGAAGAGCGAAGTGAATCCACCATGATTTTATCATCAACAGCAAACTAAACACTTGCAGCAAATGTGCAGCTATGATGGAATAATGATTCAAATAAAACTATGTTAATTAAATAAGTAGTTTGACCCTCTAACCCTGCCCAGCACACACCGGTGGCTGCTCACATTTATTTCACTCAAACAAGGCCGAGTAATGGAGATCAATACTTTCTGTTTACGGACCAAAACGTGTCCAGGAAAACTGTCAAGTGCAGAAAGTTATAGCGTCGACTGTTAGTCTGAATTTTGACAAATTTCATACTTTTTTATTTTGGCGAAGTTGACACATTTGGCTTCATTGATAAATTAATAGATAAAAGTAGGATTTAATATCAGGTATCTGGTGACAGCAGCATCAGTGTGGATTTTATGTCACTGCATCATTAAAAACGTGTGATTGTTACATTATTATATTTATTTCCAGCAAAGGAGCATAAAGATATTCACATGATATCATTAATATCACATCAGCTTCAGCACATTTTGTTGGATTAGTCGACATGATGAGTATAAACAGGCCTGAACCGGAATACCTGTCCTACGGAGGCCCGGTGGGCCAAACTGAGAGGAAAACACCGGAGTCCGCCCGGTTACATCCTAATATAAACACACACCGCACACCTGCGTTTCGTGACTCAACCAGATCACGCACTGCATGGAAACGCAACGTCTGCACGTCCATTATCGGACAGTTTCCAGCAGGACGCGCGGTCCGATATCCGGGGGACCAAAACCTGGTGTCGGGGTCGGGGCTCTGGGTGGTCCTGGGTGGTCCTGGGTGGTCCTGGTTGGTCCTGGTTGTGTTGTGGGATGAAAGGATCAACCAAAGGAAAACAACCAAAATAAACCTGACAGTTAGCCACTTCGGGTTGAGCTGCATGTCCGATAATGGGTCTCATGCGCAGGGTTTTCTGCGCTGCACAGGTAATCGATCATCAACAATACAACTACGTATGTGTCAGTCGTATTAATTATACATACAATCAGAAAACATCAGGTTATTATAAACCACGCACCCTGGACACAGAACCAACTGGGAAGTCTGGAATCTCAGCCACAGCTAAGCTGGTTAGCAGGCAGCGCCGATGCTCGATCAGTGGCGACAACACGAGCCAAACCACCGTTTAAATATCAGGTAATTATAGATCGTCTCTGCTTGACATCGGCAGACAAACCTCAGGAGCAGTTTTCAAACCCTGTTGTGGATCCACATAGCCCCGCTCTTTAATTCGGCTTTACAATAACCGGAAAAGCAGCTCGTAAAACAACAGAACTTTACATATTTCTGAATGAATGTGCGTCACTCCGCGCACAGCCCAACGTACACGGCAGCAGAGCGCAGCAGACAGCGCGAAGCTTCCCGAAAAGTACAAATGTTACAGAAAAGCGAGTTTGTTACTGGATCACACCGAAGCCGAATCCAACAGTGGCTCTTTCCCACTCAACCCAGGTCAAACATTTTACTTTATCTGGACGTTGTACTCGTCAATAAGCGATGAAACAATTAATTCACACATTTTTCAATGCGGTTTGGCGCAAAGTTCTCGCCGTGCAAACGAACAGCGGCGACACACCGTCCGACGGTGGAAGCCTGCCGCGGATCTTACCTGCAGCTCGGCCCGCTCCACGTCCCACTGCGCCCTCTCCACCTCGAAGCGGGCCCACTCGTGCTGGAGAAAGTGTAAAATCCCCGGGATGTTGTAGTGAGCCCTGGCCGCCTCTCCGCCCCCGAAGTCTCCGGTCTGCGGAGCCTTAATGTTCCCACCGCCCGGTAAACCGGAGCCGGCGTTACTGAAGAACACACCGGGGCCCGCCTGCTCGTCCATGGCCGGACCTCCTGCTTCCGTCCGGTCCGCTCCGGTCCGGTCCGGTGCTCTCGACGGCTTCAGGTGGATCTCCTCCGGGGGGAAATGTCGTCCATCGACGGGTCTCTGCGCCGCGGTGTGAAGCAGCTGTCAGACGACGACGCACCGTCCAGACACCGGAAGGAGCGCAACACGGAACTTCCGGTCGGGAATTTCAAAATAAAACCGACGTGCGCGTACATGTGCAGCACATAATAATAATATTACTATATTTGATGCTCTGTTCTATTCTATATTGCTGTACTATACTATATATCATATTTATGTTATGTATATATTGGCATGAATGTAACAATATTGCCAAAGCGTCAAGTAATAATGGGATTATTGTAAAAAAAAAATCATAAAATCAAGAAAAAAAAAACAAACAATGGACACTTGGTCTATATATTATGTTTTATTGCTGTACTATACTAAATATTGTGTTATACTATAGAACTATGTTTCACCCTATACTTGTTGTTGATGTCTCATATCCCATACTATTATCATGTATTATGTTAGTGTTGCTTTGGCTTTGCACTATATTCTATATTATACTTTTATTACATTTCCATAATAATACAGACAAACTAGGTACCACAACTTAATAATTATATATTAGTTTGGTGTCAAAGGTACGGTTCCTATTTAATTTTTTATTCTTTCGTATTTAGTTCTATGTATCTCTTATTTGTTATTTTTATTATTTATTATTATTATTATTAACATTTAAAATAAAATTAGTATTATTATGATGAGTGTATTGTTATTTTACAATAATGACATGCTGGTTATAAGTTTCCATTAATGTGAAGCAGAGAAAAGTGGCATCAAAATACTAAGTGATTAAAGTTTCATCTTAATAATTAGTAAATCATTTCAGTATTTAAATTAATCCATTTCACGATGATCCATTTCAAACAATTAACATTTTCTCTCCTGAAGACTTCGACCCTCTAAGCAAACCTTTATTCTGAAGGCAGGACCGCTTCATTACCTGTATTATTCTGGCTTCACACACCTGTCCGGTGACGTCAACCCCACTCGGTCCCACCCACTACCGTAAATCCTCTCACATCATTGGCTGAGCAGATGACCGACAGGGAAATTACCCAATTGAAGAAGAGCGGGCGTTACGTCACCGAGTTCCCACTAAAGTCCTGTTTAATTATGAAGAAACTGTTTGTGGCCACATCAGACTGTAATTCTGCTTAATTAACACACACTATAAAAAGAAAAATAATAAATACAATTTATTTGAATGGATGGGCTGAAATGGCATCACAGTGACAGCATAAGAAAATGAAAACAGATGTTTTTTTTTTACTGATATGGAGTTCAATTTAGTGAATTTCTTCATCTTTGGTGGAAAAATGAAAAATAAGTGGATTTCAGAAGAACCAAATATAATGTTTAGTTTTAAATGCATTAAAGACTAACTGTCACCTGAGAATTACTTCATAAAGTAAAACTCAGACTTTTTGGATTTATTTTTAATTCTTTTAAGTTTAATTGATGAATCCTGCCTCACAAACCAGGCAGAAGTTGGTTTTAAGTTTTGACACTTTGTATGAATATCATAGTTATTCTTTCATTTATATGTCTGTCGGGTTTAGTCTTGTCTCCCTCATCTTATAATGTATGCAAAACTATAAATACTAAAAAGATATTCATAAACACTATAAATAAATATAAAAAGGTATATACAAAGAAGACACTTTATTTCATCTGTAAATCCTGAAAACACACAGATGAGTTCTTTGTTCCTAATGAGACAGTATTCATGTGTTTAACAGGCTGAGCTGAAGTGGACTTCTGTAAAAATGTGTATATAATAAACTTTATTCATATAGTTCCCAAACAAGGTTTACAAAGTGCTTTACAGGGTAAAAGCAACAAAACGGGAATCAAGAAAGTGTTGGTCATGAAACAATGAGGACAATAAATTATGATTGTGTAAAAGTTATATTAATAAAACAAATAAAAAGTTATAAAAATATTAATGTAAAGCATCAGTAGCTTAAAATTGAACTCAGACAACTCAAGAACTAAAGTTCAAAAACTCTGCAGCAAATCAGCTTATTTACATTCTCAGGACCAACAATAAGAAACTTGTTGGTCCTCCAGGGGCCACGAGGGGCCCTCAGGCCAGAGTCCTCAAAACATACACACATTTATCTGACAGCTTTAGTTACTTTACAGATTCTTACAGAAAACATATGAAGAGTTTATAAAATCTGATGTTTTGTTCTGAATCAAACCCTCCAACAGTTTCTACAAGTCCAGCTGGAACCACCAGTCCATGACTGTGAACTATGCTGATAATCTAATGATAGAATATATAATAGTACAACAGGCACAGGGGACATTTTACTGTGGAAATACTTTAACTACATTTCCCTGATTATACTCACAGACTTTTACATGACTAGGATTCTGAAAGCAGGACTTTGTGGAGCCAGTATCTGCGCGGTGCGGTGGGCTGTGATGCGGTAATCCCGGGCCCGGTGCGCCTCCGCACATGATGCCGCGGGGACTGCGGCCATGTGCTCAATCAGCTGATGCAGCGCAGCCGGCTCTATTTAACTGCTCCGCCGGGGCCAGAGGAGCGCGTGTAGAAGCAGCTCCATCTCACACACACATACACACACATATACATATACATATATATATATATAACCTACACACACACACACACACAGCATGCCTCCCTTTGAGAAAACCCAGCTGCAGAACAAACCCTTCAAACTGAGGAAGAGCTTCGGTAAACACCAGGAATCTGCAGGAAAAGTCTCCTGGAGAAGTTAGAAATACCTGACGACTGTTCTCGCTTCTTCTCTCCGCAGCTACGAGGAAACAAGAGGTGGCCGGGATCCGCTCCAAGTTCCCCAACAAAATCCCCGTGAGTGTTTCCTTTAGTTTCTGTGTCCTCCCCCGTGTCCTCACCTGTGTCCTCACCTGTGTCCCTCTGACCGCAGGTGATCATTGAGCGCTATGAGAGGGAGAAATATCTTCCTCCGCTGGACAAAACCAAGTTCCTGGTGCCGCACGAGCTCACCATGACTCAGTTCGTCACCATCATCAGGTAAATCTGTCCAAAGGTCCCGGATCCGCGGTGCTTTCAGGCGGGATGTGCGGGATGTGCGGGAGGAGGGGATGCTCGGGATGGGACTATTTGCTGGACTGCGGCTGCCATAGAAAGCAACAGGCTGCCTTTTGTGTTTTTAACACTTTATGTAGTTTAGACTGGAGAATTTTTGTTAATTGAGTTAATGTGCAGATGGATTTGTGGATTCGTTGTTTCACTCTTTGAAAAGTCAGAAAATGGTGAGAAAATGCCAGATTTTGCTCAGAAAACACAAAAGATGTGAGATATTCTCACAAGAGAAAGAAAACAGTAAATCTTCACATTCAGAGGCTGGAAACATGAAGTCTTTCTGTTTATGACTGAAATCAGCCTCAGTGACTTCACTTCAAACTGATGTGGTGTCTGGAAAATGTTTAAGTTTTTATTTGTACAGTTTCACTGTGAGAAGTGGAGACTAAAAGCAGTTGTAGGATGTTGGGACTTCACTGTGAGTTGAACATTTTGAGTTGTGCTGGTCATGATTACACAGCAGAAACTCGTCACTTTGACTGTTTTATCTTCAGACAAGTCAAACAGCCACTGAGAGCAGATTTCTCAATCTTCTTTTAAAATAAACCATGTTTCAGATGGTTTTCTCTCCTGTTTCGGGGCTCTGGAGGAGACGTCTCTCTATAATCAGAGACTTTCCTTCATCACATGCTGATTCGTTGCAGAACAGCTGACAGTAACTCGACACGGTCGTCTCACATTTTCCCCCTTTTAAAAAATAAAAAAATCTGTTAAAGAAAAGTCCTGTTCTGCTCCCTCTGATTGTAGAAGCACATGGAGCATTAACAATTAACTTTGAAAATGTCACGCAGACAGTAAGTCCACAGTTGATGTGGATGATCTACAGTACAGGAAGTTTTTAGGGACTATTTGTTCAGTAGAAAGACCCTTTTTAAAGCTGAGCGTTGTGTTGGAGGCAGGAATAAATATCTAACAACCTGAGTGACTGAACCAGAACATTTGTCCTTAATGTGGTCGATGCCAAAGTGTTTGTAGGCCAACAGTTTGTCCAAAGCATCAGTCATTAATCAGTGAGTGGACTGACAGAACATGAAGCTGAACTCTTGTGATGATGGTTGGACTCATTTTTCCTGTAAAATCATTTCCTGGTTGCAGCTTCTCAGATGTGAAGATTTGCTGCTTTTCCTTTTGAATGATTTGAATCATGTGAATGTGTTTTAATAATGTTGAGCTTTGGACTGTTGGTTGGACACAACAAGCATTGTGAAGGTGTCACTTTGGGCTCTGGCTCATCGTGACTATTTTTACAAAGCAAACGATCAATGGAGAAAATAAACAGAATTATTTTTACTTTTACACTGTAACCTTTTTTAACGCAGGACTGATCGTGTGGTCGAATACTTCCTGTATTCTAAAGCATCTGTCGTCTGGAAAGTGTAAAAATGATCCTGCAGCTCTTGTGTTTCGTTCCTCATTTTCGTCTCGGTCATGATTACGTGGCAGAAAGTCAGAAGTCACCATGTTACGACAGAGCGAGTCAGGCGGCAGCTCGAGGTTCAGTCACAGCCTCTGATGTGTTCGTACTGCAGGAACATCAGCAGTGCACACTGATGGTGAACTGTGTTTGTGCTCTACAGCTGTTTTTATATGCTACTTTTTCCACTTGGTACCAAGAAACACACGTACTTTACTGATGTGCTGCGTTCCAGGGACAGTCGCCAGTGGGGATTTCTGATTTCCGAGTGTTCCTGTTGCACGACGCCAAACGAAACATGGCTGACCCTGACGCCCTGTTTCTTTACAGATGAAGACAAAGAAACTCTGAGCGGTGGCCAGTGAACTGTTTGTTCTTGTTTCTCTGAGCTCACCTCTTTTAAATCTGTTTACACCTGGACCTACCTGCAGGATTTATGACATCACTGTTAGTTTGGACCAATCAGGGTCCAGTATGGGAGACTTGAAGCCTGCAGGTCACAAACAGTGAAAACAGACTTTAGATTAAGTACGAGACATTATGTGTCTTAGTTTAACTTAATTTATTTATTCATTCTGTATTTTTCAGTGAAGTGACTTTAGGAATTTCAGCAATTTAACATTTTTGTGGAAAACCTCAGATGTAATATTCCAAACAGTAATGTGTCTTACAACATGGAGGAGATCTTTAACAAAAATAAGGGCTTGATATTGAACTTTTTTTAATCTCCACAGTGCTTTATGCTTGTGCAATGCATCGTGGGGTCCATCAGAGCACACTAGACTAACATCTTTGTGCAGCTGTGAACGCAAATACTTAGAATGCTTCAAATTATGAATGGAATTTGGTCGCAGCCGACGATCGTAGTTACTCAGCAGGAAACAATAAGTGGAGCCTGAAGCAGCCGGCATGTGGAGCAGCTGACGGGACGGCGTGCGGCCCGCGGGACGCCTCCTCATTAAGGTCTCTTTTGTCTTGTGTCTCTCAGGAACAGGATGGCTCTGCTGCCCACTCAGGCCTTCTACCTGCTCATCAACAACAGCGGGCTGGCCTGCATGTCCCTCACCATGGCTCAGGTGTACAAAGACCACCAGGACGAGGACGGCTTCCTCTACATGACCTACGCCTCGCAGGAGATGTTCGGACACTGACGGCCGGCTTCCTGCTTTAGATTTTATTCAGTGTTAAAGGCTGTCGGCCTCCATATCTGCTGTGTATAGAAAATATTTTGTATATATTGTAATATTTGTTCGTGTTTTGTGTAAGATGCATTTTAATGGAAGTATGTAGACCCAATAAATCTTAAGTCAAATGATGCGTGCAGTCTGGTGCTTCAGGAGGATCAGCAAACCCTTCATTAAAGGGACAGTTCTTCATTTTTTCCTCATGTTGAAAGTGAAATTGACGCCTTTCAACCTTTTTCACAGATAATTAGATCTTTATTTTAAAGAAGTAGAAACAGGAAGCGGTTCATTTTGATCTGTCAGTGACCTGTGGTGCCTTACAGAAGGACACCCAGCAATTCAGTGTTTCTGATGTTAGTTTTAGTGTGTTATGTCTATGACCTCCATGTATGTACAAAGTGCCTTAAATCCCTGATTTGGCACAGTGTAAAGTTTGAGTGTGGTTCAGCTCTGCCACTGTAACTACTTGTTGGTGTTTAAACTGCATTCAGGATATCATGGCACCATAAATGTAGTTAAAAAAAACTATGTCAAACTTTGAAAGTGCTTGAAAAGGCAAACTGACATGAACACCTCACGTCTGCCTGTTAAAGGTCGTTACACCCAAATGCAGTGTTTATAGAGCTGTTCACGTGCACCTCCTAAATGCCCAAAATATTACCTAATATTTATAAAACTATCTGCAGAAAGTAGTTACACTGGACCCCTGAACATCTGTGTTGGGACATGTAGAAATGCTCAAAGATTTAATAACCATGAACAGAAATTATGACAGCAGCAAAAAGATTAACCAACTGGAAATCCAAGCAGTGAATGAAACTGGTGGAGAGAATGATTCATATTACATTATTATGTGAACTGAGGCTGTGATGGGATGTTCGTATTAATGACTATATGAGAGGATGCTGAATATGTGTGTTTTTTTGTGTGTATTTGTAGTTGATGCATTTTAATTCTGATCCTTAAGTAAAGACCAGAGATGCTGTCTGTCAGCATCACTTCACTGAGCTCAGCTGGAAGCAGACAGGAGGTTTGACCAAATGGAATCTGGTTTATTCAGTTTTTCAGAGTTTGAAGCAAAAACAGCCCATGAATGTGTTTTCTCCTCCTGCTGTCTGAGCTCCTTCTTCTTCTTCTTCTTCTGCTCTGTCAGGACACAAGATGGCGGCAGATCTCCACCAAACTGAACGCTGAGTCTCCCTCAGGTTATCCCTCTGTGTCCTCTTCATCTCTCAGATCTTTGAGTGGATATACAGATAAAAACAGTCTGTTAGAGAAGCTGCATTTACATTAACCAGAAGTGCTGTACTCCTTCTCTTCCACCACATCTCAGAGTAAATATTGTACTTTTACTGCATCTGTCTGACAGCTTTAGTTCCTTTACAGTTTCATTCCCTTCCTGTCCAGTGAAAACCTTGTATCTGCACATGTGTTGATGGTGAATGTTTGTGATGAAGTGAAGGGTGAAGAGTTCCTTTATGTGCTGAGAAAATCTCCTCCTGAAGCTAAATAAACTGTTTCAGACCCTCTGGGATCAGCTGGAAAAACCATCGTCACAAAGCGGAAAACAGGCTGTTTTTATGATGAAAAGTTTTTAGAGATACGAGGTTCTCACAGGACGGCGACGCTACAGACACGTGATGATCTTATAGACCATGATGCATTGCTGCAGATTAAACTACCCAACAGGATATAAAGGAGTTAAAATGAGCTCAACCTTAAACATCTACAGCAGTAAAATGCAACAGACACATGAATGCAGCAGGAATATTAATCCAGAAACATCAGAGATAATAAAACACTGACAGGAACTCTTTAAGTCCATTTAGCTGATAATACTCACATCCATGTCCAGAGGGAGGCGCTCTCTCTCTCTCAGTTTCATCTGTTGTGAAAAAGTCGTGCAGCGATGAAGTCGTTCTTCTTTACTAGACTTCATTACAGACGTCGTTAGAGGAGTTGACGCGAGCGGTTTTCGAGGGTCTCTTGTTCCTCGGAGTTGCAGAGAAGTTGGGATGATAGTTTACGCTTCATTAACCGTAATGGAATTAACACTAAGTGATTACGGCCACTGAGGAAACGCAGAGCTGAGAGCGTCTCATCAAATCCTTTTGAATTCTTTTAGGTTCCAACATGTGTAAGTTAGAAATAACTAAATCTCACAGATTCACTGACTCTGACGCACCGTATTCTTCACAAACTACTTCATTCAAATACTAAATAGTAAATCTTTGATGTATTTATTTGACTTCGCTCTGGTTGAGGTTGACTGGACTCATTGTAATCGTTGGTTTGGACAAAACCGACAGATGTAATGTTGTGTGAAGCTTCCCCTGAACAGTTACAGCAGGTTTGTTTGTCCAGATGCTGAAAAGACAGAACCCAACAGTGAAAATGTCTCTTTATTATCTGAACTCCTTTCACTGTCAGGCTTTATTTCTGTACAGATCCTGGTTTGATACGCTCCTTAAAAAGCCTCCAGTGCACGATGCACTTGTGTTATTAGCACAGCAGGATGTTACCAGGTTAAATAAAGGTTAAACACATACAGTGGAGCAGATCAACTGATGGATTAAGGTTAAAGTGGAAGCTGTGTTTTGTTTTGGGAGAAACTTTGTTTAATGGAGTCGGAGGTTCTGCTTAATGTCCTGCAGCAATCAGCCGGTGACCGCAGGCCTCTGGAAAAAGCCGATCGCTGCAGTTAATGAAGCCTGTTGTTGTGCAGCTGTAATGGTCCCAGCTTCACACAGACTCATTACGCCTGTCTGGATGAGCCCTCATTTGGTCTCGTTTGGGAAATGGGTTTTGTTTTTACTCATCAATTAGCAGCGCCGGGAGTCTCTGGAGTTTAGAGGGGAATAAAATCAGGGAGTATAAACTTGTACGTCGGAGAATTTTATTCTTCCACTTTAGTTTCCCAAAGTCAGTGAAGCCTCCAGACCGTGAATCTGTTTACATCGACTGCTTTCTAATAAGGTGGAATATTGCAAGCACTTCCCTTAATTGATCATTGGTAACATTAACGAATCAATCGATGAATTCTAATTAAAAAAACACCAAAAAACGTGCTTATACCAAACAATACCAAATGCATTTTTCCCTCTATTAGTTTTATTTAGTCTGTGAGAGCACTGCATGGCCCGAGAAACATGTGAAGACGCAGAGGCCTCGGCGTTTCAAACACATGTAACTGAACATCAGTTTAGATACAAAACGCACTCTCAGAAATGAATCTGCCAACATAAAGAAAGGTTGTTTACATCTCAGATCTTTATTCGATGGTAGATGGATTCATTCAAATTCTTCACAACCTCCATTATCGTCAATACTTTCTAAGCAGTCGTGTGAGAAGGGAAGACGCCTCGACCTGCGTAGGTAGAGGAGGGGCTGAGGGGGGTGGCACCGTTAGTTTCGGGCCTTCTGTAGTTTCGGGGGCTGACCAGCAGTCTTTGGGATTTTCACGACAGCGTTATGTTTTACCCGATGATCGGTCAAGTTAAGGAAACAGGCGCAGGTTAAACCTGATTTTAGGGTTATAAAAGACACTTCAGTCACTTCCATGGAACCTGACTCGAGTTTTGATCTTGTGAAAGAATAAAACTTTACTGCATTTTGATCTTCTCTAATGACTCCAGTAGAATTGAAATGTATGTAAAAGTGTTGGAGAAGAAGAGGTCCGGGCTCCACCACGTCCTGCAGGAGGCCGCGCGATGAAGATGATAAAATAATGGAGACATCAGAACATGGAAAGCATTTTATCATGAAGGAATAGTTTACTGTTTAATGTCATGTCAGGACGTGGTTAGCCTAGCTTAGCATAAAGACAGGGAGGAGGGGGAACAGTTGGCCTGGAGTTAAACAAATTCACCTGCTCAGGTGTAAAGCTCACCAATCAATCACCGGCACTCAGCGGCCGATTCTGGACGTCTCATCTCTTCTGTTCTGTTGGACGAGCAGATTTATTCACATCTGAGTCACGTCATCAGCAGCCGATGGAGCTGTTGACAAAAAGTGTGTGAGAAGCATCTCAATACTGCAGCTGTGTCCACACACACACACACACACAGACACACACACACACACACACACACACACACACACACACACAGACATACACTCACACACACACACACACACACAGACACACACCCACACACACACCCACACCCACACACACACACACACACAGAGACACACACACACACACACACACACACACACACAGAGACACACACACACACACACACACACAGACAGAGACACACACACACACCCACACCCACACACAGACACACACACACACACACACACACACACACACACACACAGACAGAGACACACACACACACCCACACCCACACACAGACACACACACACACACACACACACACACACACACACAGACACACACCCACACCCACACACAGACACACACACACACACACACCCACACCCACACACAGACACACACACACACACACACCCACACCCACACACAGACACACACACACACACACGTTTAATCTTATGAGTCTTCAAGGATACTGATACTCTACTTACTGGTACTGTACATCTCTCTCTCTCTCTCTCTCTCTCTCTCTCTCTCTCTCTCTATATATATATATATATATATGGTTCCACCTGCTTTCTTACTGCTTATACAAATCACAGTATTTATATTTATACACCTCTCTGTCTACAACCTGTTCTCATTACGTTAATACCTGTCTGCCACATATATTAAAATTCACTTTATGTTTTATTCCTATTTTTCATGTCTTAGATTCCAATTAGATTTTACTTATGTGACTCTTTTATACACATTTGTATGAGCGTTGTTGGCAGGAGCCTGAGGACAATAAAGTACTTGAACTTAAATTAATTCAGTTTTCTTTACAAGTTGGGTTTTATTTTTGTAATTTGCGAACATTATTTTTTTATACAGTATATATTAATTAGTGTACTACAGCTGTTTACATATATGGACAAATATTAGACATATTTTGTACATATGTAATCATATTTATGTATGCATATGTGTATTTTTAATATATACTGTTTGAGTAAATTGTGCAAAATATACCCACATTATTGTACAACTGCATAACCCACAAGGATGTTCAGCATCATATGTAATATTCAGTTTATTTTACAAAATATGTCAAACAAAATTATTAAATATTCATTTTTCTACATCACAAAAATATTCTTTGCCATTAATTCTAATCCAATGCAGTTTAAATAAGAGGATGAGAAATAATATTTATTTATTAAAACAGACATATTTTCAGGTATTTAAATATACACCACTGCATGTGAAGTAGCTCAGACAGTAAAATTCAGGTGAGAATAAACTCCAGTTGGCATCAGTGGCGTCTCGGAGGTCTGAGTTCAGTTTAGTTGCAGGAGGAAAAGTGACTCCGTCCTTATTGATATTCACCCAACATTTAAGCCACACTTGATGAGCCATTTACGGACATAAAATGTCCCATTTAACCTGCGGCTCATTAAAAGTTCATGTGTTCCCTTCACAGCGCTGCAGGAATGAGGTTTAAATATTCATGGCCTCACCTCCACCCAACCAGACTCTGTCCTTGTTTGGCTCCAGTTTCCTCCTCCTCGTCTGCTTTGTTTTTCATTTCAATCCTGCCTTCACGGCTCCTCCTGTCGGTCTGGGTCACAGCAGAGGTTAGAAAGTTGTGTTTGGAAGCAGAAAGTTACAGATTCAATCTGCTGGCTGGTGGAGAAAGTTTAGTTGTCTTTTTTAAAATGTAAAATACTCTGCAAGACTTTGTCCCAATCCTGTTTCTCTTTTATTCTTTTTAGTTGCTCCCAGTTTGGCTGTGGGGGTGTGAAATAAAAGCAAAGGATCAATGGATTAATGGAGAAAATAATCAGCAGATGGATCCAGAATGAAAATAATCATCAGCTGCAGTCCGATACAAAACAGTTCAAAATGAGCTCCAACAGTAAAATCCTGCTTTTCCATGAATGATGAGGAATAATAATCTAATGATAGAATATATAATAGTACAACAGGCACAGGGGACATTTTACTGCACCGAGTACTTTTACTTTTAATACTTTTACCTATATTTTTCAGATTATATTCTCATACTTTAACTTAAATAAAATGTTCAATGCAGGGCTTTTACTCGTCCTCCACCACTGAAGCCTTGAGGTTATTGAATCATCAGAGGAAAGAAGGACACACATTGATTGGCAGTGTTTGTTAAGATCCTGCTTTCAGGGTCCATATCTGTGATAGGGGGTCTCTCCCAGTCCCAAAAATATCAATACACATGCATCACTGCAGGGCAAAGCTCACCCTGTGTCCTCCTCAAAGCTGCATCTTTCTGCAGACACTTCAAATGAACCCAGTGTCTGTTAGTGGGCAGATTTATGTACACACATAAATCAAGTCTCATGTTCTATGTGCACTGAATTAGCCTGTCATCAGCAGGAACCTCTCAGTTCATTTTCAATTTCCAGTCATCTTATTAAACCCGCCTCATGCTAGAGAAACGCTTGTGACTGGTTCGCCCAACACAACGGCGCTTCCAGTCCCGAGGAGATCAGTCTGAAAAACACTGATGTAAAGAGACGACACGTCTGTTCATATACAGTATTTATAATATTCATAAACATTATCGGAGAAATAGAGATATACGTGGCAATATATTGACATATGTTACAAAATATGTCAGTAAATATAATTTTTCAAATAGTCCGGTAGAGTATAATTTTTATGATGTTTGTTGATTTCAACACCAGAGAACAAATTATAAATTGCTTGGGACTAGAGCCAAATGAAACATAATGTAACGTCATGTAATGTAACATCATGTAATGTAACTCCTCTGTCTGAGCTCCTGCAGGCTGGGCTGCAGCTCCTCGCTGCCTCTGCAGGGGGCGCTGTGGCTCCAGGCTGCAGACCGCTGTCCCAGCATCCTCTCTGTCTGTGAAGTGTCTGACATCACATTTCAGTGGAGTCTCTCAGAAAAAAACTCTGTTTACACTGAGAGGAAGTGACCTCTAAAACTCGATCAGCAGAAACAGGCTCCTCTCAGTTTCACATTTTAGTGTTTTTACATCTACTTGACGTCTCAGGTGTTTAACTGTAGCTCATTCAGACTCTTAAAAGTGTCCCAGCTGTGTGCTACTACATACTGACTGACACTGGGTGGTATTTACACTGGAAAGATGTAATTAAGCACACCTGAAGGAAAATCATTTAAATTGGTGCTAAAAGGAAATATGTCATTAGGATTTATCCTCTTGGGATAAATCCTCCAATAGTTGTTGAGATATTTCAGCCTGCACCAAGTATAGTTTTTGGGGAGTTATATGCTGGAACTATTTCTTAACAACAACAGTGTATCCCTCCACCCACTGCATCTGTGCAGCGACTGTATCATAGTGCTGGTTGCCAGATGCGGATGGTGAACAGTGGTTTTGGTGTCTGTACACGCACGACGTAACAAACCTGGCAACCTCACTGTGACGACAAACCTCCGAAAAGCTGCACGCAGTCACTGTTGTTCAAGAAGAAATAGTTCCAGCACGTTACTCAAATCAAACTTAAGACTTAACGTGTATAACGTGAGTTTTAGAGGTGGATTTTTAAACTTTGGACGGGACCAGGCTAGCTGTTTCCCCCTGCTTCCAGTCTTTGTGCTAAGCTAGGCTAACCACATCCCGACTCCAGCTCCCAAAATGTTGAACTGTTCCTTTAAGGCCGTAAGAACAGAGAGACCATCGGTGTGTTGGTCTTCTCCCCCTGCTGAGGTTCAGCTGAGGGGGTTTCTGCCTCTACATCTGTGGAACAACAACAACCTGCAGTTTGTTCAATATTCATTCATTTAGATGTAATTTAACATCTCAGGAGCTCCTGACGACGAAGGCCTTTGTCCTCTTTTCCTCCCTCTCTGTTTCCTGTTGACTTGGCCGAGAGCTGACCAGCGCCCAGCCCAAAAAAAAAAAAAAGTGTGGTGATGCAATCTGACCTCCATGACTCCCCCCCCCACATCCTCGCTCATTCACTCTCACACACCCCTCCCTCCTGTGGATGCTCTGAATTCAGAGCATCAATACAAGAGAAAGATGAATAGTTAGTTATAGAGAGAGGGACGTTTTGTTTTTTTCTACTTCCACTTTTATTGTTGATGTCAGTTTTGTTGTTGCCTCTGAGGTCTCTGAATCACAACACAGGAAGTGGAAGTGCAGCCAGACGCATGTGGAAGTGTTTCCGCTGCTGCTGGTTGTAAATCTGATGTGGTTCCTGAGGAATCTGAGAGCCTCCAGCCAACATGTCTGCTAACAGTGAGGCTTCACCTCTTATTAACCAAGTACATGTGTCAACACATGTGTCCTCACAGCTGCCTGACAGGCACAACTCAGGGCCGGAAATTCCCCAAAAAACACAAACCAGGCCGTCGAACAAGCAGTCGTTCAGTTTCGATTTGGTTCGGTTTTAAAAACATGCAGTGTGTGACGCAGACATTCATGGACGTTTACTTTGGAAGCGCCATCATCAACATGACCAAATACCTGTAAAACCAGTACTTTTCACATCCCCGCTGCAGAAATACTCACAATTAACAATATATTTTATTTTATTTTATTTATTTAAGTAAAAGTTAACAAGTATGAGCATCAAAACAGACTTAAAGTACTGAAAGTAAAAGAACTCCAGAATAATAGAATTTATATATGTTAATATATACATATGTAGTTTAATAAATTTAATACATCATAATGTATTAGTTGATTATATTTTGTTATCAAATAAATCTAGTTATAAAGTTGAAATATAAAGTAGCAAAAAATGGAAAGACTCAAGTAAAGTACAAGTACCTCTGTACAATTGTACTTAAGTTCAGTACTTGAGTAAATGTTGGATTCCCATCGATGGTAAACATCGGCGTGTTAAAAGTGTCCTGTGGTGTTTTCTTTATGTTTAAATCCACATCGTGTGTGGAGGTCCAACAAACGTGTTGAATTCTTTTCCATCCTCATGAAACATTTACATGTTAATTCTATTGTTAAATCCATGTTTGCTTGTTAGAATCTTCTTCTTCACTGACTTTATTATATATTAAACCAGAACCTGCTGTCGATCTTCTGCCTCTTTATATGTTCACAGGTCACCACACTTCAATCACATCTCAGAGGAATACAAGACTAAGTGAACAGTGCGGTGCATGATGTTAAGTAGTGTTTTATTGTAAGTATACAGTGAGGATAACAGTCGCATGTGTTGACTGCATCTCATGGTCTACACTACCTTTCTAGCAAGTTTGATTTGGGTTAAATTTGTCGAGTTTGAAACCCACGAGGACCCGTGTTTGTATTGAGACATGTCTCTGTATTTAGGTCCTCCTTACTTATTGGTCATATTTTATATATCTGGAAAACCTGAGATCACGAACACGCCACGCCAATCAGCAGCTGTGACGGCGTGTTTACTTTCCAAAAAGCATCGTCCGGGCGAAGAGCAGCAGAGGCTTCGTCTGAAAGACTTTCTCCGTTTGAAGTCTTTATCTGAGGCGTCACGCTGAGCTTTGAAGTTTCCCTCGACTGCAGCCATGTTTGCTTTACAAATGAGACAGCTGAGACTCCTCACCCTGCAGCAACAGACCTCCTCTTCCTCTTCAGGTTTTTCACATTTTCAACAGAAAGGAAATGTTGCATTGTCCTGACAGCACAGGCAGCTTAGTGTTACAGTGTTAATAGCTACACTATTTCTAATTTTGAATCCTCACCAGTTAAATCAAAGAGGGTAGAATAAATACTAAAAACAGCTCTTAGTGTTACGCAGCCTCCAAAATGACCATACAGTTGAATCAACACATTTCAACTCAGCATTATAGCCTTCATGAAGAGAGGATTTAATAATAATAATAATAATAATAATATAATAATGATAAACATTATTTATATAGCAATAAATGTAGCTCAAAGTGCTTTAGAAGAGAGCAGCAAGAGTCCTCCTGCCTTTAATCGGCATAATATTTCATATATTTAACAGCGGGACATTTGGTTTTTCTTTGAAAGATCGCCACGTTCCAAAGATCTGTTTCTTTAGGTGTCTCTCAGCACTCAGTTTCACCATGAGACCCAACCCATCCCCCCCTCCCCCCAGCTGGAAACGTAGTAGATGACGTTTTGTGCTTGGACATGTATAGGAAGGGAAGTATCTATATAATTCATGACTGGATCAAGAAGACCAGAAAATCCTCATGGACCAACATGAAACTAGTCTGAGAACGTGATCTGGGCACAGAGGAAATATGGCGATTTGCTCATCTTCATCATGCATAAGGCACGGACTCATGGAAGTGGTGCAGTTTTGCACTTTTACGCTACCTTGAATGGTACCCTCTGTATACAGTATACAGAGGGTGGTAATTGTCAAATGGGAAGCAGGTGAGAGGACAGATGAGGTGTGTTGGAGGCGCTTCGCATGTCAGCAGACAGGCCGAGAGAGTTTAAACTGCAGCCTGTGACAACTTTTTGTTCTGAACCTCTGAGGTCAGGAACTCAGCAGCTGCACAACACAGAAACAGATATATTATGATCTGTTGGCTCTCTGGGGAAAGCAGGAAACTCACCCACTGGTCCTTGAACGCATCGTTTTGACAGTTTCTCCCTCTTCGCTGATGTAACCTGCTGCAGACTCGAATCTGTCAGCACACACTCCGCTCCTCCGCCCTGCCGGACCCTCCTCTGTTTGTCCCGACAGTTGGATCTGTTGTTAGGCGGAACCTCAGACTTCAGTGTTTCCCTCAGTGTGATTTATGAGGATCGATGATTAACTCTGACACCACAGTTTTTGTTTTTGTTTAAGACCGTCGTACTGTATTTCATTATGCTTAGATCTTCCTGTCCAGTACATTACATGTAATTTATCATATTAGTGATTTTGCACATACATGCTGCATATACAGTATTATTTCCCCTTTTAAAGGAAAAAAGTCAAAGTCAAAATTTAAGCATAAATGTGTGCTTTTACAAGAAAGAAGGGTAACATTTTAGGGAAAAAAAATCATAATTTTTCAAGAAAAAGTCTTTATATTTTATTAAAAAGTTGCAATTTATACATACAGAATGAGAAAAAGTCACAAAAAGCTATTATATTTCCACCCAAAAGTAAATATAATCAAAGTATATATATATATAAAAAAGGAAAACATAAGAGGTACTAAAGACAGTTCAAGGGGCTGATGGTGAGATTACAAAGATTCCTCTAGCTTTGTATAAAAATGCCAACTTATCATTTAAATACTCACACATTATCTTCACTATAACCTGAAACCAGAAGATGTTTCTGAGACACTGACGTGTTCGTAAAACTGGAGACATTTTCTTCCTTGTTGAGAAATGAGAAAACATGAGTTTCAGCCTGAATATGAGATGAAATGATGAGCTATTCCTGGAAGTCTCTCTGATCTCAAAACAATACGGTCCGACAGAAAAAAAAAAACTCCCACGTGGAGGCCACACGCATCCTCGTTGACATGGCAACAGGCTGCCCCGTGTCAAATCTGAGTTGCCAGGTAACAGACGGGATGAGAGCGTGGGTGCGTGAAGGTTGATGAGAAGAGGAGGAGGAGGGACCACGAAGCTGGGTAAGACTGATAAAATATTACTGAATACTGAATACTAAAGGTTTGGGAATAAGGGGGGAACAACTTACTGTCACTAAATCCCTTAAAGACCCAAAGTCCGTCTCTCAATACTGTCTGACTTCCTGTCTGGGGCTCTCAGCTCTCAGCCCATTGGTTCCTACTGAAGACATCAACCTTTAAAAAACACCTGAACACCAGAAATCGTGACCCTGTGAGTTGTTTTTTTTTTTTTTCTATTCTCTTGTTGCAAGCAGCATATGTTTGGTTGTTTTTCAGCGATATTATATGTGTTCAATATGTCTGAGCAGAAATTGGGATCTTGTGAGCCTGAAATGTTTGTTTCTATTCTGTTGTTGCAGGCAGCGTTACATGAAGTTGTTTGTCTTTTTGATACGACTATTATGAGATTATTTTTATGATCACGCTCCGCATGTAATATTCATGTATTTAATATGTCGAGGCCTCTATGTTTATGCAATGCTTGCAAAGAAATAAGCTTTGATTGATGGATTGTTTTTTATTACATTAATTTGGTTAATTTGGTTTAGGATCCCATTCATAAAGATGTTTCAGAACATTGTAAGGAGTCATCTTCACTCTGATCTTTCACCTGATGAGACGTTGACTAAGGTCAAACTGTTTTGCTCTGCTTCGACCTTTAGCTTCCAGCTGATACAACAAGCAGCGACTCCTCTGATTTCCCCTCCAGACTCCTGCAGGCTCTCCTGCGGTCAGACTTTGCAACAGAAACCGGAGCGGAGTCACCATTGGTTCAGCCACATTTCACTTTTGGCAAACAAAAGCAGAACCTGCTCGGGCTGATGTGGCAACACCAGAGCGCTTCCTTGGTAAAGGGCTGATGGCAGCTTCTCACGGCGATGACGGAGTGATTCTGAAGCTTCACTGGGGAGCCAAGTACATTTACTCAAGTACTGCACTACAATACAAATTAAGTCTTTAAATCTATAACTATAACAAGAAGATGTGATCTGTGTAGATTACAAGACTTTATTGAAATTATGAAGGATATTTATTTAATGGAGAAATTGACCTTTTCTTTAAAGCTGCAAGTATTCAGATTTTTAAATGATTACAAGACTTTAGTGCCATTGAACCACTGAATGGACCAAATATTTACACTCCCACTGGCATCTAAAGGATGTTTTTATCAAGCTTTAAAAGGTGTCTCCATCGCCCTTTTAAACAACATTTCTTTTGTATTGTATGCTTGTTTGGTTGTGTGTTTTACTTTGCTTTGTATTTTTTTTCTTCTTTTATAGTTTTTACTGCAGAAATACACAAGAGTTACACTAAGAAAGGTCTGTGGTTCAAAAACAGAATGATTTATGAACTTCTCTCAATAAAAAAATAATGAAGTCTTTTCTTTTCATGCCACTTTCTGCTTCTACTGCGCTACATTTCAGAGGGAAGTATGGTACTTTTATCTGACAGCTTTATCTACTTTACAAGTTAAGATTTTCATACACAAAACAAATCTAGAGCTGTCAAAGAAGGACAGGTGAAAAGGACATACTGCACCACACTGGGTGAAATCCTGCAGCTGGAGCCTTCATGTAGCCTCCTACGGGACTAAACTACTGGCTCATACTGGAGTTACATTCAGGTAACATTTGTCTTTCTCCCTGTGCTCTGTGGGTGCCATTTACCCTTCAGCAAGGCACAGTGGTCACAGAGGGGGAGCTCTGGGTGGGACGGTGCTGCACAAACTGCTCCTACAGAGTAAAGTCGGGTCAGATCCAGACGACGTTTCCACCCTGCGGCTCCAAATCTGCTGTGAAACTCACCTGTCCAACCAAAGCACACACACACACCTGTCCTTTTCCCTTCACCTGCCCTTTCAGTGATTCACAAAACTTAACGCTTACCTGTTAGCATTCAGGTGTGAACACGTCACACACACACACACACACACACCCACCCACACCCACACACACCCACACACACACACACACACTCTCTGGACATTTCGCAGCTCAGCCGTTTTGAGAAGAGCAGCGATCTGATTCCAGGCACGTCGGCCTGCGTGGTGGATGAATGGCCGGCCTTGTTGCAGAGAGACGCAGGATAATGGTGTGTGTGTGTGTGTGTGTGTGTGTGTGTGTGTGTGTGTGTGGATATATGAAAATCAGAGGATGAAATAGTAAAAGTGCATTGGCCTTTTCAAATGAGTGACGACTCACAAGGGGGCATGTGGAGGCCGATGACCTCTCTCACCCACATGGACTGTTGGTGTGTGTGTGTGTGTGTGTGTACTTGTACATCTACCTTTGTGAGAACCAGAGTTTTAGACCACGGGAGTGAGGACATGTTTGCCGAGGCTTGAAGATAAGAGCAAAAAAGGCAACTGTATTCAGTTAAAGTTACAGGAAAAAATATGTAATCAGATTACTGATGTATTTAGTAAAAATGGGGATTATTAGTAGGATTGCAGTTTTAAAATTACATTTAAATGGCAGATACAGTGACCGCAGCTCCTTCAAACATTTTTGTTTTGGATTAAGAGCAGCCGACCTTGACCTTGATGATCGCTGCCAACCCGCATCTTCCCACCGACCAGCTGGACGAAATACTGCCGCGGGCAATACAAGTGCCCCAGGGTGAGAGGGAAGAGAGCCGGGATAAAAGCTGAGATAATTCAGCTAATGTCCAGTCCGGGAAGGTGGAGGGGAAGCTGCTCTTGCTTTAAATTTTCTAACAGGTAATTCGTAATTGTATAAAGTATTGTGTTAAGTGTAATTGTTTAAAGTAACAGCTACAAAAAAAAAAGAAAGATTTTTAATTGTAGTTACACTTAAAAAGATAATTTATCAACTCACTATCAATGCTGACTCAGGTGACATAACTTGAGGACCTTTATCAGATCTAACGGTTCCCTCTGGAGACACTGAAAGCTTCCTACTACTTTAAAACATCCGCAGTATAACTCCCCAACACCTGGAAACACCTGGTAACACCTGGAAACACATGCTGATGTGTAAAATCAGAGTTCCCCTTTAAAACAAACCCCCAGGTTACACAACTTATTTGGAAAAGAAAACATATGCAAAACAGTAAAAGTATTTCCATCCATCACACTTAAAATAACCTGGATAGTTTTACATATATAGTCTCATGTTTCTGACCCGTCTGACTAAATCTACAAAACCTTAGAAATAAGTTAAACTGGAATCATCCTTTAATTGATGTAAACTCTTGAATGACAGAAGCTGCTTTTATTCATGTTTTTCTTGTATGTTTTGCATTCATTATATGACATTATTTATCCAGAAAGGTCAGTTTTCATGTGATTGTGGCCTTGATTCCAGGAAAGCAGAGTAAAGATTCCTATCCGCCTCTCAACACGGCAGCTTGCGTGCACGAAGGCCTCTCAGCTGATTAACTGCCTGTACCACCGCCTGATTTGAGTGACATACTTTGTCAAAGTGTGATTACACAATCCAGATCCTGTGTGGTTTGTTACACTGATTAAATTTCTCTCAGCTACCAGGCTGCTGCAAAAATAACCACAAACATCTGAGCTCCTGCACCAAACCTCTTCTCTTTTTTCTCTTTTATTCCTCTCAGTCACAGCAGCCACTCTGGACTCGCAGTTCCCTTCCACGAAACATCATTAAGAGGAGAAGCCTTAATTGTCTTACGTCACTGAAGCCCTTCGGGACTGTCTGTTCCCGCTGAACCTCATCCATTAACCGCTGGTTACTGGGGCAACAGCTGATGGCGTCATCCTCTCTGCAACAGGTCTGACAGAAGAGGCCTGAACCATCTTTATGCAATCTTACATACAGTGCAGGATCCTTAAGGGAGACGTCAGTTCATGTGCTTGTCCCTCAGGAGGTGGTGGAGATCAAAAACAGAGCAAAAAGAGGGATCGCGGTCGTGGGACCGGGTTCACAAAGTTTGTTTTGTTATTTCAAAGTGCATAAAGTTAGGTTATTTTTTCCTTGGTGTGTGTTAGACTAGTTAAAAATAGAATACAACTTTATTGTCTGTGAAAGTGGCAGGACAGACAAACACACACCACATAACGACACTGACGGTGTGTGTAAGTAATAAAATACACAATATTTAAGAAGAAAAAAGGTGTAAATTCCTTTCCAGTCTCTAAGTGCCAAAATGAGGCTTTTCAGGCTGATCATCACTGCTTCTTTTTCACTTCATCTCTTATGTTACTTTATTCTCCAGTTTGATGATTTATTTATTATTATTTATGCTGTTTTTACTGTCGGTCCACTCAGCGTTTCCGAGCTTAAGTTCCTTTGTGCTGCAGTCAAGACTTCAGGACTCCCGTTTATAAAGAGGGTTAGAACTACTTTTAAATCTGGTCATGGTCAGTCAGGGTCCTCTCAAGTAGAGTAATGTATCTGTGTGTGTGTGTGTGTGTGTGTGTGTGTGTGTGTGTTGCAGATTAAGATGACACAGTGTACAGGGAACAGCTCTTTGGCTTGCACAGCCACGCTCTCATTGGAATGCAAGTGCATATCTCGCTCTGCAGCTCGTCCTGCATTAAACACACACACACACACACACACACACACACACATACACGTCTTCCCTCCTTTGGGAGTTGCGACAGAAATAGCTCTGTGGCTACAAGTTGTTCTCAGGCCTCCCCCCCCCCCCATCTCAGTGTTTATGACGTAACGCTTTGATTTGTTGCTCTTCATTATGCAGGACGGAAAACGCAGCTTTGATTATTTTCCACCTCTAAAGTGAAAAAGGCTTCAGTGGTGTCAACACACCGTAAAACACAAAACAAACCATCGTTCCAGCTCGTCAGAAAGGAAGCAGCTTCACGTGTACAATGTAAAGCCTTCTATAGTTTAATGCTTTTGCACTGAGCCGTCAGCAGACGTGCTCTTTATTACAGTCCTGCAAGTTGCACATACTGTGCAATATACTGCAGACTGTATATGTAAACAAAAACAGTGATGGAGGAAGTGTTCACATCCTTTACTTCAGCAAAAGTACTAATTTTTATTATTGGGTATTTCATAAGTCGGATACAGATCTGCTCCAAAATTGAATGGGTTCTTCCTCGGCCCACGATGCACCGTTCCACTAAGTTTCATGGAAATTGGGCCAGTAGTTTTTCCGTAATCCTGCTGACAAACAGACAAACAAACAAAAGTGAAAACATGGACGTAGAAAGCTTACACACACACACACACACACACACACACACACACACACACACACACACACCAGCGTGTGTTTGCTGCTGACGTCTTGTGTTTGTCCTCTCCAGCTCTGACCTACTCGTGTCCGTGAAGCACGTCGGCTCGCTTCGCAAACGAGCCACGGCAGGAGGGCGTGGCCGCTGGGCGCGCCCACCGAAACAACCGCAGAGCAGACCACGACTGAGGCATGATGGGAAATGCGGAGAAACCATGGGCGCGGCTGAACTCCCTAAATATGGAGCAGAGAGCGTGAAATCGAGTGTGGAGGCTGCGTGTTTACATGAAGCGTTAACTCTGCGGCAGCCATGTGAGAAATACACATGAAGAAGAAGCCTAAACCACAAAGTTTGAAATCTGCCATGAACTGAATACAAACACTGTGATCCTGGGCAGCGTGGTGTCCATGACTCTGGGTCTGAAGCCCAGATGGAAAACCACGGCCAAAGCAGAACAGAGTGAGTCTTGTTTTCAAGCGCTCTGATTTATTCTTGTTGAATTATGACCAAAGAGCAAACCGTGTAAACCTGTACAGGGAGTCAAAACCCCCAAACACAGGAGGGTTAAAACTAGTGGACTACGGACACAACCCCAGGACCTGGACCGGAAGTGAAAATGACAAATACTACCCAGCATCGAGCAGCAGCCGGACACAGTTAGAGGCCAGCTGGTGATCACAGTGCAGCATTTAGCAGCTGGAGAGCCAGATATCTCCCTCAGGAGGAGGTGGAGACCAAAAACTGAGCTAAAACAGAGAAAATATGGCAAATATATGCCATAGCATATATTTGTACAACATTAACCAACAAACACAGAACACAACACATTGTGATTGATTTCCTGCCTTTTATTCAACCATTATGTTCAAGTAATTTCTAGGTCTGTGTATTCTTTGTATAAAATATTCAGGGTTTGACGTTAATCAGCTAAAATATGCAAAACTGCCTCTATGGATCTTTAAACCTCTCCATTTGGCCCCATTTTGTATCAGCCTGGCTCAGTGGCTGACTGGCTGAATAATGCATCGTGGGTAATAGGAGCTCTGTGGTGTTTCCATTCAAGCTGAAAGTTCCCATATTCCCCACACAGAGCTAACAACTCTCCGGGCGCTCCGCCGGCAGATAGTCAGAGGAGGAGCGGCGGCGGCGGCGGCAGCGGCTGACGTTGGAGGTTCACTGAGATCAGGGGATGAATTTAAAAATCTGAATCCGTCTTTGTGGTCTGTTTCAGGTTGGAGGTGATCAGTCTGTCAGAGCGTGTCACATGTCTCCGTAAATATAACTGTAAATAACTGTGCTCACTTTTATCTGCTTACACTTCCACATTAATGTTGAATATATCAGCTGTCAGAAATAAGAAATAGATCTTTCCAAGTCAAATAGTTACAGTCATTTTAACAAGCTTCTGGTTTTAGTTGCCTAAACTTAACTAAACCTTGGATCATCTGCTGAAGACAAACTGCTCATAGTGCTGCAGCTCATGATTTCCTACATTTCCCAGAATTCCACTGGACAATTCCCAAACTGCCACTGGTGCAGTGGAGGAAGTATTCAGATCCTTTACTGCAGTGAAAGTACTAATACACACTGTAAATACTGTGTTACAGTAAAAGTCTGTGAGTATAATCAGTAACATGTAGTTAAAGTATTTCCACAGTAAAATGTCCCTGTGCCTGTTGTACTATTATATATTCTATCATTAGATTATTATTCCTCATCATTCATGGAAAAGCAGGATTTTACTGTTGGAGCTCATTTTGAACTGTTTTGTATCGGACTGCAGCTGATGATTATTTTCATTCTGGATCCATCTGCTGATTATTTTCTCCATTAATCCATTGATCGTTTGCTTTGTAACAATAGTGAAAATAATGATGTCACACTGACCCAGAGCCCAAAGTGACAGTGACAAGTTCCCTCTGAGATGTGGTGGAGTAGAAGGAGAAAGTGGCACAAAAAGAAAAGACTCAAGTAAAGTACAAGGACCTCAGATTTTGTGCTTGAGTACTTGAGTAATTGTACTTGGTTACATTCCTCCGCTGCCTCAGACTGAAGCTGTTGACGAGCGCAGGAAAAAATGATGCGAGTCACATTTTTCCAGCTTTTAACCAAACATGAAGTTGAACCAGTCAGCAGGACTCGGTGGAAACTGCAGCTTTATTCCTCCACGCCGGCCAAGTGGGCCACACGTGGTGCGTTTACAAGACAGTTTGACAGTTTCCATCCCTGTAATATTTTCTACAGATTTTGGCCAAAACTCTCATTCACTCGCCAAACAGAATAACCCAGAATTCAATCAGGAAGAAATGCTGTTCCTTTAAATAATCATACATTTGGGAACCGCCTGGAGCACAAATCCTTCCATCATCTCCACTTCCTGTCTGTGTCAACCCAGAAGTCATCAAGTATGTGTGTGTTGTGAAAAAATTAAATGAATTACTCAAAAGAATCTGCTGAGTCAGCAATGACACACACACACACACACACACACAGTCAACCCTGGCATCGTGTCACACCAGCAGTGAAATCAATTCATCTCAGTCATAGCAGATTCTCATGAGAGGAAAAGTAAATTCTGAACTTTAAGGGAACGAAAGCTTGTTGGCTGTCACCGTCCGCTTTGTTTGAACCTCGTCTGTCGGGCTACAAATTCGTCTTCTCGATAAACTGTGTGACCTTATTGTCCTGTTAGCGACCAGGCGTTTAACTTTGTATTATGTATTATTTTAGTGCTTTGCTGTTCACTCTCATTTCATGTATTTTTGTTTATGAATCAGAGGTGGGAAGTACAAATACTTTGCTACTGTACTTAAGTATTTAGTTTTCAGGTATCTGTACTTTACTTAAGTATTTAGTTTTCTGACAACTTTTTACTTTACCTTTTACATTTTAACACAAATATCTGAACTTTCTGCTCACATTTTCAAAACAGGCTTGTTACTTTTAATTTTTGATTCTTTTTATTTTGCATCACTGCGCGCCTCCTTCCCAACATCAAGACCGATTTCAACTTAAATGGCCAATAACACGTAGAAAAGACAATTTTTTGATATGTCCATCAGTGCAGATCAGGTACGACAGACATAATGAGACTGAAACAATGTAAAAGTCTGAACAAGACGAAAATGACGTAAAAGACGTTACAAGACATGCTTTCATACTTTGAGTACATTTCAGAGCCTGTACCTTTTTCACGATTACTTGAGTAAAGAAGTCGAACCAGTACTTCAACTTTTTCCAGAGTTTATCAGAGACCAGAAGAATCTGCACTAATGTGTGGACGTTTCTCTGTTGAGAATGTGTGCTACACTAATACAACATCAGCTGACATGATAGAGGTGGAGGTTAAGAGTTTAAATCTAAAATCTAAATCTTTTAATACTTTCCGTATTTCCACTGATACTATGTTTACATGGTGTATATCCTGAAGTGACCACACAGCAAACATGTGACTATATGTATATCCTGTATAGAAATACTGTAAAGAGAGAGAAAGACAGTTAAGTTTTGCCCCAGGGCCCCAGAGCATGTTAATCTGGCCCTGCAGGGGACCAACTGCTGACTCACCTCCACAGTTTAGCACTTTAAACTGTAGACAGACGCTCTCCTGCTTTAATACTGAGGCAGGAACTGAATGGAAGTGGTATATATCTGTAGTCATCTTCAGCATTACAGGGATCATGTTGTAATCATCCTTCAGTCTGCCAGGTCTGCTGTCCTTCCATTATCTCCCGCTGTTTCCTCCTCTCCTCCTTTCTCAGCCCTTCCTCTCCTCCTCGCCGACAATGCCCCCCCCCCTCTCTGATGCTGAGGTGGACCTGAGCTCCGCGTAGTTTCACGTCTTTTTGCCTCAGCAACCAGATCCTTCTGAGAGAAGCCGAGCCGCCGCTTCACATGGTGTCGGGTCTCGGCCATATTGAATCCGAATGGGAACGGCAGTGTTGGTTTACGCTCCTTCCTTCAATAGCTGAGGGACAATGGGAGCGGGACAGGCGAGAGGCCCGGGCCGCCCTGGATACACAGAGGCGAGACAGACAGAGCATTGAAGAGGATGAGGATCCATCAGAAACCAGCGCCGGCTAATGTGAAAGTCTCAGGTTCAGTGTCTGGAGAAAAGGCTCCTGGTTGGTAACAGTAGACAGGAAGCTTTGTGGAGCTCGCAGCGTCTTTATGCCGCAGAACAAACTGCTGCAGTGTGGAGCTCTGAAGGTCGGCATCGTGGGACGTCAAACCCACTTCGGACTGACCTGGTTCTGACTGAGGGGACTGTTAGAAGTAGGGCGATGCCTCACTGATTTGACTTGATCAATACGTGCTGTAAATGCGACTCCATTGACGGACAGAACGTCAATCCCAGATGTCTGAAAAATCATCTTTTTCAGTGGAAGGGATACATTTCTGGAATGCCCTACCGACAGAAATAAAAACTCAAACTGATCTAAAAACACTGAATGAAAAAAAGGTGAAACACTGGCTGAAAGAAAACCAAACCTGCGACCACTGATTCCCTGATCATGTGCACGCACACGTGCAGATGGACACATGTACGGATGCTCGTCACATGTATGAGCATTTCAGGATTTCTTATGTGTTATTATGTAATTTAACTAATGTAATTTTGGTAATGATGATCTGTTACAACCATTTTTAAGTAGAAAAGCTTAACCAAGGAAATAAGCCTCGTCTGGAAATCCTATATGCAACACATCTGTATCGTGTTATTGTAACCTGTTAACAATGCCTTTTTGCATTGTCCCTGACAAATAAACTAATAGAATAAAAATAATAAACTCTGAGAAACCGCTGATATACAAAACATTTATAATGAATGCATCCAAATTGTTCATGCCATCGCGAAGTTTGTTTCAGTAAAACATTCTCTGTATTTTACTTATTTTCCTACAACACAAGCTCCGATACATGTTCGTTTATATTCAGACAACTCATAGCCCTTTAAACTCGTCTTGAGCGAGGCCACACGAGTAACAAACGGTCGG
Organism: Lateolabrax maculatus; assembly: GCA_031216445.1. Classification (NCBI taxonomy): domain Eukaryota; kingdom Metazoa; phylum Chordata; class Actinopteri; order Acropomatiformes; family Lateolabracidae; genus Lateolabrax; species Lateolabrax maculatus. Next base: position 1,715,403 of record CM062204.1, on the reverse strand, counting down.
GCCGCGAGTCTCTGAAGCGTCTCTGTGTTTGCAGTGAGCTCAGATAAAGATCAGCGTTGGGAAGACGGAAACGAGCAGAGAAGTGGCGACCACCCCTTCTTCTGCTGCCTTTTCCTGCAATTGTCCTCCATTGTTTAGAGACAGAAACTTCTGAGTGAACAGATGAAGGTGCGGAGGAGCAGCTGGTCACCTGCTGTCAGGGTGGCAATGGCAGGAAATCCACCATAAACACTCGCTCCGTGTTCAGCGGCGGCTCCGCTCAATGTTTCTCATCCCAGAGGACCTCTGACCGATCAGAGAAGCTTTTTTCCAGATGCTTTTTGTTTCAAACAAACCATTCATCCCGACAACAGTGAGGTCATCCACTATTCTGGCTCTCCAAACAGGAATCCCTAAACAAAGTTCAGTTCGTTCGCGTTTGACTGCAGCGTTGTGTGTGTTCACTGGTGTGTGAACTATTATGGAGGACGTGAATGGGAGTTTGTAAATTGGACGCCACCTTCGCTGACAGTGACATCAGCTGAGAGCAGGACAGCTTTAAAAACAGACCACAGCTGGGAACCTACCAAGAGGATGTTTAGCTCTCTCAGTATTTTAAAAAAATAATAAAATAAAAAACTACATTACTGCAATTTTGGTAGTTTTCCCTAAAAGTAAAGTTTCTCATGACCATTAGGCCTTTCGAAACGTGTTACAAGAAAACCTATTTACAAATTGTGCCGCTCCTTTTTGAAAGAAAAAAACACTCTAAATGAAGTTACTGGCAGACATTCGAGAAGAAGAAACATTTGTACAAGCCTTCCGTGAAGACACTCACTGCAGAGATTATTATCTGATGCATCTTTTGATTACTATCTTACACCCTGCAGTATTCCTACACTTCAGACTGAACATTTGCACCTTCTTGTCAATACTTTGCACATCCCCGCACAAGACTTACAGCTGTTTCATTTCATATTTTGGATATTTTTTTTCTTGTCAGTTTTCTATTTTACACATATACTTCTTGACTTGCAGTAAGACAAAATTCCTTGTATGTGAAAACCTTCTTGGCAATAAAATCTGATTCTGACTCTAATGTATTTATTCATCAAACACATGCAACATTTTCCTAAAAAACATCCAATAATGTTTTCTGTCCTGTTTTTTTTTTTGGCAGATTTCAATGAACCTTTACATAAAGTTCGGCCTTGGGTCGAGGAACAAGACTAAGTCTATGGTCATGCTCATGGCTGACCAAGACTGTATTTGGACACAGCGGTGCGTTTAGCTGAATGTGTATTATTGTGAACAGTCTCACAGTGGTAGAGATGATTGTTGCCTCTATCACACTCCAGTTTTTGTGTTTCTCCAAATTAAGACCGCATTTCCCCTTAGCCCTTTTTGCTCTCTGTCCCCCTCAATATTCCCCCTATGAAGTCTATTTGCTTTACCATTGGCAGAAAGTCTGGGCACCAGATTTCAGAGCGCCCTCTATCTGCTTTGTGCTGTAAAAATGATTCATCAGATTTCCATCCAAAGTCTCACCTGCCAGATTAAAACATAATTTGCTTATGGAGATATCTAAACTTGAGTTGTAATGATTCATTGCTGTTAAAACACCTCATGTAACATGTACCCTAATGTGACCTCAGTTTCCTTATTGTCTCACCACCTCTGTCCTATTAATAACTCACTGCTGAGTCCAGTTGAACAGTTAAAGTTTAACTCCTGCAGGAAAACAGTGACTAACATGTATCGGCTCTCTGGAGATGTGGTGAAACATTAAAACCTTTCCCCGGAGCGGGCGTTCACCCGTCACCCCATGCTGTTGGCCTTGGTATTGGTGTGATAACAGTGTTTACCGCTGATGTCATGCAATGGGGAGACGACACATCATCTTTCATCACTGTGGTTGGTGGCCTGAGAAGTTGCAAGATGACAGTTACATTTTTGTCAAGAGTTCATTAACTCATCATCATCATCATCATCATCATCATCTCTTAGCCTGTGAACCTCTGGAGAATTTATAAACAAACAATTATTTATTTTTGTCTCGCATGCAATGAGGTTAAAGGACATTTTTAGGTCAAAATTAAAAAAGATTTGCACAAAAATATTCAAATCTAATTGACAAATTGCAACTAAATGTCTTGATTACATTCCTTCAACCGGGGCATGAGAACAAACTTTACAGTTCTAGCTCCACGACCAGACTCTACGAATAGCACCAGTTTGGTATTATCAGATGTTATGAGTGCTGTAGATTTTAGGTGGGGCTTAAGGTGCTTTGCACTCTGACTTTTTCCTTACTTTGCATGAGCTGAAGAGGCAGGTATAGATATACTGTTGAGTTAATGAGAAGACTGAAGGCAGCTGAGCAGACTGGACAGGTGAGGTGAATGAGCTGTAATCAGGAGGGAGGAAACCAGGTAGGAGCCACACAGAGACAGACAGGGAACAACAAGAGACACAGGAAAACAGGAGTCACTGCCAAACCATGACAGCTGCATTTTATTAAATTAATTTTTCGACTATTTATTCATATCTTCCACTGCACTGTAGCTAAGCTTTCATTTTTATTCTCCTGTTTAATCAGTCTTGTTGTGTTTTATCTTATTTTATCTTCAATTTTACTTTTTTTTACAATTTTACTTTTAATAATAAAATCCTTGTTGTATACGTATTTTTATATTGTCTTGTGGTTCTTTTACATCTTGTGTATTACATGCATGTCTTATATAAAGCACCTTGAATTGTCTTATTGTTGCTAAACTTGCCTTGCCTTTTATAGCTATGTAGACGACACTCAGTTTTACATCACTCTCTCACCACATGACTGTGGCCCTGTTCTATTCACTTTATTAATTTGAGGCATCTGACCGCTGTAACTACATTGAAATTCTATTTCTGCTCTACTGAACATTTGTATTTTGTTTTAGTTCATATTTCATTTTATTAATTTCTTTTTCCTTTTTGGTGTGTTTTTAAATGTTGTTCCAATGCAGACAGATAATACAAAGTAATTTAAATAATACTTTGAGCTTAAGGTCTGTGTAAAAGTTTATTGTTATGGATAAAGTATGCATCAATCATTTTGTAACTTCTCATCTCTCTATGTATTGTAGTTTTACTTTTTAGCCATGCTCTTGCCTAGTAGCATGGCTCTAGGAATGGCAGTGTTGGTTGTTTGGTCTCGACTGATTTATTTAATGGATTTTGTACAGACATTTGTGGTGCCCAGAGGATGAAGCCTACTGACTTTGGTGATCTCCTGACTCTTCCTCTAGGGCCACCATGAGGTTGTTTTTAAAAACTATTAAATGGATTGCCATAAATGTTGGTGCACACATTCATGTTCCCCTTGGGATGAACTGTAATCACTAATGTAGATCATAAATAGTGACCTTCCCACTAGCTGGAATGATGTAGACTCTCAGTGTTGTTCAGACTTCCACAGGTTTTCCAGCTCAGTGAGCAGTTAGTTTCTGTACTCAGCCATGACTGTACACTTCTGGAGAAGGCTTTTGTTGTTCTTTGCTGCCCTTCAAGGAACAGATCATTCATATTTGTTCTTGGCTCTGTGCCCTCATTGTAGTGTAGACGGGGGAGGTTTGTCTTGGCACAGCGAGCTGCTGGCAGGGCATTCACAACATTCAGCCTCCTGCCAAGCAGCTCTCACCTCAGCGGCTGCGCTCCAATCACCTGATTCTGTGCTGAAGGAAACAGGAAGTCAGACCGAGATCAGGACCAAGGTCACCCACCAACAAGCCTTCCTAAGTACTTTTACAAAGTACTGTGATGCTGACCATCTCAAACATAAACTCAGACAAACCAGAACAAATTGCAGGTGTTCTTTGACAAATAAAAAAATAAACATTTTTGATTGGTTCCTGGAACAGGGCGGACTGATGGTGAGTTTAGGCCATCCTGGCACTACATTAGCAAATAGTGAACACATTCATACATATAATAATTGTCTTTTGTTTGGTTTGCAGTGAGTTTGGGGTGTTGGCAGGTGAGTATCCCCCTGGCCTTAGTTTTAACACTCAATTGGACTAAAACCCTTATTTTTTATTCTCACTTTTAACATTATTTATCTTTCTTATATCTACATGCACAAATAATGTATTATTGTAGACAGTCACAGTGAAGCAGCAGTTAGAGCATCTTTAGCTTCTGTAATGTGAGGTTTTTCACATTTTTTTTTTTAAACAACTCTACTAGTCTGTGGTCAAGTGTGGTTTTATACATGACTGGTTAGCTCGTCACCCCAAATAACTCTTGATTGGATGCATTTATGTAACCGCCTCTAAATTCAAGATGTGTCATCAAAAATATTGTTTGACAGGAGGTGAAAAGAGAGGTACTTTGACACATATTTATGGTAACAAGAGATAAATGAACAATGAACACAAGGAAACACGATGCTGTGAACACACCTGCAAACTTCCACCTGAGCAGGAAACAGTTCCATCTACACCTTAGCCACAGTTTAGCATCCGCCTGCTACAAACCTGACAGTGAGCAACACAATAGGTACGACTTTGTATTATCAGAGTGGGAGCTGACGTTTACACCAGTGGCTCCCGCTGGATTTTTGTTTGTGACCCCATAGAATAAAGCAATGTCTATTTGAGCCCATGTGTTGCATCAGTGCACAGATTAGAAAATTAAATATACATACTAAATATAGCCTTTCTTTGTGTTTATTTTATCTGCTTTACTATCCTTTTAATTATAATGCGACTCTTCATATTTATCTTGCGACCAGACCCCCAGATTGGGAGCCACTGTTGTACACAACCACCACACCAAGCAGCAAAACACTCCAGAAATGTTTCTAGTTTTGGAGACAGAATAACAAATTGTGTTTTCCAATTAAGCAACATGACATAGAAGATTAGTGGTACGCTTCCGGGTTTATGTGCAGGTTCATGTTGTTATTTAACAGAATGAGGACATGTTTCCCGTCTGTCTGCCGCAGATGAACAAGCAGCATGTTTGGAAACCAACTCTTCATGTGCAGTGAGGTCATGCGGTCCCTCTGCCAAGTCAGCAGTCAGACAGGTGATTCTGCCTCGTCCTCGCCGTGAAACGCAGCGCGGCGATGAGATCAGGGGGGTTACATAACGGAAATCATCACTTGATCGCATCTGAGAAGTGAGATGACACGGTGGCTCGACGCCAGCGCAGCGACAATACAGAGCAGTGTGTGCTGACGGGGAGAGGAAAACCTCCCTCCTCCTCCTCCTCCTCCTCCTTCATCTGAAGCTGTAAACACTAATCCCCCGTCTCTCCATTCACCTCCCTGCATCCATGTCCTGCTTTCCTTCTATTTTTATAACCTGGATCAACCGGTGTTGTTTTAACAAGAGCCAACACCCCGCTGACGAATCCAGTGTTTCCATTGTATTTCATCTTTAAGACCGAGTCGTCTTATTCAGTCCTCCATCACACCGACTGTTTGTCTCATGTTTTATTTACCTTTCAGCCTGACATGTTTGGTGTCTTTGGAAACTTTAAGTACAATTACTCATAAAACTTTTCATGCAACTTCAGTGTGACTGAATCTCATCAGACTCCTGCGATTAGCCAAGACCTTTCTTGCAGCATTTCATTAGAAATCAAATTGTCAGATCCAAACATTTGATTTGTATTAGAAACAGGTTGAAATTGTCTGATTCAAACTGTGTTTTTTTGCAGAGAAACTGCAGTTTAGAGACTTAATAAGACTTCTACATCTACATAGCAGGCAAAAAGTACTATATTGGATGGAGATTTTAGCAGTCTGAAAGCGTTTGCCCTCCTTTTAGCTCTGTTTTTGGTCTCTTGGGGGAAATATTTGGATTTTTAGCTGCTGCATTTATCCGAGCTTGTTTGATGGAAACAGCTGCTGGAAACACTGAACCTGAAATCAAAACCAGGAGCTTAAAAAGAGGCTAAAAAGCTCTGCAGAGCTGCAGAGATGGTTGGACGTTTTTGTAAATTGATCACAACGAAAGACACCTTTCACATGGCAGTGTTACTAGATTGAAAGTTAATATACGTAAAACTGACGAGTTGAGCCTCGAGTTAAAACAGCTGGAAGTTTTTGCTGCTGTGTTGATGCTGATTTCACATAATGTGATCTTTGTTTGGGTGCTACTGCCGGCTGAGAGTGGAGACGGCAACATGGACGCTTGTGTCACGGACGCTCGGTTATCTTCAAGGTTTGTAGATTTAAAGGACAGCCGGATATTTTAAGGAATCCTCTTGTTCACAGTTTTAATCAGAGTCACAGAGCTTAGCTTAGCTTAGCTTAGCACAAGGACTGTATACATATCAACTCCTCACGCGACCCAATGGGGGGGTCGTGACCCTGAAGTTGAGAACCTGCAGTAATCGCAGTAACTCTTTTGGACTAAATGATAAATGTTTTGGTGATTATTTACATTTCTTCAAGTTCAAAGATGAAGTATGAGGTACGATGGGACGAGACTTACTTTAAATGAAGACGTAATAGCGGGAAAGGCACAGAATAGTGGAGTTTTATTTTGGTAGTTTTTGTACCCTCTCTCTCTCCCTCCCCCCGCCTTCTCCAATTAGAGCTCTGAGTCATGGGGTTGCACAATAGCCGAGCTGTGTAATCACATAAAGCCGGCTTATCTGTCTCGCCAAGGGCACCCAGTGTACTCTGACCCAGTGTGTGTGTGTGTGTGTGTGTGTGTGTGCAGAGATAAGCAGTCTGAGTGCAGATCCATTAGGAGGAAGTGAAATGGAGCGAAAAACAGGTTGTAGGGGAGCAGGTAGACGATCAAATCAAATCACCTCCACAGATACAAACAGGAGACAGAAACACGTCAGACGTTACAGGAAGTAACTAAAGCTGTCAATATTTCCCCCTGAGATGTATTAGAGGAGAAATAGCATGAAATGGAAATAGTCAAGTAAAGTACAAGTAGCACAAAATTGTAGTTCAGTACAGTATTTGAGTAAAGGTACTTAGTTAACCTTATCAACATGTAAAGATGTCACTCTGTAGACCAGAGCCCTCATTGTGCTGCAGAGAAATGAGCTTTAAATTGAAAAACATCATCCTGAAGTAATAATTATTATAATCCAACTATATAATATACATTATTCTGAAAGGGGCCATTCTGCAAAATCAGTACTTTTGGTATATATAAGCATGTTTTGATGATAACACTTTTTAACTTTTACTTGAGTAGTGCAGGACTTTTGCATGTAACAAAGTATTTCTAAACTGTTGTATTACTACTTTTACTTAGGTAAAAGATCTGAGTACTTCTTCCACACACACACACACACACACAGACACACACAGACTGGGCTGCAGTAAAGCTGAATCAGTGAATTCAACTCAGAAACTGTCATTAATTGAAAATATCAACCACATCTCCCTTAATACAAATCAACTTTATCGACATGCACACAACGGTAAAACACAAGAACAGAGAAGAAGAATAAACATAAAAATACTTGAGGCAAAGTAAATAACACACACACACACACACACACACACAGATCTCAGTTACATAAGCTGCTGTGCTCTAACTGTACAGTTTGTGTTGGACGCTGAGTCAAAGCCTCAGTCAGAGTGACACAGAGCTGCAGGCTGGAAAACAGTCATCACAGGTTAGTGAGAGGGCGCCCAATAAAAACCATCATTAACCCCCAACAGCCCGCTTTCCACCATCAGCATGAGTCCATGTGGGTGTTTATGTTTTGGGGATTTCTGTAATTATGATGCTGCCTTCACATGCAGGCGTAGAGTAGAAAATGTAAACTTCAGTCAGTGTTTTTGCATTTCTTAAATTCCTCTCTTTATAGCAGTATTCAGTGACTATGTTTACATACACAGAACATTGCCGATGAAAATTAATATTCCCCCAACATTCCCGTTTACATGCAGCTGTAATGTAAAACCCCCCATGACCTGCTGATATCAAAGTGTTTCTGAGTGTTTAACAGCAGGTTTGTTTCTCCTTCCCACCAGGAATGTGGACTTTTCTTTTGGGCAGCATCTCTCCTCCAGATTTGATTTAAAAAAGATTTTTTCTAAATCACATTCCTGCTCCCCAGAGGATGAACTCTTTTAATGGCCCCATGACTTTCATAGACTCAGTGATATACATTTGTCCTGTAGTTTAATTGTTCATGAAACATTTAGGGTTGGAAATTGGCTCTGATATTTTGGTGATATGCACGGTCGGCAGAGCTTTAGTGTGTTCAAAGGTTTATGAGCAACACCGAAAATAGAAAAAGGAAAAGGAACAATGCTACACTCATAAAGATAACCATATGCAAATAAACACAGATAAGGAGGATGATGCTGTTTCCATTTGACACACACACACACACACACACACACACACATCTGCCTCCAATGACTGCAGTCAGATAAACGTCTGAGTTTCAGCCACACGGCGAGGCCTGGCGAGGGAATCCAGCAGCAGCAGCGCCTCAGAAATGGCGGTGGGAGGAGGGGAGGAGGGGTGGTGTCCTGGAAAAAGTCTGAAAACTGAAAAGGCGGAGGGACGAGGATTCATGTGCTAGACATCATAAAACCGTTTCCTGCGACTCAAGGACTCAGGGAGGGACCGGGTTGTCGTGTTGTTTTTTTACAAGCTTCTCCTCCCAAAATGAAACGGACGAGTGTTCGTAATAACAGAACCAGACGTGGGCTTTCTACCCCGCTTTTACTGTCACATAGTTCAAATTTAACAGTTTTGTGTGGCCAGTGGGATACAACAAGTTGATAGAAACTGTATTTAAAGAGTAATCAAACACAATAAAAATATTTTTGAACTGTTATCAGTACGATAAAGTATGTGTTGTCAGCAACACAGCAAAAACTCAACTCAAAAAAGTTCCGTCTTTGGGGATAAAAATCGTTTTGCACCGTTGGTTGCAGGTTGTGTCATAAGCTCTCACAATAACAAACATCCTGGCGGCTGATTAATCTTGAAAATATTAACTGATTTAGATACAAAAAATTTGATTTCTCCAGAAAAATAGAAAGAAGTTGTGTCTCACCCACTGCCTGACTGCATTTAGTTCATTTGCACCCGAGGGTACCCGACCCGGTGCAGGACTGCTGCTGCAAAGATGACCATCTAGCTCCAGCTGGCTGGGACACACATACCCATGTTCCTAAAGATGGTTTCTGATCGACAGTTAATGTTGGTCAACACGACTCAAACGCCCTCGTGAAATGTCAGTAAAACACGAAGTTTCGCAGATACTGTTTGGTTTTGATGAAGGTCAGTTTTTTCTACTTTAAAAGGTATTTTGAATGTTCAGTAGAAAAATTAGTTTGTCAGATAAAATGTTTTGCATCATGCGGCCGTACTGAAGGCCTTCATGAGCCTGTTGGATCAGATGAATCTTCAAAAGCAACAAACGCCCTCCTCTTCTGCCGCCTTGAAGGATGTTTACGGTCTCTAAACCATCGAGGAGAAACTCCCTCTAATATTCTACTATCCGCCTTTCAGCCGAAGCTCGGCGGCTTTGAACTCGTGGCGAGCTCAGTGTTTGATGTCAGCAGGCTGGCAGGAGCCTAAACCTGTGGTTCGGTTGTGGCTTGTCGGGACGTTACGTAAGCCGTCATTATTTGCAGCTTCTTGCTCCGGGGCCTCGGTTACATCATGGCTGAACTTTGCCGTGTGGCGCTGATGTTATTTTTGGCAAAGCAGCGTTATGCACCTGAATGGGGAAAAGGGTTGGCGCCGAACTCAGGAAGGAGAAGAAGAAGAAGAGGAGGGGCGGGTGGGGGTGAGGTGAGGTGACAGGAACGTTTGCTTCAACCGGCGAGGCTGTTAAAGACTCCATGAAAGTTAAACGCTCCCCTGCTGATGAGTTTAGCAGTTAGTCCTTGTAGACGCTGTCGGAAAGAGTGAAGAGCAACGGGAAGGGAAAAAGTAAAGTCATCCCAGTTTGGAGTGAGTCTCTTCAGCGGTGCTGTGACTGCTTTTACAGATTATGATATTCTTTTGAACCGGAAAAAAGAAAAACCCTCACAGTCTTTGTTGGGCCTCTTAGATCGTTCGCGGTCTGGAAACGATTTTTCCTGACGAGAGGAGCTGGCGAGGCTCCGAGCTGCTGGACGGCTCCGCTCTGCCATCATCATCGTCATGTCAGCTCGGTAACGAGGCCGATTCCCAGGCATGGATCCCCCCCCACCCCCCCACCCCACTGTCTGTTTTTTTTAAACATTTCTTTCTTCTAGGGAAATTCCAATCATTTCCCCTCCAGAGGCCTGGGCTGCTCCCCCCTCCCGACAGTCGGGTTTATTTGGAAATGCAGGTTAGACTTGTCTTCCCTGTTCGACCCCCACCCCCCTCCGAAACTGGCAAATCCCCCCACTCCTGCACACACACATACAAACAGAATCCCCATCATGGCCGCAGATGTGGCACATCTGGCTCCAGAAGTGAGTCATTATTGTTGGCGCGCTCTGATGTTCTGCCCCCCCCCCGCCGCCATGGCAACTGACGAATGTTTGGCAGGAAGTCCTTGGCACTGTGCCGGGCCGAACGAGTAAGAGCTGGTCGGAGGGGGGTTGTTTTGTGTGTGTGTGTCAGAGAAACAGAAAGCAAAAAAGTGTGCATGTTAGTGTGAGAGAGTGAGAGACCGGGAGCTAAAGTGCATAAACAAAAGAGAGAGAGATGGGCGAGCGAGGCGCGGGGGGCGGGGCTTCAGTCTGGCGGTGGTCCAGTCCGACCATAAAGCTCTGAGTCTGATCCGAGGCCTCTGGCAGGACAAAGCTGTGTGCGACACCGCCGCCGCCACCACTCCCGCTCCCACTTGGCAGCCGCCACATTTTCCCAGCAGCCCTTGCCTTGGCAGCTGGCCGACCTCTCCCTGCAGGCCTGCAAAGAGGATTAGGACGGGGGGGACGAGGGGAGGCGAAGGGAAAAAGAGGGCCTTGTTGTTTTTCTCTTGTCTCCTCGCTTCGCCCCCAGTGACATCACCACCGCTCCGACTCCAGATGCGAGGCGTCCAAAAGTGTTTTTCACCGGGTTTATTTGACTTGGCCGTCCATTTTATAAATGCCGCGCCGGGTGCTGTATCTCGCTGTGATTGTGTCGGGGGTGGGAGCGCCCAAAATGGCGCCTCCTGCAGTCTGCAGTGGCGTCAAAATCAGTCGGGCTGTTTTTGTGTTTCCTGAAATAATAAAAAATGTAAACGTGCTGCACGAACACGATACTGTGTGAAGGTGATGTCCAGTGGTCGATAGAAAGGTGGGGAACCTGAGTTTCTCAGCTGTCTGTGATCTCACCAGACTCACTATGCATGATTTTTGGTTTTAGCCACATGGGCGGCGGGACATTAGCGATGACGATGTTGGTCGAGCAGTCCGTCGCTTCAAGACTTCAGTCCAGACTGAAATAATATCAGAATAATAAGATCGAAGAAATATAACATTGAATATCAGATATTATATATATTCCAGGCACTATATGAAAAGCCAGAGAATCATCAAAGTATTACAGTTCATCCTGAGGGGAACATGAATGTGTGAACCACATTTCAGAGCAAAAAGCAAATTTTCCTTTAAAAAAGGTTCACAGTAGCCTGATAATCAGACAGACATCATGTAACCAGGCTACGTTCATGCTGCTTGATGAAGCTTTTATCCTTCTTTGTCAAATCACCTTTTGTTTCCAGCACTTATTGATTTAAATTTGTGTGGAGGTCTATCAATAGAAAGCGGCGAATCATTTCCCGAGTCTGTATCTTAACAGGGAGGTAGATGTGTCCGTCTGATGGGGACGTTTCCAGTCAGGAGAGGTTACTGCACACAGAGGCCTGGCTGACTCTGTGAAGAGGCTCTCAGCATGTAAATGAGATGGAGATGTGTTGGCTGAAATGGTAAACAGACTGCTGTTGGTCCTGTGCCAACAGTCCTGCAGCTGGAAGAGAAGAAGAAGAAGAAGAAGAAGAAGAAAACAACAGTAACATCTCAGTAGACAGGAAGCAGTTAATTACTGGCAATATCCTGACAATAAAGTTACGTGCTGATAAGTGGGGAGATTTAAGTGCGCTGGCCAGCCTCTGTTTACCATCCACAGACCAGAAGAAACACATCTGCTGCATGTGTGTGTGTGTGCGTGAGTAAGGGGGTTACCCAGAAGTCCCTGCAGCGACAGGACTGCAGGGGAGTTTAACTGCCGGAGTGGCGGCCTCCTTGACTCGGCACAAATACAATGTTTATCCAACAAAAGTATCCTTACTGGAATTATTTTTTATGGGTACCCGGTTCTGATGCTGGTGCTCGAGGAGCTCAAACTGACAGCGAAGAGTAAATAAATTACTATATTTTAAAGACTTTTATAACAAGTAAAATCTTTATTAACATTGAGACATCAGAGTTTTAAACAAAGCAAAGAGTTTCTCGGTTATTTCACACTGAAAAACAAGCATCGTTTTCAGCAGCAGGTCCACAGGAGGAGCAGAGATCCACACTGACGTGTTGGAAACAGCATCGGACAAGTTGAAGCAGACACATCAGACTGTGGTTCAGAGGCAGCTTCCCTCGATAAAAGCAGTAAACTGTCGTTTTGTCCTGTTGTGTTTACAGTCAGTCAAACCTCCTCAAACTGCTTCACTGTACGAGCAGGAAGCTTCAGACAGGCCGACAGCGACGGGCGCCTCTTAATAATTGAGCAAATAGCTTTGTAGTATTAGCTTTGATGTGTTGAAACGGGTTTAATTTTTAAACAGAGCGTTTCGTAAATTAAGCATTGCTGTACACAGAGCGCAGGCTTTGATGATGTGGAACAGATGATGCACTGAGGGCGAACAATAAAACAAATTTCTGTTTTATCTTGTCTCAATCGGAGGAAACTGTCAGCGGTCCAAATAATTAGGAATTGGCCTGGAATTCAAATAGAGAAACAGATTAGCCTTCGCAGTCCCGTGGGACTGACTCTAAACATTATGTTTAATGAAAAGCTGTTTGAATTACGAGCTTAATGATGTCTGTCAGTACAGACTGAGAGATCTGCCAAACTTCTCTTTACTCTCCTCTCACAGTGTCTGAACGAGATGGAGGAAGTTTCACCTCCTCAGTGAACCCAAATCAGACCACAGCTGGTAAATATGGACACAAATATGAGGGCGTTAAAGGACAAATCCACTTGCTGGATACTCGGTCTTGAGTGAAATTACTCAACAACTTCTGGACAGACAGATGCTGTGGATATTCATGGTCCCCAGAAGTATGTGGACACACCAGTCATTCCACCCATATGTGAGAGATGCGATTGTGACAGTGGGTTGCAGTCTTCCCACCAGATGTTGAACCTGGCTGCAGGGATTTACTCCAATTCAGACACCAGAGCAGTAATGAGGTCCAGCACTGATGATGGGTGATCCAGTTCATCCCAAAGGTGCTGGATGGGGTTGAAGTCAGGTGAAGACCAGTGAAGTTCTTCCAAACCAAGCTGGAAAAAACTGTTCTTTATATTGTTTTATGCTGTACTTTTAAGATTTCCTTTCTTTGGAACTAAGGAGCAAAGATTGGGAACAACAGACCAAGTATCCAGAAGTATGTTACTTTTGACCATGTAGTGTATCACTAAACACAAAATAAATCATATAGATCAGTGGTAAAACAATCTGTTCCCTGACAGATATGAAAGATCTGGGAAATGGGCACTTGAACTATAAAACTGAAAAGATCGGTTCTGATATATACAATCGCATTTATAATTAATATTTTTATTTCACAAGGTATCGAATGACAATATGAAAACAATCCCCCTCGGCTTTATGGAGCTTTCTAGTGAGTTTCAGCTCCTTGTTTATCTGTCCATACCAAAACTTTACTGTTTTTGTTGACTCTCACGGCTCTCATAGTGTTGGTTTCAGAAAAAAAGTGCGGCATTTAGCAGCTAAAGAGGCAGATCCTTCCCTCAGGAGGTGGTGGAGACCAAAATACGTTCAACATATCAACTGAAAAGGTGATAATATGTCAGACTTGTGTCGCAGCTTGTACCAGCTGCCCCCAAGTGGACAAAAAACTCACTTATTGCAAATTTAAGGACGTATTGATACCATTTCATGTAACAGTATCAGCTTAACTCTGCTGAGGTGATCAGAAACATAATCAGATGCTTACAGAGCGGAGGACCTCCAGCATGACAGCCAGATGGGGCGTTTAGTCACCAGACGTCCTCTTAGCAATGTTGCTGATGAAGGAACCGGAGGATATTTTCGGTCGCAGTGAGTCCTGTGGAACGAACTGTGACAGTAAACAGTTAATCATTCTTGGAGCTCCAGTTTGACCTCAGCGTCACCTCCCCGCTCTGCCTTTCCCTGGGCTGATTTCCCATCATGCAGACTTCCTCCCCCCCATGTGAAACTGCTAAGCTGAATAAACTGACTGGGTCGACCCCTGCAGACATGAGGCCAAGTCTGCAAATCTCCCATCTGAGTGGCCTACGGGGAGGCTATTTAAAGACCCCGCTGATCGGGCAAAACACGCTCGGCTGACAGAGCTTCATTAGCTCGTAGCGTCCTGCGACCGTTTTACAGTCCGATACAAGATCTGGAAGCGCAGGAATGTTTTGTTATGTATAACCAGGAGGTGGAGAAGGAATGTAGTCTTTTTAACTATTGCACTCGCTGTCACGGCCTCAAGATTCTTCAAACACAGTAGATTGACCTGTAGTTCGTCTAAGGCAAAAGTAATTCTGCTTCCAAATCCTCCTCCAAGCTGCATCTCACTGCCCTCCTCTCTACAAGAACTCATTTTTTTTACACAAAACACAAAACAGTGACAAAGGTAGTGAGTGAAAGTTCAAACCCACACCAGGCAGATCAATGCTTAAAGTCAAGTCAATTGTATTTATATAGCGCAAAAATCATAACAGAAGTTATCACATAGAGCAGGTCTAGACCAACACTTTAAAATATTATTTAGAGACCCAACAGTTCCCACCATGGGCAGCACTTGGCGACAGTGGAAGGAAAAACTCCCTTTAACAGGTAGAAACCTGGAGCTGAGCCGGGCTCTGGGTGGGCGGACATCTGCCTCCACCCAGCTGTGGCTGCGATTTGTCGGATTGTCTGTTTAGGAAAGTTACAAAAGCTGTTGAACGCAGCCGCCCCGATTCCAACATCCGAACAGATGTTTCCAAACAAATCAAAAGGTGACGCAACTGCACACAAAGTCGATGGAAAGACGGAAAAACGACGCAAGCGCCAATTGAGGCGAAGAAGCCTCAGGTGCGTATCCCTGAACTTTATCGATCGGTTTTATAAACACACAGAGAGGAAAAGAAAATGTTCAGAGGGTTCAGTCAGAGGCTGAGCTGAACATCGGCTGTTTGGGGTGTAAAAAATGTTTATAGAAACATCTCTTACCTAAGGAAGCAGTAGCGGTAGCTCAGGTTTGTCATATATCATAATATTTCAGTTGTTTTTTGCACAAACATTTGAGATAAGGAGGTATTTTTATGGAAAAGGTTCTAACTACTGTTGGTATAATCATATAGTGACTGTGTGTTTCTGTCTGTTAACATGTTACTGTGTCTGTGCAGCAGTGTTTCAGATCACTCTGTGGTTTCTGTATCTGTGAATCAGCGATCTGAGCTCATGGTAAAGTAACCGTGTGTTTTTGGTGTGTGTTTGGTGTGTGTTAAAGTGCGGAGTGAATGATGTGGGAAATGTCGTCCCTGCTGTCAGCTCATGTTTGTGTTTGCATTTGGGAAGTGAAATCACATGAAGGATTTCCCCCCTCCCCTCCACGCTGTGGGAGGCAGCGACAGGATGATCCGTCAGCTGACTGAGGAGATTTATAGGGGGTCGTGGTGGGGGTGGTGTTGAATCTGCAGGTTGTGAAGGGTCATTAGCGGACGACCAGCAGCTGTGATGAAACCCTGATTAGGACACTCAGGTATCTACACTATTAAAACTTAAAACCAGAGAAAGCAGCAGCCAACGAGGAAACATATAAAATATTTTGATACGACCGTCAGCGGCTTTTCAACACAACTTGTTTACTTACTTTAATAAATTTAACACTCAGGGAAATTAACTCTTGTGTTTACAGCCACCAAAATAATGAAGTGCGATACATGAAGTTCCAACTGTGACCACTACATCAAGAGCACGACATGGTCCAGCTGGTCCTGGTCTGTCCCTGGTCTGTCCCTGGTCTGTCCCTGATCTGTCCCTGGTCTGTCCCTGATCTGTCCCTGGTCTGTCCCTGGTCTGTCCCTGGTCTGTCCCTGGTCTCCAGAATGCATTGCACAGCGGTTTACATAGAAAAAGACCCCATAGCCATGTGGTCCTGTTCACCTCCACTCATTTTTTACACTGTTTACTACTATTTTCATTTACTGCTGCTAATTGCGGGTTATTTGAACGTTTCCATGGGGAAGTAGAGCGTCGCAGGTCTTCACTCTGCCCTATATCTTCTGGCTGGATACGACAGACATGTTTATTATTTGGTGTAACGTCTTAAAAATGATGCAGCTCTCTATGTAACAACTATATAAAAGATACAGAATTCACCTGTATTTCAGTGCCTCAGTTTGAGGAAAAGAGATTCACACAGAAGCACAATCCTTATGTAACCCTGCTGTCTGTCTCTTACTCGTCTCCCGCTGATTTGCCTGAACGCCATCCAGGATGCAAACGGCAGCAGCGGGCCGAGGCCACGGCAGAAAAAAGACAGGACGCATTGTTCACCGCGCCTGCCTGGGGGAGAGAGACAGGTGGAGACGGGCGCAGTGATACAGGCTGTGAGGAGGAGATGAAGCTGCTGACTCACTGCTGGCCAGACACCATGAATCCCCCTCCTCTTCCTCTCTGTATCCTCAGCTCCTCACTGTGACCTTTACTGTCACTATACGCCTCTACATCATTTTCATTAAAGACACAAAGAACCTTTTAGTTTTTTAGTTTCATCTCAAAACACACAACTCATCCAAACATTGTTTTTGTTTTTTTTGCTGCTCAGGCACAAAAAGCCCGACTGTCCTCAGCTGGAATCTACTGTTTGTTTTAAAGGACAATAGACGGACAAATGGACGGACAGGCTTAATGTCACAATATACAGCGACACCATGTTTACACGTGAGAGCTTTGCAACACGGAAAAACAAAAACTTCCTGGATCTCAATCCTAAATATCTTTATTTTCTTAAGTGACAAAATCTGCCAGAGCAGTGAGATGATTTCAGCCTGTTTCCAACTGAAATCAACTTGTTTCAAGACTTTGTAGACTCCAGTATCTGTATGTTGATATAGAATTATAATATAATAATAAATAATGTTTTGGAATAGCTTTTGATATTAGCATCTTTAATAAAATACTATAGGTATGTTATTTCAGTTATTATTTAAGTATATGTTTAGACAACTTTAATAAAATAAGAATAAAAGCTTCAGTCACACAAAAACCTAAATAAGAGCAGTATATAAAGTAGCTGAAATGAGCTCCACATTTACCGACTGCAACATTAAAGTGATGAACACATTAATGATAAATAATTATAATCCAGTAATATAATAACTATTATTCTGAAATGAGCCAGTCTGCACAATGAGTACTTTTGATTTTGGTGCTGTATTCTGATGGTATACTTGAAGTACTATTTTTAAATGCAGGACTTTACTACTTTTACTTCAGGGAAATATTTTCTCAGAGATGTGCTGTAGAATAAACTCATGGTCCAGAGGGGGGGCAGTTACAGTTCGCCTGGTAACAGCAGCTGAATTCTGTGATTGGCTGTTCGCCCCCGTGACGTCACGGGTGCCTGGCACCGGGACTGGAATGCAACAGAAGAAGAAGAAGGAGAAGAAGAAGAAGGAGGAGATGAAGAAGGAGATGAAGAAGGAGAGGAACTGAGATTACAGGAAAAACAGCTCACACACTTGTTGCTCTTATTCTGCAGAGAGTTTTTTTTTATTTTATTTTGTCATCGTCCTGATGGAGACAAAGGAAAAATCTGGTAAAAAAACAAAAAAAAAAATAGAGAACCGAAAAAATAAAAAATTTGTTTTCCCAAATAAAGAGTGTGTTTGCAGCCGCTGCTGGCTGCTGGACGGTGGACGGTGGGTGCAGGCTGACGGATGAACTCTGGGTTTTGGTTTTTATCAAAGCTCTTTGGTTCCCTGCAGGCAGAGAGGAGGAGCACCACACCGGGACGAAGAGCGCTCACTCGGCCTCAAATTCCAGGGATCCTATTCAGACCACAAACCAGACACGTTCTTACTACAAATGTCAAGATTATTTTGACCACATTACATTAAAAACAACAATAAAAAAAAACGTATATTAATACGAACACAACCGATTCAGCTAATTAAAAAGGAGGTTTGTTCGTATTTGATTTCACTTGTTAACGAGCTCCAACAAATACTATAAAAACTGCAGTTCTGTCTACATGCTGGTGAATATAACCTGGAGGAATTTAAAGTTAACAAAATGTTTAAAACCTGTCATGTTTATGACGTGATTCCTATTAGCTACTCACACAAACACAAGGGATGCTTGTCAACCTGGAAAAAATGTTGAGTATTTAAATGAGTATTTGGTGAATATTAACTGGCGTGGCAAGAATAACTGCATTACAAGAAGTCCTTGATGGCAGCTGTAACCACTAATCTGTTCCAGTTAAATCACTCAAAAGCAACATTTGGTCATTATTTGGACAGAAATTAAAATTAACTTGTTATTAAAGTACTGAGTTATTCAAATACACATAAGCTAGTTATAAGACATCCAAAGGCCCGTGGTGACGCACGTATGTAAACACTGAGCATTGAACATCACATTATCCCCACCATCATTGATTCTAGCCTATTATTTTTATTTTCAGCATGTTGTAACTGCTTTTGAAGTTTCTGTTGATTACTGATCAGACTATTATTATTGCTACTTTTTATTAGTATGTTGTAACAAAATTTCCACACGCGCAAGATGAGATAATAACTAAGAACCGCGTTACTATTGGTCACAGTAATCCGCCGCAGAGTGACGCTTCCCCTCCGGCCGCACGCGATCTTTGGCTGTACGCGCCCCGGGTGACGACAGGGACGCGGTGCGCATGCGCCCGACGGGCCGTCGAAGAATCCAGTAAACAGAAGCCCGGAGCGCGAGCCGTGACGTCACGGCGCTGCACGGGGAGCTCGAGCCGAACCGTAGCGCGCGGGCAGAGACGGAGGCGCGCGCGGAGGCAACGGACAGAAGCGTGACGAGCAGCGGCCAACCTCCGCTGTCTGACCGGGCCAACCTCCGCTGTCTGACCGGGCCAACCTCCGCTGTCTGACCGGGCCAACCTCCGCTGTCTGACCGGGCCAACCTCCGCTGTCTGACCGGGCCAACCACCGCTGTCTGACCGGGCCAACCACCGCTGTCTGACCGGGCCAACCTCCGCTGTCTGACCGGGCCAACCACCGCTGTCTGACCGGGCCAACCACCGCTGTCTGACCGGGCCAACCACCGCTGTCTGACCGGGCCAACCACCGCTGTCTGACCGGGCCAACCTCCGCTGTCTGACCGGGCCAACCTCCGCTGTCTGACCGGGCCAACCACCGCTGTCTGACCGGGCCAACCTCCGCTGTCTGACCGGGCCAACCACCGCTGTCTGACCGGGCCAACCACCGCTGTCTGACCGGGCCAACCTCCGCTGTCTGACCGGGCCAACCACCGCTGTCTGACCGGGCCAACCTCCGCTGTCTGACCGGGCCACCCTCGCTCCGCCACAACCGGGGCTTGCTTGGTTTTATTCCCGCCCGCGACGCCGACACGCCGACCGACATTTTGGAGAGTTTTCGCTCGCTCCGGGGCCTCAACATGTCCTCCGCGGCGGTCGCTGCCTCCAGGCGGCAGTCCTGCTATCTGTGCGACCTGCCCCGCATGCCGTGGGCGATGATCTGGGATTTTACCGAGCCCGTCTGCCGCGGATGTGTCAACTACGAAGGAGCCGACCGGATCGAGTTTGTCATCGAGACGGCCCGGCAGCTGAAGAGAGCGCACGGCTTCCAGGACGGCCGCTCTCCGGGCCCGGGGAAGCCCCAGCACGCCGGGAAGGAGATGAACCACTCGGCCGGAGACCCGGGCTCGCGTCCGCCGCAGCCGCTGGACCGCTACCCGCTGTCCGACCGGCCGCCCCGGCTGGGTCCGGAGTACCAGGCGGGGCGGCAGGCGAACGGCCTCCCGGTGCCGAACGGATTTCCCAAACCCGACGAGCCCCCGGAGCTGAACCGCCAGAGCCCGAACCCCCGCAGGACTAGCACGGTTCCTCCCAACCTGGTGCCTCTGGCGAACGGCGGCATGCCGAGCGTGCATCCGCTCAACGGCCGCCCGGTGCAGATGGGTCTGCCCGGGGTGATGGCCGCGCCGGGCCCCGGGGAGCACGGCAAGCGTCCGGAGGAGCTGAAAGACAAACACAGGCCGGACAGCCTGCCGGTGCTGTCGGACATGTCGGACAGTCACAAGGAGTGGATGGGTAAAGGGAAGGCCTACCGGGACCTGATGGCGCTGCAGACCTTCGACAGCAGGTTCAAGAAGGAGCACGCGGCCATGCAGCGGATGATGGGATACGATCCGAGCGCCACTTCCTCCAAAACAGGTACGGACCCCTGCGGACCCTCGAGGACCCCTGAGGACCCTCGGGGACCCCTGCGGGCTCGGGGACCCCTGCGGGCCCTCGGGGACCCCTGAGGACCCTCGGGGACCCCTGCGGGCTCGGGGACCCCTGCGGGCCCTCGGGGACCCCTGAGGACCCTCGGGAGGCTTTGGGACACGCTGAAGTTACCTGTGTGTGAATGAGTTGTGCGCGAGGTGCTGCTGACGTGTGTTTGAACCCGCGTGCTGCTCACGGACCCGTTCACCTCTGTGCACGTGGAGGTTTGGCAGAGACATAAACAAAAGCTGTATTCAGAGAGAGTGTGTGTGTGTGTGTGTGTGTGTGTGTCATCCTGCAGAGAGCAGCGTGCTGGTGTGTTTGTGTGTTTTGTATGTTTGTGTTAACTCTTCCTCTTCCTCTTCCTCAGACAGGGGGAAGCACCCGCGGAGCATGAAGAGGAAGGCCTCCCCGGAGCCAGACGGCGAGGGCAGTGCCCCCAAGATGAACGGCGGCGAGGGCCAGCCGTGGCTCCCCTCGCCCTCCGAGGTCCTGAAGATGCCCCCGGCCGCCTTGCCCGGCTTCTCCGCCGCTCCCCCCTCCACCATCTCCCCCCACTCGCGCACCACGCCCCCCGAGGCCGCCACAGCGCAGAACGGCCAGTCCCCCATGGCGGCGCTCATCCTCGCCACCGATAACGCGGGCAGCACGGGCTCACCTAAGGACGCATCCCAGGTACACTCCACCACGGCAGGCGCGCGGCGGAACAGCGGCAGCCCCCTGTCGCCGTCCTCGGCCTCTCAGAGGAGGCTCACCCAGAGGGAGGGGCCCGTGAGCGCCAACCCCTCTGCTCTACACGCGCCCGGCGGCATGGACCCCCATGCGCCGCCACCGCAGAGCATTCCAGACTCTTCCGTGCCGCCCGGCAGCGTGCCGCTGTGCTGCACCCTGTGCCACGAGCGGCTGGAGGACACTCACTTCGTCCAGTGCCCGTCGGTGCCCTCGCACAAGTTCTGCTTCCCGTGCTCCCGGGAGAGCATCAAGAAGCAGGGCGCCACTGGCGAGGTGTACTGCCCCAGCGGCGAGCGGTGCCCGCTGGTCGGCTCAAACGTGCCCTGGGCCTTCATGCAGGGGGAAATAGCCACCATCTTGGCCGGGGACATAAAGGTAAAAAAGGAGAGGGACCCTTAAAATATTCACCAGCTGTTTTTTCTTGAACTTCTTTCCTTTTGTAATCCGACTACGGCAACAACAGCAGGACATAAAGTGACACTCACACCCAGATATAAATCACCCAGCAGGCCCAGAGAAGCTGACGGACATGTACATATTGGACACAAGGGAAGTGTATACTTCGTAAACATGGCTGTATATTTTTTTTTGATTTTTCTTTTTCAATACATTGTGTTTCTATGCTTTTGAAGATGAAAAGGTATGTGCTCCTCATAACAGACTCGCCCCCATCACACTTGTTTCCTTTCAGTCTATCGGTGTACTTGAGGTCCGGAGACGGTCCTGTCAAACATAGAATGTGACTAATCTGAGCACTTGGCAAAAAATAATAAAAAAAAAAACAAAACAAAGGAAAATGCTTCTAGCTGTACATGTATGCACTTGTTTAAGAAAAAAAAAAACCTGCCAAATACAGTTTCAGACCTTGTAATAACACCTCTAGTGTCTCTGGTTTGCTTATTTTCCATAACTGGCGAGCCAAGAGTTGGTTTGGAGAGTCACGGCCCGATTGTGATTCAGTCATGATGCAATACCTTCCAACAGGAATGAACCGGCTTCCAGGGAAGAGTGGGTGGAAGGAAAGTCAAGGAGAGAGGGAGGAGGAGGAGGAGGAAGGCCGGGGTAGAAGTGTGTTGCATAAACGTTTTGTACAGTAAATCACACGTAGGCGGGCCAAACGCGTCGGGAGATAAGGAGGGCCTAAAAATAGCCTGCCATGGAAGTGCGACGCGTGGCTTCAGAGTCGCACGGCGAGGCGTTTTGTTGATGTGGCTGAAGCGACTCCCACAATGCTTCACTCTGCCCCGTTTACTCTGCACGCCGCCGTCAGTGTTGACAAATGTGGATATAGGTGTTTTTTTTTTCTTTCTCCTCGTGCTGCTGCTGACTAAACGCTCCCTCGTGGCCCAGAATCGACCCGTCAGCAGGACAAGCCCCTGGCAGCAGATCGGGGCTGTTGTCGACCGCCCCCCCCCCCCCCCCCCCCCCCTGCCGGACCCCTGAGGTCACGGACTGTAACCATCACCAGCGTTTGTCTCACCCTCCCACCAGAACAACACACCTGTGGCTCGTGTTTGAGGTATTTTGGGGGTTAATATTCGACAGAAATACTCGTGCGATTGGGCCACTTGTGGATATTCTGTCAGGAAGAAAAATAACCCGAAGAAGAAGAAGGGAGTTCGGAGGGGCCCCTGCCTGAGAGTAAAGGGGGAGAGGGAGGATACAGATGCCTTGCTCAGAGGTCACGTGCTCCTCGGTGGAATTCCTGAGTCACCGTCCTCCCCCCCCCTCCTTCCTCTTCTTCTGCAATAACACGCCTTCCACTGTTCAAGGTTGATCACACAGCGAGCGGATGAATGGGGGCCTGTGTGTGTTTATGCCGTGGGCCCCTGTCGCTTTCAGCCGCCATTCAGAGCAGCGGCGGCGAGGAGGAAACGTTAACCCTTTCCTGGCTCCTCCGGCTGCAGGGACGGACTCGGGTTTAAAAACTGCTGCTCGCACGTCTGACCACGCACTTGAAAAAGCCCAAGAATTCACTCTTTATTATTCCTGAAACTTGAGGTTGCACATTTGCATGCGCAGCAGAATCTGTGTTTTTTTACTCTAGTTTTACTGACTCAGGAGAGATGGCGAAGGCACCAAAACTATGTTTCTTGATACCTTTGCTTTGGAAATATAAACATGTTCTAACACCTTTTTTCTTCAATTCATCATTTAAACCAGATTTCAAGCAAAAATTCGAATTATTTCCCAGTTCCAGCTTTTGGATTTGCTGCTTTTTCTCTGTTTTATATCATTATAAACTGAGTTTCTTTTGGGTTTTGGACTGAAAAAAAAACACATTTTGGAGCTGTCACACTGGACTGTGGGAAACTCATTAAACTATAAGCAGACTAATCAATTATGAAAATATTCCTTAGTTGCAGCTTTACACAAAATATGCCAAGCTGCTTCATGCATCAGTGTTACATGAACAATAAAAACAGCCTTTAAACGTCTAATATTGCGTATCAGAGGTTTTACAGGTCTCTGGTCTCTGAACCCGTCCGGCTCAACAGACCGACAGCTCAGCGCCGGGTTTGATTATGTAACGCTGATGAAATTCCTCTCACTCTCACATTGTAACTGACACGAAAAAAGGTCTTCAGACTTCTTAAATCTGACTTGATGAACCCTGCAGGCGTCCTGTTCAGTGCTGTTAATGAGAACAGCAGCGATGATTTAAACGTGTTGGGATACTTGACTGTGAATTAAAAACAGTGGTGGGAAGAATGTCCTCATCCTTCGGTAAAATTTGGCAAACTAAAGAATTACTTAGCAGTAAAATGTACTTTTGATATTGAAAGTTGAAATACTTTCCGAGCACGATCTCTTTGGATTTATAGTTTTAAATATGTTGTGCTTTTAGCAGTGTGGTACAAGTGAAGGGCCAAACCTCAAAGTACTTGCACTGAGGCACATTACTTGTATAAATACACTGATGTGTCGGTCTGATGAGGTTCTGCTTATGAAAGACCACATCGAGCCGCAGATCTGATCACTGCCGACTTTCCTCCAGGTTTCAGGACCTGAATCACACGGCAGCAAAATACAAATACTGTAAGGTGCTTTTTAATAGAGCAAACAAAACCTTTGTTTGGTCCAGTGCTGGATCACTGGAGTTTTCTATCAGTGCTGATACTCAAACAATACTTTTATCAACACTAATCTGCTTTTGACAACATTTTGATTTAAATGAAGAACTAATTTATAAAAAAAATAAATAAACAAGATGCCACATCTGAACAAAAGTTTGATATATTTCCTTATTTGTAAGAATATCTTGTCAGTTTGTAGTTTAAATATTTTATTACTTTGAATAAAAGAAATATCACCAGTTAACCTTTGACTTTGGAAACAGTTTACTGGCCTTGATCTCGGGATGCAGTTAAAATATGTGGAAAAGGCGAGTAAGTTGACCTTGAGTGAAGATTTTTTGTCTCTTGAGCTCTGGGGGCCACTAGGTGCCCCTGAAGGTGCTTTACGTGGAGTATTATTGGTCTTTATTGAAAAGGAAAGCAGAGGAATGACTTCCACTCACATTCCTTTGAACAAAAAACAAGAACTCTCCGTTGGGTTAAAACATTCGGTCTGCTGCTCCCTTTGATGTCTGCCAGCCAATCAGACGGCCGGTCTAAACCAGATCCAGACCTCCGCCCTCTCTCTCAGGCCGGTTCATCTCTGGCGTGAGGTCGGCCTCAGATTCCAGCCGAGACAGCTCATTTCTTTTCATCTGTCACCGAAACTCAACACCCACAGGGCCCGAAGAGCCAGTGGCCCGAGATAAATGGGTTTGCTCGAATTACGTGGCACAGGGCTTCTCCCCCCTCCTCTTCCTCTCTCTCTCTGTTTGTTCAGCTGTCCCTCGCCCCTCCTCTTCCTCCTCTCTGAAGTGCAGGATGAGGCCGGAGGAGGCACGTCTTGAACTCGTTGGCTGCAGAACAGCAAACACGCAGCGAGCAGGAACAACAAACCTCAGCTGTTGTCACCTCTGCGAACAACACAAAGAGTTCTTGGCTGCAGCTTTACGCCGATATTAACCAGGAATTATCCATTTAAAAGCCTCCTGATTGACCTTATTCCCGTGGTAGCCGTGTTTTAAATCAGACGTAATAAGGCTGGAAACTTGGTTCAATTGCGACTTCCAAGGACGCAGAGTAACGAAACGCCGTCCTGACGTACGGAGCGTCCTGTCGGAAGTTCAGCAAACACATATTTCTCATCATCATAAAGTTTAAGTGCAGTTGTTTGTTCTTCTTTTAGTAAAAATTTACCGTCCAGTCCGTTTAATACTGCCGCTGTAGCCGGCAGGGGAACGCTCTCCATCAGCGGCAGCCATCTTGGTTGTTTTACGAAGATGCCTCAGTGGCGCTCCTCTCTGTCAGTCATTGTATTAAACCCGCCTCATGTTAGATAAACAGATGTGATTGGCTCGCCAGCTTCCAGTCCTGGTGGAAATCTCTCTCAAAACATGAGCTGCAGATTCGTCTGGTTCCCAGGCTGCAGGAAACTCCTCCAGTATGGAAAAGTAGAGATAAAAAGTAAACAGGAAGACTCTTCTACTTTGGTTTGAAACACTGCAGAGACGAGAGCAAGCGAACACACTGCTGCAAAATAAACAACAGCAGCCAATGGTGACTTAAAAGTTACATCAAACCAGAAGCATCTTTAGTCCTTAAAACATTTCCAAAATGAATGCACACAGAAATAAAGATACAGCGTTGAATTAAAAGGAAAACAGAATGTATTGAGTGAGAAGCTGTAGGCTGCAGCTTATTATACCTACTGCCCCCTTTTTACATAACACATTCTCATAGAATACTCACAGTTCCACCTTTAAACATTTTAAAAAAATGTACAAAGTGAACTACACATTAATTCCTCAACACAATCATAGACATAAAACACACATAGATGCGACGTTATGGAATAACCGTCCGCCATCTTACCTGGACCCCTCCGTCAGCCCCCAGCTGCTTCACCAACAGCACCGACGGGAGAGTAGAGCAGATAAGAGGTTTATTTTCTACATGTGGGTCAACTAAAACCACCATGAGGTACAACAGCTTTGATCTGGTATTTAAGTCATAACCAGCAAACGTAGTTTTAATTTTAGCTTTGCTAACGTGGAGCTCAAAGGTGAGATTAAATAACATAACAAAGTTATTAATATTGTCCTTAAATTACAGTTTTTACGATTATTTTCTTTATATTCGTTCACCTTGTGTTTGTTTAAATTCATACTGGCTCTGTTTAATTTCCAACATCTGATTACAGATAGGAAGTAAATTATATTTTGCTTTGTACATTGTTTGTGCTGTTTTAAGATCAACTAGATCACAACATTCTTTAAAGCATGTAAATAAATTAAATCTGATGGATTTACAATTCTTAAAGCTCTCTCATGTGGGATGATGCTTGGAACTATGAAGCAACAATACAGA
This sequence comes from Lateolabrax maculatus, assembly GCA_031216445.1. Taxonomy (NCBI): domain Eukaryota; kingdom Metazoa; phylum Chordata; class Actinopteri; order Acropomatiformes; family Lateolabracidae; genus Lateolabrax; species Lateolabrax maculatus. Next base: position 1,688,622 of record CM062204.1, on the reverse strand, counting down.
AAGTCTTTAGTTTTCTATAATATTACAATGGTTTTATATTATAAAATGTTTATATTCTTTTTGTGGTTTCCAACATATTTTTAAGATCAATTATCACTTCCAGAGATTTATTTTCATACTTTCTTCAATTTCAACATCCTTGATCATAATTTTAACTTTGTGTTTCTGTAGTTTTTAGAAAATGTTTGTCAACTGAAAATTACAATGCTGAAGCTACTTTAAAGCTTCTGAGAACCTCATAGTTCGGGTTCTCTGAGCAGAAAGTTCAGCATCACCTCGCTGCCGCCGGGCGAACACCACGCAACAAGTGCTCACATCCCCCCCCCCCGTGTGCTGGCTTCAGGATTTAGGGTGGGGGGGTGGGCGCATGTTTACCCTGTGGGGTGATTGAGGCGGGGCCCGGAGCCGCTCTTCATCTGGAGTGTGTCCAAATCCAAAATGCTGCTCAAAAGGTCAGACGTGAACAAACGTCCTCGGCAGAACATGCTGCAGCCACACAATGGACGGCCCGGCCCCCGCCACGTCAGCACTTCACAAATCTGCCCCGGGGCTTTAAAGACCCCACACACCCCCCCAGACCCAGTGTGTGCTCTGTCAACATGCCTTTACTGATGGATTTCTTCTTCTGTGTATAACTCTACTTTTAAATACCCAAATGGGCTAAAATGCATGGAAATAAATATGCAAATTGAACATGAGCAAGAAGAAACAAACATCAATAACAGCAAACAGAGATTAACTTTAGATCAATTATATTTATTATGAAAAATGAACTACAGAGGAAAGTTTTGGGGGAAATCAGATTCCCATTAAATCGTCTTTCTTCTAAAAGTCTTTGCAGAGCGCAGTTCAACTGAAAGTAGACGAAGTGACCTTATTTTCTTGAATCTGCAGACGATCTGAAGATGTGGTTGTTGATGGGGGACGAGCAGCGTTTCCAGACAGAACTGATTCAGATAAGATCTGCCACATGTTGTCTAGCTTTCTGACAATAAAAAAGCATTTCACCAAAGTCTGCAGGATTCAGAGGCCTGAACAGGGAAAGATGAGGTCAATATCAAGGCATGTGGCTTCTTTATGCATCTTTGTATTTAGTTTCACAGTTCCAGAGTGGGTTGTGTATTGCAGCGTAATAAGGGTCCAATACAGACACTGCAAAATAAATCTCATACAAACTAAACATGCACATGTGGACATTTAATCAGATTATTTCAGTTCACCGCCAAACACAACATTAAAACTCCACAATCCTGCTGAAGTTTGAGAAAGCTTCTTCCCTCCCTGTTCCTGTGTTAAGTCTGTTTTCAATCATTAATTTCCGTCCAGTGTTTCAGTTAATTATTACAAATACCAGGAAGCACAGTTACAGTCTGTTAGAAGAAGGTGCGTATGTTCTGTTTGGGATGATAGGGGAAACACGTGTGCGTCATGAAGTCCTCCAGCCGCTGTTGATTTGGGCAAAACTGAGGCTGCAGGTTAAAGTTTTCCAGTGGCGACACTACGCACATGTTCAATGGCAACGTTTTTCATTACATCCCAAGATCAGATATTTCATTTCACTTTCAAATTCCTGAAGGGGACACTAAATGTAGAATAAATATTATCATATACTATCTATAACTAGCACAAGCTTTTCAAAGCATATTATAAAATTTTAAATTAGATTATGTTGATATATTGTGGTGGACAAAAAGGGGTCCGGGCCCCCCAGTCATTTCCGCCCATGTATTATTCCTACAATATCGGCACATGACAACTGCAGTATATTTAGCGTTGAGGTTATGTTGAGGAAATGTCAACATTACACGGAGGGAAACATTGATCTTCTCTGTGAAAACAAGGGGATGAGGTGATCCACGTCCAGGACCTCCTGGACCCCTTCAGGGGTCGGCGTGCTGCAAACCAACTAGTGTCAAATCTTCATAGTATTGACTCATCAAAACCTACACGTGTTGATAACAGTATGAACACGTTTATGGAATATAAACGTGTTTCTAAAAAAAACTCTTTACTTCATTGAGAAAGAAGCCAAACTTCTTAAATATTAAATGTCTTATTTTAATCTGATCACAGAACGAGCAAGCGCACGTTCCAGCTTTTAGTAAAAAATACAAAAAAAGTATTGAGGCTTTTTGTTAAATTGTCCATATATTTTCAGACGAACCCTCCAAACCCCCCCGACAGCCCTGGAGGGAAACATGTGAAAGGTGTGTGTTGGGCGGTGGAGGAGGTGGTGCACGGGGGTTGGGAAAGGAACGGCGGCCGGTGAAACACGGCAGCTGCACTCTCTATAATTAGCCGTCCAGGCGGGCAGAGGCTCCTGTGCCATTAATCAGCGAACTCCCAGCAGCGAGCACCAAGAAAGGAACGCGCTGCTGTGTTGACTCTTTATCTGGAAAAGAGGTTTACGGAGCGAAGGCCCAAATATAGCCGCCAGCACTGAGAGCCGCGGCCCGGTTGCCTGGATATCCCTGCTGGAAGGTAAACAAGAGGGGACGCTGGATTTGCCACGTCAATGAGCTGGCAGGAAGTAAAGGCCACGGTGAGGGAGGGAGGAGGGGGGGGGAGGCGATCCCTTTTATCCAGGCTGATACTTTATTACCCGAGAGCAGCAGGCTGGGCTGTTTGCTGGCTGGAGAGGCGGTTTTACAGTAGAGCTGAGGGTTTTAGAGGCAGCGTGCGCCTTATCCGGCCAGCAGTTTTATTGCGCAGCAGACGGAGCCGAGCAAACCTGATATTGATCACATCAGACCTGCAGAGACAAAGCAGGACAGGAGGCTCTCAGCTGCAGCGTCTGTCGGCTGGAAACAGGGTCCAAAGTTAAAAGCACAGCGGAGGGATTCGTCAACATCTGTAGCTTCTGAACTACACAGATTACATGCACTTAAAATAAAAATTTTAAAATAATAGCAAAAGTGAAAACTGAAGATCCCGATGATCTTTATTTTTGGGCGCCAACCAAGATCTTTTTCCCCACTAAAGTGAGTGAGTCAGCCCTGAAGTATACACACAGACCCAGTCAGTCTGGGCACTTTGACCGTCTACAGATAAATAAGATCTTACCAGAAAGGCTGCGTTTAAGATTTCCTGGTAAAATGGAAAAAAAGTACCACTCAGGGCTGCGGGGGTTTGAGGACAGTGTGAATGTTCATCTTTTGAAACAAAAATAATTTGAAAATGTATGTTTTTGAATGATGAGGCCGGCATTGTTGTATATTGTTCATGCTGTCAGTAAATCTCATGAAAAGACCAAAGCCAACAAACACTTAAATCTTCCAAATCTTTTTTTAAAAGCCTGCTCACCGTAGTTTCTATCATCAAACAGGAGGAAATTGTGCATTTGTTAGTCTAAATAAACTACAGTGTGTGTAGTTTTTGGACAACAATGGAGCTCAATGGCACACAGGAATCAGCCAAGTGGACGCATGTAGATACTAAATGGAGGAGGACCCAGGACAGAGCCTTGAGGCGCTCCACACTTCAGATTGATGATGTGAAATAAGTGATATCTGATGCTAAAACGGCAACGTTGCTTTTACCTTCAGACAAACCAATCTGGCAACTATAAATATTAGATTTCAACTCTCAGAGTTGAGTTTCAGAGTTTATCCTGCAGAAGTAATTATATGATATGTTTAACACCACAGAGACACTGGTAAATTGTCCTGGATGGAGGGGATTTTAATACAAGAGGCCGCTGTTCACTTCCTGTTTTCTGACAGTCGATGTTACCAATCGCTTCCTAACCTTAACCAACTACTCATTATTTTAACCAATGCCAACAAAGGTCCCCCTAACCTAGATGATGTGATTTTAAGCCAATCTTGATCTTTCCCTGAGCCTTAACAAGACGTTTCTGTGCCTGAACCTGACCAAACCTTGAACATGGCGGTCTCAGATCAGAAAACGGAGAGTTTTCAGGGTTTTGGAAGGTGCAGACCAACAATGTAGTCCCGTCAAATCTGTTTATATGTCTCAGTGTGGACAAGCAACGTAGTATGCTGTTTAATCTGGGACGATCAGGGACTCACATCTACCACCACTGCTTCAGGTTTTAGTCTTTTTTACTCACATTAATTTTGATTAAAGAGCTTTCACACAGAAAACCTGACTGTGTCATTCATCCGGTCTGCAGAGTGTCAGCCCCCCCCCTGCCCTTCCCTTAAGCCTCGCTGTTTCATCTGCTATTTGGCAAACGTCCCGAGCTCGGCTCTTTAAAGAGGAGCTCCCATCCTTCCGGCCCCTCTGTTTAGCCTCAACTTTGAGCGTTAGCTTTTAAATACAGTGCGGTTTGTGCTGCAGCAGGGCGGAGCTGGGCTCTCCGTCGTGTTGGGGGGCCCGGATCGTCTTCCTCAGATCTGCTTTGTAATTAAATATCCCCCGCAGCAGCAGCAGCAGCACAGGGCCGCTTAAAGAAGGGAAGAGCTGCTTCCCTGCCAACCGTCTTCTGGTAAATGTGTAACAGCTGCTCAGCACTTTCAACCAGGCTTGCTCAATATTTGGGTTGTTTCCCAAATCAAAGTCCAACCTTTGAACCCCCCCCCCGCCACGCCTCCCTTATACAGGCCGCTGCTATATTTGATCTGTGTGTGCTGACGTCAGCTCGCCTCCTCTTATCTGCACTTTCTCGGGTGAAAGATAAAATCTGTTTATGTCATTTGTGCATCAGAGTCAGTGTGGCCCCGAGGCCTCTGTTACACGGCTTTAAATCCCATTGCAACTGTTAACATGATACTCTGAGTTAAGGACCTGGTTTAGAAACAGAAAAACATTTAGAAATTTAGAAAAAAAGGATTACAGCAGGCGAAAACTGAGGAGAATCATTTAAAATCCGACTTTATACACAATATGTTAACTTACAGGGAACATAAGGACACTAAGTTAAATGAAGCTGTCAAGTGTGTTCACCATCTCTTCATCCAGTTGCTCTCCAACGCTTTCTATCAAAAAAAATTAACGTTTATCATGAACGTAAACTGATTTTTTCTTTAAAGGTCAACTTTCTTAATAAGTTACAGAGTTTTTATCCCAGCTGGCAGCAGGGCTCTGGGGATGCCAGTGTCGGTCTGTCGGTCGGTCGGCCCATTACTTTGGTCTAGACTGGAACATTTACCTCATGGATTTGGCAGAAACATTTGGTTCAGACGAGGATTAACAGTGTGTTTTCCTCTTGTACCATCAGGTAAAACTTTAAATTTGTCCAAAAACCTGCAAAACTAATGGCACGCCCAAGATGTTGAACTTGTTCAGTATTTAGCTCAAAGCTGATTGTAGATTGTATTTAACTGAATAAAAAGGTTCTTCCATCTAAATCTGTCCCTGTTATGCTTTATGTGTCATTTTGCTGTGTGAACAAATGTCTGTGTTGAAAGGGGTGTCTACATACTTTTGGCCACATACTTAATGTATATTTTACCCTCGTGTGTGTCCTTGTATGATAGTAAGTGTGTAATCCTCAAAATCTTGTTCCTGCAGCCTCTTTTCTGTTACCAGTTGACCTTTAATCTGAGAAATAAATACAAATCTTATCTTGGAATTACAACATCCACCGTGTGGCAACATCCGACTACTGAGAACTGACTGTGTGTGTGTGTGTGTGTACAGGGCTGTTATTGAGACAAAGTCCAGAGTGAATGTGTGTGTGAGGTCGGCCTTTGGTTAGTTGTACAACAGCAAAAAATGCACAGAGCACATTTAGCCAAGCGTCAAACTGTCGACACCATGTGATCCACGTGGCCGAGTGTGTGACGCAGGCCCGCGTGTATGCAGGTCTTTACAAATGTCCCAGAATGCTTCCCTGTGGAGCGCCGGAGCTCAAACAAAACAAGATGGTTTTATCCCTGCAAGCCAAAAACTGTAGACCCCCCCCCCCAGGAGGAGAGCACCGGATTAACATCCAGATGAGGAGGCGCTTGTCGCTGCCAGGGCCGGGGAGGAGATTCCCCATCTGACTGGCAGTCAGCTGATAGCAGGGAGATAAATGCAGGCACTGTGGAGGCAGGAAAAACCAGGTCACCGCTGCTGCGAAACAAGGACACACATTTTATTTCCTCCCAAAGGGGGACGACGACTGGAAAACAGGCTTTATAGTCTGGGTTATTTTCACTGGAGTCATGAGGTTTCCAAACTGTTGTTCTTCCTCGTCAAGCTCCAGCTGCATGTCGCCTCGCTCACGTAAAGTCTACAAACCCAGTTCATGTTCACGCTCTGAAAGCCTCACCTTTCCTTTTAGTTTTTTGGACAAACTCTTAACGAGGGCAGCAGGTCATCAGTCAACATGTCTTTGTGCCCGGTTGTTGACAGCACAAATCATCAGGACGTCCGTCAGCACCGACTGCTACAACATGTGGTTTAAGAAGAGCAGGCTTCTCCCCAATATAACAGCTGTTCACTATACAAAAAAGAACATTTCTTTTATGTAATGTGGATTTGTTCTGGAGAAATCTGAATTCTTTGCATTTTTGTAAAGCCCGCCCCCCCGTGCTGTGATTGGCTGACAGTTGTTACGTCGGCGCGTCTTCTGATGGACGATAGGCATACCGCACGAGTTGAACTGCAACTACAGTCGCAAAGTTAGCGATGCTGACACGCAAAAGACAGAAAGCACCAGGGGTCAGAAGGACAAAAAGCCAAATATAAAAACCCGAGTCACTGGTGTGGCGTGATGACACGACCTGAGGCCGTGAGGTCACGATGCGGTAGGAACAACGTTATTCGTGCAGACGTCTAATCTGCCGTAGAGCATCACAGCAATTACATCCTGTAGCCTAGAAGGCACAAACGACAGGAGAACGACACGTGTTTGTGACTCAAACAGGGGAACTCTGACGGTCTCTGATTGGCTGGCATGGCTGCTGGTCCCACCCACCATCACACCTGGTCGGAGATCGCTAAACCACAGGTCAGATATACATCTTCTTCATCCAATCCATGTCTCTCTCCTCTGGAGGATTGGAGGAGCAGGTTGAGGCCTCTCGTCTTCTTCTTCTTCATCTTCTTCTGCATGATTAATGTCGTCCTCCACCACCACGCCCCACTGCTGTCTATTTTTAGACGCCCATGTCAGGGAGTGCCAGCATCCTTTGTTGGCCACAATTCACATGATGGATGAAATCATCTTAAGATCCTCCTCCTCCTCCTCCTCCTCACACGCTCACCCATTCCCTTTCTTCGCCATGAACTGGGGCACAGAAAGCCACCTTTTTTCATCAGGCAGGAGAAAAAAAACCCACAAAACTGCCTAAGCTGCCTCAGTGTTATTTTCTCTTAAATCCCCAAACTGGATTTTTCCTGGAGGAGGAGGAGGAGGAGGAAGAGGGCGGTGAGAGTGTAAACAGATTTCATAACAAAGAGAAGGAATCCGACAGCACTGTCACTCTGACATCCTGTTTGTTTCGGAGTATGTGTGATGGCGAGGATCACCTGACAGGGCGGGACGAAGGCTGAGAAGGACGCCATGTTTTGTTCCCAGAGGACGCCCCTTTATTCCCACTTTACTCTCCAGGATACAAGAAGAGACACACTGACGCACATCGTGCTGTCAAAACCTCCTTTCGCGCTAAAATACTCACCTCTTTGTCAAAATGTTTCTGACCAACAGCAGCAGATACTCATATACATAAAAACCTATTTAACCGCAATACCAACATTTTAACGGTTCATTTGGGGAAAGATTGGGGCAGTGCAAGGAGCTGACCTATTATCACTTTATGAAGTGGTATTGTCGACACGTAAAAATTACTTATTTACACATCGTGTGGTGGTTATTCATCCAAATAAGACAACAAGTGAATTTACAGCAAAAGGCAGCCGATGCACCTGTTCAGTGGGTTGTAATTTAAAGTCCATCCAGGCAAGATTCACATTTAGGTTGATCATATTTATCATGTACCTTCCCGGTGCTTCCCTGGACCTTGAATCCTGCCTGGTCGGGTGCTCAGTGCCCCGAGTGTCTACAAAAATAAATGCAAAAATAACAAATAATAATGAAATTAGAACTCAAACTACTGAAATGGCTCCTACACATTCAGCAGACAGACAGCCAGATGTGTTTGATGAACCTCCAGTATTCTCTCTCTTTCAGCTCTGTGTTTGGTCTCCACCACCTCTTGAGGGAAATATCGCTGCACTATTGTTCACCAGCTCGTCTCTGACTGTGTCCGTCTGCTGCTCAGCAGGTCGTCGTCAGGAAACAGCGGAGACTGAACCAGACCGGAAATGTGCCACAAAACCAAAACTAGGAGCTAAGAGAGGCTGAAAAGCTCCATAAGGCGGCAGAGATGGAGACACTTCTCTGTGGGGTTCGTCACCTCAAGCGACTTCTTTATATTAACAGAGTCATTTGATCAGTTGTGTGTGTAAAAGTGTGGATTAGTGCATCTTCAACAGCCGGCCGTGTACTGATACACAGATATGTATGAGTGTGTTATATAAGCCACACACCAACACGTGTATTGTAAACGCACGTGTGAAACACACACTACTGAAGCATTACATGTGGTGTTTGTAGTATTTAGAAACGGGAATGCCGTGTTGCTGCTGTGTATAAACAACGCCTCTCACCGTGCTTCTCTTCAGCCTCGTCTGCTGAGTTTTATCAGGCGGCGAGGCGGAAGCTCAGACATGTGTTTCTAATCCCGCCGCAGGTTCGGAGCCAATCAGCCGGCCCAGCTCTGATCATTTCAAAGGCTCTGACACAGTAAACACACGCACGGCGAGCTGGAGCTCAGCCTGCAGCTCGTCTCGCTGCACGGCGGCCGGGTGGAGGGAGGTGGAGCTGGGACGCGTCAGTCAGACATCAGAGAGCAGCGGCTGCTCTGTTCGACCTCCCTCTCCACCTTTGGTTTCTCAGGCGGACCGCGGGATTGGCTTCTCGGTTTGGCGGCCTTTGACCCACACTTCCTGCTCATTCTCTCTGAGGGTCAGTCGTCCGGCGGTGTTCATTTCTATTTCAGACATTTATTTCTGGTTAACAGTTGTGAAACTTACAGTTTTTTTATGACGTATTTTACTTTTACTGCTTTAATGTGCGTATTATTGTTTGATATCTTGTCATTTTGTTAATATTAATAGGAAGTTAGGACGTTGCCGACTCTGAACTGAGCTGTGAACTGCCACAATGTTCCAAAAACCAACCCTGGTTGTGTGGTCACGATAGTGAAGGGAACTGAAGTGGAGCGAGCTGAAGTGAAGGGTAGTAAACCAACATAAAGTCAACTGAAATGAATTAAAGTGAGCTGAAGTCAACTTAAAAATCAGACACATGTTGCGTAAGTGAGCTGAAGTGAAGTGAACCGATGGAAACTGAAGTGTAGTGAATTGAAAAGCAGTTCAGTGAAATAAATGTAAGTGAAAATGACGAAGAAACTTTAAGTGATTTTCAGTGAAGTGTGAATCACGTTAAATGAACTTAAAAAAGGTACATTTCATTAGATTAGTCAACTTAAGTGAACTGCAGTGAAGTGAACTGAGGGAAACTGAAGTGAGGTTTAAAGTAAAGTGAAATAAAATTGAGTAGTGTTGAATATTTGTATGTACTCAGGTCTTATTCTCACTTAACTGACGGGTTCAATGACCGAAACTGCAGCAATAATGAACCGAAACTTTTCCCTGTGATGCTTTTTTTCCAGGCAGCGCTGTCGTTGCTGTTTTTGTTGTAGTTTGTGAGTAAAAAACCCTCTGGTGTTGAAGCAAGCAGCTCACAGAGAAGAGAGGAAGAGGTTTGTGATGGACAGGCGTGGTCGCGGTAGTCCCGCTGTTACGTAACCGACTGCCCGTGAAACAAAACTTCCACTGAATTTTCACCATCTTCACAGATCAAAGGCTCTTCCGTTTTCTGCTGCTGCTGCAGGCTGTGAAATACGACTTTATTCCTCCTCCCACACTCCGTCCATGCATACCAACCTGACAGCTCCTACTATTAACCACGCTGCGTGTGTGTGTGTTGTAGAGCCTCTGGCTGCGGCTGTATATATCATCCCGTTCCCACCTCGCAGCGTTGTGTTTCTAAACTTTTGTTGCTCTTCCCGTCTCGTGTTGTGTAAGAGCTGCACACAGCCGAGCCGAGAGCCCGGAGGACGAGCCCCGCGGCCTCCGGCGGGCCGGGAGCCCGGAGGGACCGAGGAGGGAGGAGACGCACCACTGCTGCTTTTATCACACTTAAAAAGGAGCAAACCCACCTTTTCTCATTTAGTCTGCTTTGGTTTCATCGCTTCACGCTCCCACTTCAGGACAATTTGCAGAGCAAAAACCCAACAAAAACTAAAAAGACTCCTGTACAGGCGCCCATGTCACTCCAGCCAACTCCTTGTCGTTAATTCTCTTGTCTGCTTTGTCTTCCCTGGTATGTACTAACTCCACTGTCATTTCGGATCCTGCCACTTCCTCCTGCCCTGCAGTAACCCCTTTCCTGCCTCCTCCATCACCTGTTCCCACTTTCCCTCACTGACTGTGTTAACAAGTGCAGAATATTCCCACTAAACTGTTTACATGTCTGATGAAAATAAATATTCTTCTAATATTCCCGTTTACATGCAGCCGTTCAGACTCCAACTAACGTAAACCCCCCCATGATGTTCGTCCTAAACCTGCTGATATCAAAGTGTTTCTGAGTGTTGAACAGCAGCTTTGTTTCTCCTTCCCACCAGGAATGTGGCTTTTCTTTTGGGAAGCATCTCTCCTCCAGCCTGGAAAACTGTCGGCTGGTTGGTTTGTTTCCGACGCACAGAGCTGAGCGTAAACAGGCGAGAGGCCGTGTGTCGCAGACTGAGACGCAGAGTCTGAATGTGCTGTATACATGTCCAAAGAACGCTGCTGAAACCAGGAGAACATCTGCACATCACACACGACTGAATGGGAAAATACATTCAGAATAAGACCTGATTCAGAATATCCAAACGGCTGTTTACATAACCTGGATTAAAGAAAATTAAGAATATTGTCATATTTGGAATAATAGTGGAATAGGAAGTGCATGTAAACGTAGTCACTGAGAACCCTGTACACACACACACACACACACACACCAATCTGTTGTGGCAGGACAGTTTGATTTATTCCTGAATTTTGTCCAACCACATTGTTAAAATAAAACGTATATATAAACAATATTGTCATTACTTTTTCATTGTTTGTAACTGATTTGAGTTTCCCCTGGCTACGGGACTGAATGAGGCTTGTTACAGTTTAAAATAATGTAAAATCTCACTGTTTCCACACCTCTGTCCTGCTTACACATTAACTGCCCTGTCAGATCGGTTCCTTGTTGGGTGGAATCACCCTTTAACCCGCAGCATCCACCTGATCCTGTCCTTTCATTCACCGATTCGTTGAGTCTTCCCACAGGCGGGGCAGGATTTCCACCACGACCCCGACGGCTTCACATGCTCTCATCTTTTTTCCCAAGCTAAAAAAAAAAAAAGAAAGAGAATCCAACCCTGCTCTAATAACAGCCTGTGCATGGTAGCTGAAATCCCCACAGGAGCAGGCGGACATGTCTCCCTCTCTCTCTGTCTGTCGCTGTTAGCTGGGAACATCTGGTTCCCAGCCATGATTCATGGAGGAGCGTCTCCCTCCTCCTCCTCCTCGGCCGTGGTCGGGGATGGGATCGGGTTTTGTGGGAAGGGGAGAAAAAAAAAAACTCTTCGGTGTCAGTCACAGCCTCATGGAAAGTTATCCAGCAGGCCAGGGGCAGGATATGTTTAGATGGTGGCGGTGGTGGTTGAGGGGGACGAGGAGGGGAGGAGGGGGGAGTGCATATTTGTGAGAGGGGCTGTTCGAGACCGGACGCCCAGCCAAGAGAGAGGAGAGAGGGCTGGGGGGGATGAGGAGGAGGGATGAGGTGGTGGAACTTATAACATCTTATTTCTGGTTTAGATTCGTCTTAGTGAGATATTAAATATATTTTGTTAAAAGCACAAACTGATCAGATGATACGGAAAGTGAAAGTTGTGTCTCCATCTCTGCAGCTCTACGGAGCTTTTCAGCCTCTTTTATCTCCTAGTTCTGGTTTTGCAGCAGGTTTCCTGTCTGGTTCAGTCTCTGCTGCCAGATATTCCCCTCAGGAGGTGGTGGAGACCAAAAACAGAGCTAAAAGAGAGAAAATACTGGACGTTCATCATCAGGTCCCACAAACACAACTCCAATGGGACGATCGTGTTGCTTCGTATCTGTTGGATGTGTAAATAAGTTTCTAAGACGATAATATGTCAGTGTTTGAAGCTTGTTGGGCTGCCCCCAAGTGGCCAAAACAAACCAAACAATTCCCTTTTTGATTCACAAACGGTGAGCTTTGTTGGCAAAAATTGGTACTGAATGTACGTTTTAAAATCCTTTTTGGTTGCACAAAACAGACTTAATATGCAGAGACAGTCTGTTACCACACAATGTTAGTTTAAAAGTGTAAAAACGTTGACTGTGATGGATTATTATCTGTATATCTAAAAGTCTCTGCATGCTGATTTTCATAGAAATAAACTGAAGCCACACATTCATCAATCCACCCAACATACCCGGTGATGCTCGTGTGTGTTTTCTTTTCCTGTGTAGCTTTTTTTTTTTCCTCCTGCAGAGAAAACCCAAAGCGAGGAAGCGTCTACGAGGAGAAAAGCCAAGCTTCCACTGTGGTCGACCTACTTTCACCAGGAGCCAACCTCCATCGAGGGGAATATGGCAAAAAAAAAAATTCTGGAAACCAAGCCTCAAACGCTGCACTCAGAGTCTGGGTTCAGAAGCACTTGAAAATAGGATTTAAATAGCTCTAAATATGAATGTTTGGGGGCGCTGAAGTCTTTCTGGGGTTGTGTTTGCGCATATTTACTTTACGCTCACAGAGATGCTTTTGATTCCAGTTTTTAACTAACTTACACTGACAACAAACCGCCACAGTCGGAGGAAAGTCGGAGTCTTTAAAAACTTGAGAAAACAGAAAACTTGAATTTTCTTCCAGATTTATGTTTTTCAAGTTGGAACTGAAGATCCAAAGCGGTTCCATTTTCTTTCTTTGTCACTTCAAAGAGTCCCTGAAAAGCAGCGGTTCATTGCCCTCTCTGGTTGAACCTGTCGAGCCTGTTTCACCCAGGTGTTGCACCTGTGACAGTGATGTCGCAGTGTCCTGCTGCACGCCTGTACATCACCGCAGATGGATCAGCAAAGACTATTACAGGTGATGTTACGTTGATCTTTAAAAAGGGACGAGAAATCTTTGTGAATTTAACACACAACAATCATGAAAATAGACTAAAATCTAAAGTCCTGCAAGTGTCTCCAATATAAAAAAAAAATTAAAACAATAAATTGCAGTTTTTACATTTGTGTTTGTGTTGGTAGGCGTGTTTGTTTCCCCCAGTTTACAGTCTTTATGCTAAGCTAGGCTAACCAAATCCTGACTCCAGCTGGTCGTCAATCTTCTCATCAAGTAAACAAATCAGCATATGTCCCCAAAATGTCAAAATATCCCCTTCATAGGATCAGGACCTGCAGACGAGGAGCCGGCAGGACATGTTGGTGTTGACCGACATCACCGTCCTCAGACCGAAGGAGGGTAAAAATAGACGGACTATACACACCAACCCCCACCCTCACTCACCCTGCTCCCCGAGAGGGCCGAGGGGGTTGCTGGGTAGACTTAGTGGCTATACTTATACGCACAGTGAGATTATATAGATAAAACCCCCCATACAGTCCCAACACCTGACTGTGTAAACCCCTCCTCGACTGTGTGTGTGTGTGAGTGTGTGTGAACTGCTTTTTCTGGATACATGAAGTTATATTTAAAACAAACATCTGAACCCTGGCCCAGTGAAACCTAAGACCCCTTTTACCCTTTACACCCCCCCTCACACACACACACACACACACACACGTAACCCTCACAGACTTAAGACAACCTGAATGGAATTACTTAACCATCAAATAGTGGCGACTGGACAAAATGTTTTCCTACTTTCCAAAAAAAGTTTAGTTTTGTTTTCACCTTACGAAATGGCCTCAATTTCCCCAATTTTTTCATTTTTTCCCCAATTTACAAACACTTTATAAAAAAGGTCCTGACCTTCCAAAAACTGCATACTCACTTGCCAAAAATGTCCTTGAGTCTCCAAAAGTATTCTTACTTTCAGAAAAAGAACCAGTTGGCAAAAAATGTCCTGACATTTCAAAATGATTCTCACTCACTTACAACATCATCATCATTCACCTGCCAAATATGTGCTGACTTGCCAGAAGTGTCCTCACATTTCAAATATGTCCTCATGTGTCAGTCCGTCTGTCTGTCCCACTTAACATTTCAAAAAGTTGCCAAATGTCTCCAGTCAACTGGTTTTAAGTCTGAAACTCTAAATGCTTTAAAACCAGTTTCAGGTTTTGGTTGTCCACACTGTAGGTTAACAAAATAATAGTCCTGGGGTATAAAGATTATTAGCTCCCTGGGTCTAAACATTACAAAATAAGAAAGAAAAATATGCGAAATAAACCTTCATCCTGTTCTGGTTTCTTTGCTGCCGAATTCTTTTCTTCATCATTTTAAATGTTCTCTAAACTTGCTCGGGTAAACAGAGCCTGTTTACTTGTTTTGCGCTCTGCCCTACTTTAATATCATAGAGGAGAAGCTGATTTATTTTTTTCTTCTCAAAATTCAGGCTTGTGTCAAACACCCTCAGCCTCATTTCGTGCTCATTTTTTAAAGCCTGGCTGCTAAAAAAGTAAACACATATCAGTGAATAAATAAATATAGATGCACAATGCAAACATGAAAGGCTCGAACGAAACGAGCTCCGGGGAAATTACGCCGACTCTTTTTAACCAGCAGCTTCCTTTGCTGCTGGTGTTGTATTGAACGTGGTCAACACCAGAACTTTACACCTCTGACCTTTGGGCTCCTGTGCAGCTCCGGCTGCTCGGCTCATGCAGACCATCGGCAGGCATTCCTAGAAGGACAGTGGACGGTATTTTTGGCTCTTTAAAAGTGTCTAGTTCATAAAAGTAAGTGGGCAGTGGGCAGAGTCGAGGTTTGGTTATCAGCAGCATCTGTAATCCTCATTCCTTCTTCTCTACGTTGATGCAGACTGCAGTTTAAAAAGGACAGATTGTGAGTCTTTACACGCAGTCTTCATTCAATTCACATTTAAATAACTCAACCTGCTGCTTCATCTTACACCAAATCAACTTTCTGTATTGTTCAATTCTTTCAATTTTCTATTATTTTATTCCTGAACTATTTTTGTCTAAATGCGACATTCATTTACTAAATGAACATCCTGCTGTACTGAAGACGATAAAGCAGCGTATGCTTTAGGACGGGGCTATCTTGTGATTGACAAGTTGCTGCCACAGCGACCGCCAATCAGGATAGAGGCAGCGCTACCCTCTCGACCAAATAACGTCACCTCTGGCTCCAAAAAACCAAGATGGCAACGATTTCAAATTTTACAACATCACAAATGGAAGTTTGTTTTTTGGGTTCTTTGGAGGTTAATTTTATATTTTCCGCTGCAGCATCATCTGATATTCGGTAACTCTGCAACATGCATATCAAAATGCATGTTGGAATTGTTAAGTTTACTCTGACACCTGTCCAGCATGAACTTACCACATACTCGAAACATGAGCTGTGTCCAGACTACATTCTAAAACAGGTTTTGTGAAAATATGACAAAATAAAGAATTCAAAGAAATCAGCATGACTTTGAGTCACTCTGCATAAAGCATGTGGCTAAAATCCCACAACTGTAAATGGAGGTTTGGTATGTTGAGGTCTCTCAGTGATGCTTAGACATGTCTGGACTCGTTTTTCCACCATTGGCCCACCAGTGCGTTTTCTTTTTTTAAACTGGTCTCAAACTAATATGCACGTTGGTGTGTAAATCTGCATGTGTGCAGCTGGCACAAACAGAGATGGAGGCAGCAAAACTCTGCATGTTTTCCTGTCGCTTGGAGCACATGGCCCGGTGTGCGTCCCCTGTATCGGGTGTCGTGGTAATCAGAGAGGCCTGACCTGTGCTCACGTAAGCCAGCCGTGAGTCAGTTATATTTAGCCTGGGGGGGGGGGGTGTCGCTGCATTGACCCAAGCAGCGACACAACACGCTCCCAACTCTGCCTCGGGTTACGAGCCGCTCAGTTTAGCACAAACGATGTCGGGGAACTGGACGGAGGAAGATCGAGGATTTATGGCGAGAGATAAAAAGGATCAGGTGTCGCTCAAGGACGCCTTGCTCCGCTCTACGTGACACTACGACGACCCGAAAAAAGACCCAGGGAGCAGGAAACCCAATCAGGAGCGTGCGGACGACGCCAACACGTTGACTAAGCAGAAATGATTGGCAGCCTGTCGCTAACAGAGAAGATATCTGGAAGTCCGAGACTACTGATCACAGTTAGACATTCTGCAGAATATGTTGAAGAAATGAGTCACTTCATTTCAGGAAGCCATTGCTTTCAATTCTTCTCTGTTCTGTATGAAAACCAATCAGCAGGTTCTTTAACCCTCGAGACTCCAGTAAAATTCAAGAATGTTGCTGCAGTTCACTGTGGACATTTTCCTGTTCAATCCAAACAAACTGAAAAATAAAAATCTGAAAGAAATTGATAATCACAACAGTAATGTGGTACGTTGTGGCTTTTGCAACTTGAGGAAAAAAACAACGCCAAATTTATATGTGGATGAGTCACCACAACTCGGTCAGTCCTCCCTGCTGACTCTTTAGCACACTTCCCACCAGAAAACAGGTAACAAAGCAAAACCAGGAACATATATGCACGGACATCTAATCAGGAACAAGACACAGCTGTGGGGGGGCAGGTAGGCTACAGGAGAAGGGGAAACACAAGGGCTGCGCAAACGAGACCTAAACAAGACACAGGTGTGAAAGGGAAACTGAGACACAGGAGAAACACTGGGAAACACAACAGGAGACACGACCAGGCCAGTTTTCTCTAAAACTAGCAGGAATCAGTAGTTGAAGAGTGGTATGAAGCTGCTTCAGCGAGCAAAATGCGACTTTCTTTCATGCTGCGTAAAATATCGTGTCACTTTGCGGATTAAAGCAGTTAAAAACGGGGACAGGCCACCAAAAATGGGGATGCCTGGTAACTTTACAGTACCTGAAAAATTATTTTATATGTCAGATCACAATGAATGAACCCTGTTGTGTTTCTGGATGTGTGAGTGTGTCGGTCCCTCACATTCACAGAGCGAGGGCTTCATGAAACTGATGTTCAGTAATAATCGCCCGCAGCAGCTTGACGGAGACGTCAGAATGACGTGTGGTGGTGACTTTATTTATATAGCAACAGAGTTTACAAAGTGCTTTGACAGACAAAACAAAATCAGAAGGCGATATATAACGGCAGGCCAACAGAAGCAAGACAAGATTCATGTTAAGGTTAAAAGAAGACAAAATATGTAAAAGGACAGTAGAGAGAAGGCAGAGGAAGAGATGAAAGACAATAAAAAAGTAAATATAAATAAATACAAATAAAAAGAATAAAAGTAATAAACAGGATCAGAGATTAGTTGCTCTGCTGTCTGCACTCCTGAGATAATCAAAGAAGTTGTCTGGATGGAAACTTTATTAAATCAGTAACTGATGTTGACAGAAACTGGTGGTTACAAAGCTCTACCATTTGTTATTATTATTATTATTATTGTTCTTATTTCCTGGAAGGTGTTGAAGGTGTGATGGGAACGCTGGAGGAGGATCAGAGGAGGATTCCTCCTTTAAGGTCTGAGCTCTTTAATCTGATTCCATGAAAACTGCTGCTCACAGCGTTCAGCTTTCCTGGAGACAAACCAGACTCCTCACTTCGACTGCTGCAGCTCCACAGGGCCAGAGGACGGCTGCACACACACACACACACACACAGTCAGTGTGTGTGTGTGTGTGTGTGTGTTTCCTGGAAACATCCTGCTGTGCAGGATCAGGATCTGTGAGGCAGCCAGCTCAGCAGATTGAGCTGTCGTTCTGTCCCTTCGTCCTGTTATTTTACACCGATGCCGGCAGAGACTCTGTCAGCTCTGCTGCCCCTGAAGCCTGATATCAAGCCCTCAACTATATCAACAGGTCTCACCAAGTACCACTAATCAATATTTTCAAATCATCTAAAGATCAAACGTCTGCGTCATGTGAAAAGTGTCTCCATCTCTGCAGCTCTATGGAGCTTTTTCAGCCTCTTTTAGCTCCCAGTTTTGGTTTTGCGGCACATTTCCTGTTGGGTTCAGTCACTGTTTCAGATGTTTTTAATCAAACAAGCTGCGACGAACCCTCTGTCCACCACAGACACCGATAGAGACGAGCTGGTGGAGAACGTGGAGCATTTAGCAGCTGAAGAGACACATATAGAGAAAATATTGGATTTACGTTCATCAGCTGGACATAAACACTCCAATGGTATGATCATGTTGCTCAGATTTGTTCAGAGATTCCAACAGGTCTGGTGTTGTGCTAATCGAACGTGAAGCTTTGTAAGTGGGATTAAGAATGGAGACAGCTAACTACAGCCACAAACATGAATACAGATATTGAAATATATTGTGATTTAACATAGTATTGACAACATCGGTCATGATCATGACCAAGCTGGAGACGGCTCGAGCAAACAGGTAATGATCCTTCCGGAGGTTCGGCCCCGTTATGACTTCCTCCAGATAGTCAACTTTGATCGCTCTGACCGATGATGTTACTAAACCATCCAACCTGTAGTAAAGGGCAGTGCAGTTATTTTGGTGAAAGTAGTGTAATCAGTAACACATTACTCTACACACACAGTGATGTTGTAAAGTAACTTATTACTTTCAAATGAAAGTAATTAGTAATGTGTAATATATTTTGAAATTTGCCCAATGCTAATTATAATATTTGTGATACAAAGTGATGCCAAAAAACCCAACATTACCTGCACACCAAAGAAGTGCGATAATAGTTTAAAGGAATAGAAAGGACTTGAAGGAAAGGAACAGATTATAAACGGTGTAGTAAAATCCTGCTATTGCTGTAGGTCAAGGTTGGATTTTGGAGTGGAAAGTGTCTGTACTCTAAGTCTCCTGGGATCTGTGCTAGGTTGAGAAATAATGCTGAGACATCAGATGTACTTTCTCTTAATGAGCCAGTCGTCTGGTTCACCTTTAGCCTGATGAGTCTGCTGACAGCAGGGTGCGGTTGATTATATGTGACCCTCTGATTGATTGAAGCAACTCCACACTGGTGCTTTCCTCTTCAGTTATTGCTCCAGTAAGCCCTCACAGATTCCAGGTCTGTTACTGCAACACAAACCAGCAGCATTGATCTCCAGAAATATCAGCGTTTGATTACAGTGACATTTTCAGCTGGCCCGTCCCTTACGATTAGCCCAGAGTCCGGGCCCGTCGGCGCTGGTGCTCGGGCCAAGCTGACGGCGCGCTGGCATAGAGACCTGCGACAGCGTGTAATCTCCTAAATGAGAATTGACTGACGCTGTCAGAGTTGATGTTATCCCCGAGTCTGTGGATGGAGCTGCCATTATTTTAATTAAACCAGGCCAGCGGGGAGGTGTGAAGACGGCAAGAAGGGGAGGACATGACAGAGCGTGAAACACAGAGAGAAGGCATCATTTTTATTTTTATAGCAGAAACCAAGATGGATTTCCATTTAAAACCTAAAACCTTTTTGTGATTAAAACCAAAAGACAAGGTGATGTGTGAAGCTGCAGGAGAACAGATCATCTCTGTTGTCAAAGAAGCTGTTTCTGCATTCAACAAGATGACGTACGAAAGGAGAAAAATCTGAAATCCTACTAATTTGGTCTGAATTCTTGCAGCTGGCAGCATTTTTCATTATCACTGAATCTTGAACAGTTGTTTTCTGTAAAATATCAGAAATTAGTGAGAAGGTGATATATTCAAATTGCTGATTTTGTTTGACCAACGGTCCAAAATCCAAAGATATTCAGTTTAGTATCAAATATGAGAAAGAAAAGCTGCAAATCCTGAAGTTAGAAGCTGTTACCTGACAATTTATAATAATTATCAAAAGAGTTTTTTTTAATTTGGTCTACTCATCGATTAATTGACTAATTGCTGCAGCTGTATTATAGAATAAACAAGTGACCAGAGGGTTGAACATTTTTAATTCTGACTTTTCGTTCGACATCACATTCCCAGTATGTTGTCAGTTCTGTCCTTTGCATCAGTTTGGTGGATTTAATGGACACGGCTGTAACATCTACTTGTAAACCCTCGTCACCAGCTAATGAAGACTGTTCCGTACCAATCAGGAAAAGCATATATTTGAAAAGCATAATTTGGTGCAGCAGAAATGCGCTTTTTCTGTTGACAAAACAGTCTCACCTCAATGTCTGTTTAGTCGCTGTTCTAGGTCATATCACACGCCCAGTAGCTGTTTGATTAATGATTAAACAAGACGGACGAGAAGTTGTTGTTCTCTGAACTTGGTTGGTCTTAAACTGAGGTGTGGTCAGGTACATTGTTGGCGCGTTACTTTCCTGAGGCAGCGGAAAGTGATTGTGCCATTGACCAACAAAAACACAGTAAAAAGTCAGTATTTTCCTGCTATTTAAAAGGTGCATTATTCAGACATATGCACAAGATGTTTGGATAGGTCAGGTAGAACATTACAATACAGCCCTCAGAAGGTCGGCGCGTTCTTTATGACATGTTGTGTGTTGCGTAACATTGCCATGGACGTCTCTTGGACATACACGAGGACACATTACGGTGCTTAGGAAGGCATGATGCCGAACTGCAAGTGCAGATGCCAATGAAAGGATTGTCTGTAGCCTGTTAAGCAAAGTGACTGGTTTTGTTCAGAGATTAATGCATTTAATTTAATTTAATTCACATCGCTTGATTGATGACACTTTGGTTTAATTAACCAGACCTATGATTAATTAAGAGACAAAGTACAACCCTGTTGCAACCTTGTGCCTTACCTGGCACCCAGTTTATGAGCAGTTTAACTAGCAAAAGTGGACTTGGACTCGCCCTAAATGCACTTTTTGAAACGATCGTTTAAATGTTTCACAATCGAAAGCTCTCGAGCAGCTACTTAATGAGTTTTTGTCAGATGCTGTTTCCAAGCATAAACTTTGAACCTGGATGTTTTTTTACTCTTCTGTCCTGTTAATCATCTCTTGACCACTTAGATTTTTCCTGCGACTCCTTGTCGGGGTCCCGGCTCACAGGTTGGGAACCACCGCTCTGCAGAGCCCTGAAAGTGGCCCAACAACATTCAGCTGAAATAATCTGGTTTGTAGTGGCAGATTTCTTTTCTTGTTCTCTCACTCAGTAATAGACAAAAAATGTGTTGAAAAGAGAAAAGAAATGGCAGCATGGCCATGTGGGCCGGCTCCATCCTTCACTGTTCAGGGGGGCGATCAGCTGGTGGAAGCCTGGATACGAGAGCACGTTGCTGGGATGCTTTCGCAGGGCGACTGGGTGCAGTGCGAGAGCCGTGGTGGGTGTTACCCTTAAAATAGCCATCAGTTCCCACTCAGACCCCCAGCAACAGCCTGGTGTTTACATGCAAACACGCCGCACAACGCCTGGTGATGACCTTTACTTTACCTTTTGACAGACACACACACCTACACACACTCACACACACACACACACATAACAGACATGATAAAACTTGTCAGCCCACACATGGAAACATAAACACTCCTTCCATGCACTTGTGTACACAAACATACACACACACACACACACATTCAGATGAATTCTGCTGGGCTGAAACATGACCTGACGAAACACACACACACACATTCAGAGCAATCCTCGACCTCAAGTGTGACAATCACCCTGCAGACGTCCTAACAGCTGCCTGAGTGCTGGACCATACATAAACATGGTGACAAAATGAGTACAAACACACACACACACACACACACGCATTCATAAAACACACAGAGACACACATACACACACTTAATCAGAGCAATCCTCTTCAACTAAGGCAGAAGTGTGACAATCACCCTGCAGGCGTCTTAACAGCTGCCTGAGTGCTGATCCATAAATAAACATGGCGACAAATAAGTACAACACACACACACACACACACACACACACAGCAACCCGCGAGGCCTTCTGGGAGTTTGCTGACAGGAAGAAGATCAGGTGAGGTCTCAAATTATGAGACTGGATTTTCTTTCTTGTTTCTGCTCAGAAAGAGTCTGAACAGAAACCTCAGGTGGTAACTGAGGTCAAAGGTCAAAGGTCAGAGGGGTCGAGGGTTCTACCGTCTTTCCTAACTGCCTTTTCTCTTTTCCTTCCTTCCTCCTTCCAACCCATCATCTCCTTTTCTTCTTCTTTCCCTTTTTCAGCTTCATTCCTTCTTTACTTTCCATCCATCGTAGCTTCTTTACATCTTTTTCTCCCTCCTTCTTTTCTGCTTATATTAATGTTCCCTCTTCTCTCCTTCCTTCCTTCCCTTTGTCCTCCAGCTTCGTTGCCCATCAACATTCATTCCCTCCTTTTGTTCATACCTGTTCTTCCTTATTTCCTTCCTTTCTCCCACCTGTTTCCTTTACCTTTCTTCCTTCCTGTCATCCCTCTGTTCTTCACTCTCTGTTTCCTTTCTTCTGTCCTTTCCTCCTTTCTGTCTTTACTTATTCCTTCATCCCTTCCTAGTTTCCTTTCTTCTTTCCTTCCCTCCTTCCTTGCACTCGTCTGTCTTCAGGGATCTGGCTCACTCGTCTTTTTTATCTCCTCCATCGATTGCAGACATCCAGTCCTGCCAAATCTCTGTGTTCCTGGTTGGTTAGATAAGAGACTCAGTTTGCCAGCAGCCCCGCCCCCGTCTGAACAACACCCTCTTTAATCTCCTCCGCCATCTTTCATGTCCCCCTCCTCACATCCCTCGCTCCTCGCCTCACGCCGCTGACAGGCGCTCGCTTTCAAAACCGAGCAGCTCTGCCACGTTGAGTTGATCATTATTGGAGGAGACGGTCACGGTGTTATCTTTGACGGCCATGGACATTGAAGCGCAAGCGTCGAGGTCTAGTCGCCATCTTACTGGACAGACTTACCAGGCTCGGGCACAGGGGCCAAACGAGTCAGGGGGCTACAAAGAGACGCACAACAACCACAAAGAGACGCAAAACTACCACAGAGTCACAAAACGACTACAAATAGACACAAAAAGACAATAAAGAGATGCAAAACATCTCTGCTCCTCTTTTACATCTCTGGTGTCTCATAATCTGTCCATGGGTTTTTGTTTTTGACAGGTCTGGGATCTGTTGATTCCATCGACAGCGAAGGCAGTTTGGACGAGACGTTTCTGCAATCTGGTTAAGTGTGAAGATGAGAGATAACGTTTGAAAAAACTCTCTTCTGTGCTTCACCTCAGTCAGGGTGAAACGAAGCGCCGTCAGTTTGTGTGAGTCACTTAATTTTCTCCCTTCGCTCGCTCGCTCGGTTTTCTCCCCCTCTCCGTCTCTCTCCAAACTCTGTGGCCTACTTTTTCAGCGCTTTGAAAAATTGTCTTTGGCGAGGGTTGGATGAAAGTTGTCGGGGGGGTGCGGGGGAGGAGGGGGAGCGCTGGGCAGAGGAAGCGAGTGAAGGCTTGCCCCTTTATCTTCCTGCCCAGACCTCCATCATGTCTGACTCTCCCTCCCTGTTTCTATCTTCTCCTCTCTCCTTCTCTCATGTTGTGAGATTACTCATCACCACAAATTCTTACATCTAGAATAAAAAAAAACAACAACCCAGTTTTATGTGACAGACGGCTCTGAAAATGTGATGAAACAGTCTGAACACAAACAGCCTCTTTGAAGCCGTTTCAGATCATCTGGTGAATTTTTTTAGACTCACAAAAATGAAATTTCAAATAGTGAAGATGGTATTTAAGAGTGCATACTGTCACTAACGCTGATGGATGACGGAGGACTGGAGCTTCGATGTAAGAAGAAAGCACCAAGGCAAGAAGAGGTTAACATCCGCTACGTGGGCACCGGCGCTGGGTGGTATTATATTAGAGTTTCAGGCAGCTACTGTTATTTAGTTTACACTTACAGTTACAGTTACATTAGCCGGACTCATTGGTCCTAAAAGCATTTTGTAAAAGGGAAACATTAATGACAAATCTTACCAAACAGGGTTGTGTTAAAATGATCTTACATTTCTCCTAATCATTACTGTACTGTAACTCGATGCATTCAAAATCTTACTTCAGTAGTATTATCAGCAAAAAGAGTTCCTGCTGCAGTAAAGAGTTCCTGTCAGTGTTTTATTATCTCTGATGTTTCTGGATTAATATTCCTGCTGCATTCATGTGTCTGTTGCATTTTACTGCTGTAGATGTTTAAGGTTGAGCTCATTTTAACTCCTTTATATCCTGTTGGGTAGTTTAATCTGCAGCAATGCATCATGGTCTATATCTTTGTGACAGTTTTTTTTTCCAGCTGATCCCAGAGGGTTTGAAACAGTTTATTTAGCTTCAGGAGGAGAATTTTCACCCTTCAGTTCATCACAAACATTCACCATCAACGTGTGGAGATACGAGGTTTTCACTGGACAGGAAGGGCGTGAAACTGTACAGTAACTAAAGCTGTCAGACAGATGCAGTAAAAGTACAATATTTACTCTGAGATGTGGTGGAGGAGAAGGAGAAAGATGCATAAGTACAAGTACCTTGAATCTGTATAATAGTATAAATACAATACTTCAGTAAATATACTTAGTAGCAAAGAGAAACTGCAGATTCGCCACAGTGGAGAGCTTGACTCTCCCCAGCTGGCGACCTGCAGCAGATCACACTGGACATGATGTAAACGTGTGTGCTGCTGCCTCAGCAGGCTGGAAGCAGACGTGTAAATCTTTCGCCTCATTAGCTCCTTGTTGTCCGACCGTGGGGAGAGCACGCTCCCTGTTCATGTTTCACAACAACACAGCAGCTTCCAAACACGCTGACGCGGGCCCCGAAATCAATCCACCAATTAATCAATCCATCAGTAAGTCAGACGGCACACCAACGAGCCGGTTAAAGAGCAGATCGGCCGACTGACAGAAACTGATCGATTCCACATCTGAGCGACCCGACTGGTCAACGTTGATAATAATATTTGACACGTCGAACTGACGCAGAAACATGAACACTTCTCACTCTGAAACACACATATTTCTCCATGGATGCAGTAAGTATCTAAGCCACACATTTACAAAGTAATGATGGTTTCTGTAACTGTTATGTTACATGTCTTGATGCCACGGTGACTTCCTGTAACACAGTTCCCTGCTTGTGACTGGACAGCTCTATCAATGTTTCCCGGCAAGCGAATTACACATTACAGAAGTCTAAGACATTTTTGGAGTTTTATGGTAAATGACTGTAGTTAAGAGCTTAAAGCTGAAAACATGTAAAGGACTTAAAACTCCTGTTTTCATGTATTTATACATCACCGTCCTGCTTCTGGCTGCAGATCTGTGTGTTCACATCATGCCGCGCTTACATGTTCATATTTACATTTTTTTGGCAGGACGACATTGTTCTAATGTGTACAAATGACTGTAAAAAAAAACCTTAATATGACTGTTTTCTGACCAGGATGGTGACACCCCCCCCGCCAAGAGAGTTGGAACTGAAAAAATAAATAAAAAATCTGATCTGAACTTGTTTCAGTGCCAATATGCCAAAATGTAAAGTCCCCGTCCTGGCTCCATACCATCAGTTAAACATAAACACAGGTTGTATTTAAGCCTGGGAACAAACGACTGATGTGGTCATTTTTCTTGAAAGACGACAGTCTTCAATTTGACTGAGTAATGACTGAGAAAGAAATGTTCAAAGAGTTCAGGCACTTAAGTGGTGATAAAATGTTTGCGGAATAGGCCTTTATAACAGAAGACATTTTGACATGTCACAGTAGGAAATGCATGGGTGTAAACCATGAAATGAATGATGGTCGGCCTGGTATTGTTCTGGCTCACAGTCTGTAGACTTTAGGCCATATATTAAAATAAAATGAAAAGATTGATTATGACACTACACTCTCACAAATAAAGCTACAGTGATGGGACATTTTTGTTCTTTAAGGTACAAATTTCACATATGTACCCTCAAAGGTACAATCATGTCCAAACAAGTATTTTTTACAGGCAAAAAAGCTAAATATATACGTACATATATGTACCCTTCACAAAGGTACATTGAATGGTCAGCTGGTGGCTCAGTAAGGCCTACAGGTCATGACTTAAAATGATGATGGTGGTTATTATGTAATTATTGTTATTATAAACAGTTAACAGAGTACAGCTGAAAAGAGCAATTTGATGTCTAAAGAGGATAAATTATAATATTACTTTTGTACCTTTAGGGCACCACCCCAGTGACAAGCATTTGTACCTTTATAGGACCTTTTTGTAGAGTGTAGGCCGTTTGCACAAGCAGCTTATTACGACCTACAGTTATGTTTTAAAGTTACACGACCGCCTGGGTGACGTAGTAAAAAGGGAAGAGGTCGGGTGGATGAATGGAACGGTTATATATGTTGTTTTGGGAATTTCGCTCCTGTGGGGTCGTATTAGAGGAAAAGGCGACCTTTGTGGTGGTGTGTCGGTTGGACGGCTTGCTGAACTTCTCAGGGAATAAACAACATTAAGAAACATATTCCACGTTGTTGTTGACTGTGACTGAAGGCGTGTTGCTTTATCAATGTGCGCTGTCATGCTGCAGTTCACTCTGCTCTCTCTTCCTGTTTTGGTTGTAGTTGCTCGGCTGAGCAGACGACCGTTTTACTACAGGAAGTGAGACAGGAGTTGGGTTTTTTTTTCCTTAAACCGCAGTGTGACAGAAAGCTGAGTTCACCGCGGCCGAGGAGGAAGCAGCCGTTGGGTTTGTTTTCATCGTCTCGTGTCCTCTGAGCTCGGCCGCTGAACTCACTTCTTCTTCTTCTCTCAGACCAGAGGGCCGTGGAAAGGTTTCAATTTAGTTCAAATAAAATCGTAATCAAATTACAAAAATATCATGTTTTGACGTCTTGCTGTAAAAAAAAGTAAAAAGCAGCAATGTCCCCTGTTAGACTCAAAGACAATCACTGGATTATAACAGTCTCTACTTGGTGGAAAGGAGGCTGTGCTTTGAAACCCCCTCAGAGGGTTCATGTCAGGGCAAACAGACCTGATAGAAAATTAAAACATGAACGAAACACATGAACTAACGGACATTTAAAAAAAGGATAATAACAGTAAAAATAGTAAAATAACAAAACTACTTCGATAAATGTTGTTTAATGATGATTTAAAAATACATTTCACAAAAATTACACAATATCAAATTACAAAACATTTGGCCAAAAAGCTAAATAACCTCAAAATGTCAGTTAGGTTACATAATCACACATTTCCGTGACTCTGAAACACATGAAGTAAGTTTAGGTTAAGTTTAATATATCATTTGGCAGGATGCCTCCTGTTTACAGATGTTTTTCTAGCAACTGATTTCCATTTTTACTAAAGTCTTAACTTAGTGAGACCCTTTAGCTTTAATGGTACAGCCTGATTTAGTAAGTTAATAACTATATAATAAGGAGTTTATACATAAACTTATCCACTTATCAGCTAACACGACAGCTTTCAGTTCCATGAAATTGTATTGACTTTGATCTGAAAGTTCGTCTTCTGTGACCTGGACCCTAAGATGTGTGACAACAAAAACTAGTGTTTGATCCGGATAATTGGACCCAGAAATGTTCCATGTGTGAAAAGTTAAAAAGAAGAGAGCGTTTTGGTTGTGAATCCTGTGCTGGACCAGTCTGAGGTCTGGGATCTGACAGACCTGCTGCTGGATGGATTAGCTCCACCAGCGTCTTTGCTCAGCATTATCCTCCATAAACCAGCCTGGATTACCTGCTGCAGAGGTCACCGTGAGGTCAGGCTGTAGGAGCTGAACAGTCCCGACTGCTAATGGCTGCAAACGTAAATGTAAACTCAGGTCAGAGGTCAGCGGAAGCCTTTCAGACTGGTTTGGAAACAGAATACACACAACTTTTTCTTAATAAACAAGAAATGTTTTTCCTAAAAATGAATACAAGTGACACTCAGAGGTGTTCACCGTGTGACTGAAGTTGAACACAAGTTGTAGCAGCCTTGAGGTTTGTGTTTGACTCCTGGGCCATCAGAACTAAACCCCCGAGCAGGGACTTCTGGGGGGCCACAAAGTGTTGCAGAGGGACTAAATTTAGTCCCTGGTTCCTGAAAAGGTTTCTGGGCCTGCAGATGAAATGGGCTGGTAGACATTGTTTGACCTGCAAGTCACCAAATCAGTAAACTTATATATATACATATTTATGTATATATATATATGTGTGTGTGTGTGTGTGTGTGTGTGTACAGTATATATATGAGGTACAACCCCAAATCACTTTTTTTATTTAATTTTGGTTTAAGCAGTCAAACAGACATTAATAGGATAATAGGTATCATGTTTTTAAAATTTTTCATATAAATTGTGATGAAAAATAGATTTAAACAGTACGCAGATTTTTATCTCAAAGTGTTTATACATAAATATATATATATATATATATATATATATATATATATATATATATGTATATCTCAGTGCCTTTAGTATCTTTGTTTGCGAGTTGAGGAAGCGAGAGTTGTTGTAAAGAAGTGAGAGTGTTTCTGAGGTGAGTTGATGACTTCAGTTCTGGTTTGACAGTTGCAGGATTTTCCCGCCTTTTCTGACGCTCACATGACGGTGGCGACCCGGCGCTCGGGGTCGTGTTGTCGCTACAAATACGGAAGGAAACGTCTGCTGTTGTTGTTGTCTGCGGATGACAAGTGTGGTCGACATGTGTTACGCTCTCACTCTGCTGCGTCCTGTACAGTCAAACCACGGAGAACAACTGCAGCGCTCGGCAACACGAAAGAGGAAGTTTAACAGGAATAATGTTGCAGTGAAAGACTCGATTTACTGGCAACAGAAAACACTCTTAGAAACAACTAAAGAGGTCAACATGGCAGCCACAATATTCATACAATGTCCGGATGGTTTATTCTGAACAGTAGTGGAAGTAGAAATGTAAAGTTTGTCCTGAAGGTGGCACCAGAGGAAAGGTCTGGAGGTTCATCCTCTGAGGAGCAGGAATGGATTTTAGAAGTTTGGAATGGAAATCGGACC
Source organism: Lateolabrax maculatus (assembly GCA_031216445.1). NCBI lineage: Eukaryota > Metazoa > Chordata > Actinopteri > Acropomatiformes > Lateolabracidae > Lateolabrax > Lateolabrax maculatus. Next base: position 1,659,507 of record CM062204.1, on the reverse strand, counting down.
ATTAAAAGTTTGATGTTTCTTGTGCAGAATGTTGACCTGATGGGTGCATGAAAGAAAGTTCAGGAAGTCAACAAGACTATTAGGATTCATCCTCTGGAGAGCTTGAATACCCACGACAACTTCACACATCACATCACACACATTTCATTTCGTCAATTTCACATTATCCTTTTGATCATATCTGTTTAACACTTGACATTCTATTTATGTTAATACCAGTTAGTGGTCTGTGTTCTGTAATCAGAAAGTTATATATCACACAGACAATCGGCTCATCTTGTCCACTGTACAACACTGTAAACAAATACAGGCTTAAAATAATGGGGCTCAGGTGTTTCCATGGCAACATTATTCTTCCTGCCTACTTTTCCCCCCTAAAAGCTGGTCCAGCACATTTACAGTACCAGTGACGTGTCAGTTGATGGGATATCCGAGTAGCTGAACTTGAGAAACGAGTGTTGAGGTGCTCAGTGGACGCTCAGAGACGTCTCCCTCGCTGTTCGTCCTCCCTGACCTTCACTCAGATGGTGATGATGATGATGATGTCTGCAGTCAGAGTGGCTCCACAGTCAAGAGGAGGAACAACCTGATCCCCCTCCTGCGGCTTTCTCAGCCTCACGACGGCCAGAGAAGGACTGACTTACTGTTCCTGCAGTAAAAGTACTAATACACATTGTAAATACTGTGTCACAGTAAAAGTCCTGCAGTGAAACTGTTCCTCAGTAAAAGTTTGTGAGTATAATCAGTTGCATGTAGTTAAAGTATTTCCACAGTAAAATGTCCCTGTGCCTGTACTATTATATATTCTATTATTAGATTATTATTCCTCATCATTCATGGAAAAGCAGGATTTTACTGTTGGAGCTCATTTTGAACTGTTTTGTGTCGGACTGCAGCTGATGATTATTTTCATTCTGGATCCATCTGCTGATTATTTTCTCCATTAATCCATTAATGGATTGCTTTGTAAAAATAGTGAAAATAGTGAGAAATGGCGTCACGATGAGCCAGAGCCCAAAGTGACACCTTCACAATGCTTGTTGTGTCCAACCAACAGTCCAAAGCTCAACATTATTAAAACACATTCACATGATTCAAATCATTCAAAGGAAAAGCAGCAAATCTTCACGTCTGAGAAGCTGCAGCCAGGAAATGATTTTACAGGAAAAATGAGTCCAACCATCATCACAAGAGTTCAGCTTCATGTTCTGTCAGTCCACTCACTGATTAATGACTGATGCTGTCAGCTGGACAAACTGTTGGAGTTTCATTTAGAACCAAACTTCACGTTTTAGAAACTCTTCATGTGTAGAAATCTGAATTAGTAAAGTAACTGAAGCTGTCAGATAAATGTAGTGAAGTAGAAGTAGAAGAGTTCCCTCTGAGACGTGGTGGAGTAGAAAGAGAAAGTTGCATGAAAAGAAAAGAACAAGGACCTCAGATTTACAGTACTTGACTAAATTTACTTAATCACATTCCCACACAAAGATGAATACAAAGATGAAAACTGAGAACTCGCGTTCATCAGTTGTCTTAGAGAGAGTTTTTTCTCTTTGATTGTAATTGTGGGCTCAAACCAAATCCCTGTTCAGAAACAACATGTCCTCCTGCTCTCGTCCCGCAGAGGTCCACAGACAGCTGCTGCAGTGTGGGCTGTAAAGTCTGATCCTTGTTAACATCTGAACTGTCTTAACCTCCGTGCAGTCGCCGTCCTCTCCGCCAAAACAAATCCGACTGACTCACTCGTCTGCAATCCCACCGCCACAGCTTCCCACGGCCCGATGACAGCGGCGGAGCGGCACGCCGTCACCCGAGGCTAATGCCTGCTCCCTGATCATTCATTTACTCTGCAGAAGAAGCGTTTTTCCTTTTTAACCTCACTAATCCCTGTTAGGACGTGCCTCGGCTTTCTCATGAGCCCTGTTCGGACGGGATTAGTGTTACAGGGAGGAGGCGGGGAACTGTAATCGTCATCGGAGTGTGTCTGTAATTTTAGTGTAGTGTAAATCTGCCATGTTAATAGTTTTTACAGACTGTGCAGACTATAAAATGTCAGCCTGTTTTACCTCCGGCAAAACAAGTAGTAGTAGTTCAGTCTGAGCTGAGAATCGTTCACATGCGTCAGTACATCGTTTCTCCGACTCTTCACCGAGGTCAGTCTCAAAGGAGCTCAAAGGGGAAGAGGCTGTCAGCGTGTCAGCGTGCGAACATGCTCACAGTGAAGATGCTGATGTTGAGCAGGTATATTGTTTTCTGGTGTCGCCATTTTAGTTTATCATGTCAGCATTTGGTAATTAGCAGTAACCTGATTGGAACGTCTTTAGTTCTGCAGGTAGTTGGTCAAAAAAACAAAGTATTGGACACATCAACATGTTGACCTGATGGTGGTGCTAGAGGAAAAGTCAGAGGATCAATAAAGTTATTTCAATCAATGAACATCTGAACCAAACCTCATGAGAATCCATCCAACAGTTGTTGAGATATTTCACTCAAAACCACAAATGTGAACCTTGTGGTGCTAAAGGAAAAGAATCAGGTCTGGGAACCATGACCGTCACTCAGTCAGGCAGATGTTGAGATGTTTCACTGAGTAAATCATTAGGATTCATCCTCTGGGGACCACGGATGTGTGCACCAAATCTTACTGATAGTTGTTGAAATATTTTACTATAAAAATAACAACTCATGGCGGTTTTTACACAACTCACCTGTTTAAATGATATTAAGGGTTAAAGTTATACACATTAAGGCATTGCCTTAAACCTGCATTCTTTCGCATGGCCAACAGGGGGCGACGCTAAAAGCCAAGATGGCGAGGCTTTAAAACGATGGTCCACAAACCAATGGGTGACGTCACGGTGCCTGACTGGACATGTGGGATGCAGGAGGTGGATCCTGACCTCAAACCCCATTAAATATGAACAAGTCATTGCAAGGATATTATTGTAATATTACACAGGGCCTGACATGATAAACTGACTTGATGGTCTCCAAAAGGGACTGGAGCTGTGAAGAGACAATCGATCAATAGAAACATCAATAGAAATAGAAAATATGAGTAAATCATGATGTCAACAAACAGAAATCCGGCGTTACAAACTGGACGTGGCGTTTGAAAGACTTGGCTGTTTCTCTGATGAAAAGATGCTGTGGAGTTGCATCATGGGAATTGTAGTGTTTTGGGAGTTTGAGACGTACAAAGGACTATAAAACTGGATATCTCGACCTCTGCCGTTCAGATTTGGATCATTCTTTTTTCAGTGTCAAGTCCCCCCTCTTTTATGGGACTACATTCACTAAATCACTGCAGGACTCTTAAATAACTCAGTGGTCACTTTGCACAATTCATCTTTCTGTAAAACTTCGATTTGAATTATTGTCGTCTTTCTTCTTCCTACGCTACAGCTGCTCGTCCTCCTGCTACCTGCTCTGATCGCCGTGTTTCAGGTGTCGATAAATACAGTAAAAAGTGACTCAGAGCAGGAAGTTGATTGGTCCTCCCAGAGTGAGATGATGACATCACCCTGAGGGCTCGGTGCCGTCTGTATATTTTTCATTGAGATTTGAGGAATGAATTGGAAACACCTGATGAAACTCTGATGCAAACGGGGCTGAGCTGCTCTGCTGGAAGCTCTTCTGGCACGACTACACAGCCGCCACGTCTCATCCGACATGTTTTACCAAAATAAAACCCGTTTGATGCCGACACGCTCGGCGGGACAAATCCAGCGTGACTCTGGTGTTTTTTCCTCACTCGGTTTATTCTCCATCCCTTTAACGTTTATTCTGACTAAAGATTTTAATCAGTTTCGTCAAACCTCTCAGGCTCATTCACTTCCATTCGGTTCCACTCGGCTCATTCTGCCTGTAATCCATCATGTGAGAAACCAGCAGCATCACAGCATTAATATCAGCATGTAAACATCTTTAAAAGGAGTTCATCAGAATCAGAATCACTCGCAGGGTGAGTGAGACCGGGGCTATATAACTGACAACACTGATTTCAAAGAAAAGATGTGAAGTTAATTAAGTGTAAGTACAATTTTGTACTTTACTTGAGTATTTCCATTTTCTGCTCCTTTGTCCTTCTACTCACCACATCTCAGTGACAAATATCTTACTTTTTACTTCACTGCATTTATGTGACTGCTTTAGTTACTTTGCAGATTCAGATTAATGATACAAAATCAACTAATAATTAATTTACTTAAATTCTAATAAATCATTTCCCCCAGAGGGAAATTCACAAGTTACGTAAAGTAAAAAACTTAAACATAAAACACATGAATGCATCAATAATTATAATCCAATTATAATTTCTACTTGAGTAAAAAATGTGTGGACTTTTGCCACCTCTTGTTATTTTGAACAATAGAGAATATACATTTATATATATTTATATAGATTTAAATATATGTATATAACTCTATTATGTTTCCCTGTATTGTAAATTGAGTGACATTACATTTCAAGTGCGGCTATTTGTACATTTGTTATCAAACCAGAGAAGTCACTCTCCTGTTCTCACTGTACAGAAGTGTATTTACAATACTATCAATTACATTTGCCGTACTTTTTAGGATAGACATTTTATTGACATTATCGTGCTGATGTTATCAGACAGGTTTGTACAGGTCGAAGGCTCAGACACATTAATACATTTTCGTTTTAAAACGCTGTCCTTGTAAGCGTTTAAGCATCGTTTCAGAACTAATCTCTGTACCAATACCAACACGCCTGAAAACCGTTATCACTTTTCTCACACATGCACCCTCAATCAAATAGTCGAATTTACTGGGAAAATTTTATTTTGCAAACGCAGTTACAAAAAAATACTGCATACTCCAATACTACAGGCTGCTGCAGCCTCGATCTGCTCTGTCTCTCTTTCTTCATTTAAATCAAAAAAATGAACAGTTACAAATCAAAGTTTTACTACATTATGGGTCAAGAGATTTTGGTTTCGCTTGTTGACCCTCGGTTTTTGTTTTCTTGGCCTCGCCCAAAACTGGCGCTCCATGTAGGGCTGATAACTGTCGCTGGAAGGCAGCAGCAGCATTATAAAATACAGAATCTAACTGCACAGCAGCTGCTAGAATTGACAAAAGGTCAGCAACGCCTGTAATACGTTACCCATGTTTAATTAAACTCTGGTAGTCAAGGCGGATGTTGTTTGTTTTCTTCCGGGAAAGGATCACATGACGTGACGAATCAGGGAAGGACACATTGTGACTGATAAGACCCAATCAGGACGCGAACATGAGCGTCCGCGTCATCGTTTCCACCGTTTCTGCCCGTCCAGACTGAAACACAACCGGGAGTTTTCAAACTGAAACAGGAGCAGCAGTGTTTCCAAACATCTCCGTTTTAGGGGGTCGAAAAACGCCGGAGTCGTGTAGACGTGGAAGTAATATGCCTTTTAAAAACGAAAACATTAGTGTGAATGAAGCATGGAGGTCTGAATTTAAACCTGTGTGTGTGTGTGTGTGATGAAGGGGTGAAGTCATCCAGCAGAGATGAGCAGGTTCACGGCTGCTTCACTGCAGGAAGCTGCTGCACAGTGTTTTTCCTGGAAGAGAAGAAACTGTTTGCTTTTTCCCTGTGTGTGTGTGTGTGTGTGTGTGTGTTTGTTCAGATGCAGGGTGACAGCGGACATGAAAGGCCGGCTGGACGCCTCGATGAACCCACGACGCCGACCTGCGAGTATCACCTTCTGACACCCAGCAGTGTGTGTGTGTGTGTGTGTGTGTGCGAGTGGGTGTGTGTGTGTGTGTGTGCGCGAGTGGGTGTGTGTGTGTGTGAATGTGTGGGTGTGTGTGTGTGTGTGTGCGCGAGTGGGTGTGTGTGTGTGTGTGTGTGTGTGTGTAACAGCAGGTGGTATGTGGGTCACATTCCCAAAGAAAAAGAACGGCTCTGTTCACATTCGAGCGTGAAGTTGGTGGTTTGTTTTATAAAAACCCTGCTGTGGTGCGTTCAGGGTCGCGCTGCAGGACGCGTCAGGCTGGGATCAAACCTGAGACCTTCGATGGTCTGAATGATGCAAGAGTTGAAAATTTGATGATTAATGGAGAAATTATGGTCAACCTCGAGTTCAAACATCTACAGTAGTAAAACACAGTAATATTAATGTAGAAACTCCAGATATAAAAGAAAGACACTGACGGGGACACTCCACTGCTGCATGAGGCCTTTTACTTTAAATACTTTAAGTACATTTTGCTGATAATACTTTAATACTTTTACTTAAGTAAGGCTTTTAATGCAGGACTTTTCTTTTGTACTTTTACTGAGGTAAAGTACCCGAGTACTTCTTCCAACACTGCAAACTGATTTTGTTCTCCATTAGAATAATAATAAAATGGAGAAGTCAAAAAGGGAAAGTGAGAAAAATCCCCAAAATGATGAAAACCAGGACAAAACCAAATCCCCATTGGTTTGTGGACTACCATTTTGGGGCCTGGAGTTTGGCATTTTGGCTGTCGTCGTCTTTTTTTCTGAGCCAGAAGTGACGTTATTTGGACGAAGGGGTAGCGCTGCTGAGCTTGGGCACCGAACTGGGTACTTTTGCATCGGTTTACAGATTCACGTTAAATTTAAAGATAAAGTTTCACATTTGAACCGATACTAGTTCCTGTACCCGGTTTAAGGCTCTTCAGCATTGGCTCCACTTTTCAGATCCTGTGATTGCCGCTGGACAAAACATTTAACCAGGGCTCAAATGTGCATGTAAACTTCTTAAGCCTGCTGTTGCTTCATAATAAATATGGTAAAGTGACTTTTGAAAGGCAGACAGCTGCAGTCATCGAGTCATTATTGTCATCACTGATTGATCAGCAGCTCCGTCAGACGTGGGGCAGTAAAAATGAAAGATATTGCACACAGAGGTTGATGAAACAGACTGTTAATGAACAGGCGGTCAGTGAAGGTGAACAGCTGCTACATTTGGTACAAAGCATCTATTTCACATTTTTATACATTTGGGTGCATTAAAAAAAGACGAGGTGGAGGTATGTAGTCCCTGGGATGAGTCAAGCTTAAGAAAAGAATTGGATCCTAGGCCTACACGTCCCATGATACAGCTTGTCCTGTGTGGTAAACGCCTGCATCTTTCAAACTCCTCAACCAACAGTTTGTAACTCTTTCTGTTAGAAATGTTCACTTTCCAAAGTTCTGCTCAGGGCCCCCAAACCTGCTGAGTCCAGGTCCTGGTCTGAAGTATTTTAACTGCTCTGTGTGAGAGTCTATAAACAGAACTTTACTGGGCTTCTTCTGGCCCTTAAATTATAGTGAACGTTTTGGAAAACGTGGCCGTATTCAGTCATTAATGTTGAAAGCTGATCTCCGGCTGCTGGAGCCGAGCGGTGTGACTGTTGGAGGAGGGGGCGGCGGGGGCGGAGGGCTGAGTGTCGTCCTCTGGCCGTCCTGCCGTTCATCAAAATGAAACGAGCTCATAAATCTGAACGATCCTCCGCCACTGCCGCCGCAGGAAGCGTTCCAGGCCCCCGGACGGCTCCGAGTTTCAATGGTGGAGTATTTAAGCGAGGAGCTGGATGGGTCGCCGCTGTGGAAGCGCTGGGCTGCTGGCAGGTTTACGACCCCGGCTGCTGCAGCCTTCTGTTGGAGGTCTGGACTGGCTGGGGGGGTCGTCAGTGTGATGGAGCTGCAGTTCACCTTGACTCCCGCGGTGATGGAGAGCGTCACTTCCTGTGTCACTCGGAGGTCAGAGGACACGTGTGGTCGGACGCTGTCAAAAAACATTCCCTCATTCACTTCCTCTCAGGAGCTGGTTCTGCTGCACGTTCCACTACACGTTCTCCTGCACGATCTGCTGCATGTTCTTCTGTACATTCTCCTGGACTACTGTGCAGTGCGTCGCATGGTGGCAGAACCGCGGTAGGATCCCGAGGGAGCAGAAGACTGGAACCGTAATATTTCTAATGATCAATGATGATCACAGATATAATATTCAATGATTAGTAAACTGATGGAAACATCACCTGTCACTGTATTTGCCATCATGACTCAGTTCGTCTTTAAACTCGGGAATCCGACAACAGGGATTATTTAAACTGCTGCTGAAAGTCTCTTGTTCACGTTGTATTTTCATGTTTTTACTCTGGTTCCCCGTTTCGTTTGTGTCAAACATGGTGAAGAAAAACGCAGGATGTTTTTAAAAAAATCGGTTTTGTAAATGTTTTAAGAGGAAGGGAAAGATTTCAGCACATTGGTGGGACCTCCGTCCAGGCATCAGGAGAAACACGACACAGCTGCCATCTTGTTTTTGTTTTGTGCAGAAAAAGTGAAGATCCTCCAGGTCAGAGGTCAGCTGTCCAGATCTTTTAACACGAGACAGATGGAGATTGAGTTTTCATCTCTCAGGAGGCGCTGCTTCATCAGCAGGACTATAAATATCGCTGTTATTCCAATTATTACTCTGTTATTACTGGACGGAGAAACATGTCCTGTTTTTTATATCCTGCAGGACTGTAAATCATTTCTCAGTGGAGCTAATGAGAGAACGGTGGGAACTGGAGTCAGACCGGCTTCCACCCTGACGTTAGAGGAATCCATCACAAGCTGTGAGTCATGTATAAACTGTTTATATGAGTTACCTCATCACTTCAGTGTCTCTGATGTTTCTTTAGCCAGAAATCCCTCCGGGGGGAAACTAGAAGTCAACTTTACTGATTTTATTACCAGTAAATACATTTGAAGCACATAATTATTATTGAGGCTGAATGTAACTAACTAGAATTACGCATCTAACCGAGCTGGACAACCCTGTGGGTGGCGTTCAGGTTGCCTCACCTGGTCTCACTTCTACGCCACGCCAGCTACAGCAGGTCATCAACCTGCCCCGTGAGCCGACATGGCGTCGCCAGGCTTCCTGTCTCACCTGTTTCACTTAACAAACGTCACTTTGTGGTTTGACTGCCGATTAAAGCTATCAACAGACATGTAGACCTGTAGTGGAGGGAACAGCACAAGTGCAGCCTATAACATTATGAGCCAGCATGAAACTGAAGCATACATTTAATTTATTATTATTTAGCAAGACGTCGACTCGTCACGTCCTCTTCTTCTGTGACGGTTTTAATGGCTCCGACTGGAGAATCAGCTCCACCTGCTGTTAATCTCCATCAACCAGTGACCTCATATTCAAAATTAAAAATCGCGCTACACTGGGAAGGAAAACTTCTCATCTACGGGCCGACTTTCCACTAAATTTTACTGAAATCTGTAGACGTTTTTTGTCCTTTGCTTCTTTACACCAAAAAACATACAAACAGACCGGACACTGGAGCTTCCTTGGCGGAGAGAAAAATGCACCAGAGCGTCGGACGTGTTGTTCCAGCTGATTAGCTGATGCGGTGATGGGAGGAGGCGGACTGTTGCTCCTCTAATGAACCCAGCCGGCGTCGGGTCGATACAGAATGAGCCGGCCGGTCGAGGACCAGCCGAGAGCCGCGTTTACAGCAGCGTTGTCATGGAGATGACATTGATTTTCACTGCGAGGTGGCCGACAAGATCCTCGTTTGTTCAGCGGCTGGAAACATGCAGGAGACGTCAATACCGACCCCGTCTCCTTTTAAGGCTTAGAGCTGGTGGCACAGAATAATTTATAAATGTAAATGTTTAGTTTCACTGAAACAACAGCAGTTTATAGAGAGTGTGAGACATTTAAAGACGGGATATCTGATATCTGAGACTGAACTGACACCAAATATTATTAGACGTTTGGACACGATTATATCATGATGAATTAATGACTTGAACAACAGTCTGATGTCTTGATCTTAAAGATACATAAACAAATAATCTATCAGGCAAAGCTTTACTTAAGTAGGATTTTAAAGAGTAAAACTAGATAAATACAAGACAAGAATAAGCTAAGACAGAATAAGACAAATGAAACAGTAGAATAAGAATTATGGTGCAGTGCGAGATGTGAATAAATAGTCCCGAGTTCAACTTACTAAAATGCTGATGTAGTGCAGTAAAAAGTACAATATTTCGAAAGTAAGTAGAAAGTAGCAGAAATTGTTAATATGTAAATATAAATACTTCAAAATTGTACAAGTACAGTAGTCGTTTCTTTGTATTTACTATTAAATAATGTATAGTGTCTCTATATTCATTCAACCTCCACTTCCTGACTTCCAGACCGTCTTCTTTTAGTTGAGTTACTTCGATGTTTTCAGCACAAAGCTGTTATTAATATTAATGAAGAGTTCAAACACACCTGGGCGGCAGGTGAACAGACGATGAGAGCTGCACACGTTTGGGTGAATCTGCAGATTCACTGGGAGTGAGACCCAGGTGGTGGGGGGGGGGGGGTCAAAGGTCAGCGGGTGGCGTCCATCTCGTCTCTGACCTCTGCGCGACCTCGTCAGCTGCCGCCTGAGAGACGCCGGCTGAGACGCAGCCGATTCGTCCTCGTTACCTCTGAGCCTCTCAGACGGGCCTCCCCTCCTCCTCATCCTCCTCCTCACCCCTCCTCACCCGGCGCTCTCCTCCACAGGCGCCGCATCCGTCTCGCGATTGGGTGTGATCCACGGCTGGTAACCATGGCGACAGTTGCCGAGGCCAGCCAGCCAGCCAGCGGAGGAGCTCAAAACGTGAGGACTGCTGAAGGACAGTGGATGGGGGTGTGATGCGTTAGGAAGGACGGGGGGGATGTTGTAAGTGTGGTGGATGTGGGGGGGGGGGTTCAGTAGGTGGAGACAGCCAGCTGTGTCCTCGGAGGCGGGCCACAGGTGTGTGTGTGGATGAAATAAATGAGATAATCCACAGGGAGGTGTCACAGTGCTGCTGCTGATCCCTCTCTGGCTTTGAGTCTCTTTGTCTACAAATACACAAATTACCACATTATAAGAATACAAATATCAGAGTCGGGACCAAAGGTGAAATACAGAGGCAGTGTGAATGAAAGATGTGAATAAACTGGATTTGCACGAAGTGAAGTAAAGAATCACCAAATCAGTCAGTCGAGGAACTCGCCTGGTGCCTGTTTATGGTAAATAAACAGTTGAATTCATGTGACTGTGCTCACCTTTGGATGTTTTAGCTCAGTTTTCACTCTCTTTATGTACAGGCTGAATGAGTCTCAGCCAGACACGTCGCGCTGGATTATTGCCTGTCCAGAGTAGAATTTAATACATTTCCGTAGCCACGTTAGCTCTAAAGATGTAAACAGTCTGTCTGTCAGAAATATCTCAACAACTGTTGGATGAATTTGCATGAAATACTGAGAAGACCTTCATGTTCCCCTCAGGTTGAATTGTACCCAGACATCCCAGGATGCACCGTTTGCCACATGCAGCTCCGTCCTCTTTTCTGTGCCTCTGCAATCGTTCAGTCTACAAAACGGGTCTTTAATTATTCAATAATATCAACAGGTGGAGACAAAACTACTTGAACCACATTTGCGTACAGTGTGAGGAGGACCTTGTGGTGCACTTTCTTTAGTCTTTAAAGACACTCTAGACCACAATATGACACCAAATCAAACCATTTGAAACAAACAAACAAAAGCAGTAAAGTTTTGACACACGGCGGGACGCTCTGATGCAGGACTCCTCATGGAGAGGATTACCCGTCTATCAGAAGGCAGAAATATCTCTTTAAAGTGTCGACTCTGTCAGCAGACTGTCAGTGTTTTGATAGAAAGGCTGCGACGTGCACGAAGAGTCCACTGAGATAAACGTCTCTCTGACTCCGCTCCACGTCCTGACAAGCGGCCGCCGTTGAAGCGAGGTCTTAATACGATAAAAATCTATCTTTATGCTCAGAAATGGCAGCCTGAGTGAAAGCTTGTGGCAGCTCGGGTCAATAACTGATGATCCACTGGAGACGGTTGTCTTTGAAGTCCTCGGAGAGCAGCGGCATGCTAATCTCGTCTTTAAAACAGCTTCAGTTTGACACTCGATGACGTTATCAGTGCAGACATCAGCTGTCAGTGTCAAACTCCCAGTGATGTGTCCTGCATCCCGACACTCGCAGCTTTGATGGCGTCCCGCCGGGTTCGTATTTTAGATGCTTGCTGTGTAACCGTGACAACCTGAAGTCAAATCTGGCCACCTTTGCTGTCCTCACTGTCCTGCTCGTTCATCTGTGTAACAAAGAAAAATAATAATCAACCAGAGTCTATGAGGCTGATAGGAATGTCATTAGTTCTGCAGGTATTGGACATTAGGATTCATCCTCTGGGGACCATGAATATATGTACAAAATTTCATCTGGATCCATTGTCATTGATTTGACAACACTGGTTAAGATTTTGTTTTATTCAGGCACAAAAACGACTGAGTTCATGGAAAGATCATTGATTTAAAATAACTACTTTGTTCAGGTTAGGGCAGCTTCATAACCATAAAACCGTTCTTTGTAACAGGCTGTAAACATTTATTTATTTCTGCTGTAACATCCGGCTTTTTAACATGGGAATCTATAGGGACTGACTTTTTACACCTCAAGTGGCCATTCGAGGAACTGCAGTTTTGGGGCACTTCAGCATTACCTTCTTTTGTCGCTACGGTCACATATGTAACAGCGCTGTGTTGTGCCGTCAGCCACCACAGTGTGATTTCCTGTCAGTCCATGCGACGTTCGCCGCAGATTAGAAGACTCGGTAAAACACAATGAGACCGAGTTGATCGTGACTTTAAACTGTCCGACTCGAACGTCCTCTTTCCTGTTTGAGCTCAGCTGCACCAAGTGAGGAGCTGTTTATTTTCTCAGTGACTGAATTTCTGCTCAGTCTCTCTGCAGGCTTTTTGTTTTGGTATCAGCACACACCCACACACACACACACACATCTACACACACTACCATCCTACATTTACTATTCAAACTGAACACTGTGTTCCCAATACGGCTGTAAGCTCGTGTGGGAGGCCATTTGTTGACTTCTATAAATAGGCTGACTGTGGTTTCTGCTCCACTTCCAATTTGGTGTTTTGGTTCCAACCAGAAACGCTTCTCTGTTTCTTCTTCTTCTTCTTCTTCTTCTTCTCTAATCATCTGGTTTTCATTCAGTGTCGCAGCCACTGAAGCTGCGCTGCTTTTGCTGAATGCTATAATGTAAAGGCACAGCAGACATTAACATCCTTTTCTGGCTTATAGGACCCAACTGGAAATATTCACAACAATTTATTTAAACTATAGACATTTCTTGGCTAATAAAATACTTTTTACTAACAGATTTTAACAAAGAATAAGGTTAGTCTACAATCACCACTAGCACAATAAGTACAGTGTAAATACTGTAAATGTAAAGACAACATGGACGTTCCCCTGCTGCGACAAATAACGATCTCGAACCATCAAATCAAATCAAATCTAGAGAATTCAATTTAAATCCCTCTCCTCACTACACCTTACCCACAAATTCAGTTTCATCCAGAAATACGTCACATTCCTGAAGATAAAGATGCTCTAAGTTGTACTACTGTACTACTACGACTACTTACACTAAGTGTAAAATCACTGACCTCCCAAACTAGAAGAAGCACAAGCCGTGACAGTAAGTAAGATGTTTGCAGCTTCACGTCACAGATTAAACATTTACAGTGGAAAACAGAGACAGCTCGGCTCCTGACTTATTCATCACACGTCCTCACTGTTATGTCGGAGGAGAGCGGAGACGCCAGGGGGTTAAAGCGGCGAGAGGAGGGCTGACGTGGTATTCGTCACGGCCACAGACACCTGTCGGGGATCAGGTGACCTCCAGTGTTCGCTTCCTTCCTCGTGTCTCATCTGTCCGAGGGTGGAGAAAGGGGGCCTGGCTATCGAAAGGCGTAGTGCTGGTGTGTTTTGACCCATTGTGTCGCCACGCAGGTAGATTTCACCTGGCGTTTCACCCCTCGAGCATGACGTGTAAACAGTGTGATCCGATCTGGCGATAGCTTGTACTACTATACTGTATTGTCTGGGAGGACAGACACACCTTCCACAGTTCATTTCAGTTTCCCAAAGCTATCGGCTTCCCATCTTAAAGGCAGCTGAACCTCTGACAGCTGACTGTACCTGCCAGGGTGATGCTGTCAAAGTTTTTTAAGACAGTAAATTCAAAAGTTGAGGACAAACGTCGTCTCTTCCATCACAACTTGACACTAAAACTCGGATGAATCTGTTTCCTCAGCACAGCTGATGTGTTGCAACAAACAGAAAGAAAAATAAGAAAAGGAGTTAAAAGTTCTTTAGTTTTAAAATGAATCTTCTTATAAAGCAAAGAGAAGAAAAGGGACGCAGATGGAGCAGGAAGGGAAAAAAGATTTTATACTCGTCTGTAAGTGTAAAAAGAAAGCGTTTAAAGTGATAATGAGAGGAACTTGTTGGGGTCATTTATTGGTTAATTCTGCTGGTTGGATGGTAAAATAAAGCCTTTCTGACCTCTTTTTGCTCATTGATTTTAAAGGTATAGTATATTGGGTTCTATTAATGTTGTTTGTCCTCCACATCAGTTGTTTATTTCTGCTGCCATACAGGACCAGATAGTGTTTTTGAATATTTTAGCCCATTTACTACAAATATCTTCAGACTATATTGCTGTCAGCCATTTTACGAGGCAACCACTACTGTTTTCAGGCATTGAACGTTTGTTTTCATCTGTTTTAGGATCCAACTCAAACTAGTTTCAAGTCTAAACTTGACTAATTTTCATAGTTTACTGTTTGCTACAAACAGTCAGTTTTTTTTACTCATGACCACCATCTTTCCCTAACCCTAAAAAAAGAAAGAAATGCTGGTTGGTCCGTCCACCAACTTCAGTCCAGACTGAAATATCTCAACTAACTAATATCACTGTATAGTTTTAGTTTCTCTGTATTTGGGTTGTGGCAAAAGTATTAAACCTCAGCTATAAAACACAAAGTATCTACATGGCTAAACATCATTACAAAATGGGGAAATACAGTATGTTATTCCATATACTGGAACATTTAATTCTATTCTATTTTATTTTATTTTATTCTATTTTATTCTATTTTATTCTATTTTATTCTGTTGCATTGTATTGTATTGTATTCTATTGTTGTACTGTATTTTTATTGTATTTAAATATACCGGCTGCTACGATGACCTAATTTCCCTTCGGGGATGAATAAAGTAATCTATCTATCTATCTATCTATCTATCTATCTTATGTTTTGGGTGAACTGACCCTTTAAAAGGTCTATTATAGCTCAGAAATCCCCAGATGGTGAAGCATGAGAGTTAATTCTTCATGTTTCGTGACACTCTGACAGATTGTGTTGACGGCCGCCTCCCTGCAGACATCTGGGATCCGTATGTTCGCGGTTGTGTTTGTTTACAGTCGGTGAAAAATGTGTGTTTGCTCTTTGATGGTGTGTTGATCACTAATGTACATACACAGTAACTTTGAATGATTTGATTACAGCAACATTTATAAATCACAGACGCGTTCAGAACCACCCACGTTTAATGTACATTTTCGCGACTGATTCACAGGGTGCTCGTGTTCATCAGCTGCTCAGCATTCATGTATTCAGTATTCTACAAGAGAAACACAACATCAACAGAATCATAAACACAGATGTCACCTTTAAATGATCAACTACTTTATATGTGGTGGTTCTGCATCTTTTTGGGGCACTGGAGTCAATTTTTTTTCCCACAAATTCTAAAAAACATATTGATCTTGCAATTCAAGCTGCAAAAAATGTGTAAGAATTTATTGAATGGATTTTTGAAAATATATGTAAATAAAAGAGGACATTAAACCTTGTATTTCAAGTTATTTCGCCGGAAGAAACTGGCGTTGGAGACACACAATGTGTTTCTGTGAGAGTCATCGAAGGAAACAACAAGAGTATCTTTTATTTAAACTGTCCTTATTTATTCTTTCTCCTGCTTCTGTGGCTTCCCTTAATTTTTCTCATTCCAGTTCAACCCATCTGGTTCTGTTCAACTGGGACTTTGACTTCTTTCCATCGCTCCATAACACTCACAGTAATGACAACATTTAATAACATTATAATAAAAAGGCGTTTATGCATTTTAAATCCTGACTGAATGAAACATTGTTCTGGTTGTTATCGTGGAATCAGATTTACTGTGGGAGCTGCAGGCCGGTCAGTGTGGTGAAGGGTGTGTTTATGTGTGTGTAGTTTTTGTGCGGTTTGGTTGTGTTTGTGTGTGTTTAGCAGGGGAATAACATTCCTCAGTATTACCACATTGGTGATAAGTGCAGTTCAGACAGTCCACATGACCTCCAGCGATCTGCCTGCCAGCGGTCAGTAACGAGCCGGGTGGAGGCTCCACCGGAAATCTCTGAATATTTCACAAAGTCTTTTCAGGACATCAACAACAGTAGAGGAAGAACTGATTGTTCGCCACACCCCTCCCCCAGGCACTGATTGTCCAACCGCAGCTCAGCAGTGTTTGGATTCGTCCCACAGACTGTATACAAGAAGGGGACGTAGCCACCGTGACGTCACCCGTTGGTTTGTGTTTTTTTGGAGCCAGAGGTGACGTTATTTGGACGAGAGGGTAGAGCTGCCTCTATCCTGATTGGCGGCTATCGTGGTAACGACTTGTCAATCACAAAGTAGCCCCGCCCTAAAGCATATGCTGCTTTATCGTGTATTTTCCTCTAAATGTGACCATAATTTACTAAATGAACATCCTGCTGCACTGAAGAAGACTTGAAACTAGCGTCTGAGACCATAAACTCATTAGGAAAATGTTTCCTGAGGTAATAAGAAGTGAGAAGTTGGGTCATTTTCTCATTGACTTCTATACAATCTGACTTCTGTTAGCAGCCAGTGGAGTCGCCCCCTGCTGGCTGTTACAGAGAACGCAGGTTTAAGGCTCTTGGGTAAATTAGCCTTATTTATTCTTTGTTTTTAGCTCAGTTGTGTGTGCAGGTTTCACAGTGTTCCTTGTTGTGGAGACACTTTTGTGAAACCGTCACCATTTTCAAACAGTGGAAGACACAAACCTTATCTTAACGTTAGTCAGCGACCTAGCTACAACTGATAAAACCAGCCAGCGGAAGTTTCATTTCACTAAAATGAAGAAACCTACTTTTATCATCTGAAATCAAGGACCAGTTTCTTCAATTTCAAGTGTAAATCTGCCACTGTTTTTATTGCAAACTGCTCTTGTTAGTAAAGATTGACAGGCGTTGCAACAGTAACTAAGGTGGGCGGGGCTTAATGAGCAGGCAATTAATATTTTCCAGGAAGTCCGTCAAAAATCTCATTTTCTGAACGTATTTTTATGATTTTGTGTATTTTCGTTATTTTCGTAATTTGTTATTGACAGATTGGCCGATTCTGACATTGACAGGAGGTGTCGCTTATTATTTAAAGCCCTCTTTTATAATACTGCCCAGTTTTTGCTCTTATTAAAGTCTTTTTTTTCTGTTAGTAAAATAAACAGTAGTCTCCAGCTTTTGTAACAGCATTTATTTTAATTAAGTGGCATCAGTCATTTGTATGTAGCTCATTAGCGTAACACACACACAGTTTCCTGTTTATCTGCCCACTCAGTGAGTCGTTTGGGGGCGTGTCAGCAGACTGATTCTCTGATTCGCTCAAAATCCCGAGGGGCCGTGACCTCAGCAGGTTGCCGTGCAACAGCAGCAGTGATGATGTGTCACTTAACAAGCCATTAAAACACACAACCGGCAGGGACACACCTCCGGGCATCTTTATTTCCAACACAGAGAGACGATCCCTGAGCTCGATGAAATGTTGGTGAATGGAGGGAGTTTCATTCATTGAAGGAATATGAAGTCAGTCAGGAGGACTAGTCCATAAAGAGAAACCTACAGAACAACAACAACACTGAATCGATCAAATTCAGATGGTACAAACAGTTGGTTTGTATAACAGCTTGTAAAATATCTCAAACTAGTTTAAAGATTTCAGCAAAACTTGAAAAACGAGGCAGTGGACCAAAGAACCGGAGGTTTGTTTTCAGTGCAGATTAAAGGTGTAGATTTGGTCTGCACCCATTGATAAATGAACGGATTACAGACTAATACGCATTTGCGAATCAGGTCCTGTTATTATTATTTTTATTATTGTCATTATTATTATCACCAAATTCACTTGCACTTTAATGAGAATACCTTTAGCCCATGTATCCCATGATTCTCTGCAACTGTGTGGAGGTCTGTGACTGATCGATGTCTCTTTCTGTTGTAAACGACGTCTTCATCATGATGTGTCTCTTCCTCCCCGCAGACGGCTGCTCTGTGGGGTTTCCTGTGTCTGGAGGCAGCAGGTGAGGAGATTCTGCTCGGTAACCCGTCGTCATGGAGAAGACACCTGCACTGTGATTGGTGGAGAGCTGCAGCTGGAGGTGCGTGGGGTATCTTCTGTCAGACGGATGAGGTGATCAGCTGCATTACATAACAGCTCTCTGTTTGGTTCAGGCTCATTGAGAAGGTGCTTTATTGGTGTGTTGAACTGAACAACAGGAACATTAATCATTATAAAAGTTCAGCCGGCACATTCAACACAAGCTGAACATCATGAGCCTCACTGAATATTTATTGCATCGACTGTGCAAACTGATTTTGCACAAAAGATGTCGACGTGTGAATTCCACATCAGTTAGTAAGAAGTTCACCTCTGGCTCCAAAAGACCAAGATGGCAACGGCCACAGCGCTGAACTTGAGGCTTCACGGCCATCCATAAACCAATGGGTGACGTCACGGAGGCTACGTCCAGTACAACACTCTGGAAGACTTCTCGGAGAGGCTGTCTGAAAATGTGCCATTATCTCCATATTTAAACGATTTTTCCTCCCTCTCTACGATGACCAGCTTTTCCCTTCACCCTCCAGTGTGGCCGTTCCATTTTGATTTATAACGTGACACATTGTGCGAACCACTTATTTTCTGGTTCAACCCGGCCCTTACTCTCAATCTCTGTCATGTTCTTTTCTCGTCCCTTTGCCCTCACTTGCCTCCTCCTCCTCCTCCTCCTCCTCTCTGCAGTGTCCTCCAGGTTTGACCAGGGGAACCTTTTATACAATTACTGCCAGTGGAGAGCCATAATTTCATTCTCTTTCTCTCTGTTGGTGGGTAGATGAGAATAAAAGGGGGCGCTGCACCTGGAGAATACATAATGGATCAGAGAGCGTATAAAAATAGGATAAAAATAGCCTAGGACAACGAGGGAGGGGGGGAGGACACATGACTCTGTCCTCCTCCAGCAGAGAGGCCTGTGATTTACATTTGAACCTCATGTTGCTCTGGGAGAGCAGCGGATGGTGGTGGGTGTTTTTTTTCCTTGGAAGACATCACTTTGAACCCAGCGCTGGCTTTTTCGATAAGAAGCCGCGGCGCTCCGGATTGAAGTCAGATGTGCAGCGCAGTTGGCGGTTCTTCCTCTGTTATTCAGTTTCAACCCTGGTAAATCAGTGGTTTCAGTGTTTTATACCGAGAAGAGGATGTGGACTGAAGTGTTCTTCGAAAGCTGAGATCTTAACACACAAACAGAATCGTCTCAAAGTGTAACAGCTGGAAACTAAAGACAAAAAAGACAATTGAGACAAAAACACATACCAATATACAGTATATAAGTACATTTGTTGGCCTTGTTAAAGTGAGTGAAGACCTGGGACCTCCATAAAAGCTGTCTTGGATTTTAACTCATTTTAACGCAATCTTAAGACACAGAAAACTCAGGTTTAGTGCAGTGATTTACACTCTCGACTGTCACATTCGAGTTCAGGTTGCTCTGACCTTTCAAAGGCACCTTTTCATTGCAACGTCTCCGGTTCAGGTCCTGCCAGACTGTTTACATAAAAGTCCTCAAGTGTCCCTTAAACCCTTCGTCTTTTTGTACAGATTCCAGAGTATATTGTGTTGGTGAGGTTTAGAGGTGCTGGTAGGTGGAGTTTGTTACCTTTGAACAGAGTCAGTCTAGCTGTTTCCCTTTGTTCTGACTGAAGCTCAGCATGTGGCTGTCGGGCCTTCACAGCCTCAGACCATCATCATCCTCATCTCTCAGTTCATCAAAGACCCTCTGAAGGGAAGATGGCTGAACAGGTAACAGTGACTCTTCTAGCCGGATCACTTTCTGTACCCACAATCAGTAGTGAGGGAATTTTTAAAGCTGCATTAATACATTTTTGACCACTAGAGGGGAGAAAACAATAAGAACTTGCAGAAAGATAAACTACAAGAAAGTATTTAAACACAGAACAACGTTGATAATCATCTTGGAGTCGTGTTTGTGTCTTAAATTCAATATTCACTCTCTTTTACCTCTGGCTTTGGTCTCCACCAACAAACATGTAATTTGATGTGATTTTACCTCGCAGAACACGGGAGTTGCTAGTGTACCGCTGCCTCAGTTGGTTAGTTTGTTTGTTATTGTGTAACTTTGGTGTTTTAACATGTTAGTTTGGATCCGAACTAACGTGTTACGACGTGTAACGAGGCAGCAGCAGACCAGCAACTCCCGTGTTCTGAGAGGTAAAATTACTGTTTTTCTTAAAGGAGTCTGGAGGCTGTGAAGAGAGTGATATGTAACGGCTTCAGTTCCCCATCAGAAAGATCTGTCTGAAGGCAAAGTAAAGGGGTGTTAATATTCTAAATATACTGTAAATCTGTTTTGCTGCTGTAGGACGTCGTGTCGGTGCAGCTGCCTGCTTCTCCAAACTGGGGGCGCTGACCGTCATCTACTGTAGGTGATACACTGACTATAGATAAGTACTTCATACAACCGCACTTTACACATCTGAACTATCCCTTTAATATCTGTGGATGTATCCCCTCTTTGTTATTCTTGTCATGATCTGTTCCTTTTTGCCTTTCTTTTGTCAAGTTCTCACCCCAGCACTCTGTGTTACTGTTTTTCCTGACCTGCCATCCTTACCTTCCACCAGATGCCCTCGGACTTTCCCTTCTTTCCCCATCACCTGACTGCCCCACCCATCTACACACCTGTCTCCACTCCTCTCTCTGCCTGTCAGCCACTCCTTCCTCATCAGTCCAACTCCCTTCACCTGTTCACTCACCTGCTTCTTGTCACTAATCAGCAACTTACTTACACCGGTCTAGTTTCTTTGTTGTGAGATCCTTGTCTCTGTTGTCTGTGCTGTGTTCCCTTGTGATTTGTTTCTGGACTCCCTGTTACCTTTTTAGCCACCTGCCTGCTCTGGACTTTGTCTTTTTTTCATTTCTGTTGGTCTCACCCCCCTGTATGTTTTTGACACACCTTTTTGTTTGGAATAAACTGTTTGTTTAGCACACCTGCGATTGGGTCCTACCCCTGCTAAACCTGCTATTCCTCTTGACAATTCTCTTCCTATTGTTTGTGGTGATTTTCCTGTTATACAGACTCTGACCCATTGCAAGTTTGTACTGTTACTCTCCCTGAGTGACTGCATTCATACTGTAACACAATGTTTCTTCTAATAAAACCTAATCAGATTACAAATAAAGTGTCCTATTGGCCCAAATATAAGTTTATATTTATTTAATGGATCTTACAATTGAAGAAGTGGAGGTCGTATTATAGTTGAGGATTAAACATTTATATATTCACAACACTGGTACTCTCTCCATTACACAGAGAGCCTGTTACATTAGGAGAGTGTTGCATTATGTCCTGTTGGAAGCCTTAATGTTGCTGGGTTAATGAGTTTCTTTATGTCCATTTATATTTAGTGAGTCTGTTAGAATTAATCAGCCTCTAAAAGTGTTTAGTAGGAGTTTCTGATGACTCAAGTAAAATGTTTTGCTGCCGCAGAGGAAAAAAAATCCTGAATGAAAATGAGTTGAAAGCGTCTCCGGATGTTTCCACGACTTTACTGCAGAAACAGACTGAATCAAATCAGTGAAGCAGTTCATACTCACATTCTTTAATACTGTCATACTGTCTGACATCCTATTTCTCTACCCCTAGGAAGGTCATTCTTTTGACTGATGGTTCATTTCACACTTGCATAATTCAAAAAACATCCCTAGAGAAGGTGAAACTGCAGGCTGTAGTCCTGACTAACCTGCCAGGTCTACCAGCTCTGGTGTGTTGTCCTCATTAGCCTGCCGGGGGATCAGCACGCATTCACATTTAGATGAGTTTTAACCATTGCCAAAGACTGGAGATTGGCGATCGTCCCAGCGATGAAGGAAAAATCCCACGTCCTGCCTGCCAGCAACCAGAGCTAACAGTCGATACAGAAATCAGATTTGTCTTTTTTTTTTTTTTCCTCTTTTCTTTAATAAATCTCTGCAGACCAAACAGAGTCCAAGAATTACACTTGGCACATTCAAGATGGGCTGGAAAGGTTTCAGGCGTAAACCGTAAGCTTTCAGTCAATCTGACAGACCTCCCAAATCTCAGTACCTCCCTCCGCCCGCCCCCCCCCCCCCCCCCCTTAAAGAACGGTTAACTCCTGGGTTTTGAGTTTTTTTGTGTGTGAGAGCTCCAAGCATTCATCTTTCTGGCTCGTAACATAAACAGGACGGAGCTGTGTAACCGGAGAAAAGAGAGTCGGGGTCACTGAAGCTTCTCCGCGAGGCCAAATGGCTGCTCCTCTGTTAGCCATGGTTGCTGGCTGCCGTCCCGGACTCCTCGTCCTCTGGAGGCTGGCCTCTGCTCCCTTCAACAACAACAAAAACCTGCATCAGCATAAGGGGGAAAAAAAGACAAACACTCTTCTGTTCACAAGGTATCACATCATGCGCTCGCTCGGCCTTATCAGGTAGGATCCGTCTCATCGGCTTCCTGCCAAGACGAAGGAGTGGTTTTAAAATAGAAACCGGCTGAAGCTTTTTCTTTGAGCAAAATGTACACATGTTGATGCTAAGTAAAATGTTTACCTAGCCTGGCATCGCAAGACTAATTTGCAAATGCGTATTAGTCTGGAACCTCTCAGTTCATTTTCGATTATCAAGGAGCGTTATCAATGGGCGCAGAAAACCAATCAGAGCAACGAAACGCCGTCCTGTCGTACATTACGTCTTGTCAGAAGTACGGCAAACACATATTTCTTTTAGAGAAAATTTACCGTCCAGTTCGTTTAATACTGCCGCTGTAGCCAGCCAAGAAAAACGCCCCGCATTGGCAGCAGCCATCTTGGTCGGTCATCATATTAAACCTGCCTCATATTAAATGAGAATGGCGGTGATTGGCTCGCCACATACCAGTTCCGAGGAAATCTGAATGGGAGAGGGGCCAGATGTATCTGCCAGAGCAAATAAAACATGAGCTGCAGATTCGTCTGGTTCCCAGGATGTTCACCATCTTAGTTTAGCATAAAGTATAGCTGAGGCTGATGGGAGTGTCATTAGTTCTGCAGATATTTGATCATAAACCAAAGTGTTGGACATATTAAAATGTTGACCTGAAGATGGCGCTGGATGAAAAGTCAGAGCATTAATAAAGTTATTACAGTTCATCCTGAGGGGAACATGAACGTTTGAACCACATTTCATCACAACCCATCAAGTAGTTGAGATATTTCAGTAAGAAACAAAAAGAGGAAGAAGATGATGTGATGAGATGTTGCGATAAATCCTGTGGGGAGCATGAATTTCATGGAAATCCATCTAATAGTTGTAGTCCAATAACTACAATTTAAGTGACTACATTAAATTGTATTTTGTGTTTGTTGACTAAAACAAAACTAAAACTTTGCACCAGTAAAAAATCAAATAAGTACAATTTGAAATCAGGCTGGTTTTGGATTTGGAGCGCAGGCTATATCTGGTTCTCTGACTGACATGAGAGCCGATCAGGTCTGACAATTAGAGTGCTTATTATGGAGTCGCAGACTGAGGAGTAAAGCTGATTTGTGAGGCTGCAGGTACCGTCTGGTGGATCTCAAAGGGTCAGAGGTCACAGTGTCGTACTGTCATGAGAGGCATGTGACAGATTACGACGTGCAAGGATTTGAAGAAGCTTTCCCTCCTTCAGCTGGATGAAATAAGTCATTCAAGACAAGAATAGTTGATTTGTGACACGTTAGGAGTTCGTGTGGGACAGGAAACCTGAACAATAAACCTTTGAAGGAAAAGGAAGCGAGCTCAGAGTCATGAGGAGGCGACAATTCATGCAACTGTTTCTACTCTCAGTTTTTCCTGGCCACGTTTCCTCCCCGGACGGCTGAATGAAACGCTTCCAGCTCCAGCAGATAAGAGACCTCGGCATGCCGATCGAGCCATGTGGGTGTGTTTGTTTCATGCCTGGCGTGCTTCACTGGCAGCAACATCACAGATCACAAATGTCCTCGTTTCACTGGAAGCAGCAGAGGGGAGGAGCCGAGGGGCAACCTGCCACAGGGTTTATCAGTCAGGTGGTGCCACGGGTGCTTTCATCACCCAAGATTAAGTGACCTACTTCAGCTGAGCGTTATAAGACGAGGAGAGTGAGGAAGAGGGAACGCAGAGCCTCTGTACTCTCAGTAAGAGCCTTCCCTCACTTTGAACTTTGACCTGTAAAGAATCTCTCGACAGCAGGCTGGTAAACAAACGTGTGATGGTTGTTTACACTCCTCTCGGCTCTATTCATTCAGTCACATCAGTCATTGGTCAGTGGATATCTTCCACTACGATGAGGGGTCCTCATCACTGAGCCCAAATCTCCTCTTTATATTTTCCATCATGAAGCTTCTCAGTGCGCACCTTCCTCTGAAGTCACTTTCACACCTGCAATTCGGTTATTGCACGTGAGAGGACGGGGGGTGCACTCCCATCATGTTTAAAATTGACAAATTGCCCACAGGGCAACTCCCTAATTGCAGTTTGACATCATCCTGTATCATCAACAACCCAAATTCTGGAGACTGGCAGCAGGTCATGCAGCACTTTACTGAGCGTTACGTGTTTATTTAAGTCCCAAATAATGAGGTAAAGGTAGAAACAGGAAAAAATGGCTCAAAACTCTAAGCCAACATGGAAACGATGATGTGGAAGTTAGTCTGCCTGCTTGTGTTTCTTACCCCGTCAGACAGCAGTCAGCGTGTTCCCAGATCTCAGCCATTAACTTGATGATTTTG
The DNA here is from genome assembly GCA_031216445.1 of Lateolabrax maculatus. Taxonomy (NCBI): domain Eukaryota; kingdom Metazoa; phylum Chordata; class Actinopteri; order Acropomatiformes; family Lateolabracidae; genus Lateolabrax; species Lateolabrax maculatus. The sequence goes on along the minus strand of CM062204.1, from coordinate 1,634,519 downwards.
TTAATAATAACTTAAATGTTATTATTACTGGTAGACAGGATTATGGACAAAACTGTTAAACTAAAACCAAGGCCAGAATTTCCCTTTAAAGGCAACAACATGCTGAAGGTTTGGCATGTTTTTTGGACTTTAACTGCAAATAACTGTGTTGTGCAATCTGTTGCTGTCTGTCAGAAACACAAAATGACGTCGGGACAAAATCCAGACATCCAAACTTGAAACCAAGAACAATCTTTTTACTTCCTGTCCTATTCACCGCTGCGTGTTCTCAGCAAAACCTTAATGTGACTCTAAATCCCCCCTTAAAAAATGAAAGAATGTGTCCAGCCGCCAGAGGATGATGATGATGATGATACTGACTCTGGGGGTTCACAGAGCTGTGGTGTTTGGCCAGCGGCATGCTGGGAAAGTTGCATGCAGGAGGATGATTAACGTTGTGTCCTCACTGCTGAGCGTGACCCTGAGTGAACCAATCAGCTCCGACTCCTCAATAATCAGAAGAAGAAGAGAGCGAGAGACGGAGAGCTTTCTCCCCTATCTAATGCTTTGTTTGTGTGACTATAAACAATCATGTTGAATCCTCACTGTGAACAGTTTTCACTACTTTTGGTAGAAACTTGAGCAAGGCTCTACATCCCAAATATTTTGGTGGCCAACAACAACAGCGACTGGTTGTACTGGGCAGCTTCCAGCTCTGAACGTGTTTCCTTTTAAAAAAGGAGAGGATCCAGGTTTCCCGAAACCTGCCTTGGAAATGATTATAAAGTTAAAATAACACATAACGTTTTAAAAACATGGTTCAGAGTAGGACCAGATTTTTATTTCTTCTGGTGCACAGATGGCACATGTGTAAAACCTCTGGACAGATCGCAGTCCAGTGAAGCTTTAAGCAGTGAGAAGCCAGAGAGGGATCGAAAAAAGGTGGCAGTTGGTGACTCAGCAGAGACACAGGTTCCTACACTGCAACTGTTAATCAACTAATTATTTAGTCCACAAAATGTCATAAAGTAATGAAAAATGTGATTTGTTTTGTTCAACCAAAACCCCAAAATATTATGTATGTGTGTACACCATGTATTACTCAGTTTACACAGTCAGGCCTCGCTTTACTTTAGGGGACAAAATGCATGTCCCCATAATGCAAATCATTACATTTTAGGGTGAAGATTTGGTTTAAGATTTGGGAAAGTCTCCAGGAAATGTTTGTAAGTCAATGTAATATCCTCAGAAGTGATGGAAACAAGACTGTGTGTGTGTGTGTGTGTGTGTTTTCCCCTCCAGCAGCCCCTTTCATTACATTATCAGTCCTCTAGATGTTTGTTTAGCTGCACTGTGACTGACCAATCAGAGAACAACCAGTGTTTGTAAACAAAAGTCACATGACTCACGATGTGCTCATTTACAGAGAATCAAAGCCAAGATATGACTGATTATTTTGTTAGCATTAAGCAGCTGCAGTTCCCGAGAGTCTCAGCTCTTCGTGCACCATCAGACCTCATCAGAGTTGGAGTTGCTGACTGTTAACCTGGTGCAAAACAGCAGAGAGGAGACAACAGATGCAGTCCTGTAATTTAATACAAAGACATACAGCTTTTAAATGTTTTTATTGATTTTTAAAAAATCAAACATACTTATTTATTTGTTTGTAAGACTTTTTAGTGACTTTGTAATTGTTCATAGGGACATTTGCAGCTCTGAAAATTGTTAAAACACGACATTTGTCTGATCAGTATTTTTTACACTCGACACCTGTAATCACTTGATTGTAAAGCAGAGAAGCAGCAATACTGATAAAACTGTTATCAACATGATGGTTTTAGTTAACTGTGTGTTTGCTGTGTTGCTGTTATTGGCAGTGATCTGTGATCTGAAACTTTTGTCATCACTTCATGTTGATGTGACCACTGAGGGATGGAATAATAATAATAATAATAATAATAATACATTTTATTTATATAGCGCTTTTCAAGGTACTCAAAGTCGCTTTACAGACAATAAAATCATCATAAAAGTTTCACATTAAAACATAGTAAACATTGACATAGTACATTCATCACATATTAAGAAGAAGAAGATAGTGAATGCAAAACACAGCGGTGTGTTCTGCAGGTAACACGATCAACGCGATTATTTTAGAGTGAAATGTCTTCTTGTGTCTTCTTAAACAAACCACCTCCTCTGTCGACAGGGAGAGCCGAGGTCAGATCAGTCGGTCACACCAGCTTCAGCCTCCCAACACAACTGAACCTGGAGAATTTGATGGTACAGGTGGGAAGATTATCGGTTTTATCAGATAGAACAAAAGACAAATACACAAAAGTATTGACTGCCCTCCCAACTCTGTTTCCCCCAGCTCCCGTAATCACTGCCATGTGCTTCACAGAGGTCAGAGGTCACAGAGATGTTAGCACGCTACGCTTGCAGGTTCTCATTAGCCAGAAAAGGTCAGCTCAGCCGTGTGGGAGAGAAAGGTCTGTTTCATCACAGAGGATTGTGGGTAAGAAGGAGAAGCAGAGTCAGGCAGTGAGGGTGTGAGAACTGGACAGGATGGATCCTTTTTTTTTTTTTTTAAGTTGCTGGTGAAAGGTCACAGGTCAACCTGCAGGGTAAGTCCATCCTGTCATACAACACTAAGGTTCAGCCTCCACCACACACACTTACATTCCTACATCATCAACAGTGGACTATTGTTCTACACTGACCAAGTGTGGACCATTTTTTGTTGTCATTTTGAAAAAAATTATTTTATTTTATTTGAAATCTTTTTTCGTAAGTGCACAAATGCTTTTTAACTGTATGTTCCACTCAAAACCAGTGAAGAAGAAGCATTTGTGTTCTTTCAAAGAAGAACTATATAAATGTGGGTAACTGTGGATCCCCTCACACAACCGCTCTTCAAAACAAGCATCCATTTTGTTATCTGGAGCATGCGCAGTCGGCACACTTGCTATGCTTTCAATCCGTGAGGACGTCTGCATAGCGCCGTGTTGTGCATGGATGACGACATGTTCATCACGCGAACCATTGCAGACACACGGAAAGTGAGATATGAATTGTTGGCCCTGTCCCAGCCTGCAGGGGGCAGCACTGAGAAGTAAAGTTTAAAGTAACTTTAAAATAAATTTGCCAGAATTTATTTTTAAATAAAGTTTAGACACAATCTTAGCCTGATTTAAAACATGACCAACAATGTGTAATGACTCAGGCCATGTTCAGACCTGCATTAACATCCGTCCTGGGTGATCCGATCACGTGAACTGAGAGCTGTCCAGGTGTGAACGCACCCAAGACAGATTAAGGGCGCACTGATATCCGATCGCCATTCTTCACTTCAAAACAGCAGAATTTACCTCAGAATCAGTGCATTTAGCTCACAACATCACTAACGTTAATCAGTTAAGACGCCTAGAATTGTATTACTATACACACTTTATATTTACAGTGACATACATGGTTTTAATATGTTGTTAGCCTGATTATGACGACCTGTCTCTGATTCCTGATGTTGTTCGCTAGCTTGCTAATCACTGATTAATCACTGAAATCGGTTCATATCTCCTGTCAAACAGCAAAACAGGCGTCTCACATCCTGAACCTCTCGCCAGTTAAAAACATAGACTGCATAAAGACACAACAACAACGCATTTGGTCTTTGCAAATGCAACTGATGTACGCTTTTATTTGCATTTAGAGCGGGGAAGTGAGATCTGATCACAAGTCAGGACAGATGTTAATGAAGGGCTGAACAGTGCCTGAGGTCCACTGTTTGATAGGCACACAAATACACACACACACTGACAGCCTTTTCTCGGGGTAAATCTGGGTGGGAGGTTACGAGGTCAAACTCTGCATTCCTCAGCTGCAGAGTGTGGTTCAAACACACACACACACACACACTGGCTGGCAAGAATAATTTGCCGTCACATCACAGAGTCGGTGATGTGGATGAAGGCTGAGCTTCATCATTAGAACCATGAACTCACTATAAATAGATCAGAGGAGACTCTCTGACTGTTTGCAGTGATTCATAATTGTTTCTTATGTGTTTGTTATATTTGCTATTTCATATATTTGTGTGGTAGATGTATGAACAACAAAGTGGAGTTCGTATTTGTCATTTTCACAGCTTCTGCAGTCAATTTTTCTTTATTTTATTTTATGTCAATGTATCTGTGGCTTTTTACATTCTTTTATTTTCTGACACTCCATCCTATCTATGTTTTAATTTGTTCCACAACATATGTTGTTTTACAATTTCTTTTTTTTTTTTGTTACCAGACAAATCATTTGTTAATTTTTTATTTTAAGACTGTCTTCAAGAGAAAATTATGTTATTGTTTTTTAGCTCAGACACTTAACAGTTAACTACCTGAAATGCAACCACTAGTGGTTGTGTGAATAATGATTGTTTTCTCTTTTGAAGTAGCGGTGAAAGTTTTGTGACTTTGTTGTGCAGTAAAGCAGCAAACTGTCTCAGGGAGGAGGTGTGAAGTGTCTTTGACACCAGCAGTCGCTCTTCACGCTTCCCACCAACAGACAACATTAGTTTCTTTTAATTATGGCCACAATCTTTGTGTAACCAAGAAGTTTAAGTGGCCTGAAAACCAAACCTCAGCCAGATCAGAAAAATGCACACATGATTATTACTATGTTATTGTTCAACTATCACAATGTGTAACTGTTTAAATATGTTGCACGTTGTAGATGCGTCGTCCTTATGAACTGCAGCGACACACGGAGGGATTTGAATCTGAGAGAAAATTGAGCTTTTAATATGTAAAGTGGCTGAGATTGAAATACACATTAAGTCTATGGGATTTTATTTTAACTCAGTAACACAACAATGATTAATGTTACCATAAGAAGAGTCACGTCTATCATCTGCAAATAACACAGGATTTAACATATGAATAATCTTGGCAGTAGGAGTTCTGTAGATGGAAATGTTAACTAACAGCTTAACTAAAGCAGTCTCATTTAATATCCCTTAAACATTATACGTATTTAATATATTTAACACAAAGAACAGTTGACAAGGTGTGAGGAGTGTGTGATTGAACATGGGGTGTATAGATATGTGATCCTCTTCAGTCTTCATCTGGTTTTTAACCTGAACAGAAGAACATGAGACAACATGTAGAGCTCCACATGGCTCTGTTTACTTACACACACACACACACACACACACACACACACACACGAACAAACATGGCTGGAAATCCAAACACCAGCTTGTTTGGAGGAGCTTCATCACTTCCTGGTAACAACACTCCTTCTCTCTAAAATCCCCCTCAGACCCCCTGATCCTCCTCTGCTTCTCACCCCCAGACCGAGACCCCCCAGCACCCCTCTCTCCTGGAAGCTAAAGCTCAGGGAAGTGTGTGTGTGTGTGTGTGTGTGTGTGTGGGAAACTCCACCGAGGCTCAGCCAACTCCTCACTAATCCCCCAGAGTCTCCCACAGCTCAGGAGTGTGTGTTTCTGTGTGTGTGTGTGTGAGTGTGATTGTGAAGCGAGCCCACCCATATTTCATGTTTTCTTGTTCCGCCCGGCTGCTCACTCGCCCCTCAGGAAGGAAATCCCACCTCTCACTCACCCTCTCACCCAGACTTCATCCTCCACCAGTCACATGACACAGTTTGTTTTGTGAGGAGCCTACGTTTCCCACAGTGCAAAGGGGCCCTTTCACTTTTATTGACTGTGAAATCATCGCTGAAATGCTAACAGAGAAATCATCGTTGTGTTGCTGGTAGATCATTGAGTGGTTCATCGCTCTAAAGGCCTCAGTATGCTTCTCCCTCCGCTCAGCTGGCCAATCACAGCGTGAAGTGGGTGTGAATGTCGGATCTTTCCTTTCTGAAAGATGCAGTAATTGTCAGGCGCAGCGATGCATCACGGGATCACGGGAGCCAGCAGGGGGCGACTCCACCGGCTGCTGACAGAAGTCAGATTGTATAGAAGTCAATGAGAAAATGAGCCGACTTCTCACCTGATTTATTACCTCAGGAAACATTTTCCTAATGAGTTTATGGTCTCAGTCGCTAGTTACAAGTCTTCTTCAGTACAGCAGGATGTTCATTTAGTAAATTATGGTCACATTTAGAGGAAAATACACGATAAAGTAGTGTATGACTGAGGGCTTCCTCGTGATTGACAAGCTGCTACCACAGCGACCGCCAATCAGAATAGAGGCAGCGCTACCCTCTCGTCCATGTAACGTCACTTCTGGCTCAAAAAAAACAAGACGGGTGAAATCGCTGAACTTGCAGCTTCAAATTGACCACAAACCAACGTAAACAAATCAGAGGCTAAATTTTCCCAAATTAATGTTTGAACATGTGAAATCTTGACAACAATTTTTTTTTTTTTTTCAAAAACAGGAATGTTACCATAAGAATCCCAGTTACAAACTGGGATTGCGCTCCTGCTTCTGCAACGAAATGTGCAGAAGCAGGAGCGCAATCCCAGTTTGTAAAGGTGCGTGAGAGTCTGCACACACACAGCTTTGTGGAGTTCATTTCTGGTATCAGTGTTCTCATTGACACCAGCCATCCTTAACGGTCCTCAGCGGCGGCTTCACACAGAGAGCTGCCATCTGTGGAGAGCAGGACGCTGCCAAAGCAAACACACACACACAGCAGAACAGGCTGAAAGATTCCTTCAAAACACACAACATGGCTGACAATGTTTGTAAAGACTGAAAACATTCAGATACGCAGATACAAGATAAGAAATACACGTTTGATTAAATTCCAAATTAATGTTAGTTGGAATAAAAGTTTCATTAATTTGATTAAAGATTAAAGGCCTCAGTATGCTTCACATGAGATGTTGGATCATGTAACTGTGACTACATCCAACAAGTTCTGCGACTTTCTGCAACAAAGTGTGTTTACAAAAGTGTTCAGAGCCCATCGTTCAAATGGGGATAACGAAGCACATTTTCTTAGTGTCGCACTCGGTTGTTTATATGAAAAATGACCAAAGAAGTTGTGAGAAGAATAAAAAATCAGAGCTTACTTTTGTTAGAAACAAGTGCTTCTGTTGGAGCATACTGAGGCCTTTCAGGCGCCACCAAGAGACTCCAAAACATAAATTATATAAATCTCCAACATATCAAAGTGTTAGAGACAGAAAAATAATTTAGTGTTAAGCCAAGAACAAACTAGACAACCGTATAGTCACTAATATAACCTGAGTTCACACTGAAGTGCTGCAGGGTCACATGGGGGGGGGGGGTCCTGTTACACTGGATGATCAGCAGGGTCCATAACCTGGATTGATCTGTTCACACTGACTGTAAACAGGTTTTTTGTGGCTTGTTGCGTCAGTCTGACAGTATGAGGCTGACCTGCTCTCCCACGATACCGCAGGACAGTTTGGATTAAAGCATCCAGGCGAGTGTGTGTGTGTGTGTGTGTGTGTTTGTGTGTGTGTGTGTGTCTGCACTGCTGCACCAGTGTTGTGTGTTGTTCATTCATGCTGCCGTACGAGCTGCTGACTGTCTGTTTAAATCCTGAACTCCAAATATCAAGATATCACAGCCTGACAGGAAACACACACACACACACACACACACACACACACACACAGTCCAGGGTTGTGTGCGTGTGTGTGTGTCTGTTGGACTGTGACTGAGTGTATTTTCAGAGTTTGTGTGTGTGTGTGTGTGTGTTTTGCGGACGCTGTGATGGACCGACAGCTACCCCTGCTGGCAGACGGGAGTCCCTGCTGGTTGTCTTCACCCCCACTGTACCCACAATGCCACAGGGCATGATGCTTGTGTCAGTCTGCTTGTGTCTGTGTGACTCAGCGTCAGTCAGACAGAAACATATTTTACACTTTGACTTGAATCTGTGGTGATTGCTCAGGGGAAACATCAGCTGCACTGAGATGCATGAATTTTGTATCTATTTTATACATGTGTCTTATTTATATAAAGGGTCAATTCACCCAAATTACAAACAAACGTTTCCTCACCTACTCATAGTTTAGGTTTTATGTGCCGCGGTTTCAAGGCTCTGTATGTTTTTGTGATTTTGGTGAAATGACCCTTTATTGTATCAGGACAGTGTGGTTGCAAACAATAAATAAGAGAACAGTGTTACAGGTGATTGGACTTTACTCAGATCACATGATGACGACTGGGCAAACACAAAGATGTGGTGGAAAGCTCAGGAAAAATGGACCCTGAGGGGTACTTTTGCTTCATTTTCAGTTTGAACATTTTATTTTTCAAAATTCACAATTTTTTATGTTCTCATTACTGTAATCTCACTAAAAGTATTCTTATTGTATTACTTTTGAAGTTGTAAGTAAAGTGTCACTTAAGGCCTTTTTTAAAGTAACAAACTTGTTTTTAAGTGATGTTAATTATTATTGCAGCAGTATATCACGGTAGGAAAATCGACGGTTATCAAACAACATACATTTGCTTATCTACAGTATTGAATTCTACCGTATAAGCTGTTTCATGTCTGTCAGGACATTATATTTTGTGAAATTATAACATAATACAAGTGTTAAACCCTTCTGTTTTCATCTCTTATAATTGTGTAATATGGTGAAACTGTGATATTTTCTAAGATTTCAATGATGCATCATTTTTAATTTATAAATAAAAATAAAAAAAAAAAGGTGAAAAAGCCTTTTCCTGTTCAATCATGGTTCTCAGTCCATGAGGCGATGGATAAACATGAATCTAACACAGCAGCTGCAGGTCCATGTCAGTCTCACTCTTCAGGAGACAGTATTATTAAAAACATCTTATTTAAAGAATGAGCTGTAAAAACAACATGGATTCTTTTTAACTATTTGAAAACGTCGTGACATAGACAGGTCCCAACCGGCCGACTCGATGTCAGCATCGGCCCTGCAAGGTTCAGGGCTGATTTAAAACCGTAGATATAGTAGTAGCAGTTCAGCCATTTTCAACCATCAAATTTGATATAAAATGTCAATATTAGCACCAGCATTGATGCAGTTTACAGCTCAGAAAACACTTTTAAGTGTGCAGTAATTTCTTTAAGTAAATAATCTAAAGTACTAAAGCACAGCACCTAAAACACTAAAACGTCTAACACCAAATGTCCTCTCCAGGTTCAGCTTCCCATTACTGAATCCATAATGTTACAACACTCCAAATAAAGACCTGAAGTAAAACTACAGATGTATTAGCATCAGCATGCACGCTTTGTATATATATCTATCTATATATAGATATATATAAAATAATTTTTCCTGGGTGGATGGACAACAGTTGTAAAGAAACACGTGTTCAGTGTCACATGTAACAGTTTTATTAACCTTTGTGTAACACGCAGGCGGGCAACTGTTCATTTATTACAAACACCTTTTGTTGAATGTCTGAATGTTAAAACACGGGCCCTTCCTGAAGCGCTCCTCTAGTAGCATTTACAGCTTATTTAACTCTGAACATATTTGTGAATATTTTTAAATCTTTTTATTCGCCACATTTCCAGTCAGGCGTCGTGCAGACGGCTACAAGCTGTCAAACGGCGGGGTCCTTCCGGGTCCTTCCTGCCCTGAGCCGCTGCGCAGCCTCCTCACAAACACCGACCACCGGAGACAAAAACCGAGAATTAACCCGAAATCGTCGTCCAGCCGACCGGGTTCCGGTAGTTATGATGGGCGGTAAGACCAGCGCGCTAGCCGCGGGGGTGTGCGGGGCTCTGCTCGTCGGTTACTGCATCTATTTCGACAGGAAAAGACGGAGTGACCCCAACTTCAAGAACAGGCTGCGAGAGCGTGAGTGTTGACCTCTTCTTCCTCCTCTTCCTCACCTTCGTCAGGCCTACGAGGTCGGGTCCGGTTCGGTCCGGTTCGGTTCGGCTCGGTTTGGCTCGGTTTATCCTGCCGGTTGAGGCTGTCACAGCAGCAGCTTGTCTCTGTAGTCTCGGTTCAACCCGTTTTGGCTTGTTCGACGAAGCTCTCACGCCGAACCCCGTTCAGTTATCGGACATGTTCGTGTCGTCTTACCGAACCGCCGTTTATCACAGTCTGCGGTACATAATTCAGACCTGACGCGAGTCCACAAGGGCTTCGGCTTAATTCGGCGTTAATTTGACCACTTGGTTAAAGGAGAATTCCACATTTTTAGCCTATCCTCGTCATCCAGAAGAGTTCAGCTCTCTCCTTCCCAATCTACTAAATGTAACAACTTTAGATGGGAGTTTTGAATGTGTGGTGAGCCCTGGGTGTAAAATGTGCCTCTGCTGACCGGTTGAGGTTTCAGTGTCAGTTCTTGAACTCAAATGTGTGTTAAACTCTGTTTTATGCTTGCAAATATCTGATGAAAACATTGTTAAAATACCTCGTGTGATAGTCTACCTTCTAGGTATTAGCAAGGTCATGTTAAATTGACAGTTTTTTCAGTGGAGTTTGGTGTGACTTTGTTATATTTTGAACCTTTTTTTAAATCCAGGGTGGGTTTGCTCTTTTGAACCACTCCTTAGGTCGTACTCACAGTGACAGGTTGTCACAACACTGGCTTTGCTCCAGGGCACCTCAGCAGTGAGTAATGACTGTTGCTGCTGTAAATATTTACTAAGATCTGATCTTAATACTCTGCTGCTGCAAACCTGCAAACCTGCACCACGACTCCTGTTGTTTAAGATGACTGAGATACAACAGTGTGAGATAAATTTACTCTCCTGTGTCCTGATCAGCAACACAGACTCATTCATAACGGTGTTACCCAACAACACAGTCAGCACCAAGTCCTGCCAGCTGGGCTTTCAGCCAAATGGAGATTATGGTGTTGGTGAGGGAGCCGTGACAGTTCAGCCTTTTGTCACCGAGGACCAGCGAGCTTCTGAACAAACACTCATCCTGTGCAGTCTGTTAGTTTATTCAGAGCCTCCAGTTTCTGAAGGGTTAATGAGTTTTTTTTAAAGGCGTTTCCACTTGTTGAGCTCTGTTATGACTGTCAATCATTAACCTTTTCCAGTCAAAGCAGGAGACGCTTAAACAAGAAGACCAACAGTAATGGGTTAATATATTATAATATATATATATATATATATATATATATATATATATATATATATATATATATATATATATATATATACACACACACAGAGATAACAGAGATGTGTCAGTGATTTTGCAGGTAACTTTAACTTTCAAGGAATCATTAAAACTCAGATAAAACGAAGGTTTGTGGTTTTAAGGGGAGTCGGGTGCTGCAACTATTTCTTGGCAACTCAGTGGTGGTTTTTTTTTAGCCAAGTAAAACAGTGATAATTTGGACATGTTTTGTGTTTTTGTTGCAGGGAGGAGAAAGCAGAAGGTAGCCAAAGAGAGGGCAGGCCTGGCAAAGGTGAGTGCAGTTTCTGTTAACACTGATCCTCTCTCTGACAATATTATTATTGTCAGAGACATTTTGTTTTTCTCTTAGTAATCATTAACACATCATGTAAGAACATTACTACAGTATAACAGGTAACACAGTTTGGTGTGAATGTGTAAAAATATTTCTAGTAAAAGCACTTGTTTTAGGCTTTTATTTTAAAGGCAGAACCTCTTCACTTCCTGTTTTATTCTGAAAGTTCAGTGTTTAGTGTCAGTTCACCTTCGACTGTGTTTGAAAGCCGACAGACTGTAGACAGGATTATCACGTCCAGGTCATGATGTCGTGACGTCACACACACAAGCGGCAACCTCCAGGTCTGAACAGTGAAGCCACTGCTGAAGAGCCTTAAACCTGCATTCTCTCTAACGGCCAGCAGGGGGCGACTCCACTGGCTGCTAACAGAAGTCAGATTGTATAGAAGTCAATGAGAAAATGAGCCGACTTCTCACCTGGTCCAGACGAAAATAGGCGGTAAAGCAGCGTATGCTTTAGGGCGGGGCTACCACGTGATTGACAAGTCGTTACCACGGTGAACGGCAATCAGGATATAGGCAGCACTACCAAATAACGTCACTTCTGGCTCTAAAAAACCAAGATGGCGACAGCCTGAACTCGAGGCTTCAAAATGGCTGCCCACATACCCATGGGTGACGTCACGGAGGCCACGCCCACGTCTTTATACAGGCTGTGCACCCACAGAGACCCAAAAACATGTTGTCTGTCCTGCAGCTCCCGGACCTGAAGGACGCTGAGGCGGTGCAGAAGTTCTTCCTGGAGGAGATCCAGCTGGGGGAGGAGCTGCTGGCTCAGGGTAACGCCTCCACACACCAGCACCCCACACCAGTTTGATGGTTTTATTGGTTCTCGGTCCTTCAGGTAGCTGTGAGAGTCCTGACGCTGGCCTCTGTGGAGTCTGAAGGTGTCTCTGTCTTGTGTTTGTGCTTCGCTCCTCAGGAGACTATGAGAAAGGTGTGGACCACCTGACCAACGCCATCGCGGTGTGTGGTCAGCCTCAGCAGCTGCTGCAGGTGCTGCAGCAGACGCTGCCACCGCCCGTCTTCCAGATGCTGCTCACCAAACTGCCCAGCATCAGCCAGGTAGGCCCCACATGTCCCCGACTGGTCCAGGATCAGCCAGGTAGGCCCCACATGTCCCCGACTGGTCCAGGATCAGCCAGGTAGGCCCCACATGTCCCCGACTGGTCCAGGATCAGCCAGGTAGGCCCCACATGTCCCCGACTGGTCCAGGATCAGCCAGGTAGGCCCCACATGTCCCCGACTGGTCCAGGATCAGCCAGGTAGGCCCCACATGTCCCCGACTGGTCCAGGATCAGCCAGGTAGGCCCCACATGTCCCCGACTGGTCTAACTTGATCCAGGTAGCCCAAACTCCTCCCAGCCTGTCCAGATCTGCTTCTCCATCTTCACCCTGATTGGTTACTTCCACCTTATTCATTCTTTCATGTGTTGTTTGCTTCCTGTCTCCTGTCCTGCAGCGTATCGTGAGTGCACAGAGTCTGAGCGAGGACGATATAGAATAAGGAGAGGAAACAGCCCCCACCTCCTCCCCCTGCTCCTCCTCCTCCTGCTCCTCATGTGGGCCTCTCGTTCCATTACGACCTGCCAACGCCTCGGCCTCCTTCACTCCGGCCGACGTCCATCACTTCCCATCAAGGCGTCCTAAAGGGAATTAGTTTTTTATTCCTGGTTTATCCATGACAGTAATCTTTGTTTTTTTTACTTAAATTACCCGTTTTGGGGTATTCAGAGTATCTCGATCACAAAGCCCAGAGAAATGTAATAAGAGCCCGTCCCCACTCCACCATCATTAGGTGTGTACTCATTAACTGGACAGGGTGATGAAACCATTAATCAGCTCCTTCCTTCAGGGTGGTGTAGCACACGTCCTGACAGCGTCATGCACCAGGTTTACACTGTCTGACATGTTCGTACCAACCATCTTCATGGTTATTATGATATCAGTAGTTGAAAGTCTTCTCTGCTCGGATGCTTCATATAAAAGTATTTATTGTTTTGTTATCAGTCGCCTTTCTGTTCGCTCTAGACTCGGAAACACTTTTTAAAAAGTGATGAAATGTTTTGTTCATGTTAAAGAGGGACAACCGTCTTTAGGAAAAAATAAAAATGAAAAATGTGAACAAAGCATGAAGTTGTCTTGAGTTTATTTTATCTGATATGTGGTCTGGGCCGGATCAGCGGGTATGAACTCCACTGGCAGCGAACAAGTCGCCTCCTCCATGTCATGCTCGTTGCTGTGGGTCAACGCTCGCAATCTATTGTTAAAACAAGCATCGTACAACCTTCAGCAGCTTGCGTGACTTCGTGCCGACCAGCACTTCATTTCTGAAGGGACATACAAAGGAGGGATCCCAGAAACTACAACAAAGATCTTCTCCTAAAGACTTCACTTCCTGTCTGATGCTTCTTTGATCTCTAAAGGAGGGATTAAATACCTTAGAATATATATCCCTCAATTATATAGTGACAATTATGACAAATTAACAAAGTATTAAGATTGACCTGCAGCGCTCGGCGCCGCTCCCCATATACCGCTTACAGGACGAATAGAGAGTGTACGTATAAATGTTTTATCTATTCTAAATGTTGCCTGTCAAGATCCCCAAAACTACATTAAATCTACTTGACCATTTTAATTTAAAGCTTCATACCGCAGGCAAAGAGACGTTAGACGTGAAATACTACAGCTCCCCAAATCTGGTGGCAGACTGGGCTTTGAACATTTTAGGTACTACTTCTAAAACCAATGATGGCATAGATTAATGAACGTACAGAGACACGATGATTGAACACTGACTACACTAACGTGCACAAAATGTTACATTTTTTGTCCTTATTCCAAAAAAGACAATATTCCTACTAAACTGTTTACATGGCTGATGAAAATGAATATTCCTCTAATATTCCCGTTTACATGCAGCCGTTCACACTCACAGTGTTTCTGAGTGTTGAACAGCAGGTTTGTTTCTCCTTCCCACCAGGAATGTGGCTTTTCTTTTGGGCAGGTACCTGCCCTGTTGGGAAGGACACCTGAAGGGAGAGAAGTCAAAATGATCCAAATTCTGTTTACAGCCCCCCCCCCCCCCCCCACCTACATTATATGGATACAAACATTACGGGACATACAGGAAATGGAACAAACAACACACTCACTGAGGTTTCAGAAACCCAAATTTATTAAGAGATGGAGTCCATGACACAATAAAATAAACTTTCATCATTATAACTTCACCTAATGCAGACATTTGTCTTTTCATCTGTTTTAATTTTTATTTTTCTTCCTTTCGTTTTATTTGATTTATTATTTAATTTTGCTCATTCCCCATGCTATAAGACAGTTAACATAACTTAGAGAAGTACCTTGGTAATATGGTCTGTAATGAGCACCTTAATAATAAAGGAGGTTAGTACAAATGTATATACAGGATCATAATGTCACACAGAACCAAAGATGGAGGTTTTATTATTATTTCATTTTATTTCCGTGGTTTGTACTGTGCCAAACAGTTGAAATAAAAATAAGGCCCAATACATTAAAATTATATGAATATTATACTTTCTATTTAATGTTATAATATTATACTAAAAAACTAATTTATACTAATTACTCATCCAGGTTGAAGATCTGCAGTGGACAGATGTAGACTGAGCCAGATGTTCTTAGTTTAGTTTCCACCTCCAACAAAAGTGTGAGCAGTGAACAATGAAGAGGAAGAATTTAATGAGGTAAGAAATATAATTATTTCTATTTTATTCTATGACTTACCTGCTCAACAGTCTTTTCACCAACAAATGTCTTCCTGTATTATTTCTTTGACTGGTATTTTACATCTATTTACTTTAGTAAAAAAGTCCAGAGGCCATTTTTCATCCCCAGTCCGTCCCTGGTAGGTAGTGAGACCTTTGTCGCCCCAGCTGTGCTTTTGAATGACCAATAACCAATAACAGACAGATAAAAGCTGTGTGAGGTGTTCGATTTATAAACCCCGGACACTGGCTGCTTGAAGTAGAATTAGTTATTTTTTTGTGTTTGGAGAGATTTTTATGTAGCAACAGCGCTAATTTAGCAGCAGAACTGTGCTGGTGTTGAAGGTATGTCAGAGAAACACTGATCAATAACAGCAGTTAACAGAATCTGTTTAAAAATAAGATGTCAATTATATATTATTGCTGCTATAAATAAATCAATACATGAAGTAAGAGAAGTTATCAGTCTACTCCGTTTGATTGACAGGAGAGATGATCAGAGGTGCAGAGTTTTTACCATCATCATTATTACAGGGACTGAAGAAAGGGAAGAGTTTCCCAGTGAAGGAGCAGCCAGTAAAGGAGTAGATAAGAGCTGCAGCATCTACATCATAAAAGGAGACCAGACCCTCCTCATAATCCACAAACACCCCCACCTTCTGAGGCTGAGACTTCAGAGAGAGACGGACACGTGGGTCATCAAGAGCTTTGTACTTACTTCTATTTCTCAACCATATAGTCCAGTAACCATTCTGAGGCCTCAGTGTGATGTCTCCCTTCCTGTAGATCGACTCTCTGGCCACTCCTAAAGTCCATTTAGTCTTTCCTTCAACCTGAACCTCAAAGTAAAATCTGCCTGAAGACAAACTCTGCTTTCCTAAAACACAAGTACAAAAAGAAAATCTCTCTGGGTTGTCTGGTAGATTCTTCTTCACGTCACCATGATTCACTTGTTTCCCATCATCAGACAGGATGAGTTCAGGATTTGCTGTATCAGGATCAAGAGTCACATCCACTGCATACAGCTGGACCCTCTTCAGCTCAGACTCAGGGAGCAGCTTCTTTATATCTTTACGTAGTGTCTCCTCCAGCTGAACCACAGCTCTCACCACAGTCCCCTCATATGATGGTGGAGGGACGCTGACCTCTGTCCAGTCCTTGGTGGGTGCTGGGTGGTTGGTGTTTAGGGACTGGACACTCTGGAGAAGATGGAGGTGGTCTTCAGACCGTGAGAGATGCTCCACTTCAGTCCTCCTCCTCATCAGCTCAGAGATTTCCTGTTCCAGCTCTGTGATGAAAGCTTCGGCCTGTTTTTCTGTTGTTTTCTGCTTCTCTTTGATCGTGTTGATGAGATTGGCCTGGCCTCTCTCAACAGACTCCTTCAGAGAAGTGAAGACCTGAACACCTTCTGCTATCTCTCTGTCTGCATCTTCCTTACCGAGGTCGACCGAGTGTTTGATCTCCTGAATCTTCAGTCGTCTCTTCTGGATCATCTGCTGAATTTCAGCCTCTGTCTTCCCCAGCTCTGCCTTCTTTCCTTCATATCCGTCTTTCAGAGGAACAACATCATGTGTCTTGTGGTCTAAAACAGTGCAGAGCATGCAGACACATGTCTGGTCGGTCTTACAGAACAGCTCCAGAGGTTTATCGTGCTTCGTACACATCCTGTCCTCCAGGTTCTCCACAGGGTCGATCAGCTGATGTCTTTTCAGACGTGAAGCTGTCAGATGAGGCTCCAGGTGAGTCTCACAGTAGGAGACCAGACACACCAGGCAGGACTTCAGGGCCATCAGTTTGGTTCCAGTGCAGACGTCACAGGGAACTTCTCCTGGTTTGGACACTTGTTGCTCTGAGCTGCTGCTGCTGACTTCCTGTTGAGCCGAATGTCTGAACCGAGCAACCATCTCAGAGATAAAAGTATTAATGTGGAGCTCAGGTCTTGTGTTGAAAACCTTTTTACACATGGGACACAGGTACTGGTCATTAGTATTCCAGTGTTCAGTGATGCAGTTTTTGCAGAAGTTGTGTCCACATGATGTGGTGACAGGATCAGTGAACACATCCAGACAGATGGAGCACAGGAACTGATCTTCACACAGCAGATAGTTGGCAGCAGCCATTTCTACACACTGTGTAAAAGAAAAGAAAAACATTTTATTCACAATATAGCTTTAATTATTCGTTTAAAAACACAGAGGAGTCATTACTGTTCTTTTAAGAATAACATATGATATCAGGTAAAGTCATTTTGAATTATATATGCCGTGTTTTGATAAGGATAATTTCTCGAAGCCGAACCGTGAGCAAAGTCAAACCTTTAAACCTTGTCGGAAAGCTCAAGCTCTCTACGTTGGCAAAACAGCACTGAATATTTCCAGATCCTGTTGTGTAGACCATTTCTTATTGAATTATAACGCTGCTAACAAAGCTCTGCTGACTTGATGACAGACACATTCAATTTCCTCTTGCTGCTTCACAATAAAAGCCTCCACTGGTTCTCTGGTAGAAAGCTTTTAATGTTGTGAAGACTCTGGGATTTCCCTCTGCTGTGGTGTGTTTGTGTCTTGTGGTTTCCGGGATGCTTGGAGGCGTGGGGAAGAGTCTTTAGAGGAGATGTGGCTCACCTGTATTTAAGCATGCTCGAGTTCTCTCTCACCATGCCACACCCTGGGGACACACACCTCATGATACACTCCTGGCATTACTCATATTACTGATTTCCACCTTTTGCTTGTTTGTGCTGTTATTTTGTATCTTGGCTAAATAAAACCTTTCAAGGTGACATTTGTGTGAGCTTCCTCCGTTGTTGCCAGAAGGAGCCAACTTATAACAATGTGAAACAGCAACAAGAAATATAACGCAGTATGGCTGCATGAAGCGATCAATAAACCTTAATAATACCAGGAAAGTAGAAGTGAAACTAAACTCCAAACCACAGAGATTCAGTTACAAGTTCCTAAAGTCCTGAGAACTGACACAGAGACTGTTTAAAGCTATTAAAGTGGGCTGCTGTATAGTGGGCCTGTGGACAAACAGCCATAGTTATATTTTAACCTTCACAGGTATGAAATGAAAAGAGTGGAACTTCCTGCCTGAGTAGATCTGAAGTTTTGTGTTAATCCTGGTTGTTGAGACTGTAAATATTATCAGCTGTACTCACCAGTGTTTGTCAGACTGTGCTGTGTTGTTGAGAAAGACCTGATGAACTCAGTTTGAATCTTCTTGTAGAGAGAAACAGAGACTTGTCTGGACCGCTGCGTGGCTGCCACTCTGACTCACTTCACTTTCATTTCTGGAGTGTGACGTTGAAGCTCTGCTCTCTCCACTGTTGCTCCACCTCTTACTGCAGCTCTGTTGGTTGGGTTTTGTTTCCTCCCTCTGATTTACACAGTGATTGGGAAACACCAGGTTTTCTCGGATTAATATGGAGCAAAGGTGGTACTATACTTAACAGGTGGGAGGAGTAAGGTGTGAAAAGGTGTTGCTTATCTTTAGTATGTGTGATGAAACTTTAAAGTGTGTGGAGGAACATCTCCGTTCGTGTCTAGTGCAGATGAGAGTCGGTAATTAAATACCTGGACATGATATTCAGTTTCTTCATGAAGCTTTATTGTTTGCAAGCAAGATCCATCATCAGCATTACACAGATATGACTGAAGAGAGGCAGCCTCTCCTCAGTTCTTACACTTTGAGAATAACACACACAACAATAACTCCAACAATCTATCAAGACACACATGATCTCACCCAAGAAATACAGTTTTGACTTTTGCCCTTGATACTCTCGTCTGTATAGACAAGTGAGGTCTACCATCTGCACCTAATCCCTAACATGTTTCACTATCTGGCGATTTGTTTCTCATGTGTAAGAACAAAGAACTAGTTATTCAGACACAAGAAAAAGGCCTCCCAGGTTTAACTCTTTTATGATGAGTTTTCTTGTCTTTAGTTTCACAACAACTTATAATGTATAATATCATGGTGGATAAATGTAACCTTATTGGAAAACACATCATTATAACAAGAATTTCCCTTACAGGTGCCTGAGAGTTTTACTTTTGCCACAAGAGTTTAATTTAGTTTATTGGACACAATGAGAAAGTCACTTTCTTGCTGGGAGTTAGATGAGAACATCAATACAAGTCAAGACTGTACAGTAAATATTAAACTACAGCCAGGAAGCAGGGGTAAACAGCGAGCATGGCTCTGTCCAAAGTTTAAAAATACACCTGCCAACATCTCTAAAGCTCACTGATGAACACGTGTCTCATTTGTTTAATGTGAACACAAACAGAAGAACTGTAGAAACAGATTCTAACACATTGTTGAAGAGAGTTTATTTTAACACAATTACAGGAACAGCAGACAATATAATCTGACAACAGAATGGTAAAAAGGTATGAATGATGTGTTAGTTTGACTCAACGTGGTTGGTTTATTATTTAGTTTTGTCCATCTGCTGAAATCAATAACTCAAACCCTTCTTGGACACGATGGTTTTACAGACAGGAAGTAAGTGGATGTAGATGGTAGAGTTGTTCGGATGGCAGCCTAGTTGCCCAGAAGAAGAAATTCTGAACATGGACTGATGTAATCAGGCCTTCTGCTAGGAACAATCTGTGATGAGAGCAGCAAAAGCTGGATCACTGTTGGGTTCAGAAAAGTCCTCAAACATTCATTTCCTCAGAGATCAGATGTGAACCGTCTTGTTTGGCTTCAGTTTCTTCTTCAGTCCTTTTTTAGTCTTTTTGTTGGGATCCACCATCTCTCCTTTGAAGGAGGAGGAGCTTTTGGTCGCCCTCTGCTGGTTTCCAGAGAATTTCTTTTGAGACTTGAAGCCCCCCCGACTGCCTCCTCTCTCCCGCCCTGGGCCCTTCATAGGGCCCTTCATAGGGCCCTTCATAGGACCCTTCATAGGACCCTTTCCTGGGCCCTTGCCGGCCCTCCCTGTGGTTCCTTTGCTGTCAGTTTTATTCTTCTGCTTCTCCTTCTTCACCGACCTCTTCACCCGGATGGACCTGCCCTCCAGTTTGGTGCCGTCCAGTTTCAACGCCAGCTGGACCGAGTCGGCGCTCTGCCACAGGAAGACAAACAGGTACAAAACCATGAACTCTCACATGAAACCTGCTGAACAAATAACAGCCAATGAATAACGACCAGGAAGAAAACATTCTTATTACGTCCCCGCTCATTTGCCGGCTCTATAAAATACAAAATACGCTTTACATTAACATTTCCTCATTGAAATCGAACAAACCTGTTTAATTTCCTTCCTCATAAAACATTTGCAAAACTGATTTCTGGAAGAATTTGAAACCTGCACTGTTTGCTCGCAGACTCCTTTTTTTCTCTGTGTCTTTGCTGGACTTTGAACATTTCTTGGCACATTACGGCCCGGGACCCACTTGCAGAACTTCACAGGGCACCTTTTAAATAAGTCGGGTGACCTATTCAGGTTTAGTATTTCATCTTCGGCTTCATCTGGCCATGATAATCTGGAGGTCAGAGGTCACAGGTCCTTGATCACACGGACTAAAGAAGCAGGATATGAGTCGTCGTACCTCAAAGAGGACGTAGCCGAATCCTTTCCCCAGTCCGGAGTTCGGGTCTCGCACCAGTCGTACGGCCTCCACTGTGCCACACTCGTCAAAATGCCGCCGAAAAGCCAGTTCACTTATCTCTAAAATCACACACACACACACACACACACACACACAGCAGGTTAACTTCTGCACACGCTGACAAACATTTACTCTGTTTTCATCATCATTAACTCTGCAGAGCGGCTCACCGAACGAAAGATTCCCCACAAATATGGAGCGTTTGTGATCGTGCTGCAAAGACAAGAATCAGGTCGGGATTTATTTATATTGCAAAGACTAATTTCAACAGATGTTAAATGCATCAGGTGTAATGTGCGCGATGACCGGAGACTCACCGTCGAGTTGTCGGTCACTCTGTCCACCCGGATGTGAAAGTCCTTTTCGATCTCCATGCCGTTCCTGTCAGCAGAGACAAACAGAGGCTTGTTGGTGGTTAAATTTATGGAGCGACTTTGTGTTTGTGGAAAGAACTGAGCGAGACTCTGACCTCTCCAACGCCCTGGCGACTCCCTCCTCGTCCTTGAACACCACGTAGGCGTTCATGCTCTGCTTCTTGGGATGAACTTTGCGTCTGCGAAAGCAAGACGAAGCTCATTCACACAAACAGATGGCGACAACGACTCACAGAGATGAAGACCCGAGACAGAAACTTACTGAATAACTGCCACTTTGCGGGACATGGTGGGATCCTCTCTGACCTGCAGGGACAAACACATCATGTGACTGATGGAGGAGAAGTTACAGCTTCTTTAAGGGCCACGAGATGCAGCTGCTACAAACCTCTACTGAAGTGAATGACAAAACCCATTTTCTTAAAAGGTGTTGAAAAGAATTAAGAAAACACATGAAGACAAGAAATTCGAAAGATTCAGAGAGACTTTAACTTGACCAAAGGTTTGAACACATCTTCTAATCTGGATAAAGTGGATAAAGGACGATCACACCAACATTTTACAGTTTGCAGTAAATTTTTTCTCGCAGGAGTGAAATAAAGTTTAACTTCAGAGACCTTTGACCTACAGATTTGTGCCGTTGACTAATAGCAAACTGCCCTGGCAGCGCTGACCTGTGAGTGAACAGAGATGTGGAGAAACAACATGGAGGGGGCTGCGACAGCTCCTTAGCTGTGTGTCACCATGAGCTAATGAGGTTGCTAAATGACAGTTAGTAAGGTAACTCGGAATAAAGGACCCAGACTGGGAACAGTGTTATTTATTCCAAAGTGTTTGCTGGGATGTTTATGTTTTTACCACAGAGCGAAACCGGATGGACTCGATGGATCCTTTATCCCGGAAGAGGGTCTGCAGGGTCTGAAAAACAAACCATCAAACATCCATCGGTTAGTTTGTGTTACTAGTGACTCTGGCGTTTTAACGTGTTACGATATGTAACAAGCATTTAGTTCCCTGTCATGTTATTCTGTTGCCTCTCTACCTTCTTGGTGCAGCCGACGGGCAGGTTTCCTACGAACACCGTCCTCTTCCCCTTTATCACCTCCTCCTCCTTTTTGACCCTCAGCTTCTGCCTCTTCATCACCCACTGCTCCACATCTTTCTCTCTGCCCGCCTCAGACGCTTTCCTCTTCTTCTGCTTCACCGACGTTTCGTGCCCTTGCTCATCCTCGTCTGCGTTCTGCAAACCGCTCTCCCTGAAACCAACGGATGGAGGGAGATGGGAGGAATGGATGTTACAGAATCACAGTGGAAGAAGAAATCCAAGAAATGACAAAGACTGGATAAAAAATTACTCATTTATATGACAAAACCTTCAAGAATAACAATAATGATAGTATTAGGTACTACTGCAAAGAGAAGAAACAAGAACAGAAGAAGAAGAAGAGGTAAAAGCTCTGTGGATTCATGAATAACTCACCTGTTTTCCAGCTTCTGATCGGCCTCTGATTTCTCTTTAAGTTGCTTCTTACTCAGGCTGGGTTGAGCTTTGACCTCTGGAGTTTCCTTCTGCTCTTCAGTGCTCTTCTGAACAGGCTGCACAACAACAAAAAACAGGACATGTCAGAGTCTGGTGATATTCTATATTATTATTATGATGATTATTATTCTATATCATGTACAAAGTCAAACCAACACTGAAAAGATCTACTAACATTACCGCAGTTCCCTATTTCCTCCTGTTTGTTTGATAAAACGTACAGCGAGCAGCTGCTTTACTTAAATATTTAACCTTTTATTTTAAAGGAAACATCCGTGTGTTGTTTACCTTTGGTGCAGGCTGAAACAGAAGAGGCGCCGCTGGTGGAGCGGCGCCGAATAAAGCCGACAGCGATGATCCAGAGGCCGCAGAGTTCTTCTTGAACAAACTTCCTGACACCTGACCCACCACATAGTCAGCTGACGGTTGTCCCGGAGACGCCTCCTCGCTGAGGAAACAGGGACACTGAGGTGAAGAAGGTTCGGCACACGGAAAACAGCAGCTGGACAGCATGAAGGCTTATTTAAGATGAATCTTTGGTGCATTTTTACTTTAGTCTTGTGCATGAAAAGGAAACATAACCTGCTACTATCTTAACTGCTGTTTCTATCAGTGATGTTACTCATTAAAGTGTTAAATTCATCACTTGTTCGGTCGACTAATTGTGCAAAAAGAGTGAAAATATCACATTGAGTCCCAGGCGATGTCTTCAGGTGTCTGGTTTTGTGCAACCAACAGTCCAAAACCCAAAAAATATTCAGTTTATGCTTGTAAAATGAACACAGAGAAGCAGGAAACCCTCACATGTGAGATGTGGGCCCCCCAGTCCTCAGGGGCCCCGAGGGCCCGATGATGGTCACCTGGTCCCCTTTTGTTGAACATATTATCAACTGACATAATAAAGGTTACAGTGTGTTTTTACCCTTTTGTCTTAAAAAGGCTGGACGGTGTGTGATTCAAACTGAGGGTTGATTAAATAACATAGTTAAAGATAAATGAGAACTTGTAAATGAATCTGTGGTCACAGAAATGACGCTGTTCGTCTTTAGAAAATAGAAACTGTGTAAACAAACCTCTGTTTAACTTTCTTCTTCATGGCTTCTTCCAGATGTTTCCAGCGTCCCTTCGAGTTCTGACTTCCGGTTTGTTTTATATGTTGAAACAGCCAATTTGTCCAGTTAACTGCGGCATTTACACAGATTTCTACCTCTTAAACTAAAAAAAACATGAGTTACGGCACGTTCACACGTTCTCCTCCCAGCACACAGCCGTCCTACTGCGGACTGCTTCCCACAGGGAAGACGGTCACAGCGGCACAAAGGTTCCGCGTATTTTTCTTTGATGAACGTTGATTTGACGCGAAGGATCTGAACACGTGAAGTTTGGGGTGTTTGGGATGACACAAACTTAAAGATATAATACGTAAAAATACGTGTATATTTAACATAAGCATGTTTATTATTAATTTTATTCGGAAACGTTTTCTGAGGAAATTAGTGCAACTGTGAAATCTGTCACTTCCGGTGAACAGAGGCTTGAGATGTTTTGGTTTGGAAGCTAACGTTAGCTCAGCGGCTAAAACACTTCCTGCGCAACAGTTTAAAACTTCATTTCAAAAGGTCGCCGGTAATTATAAAGTTATTACAGTGGGATGGGAGTTGACCGGGAGGTGCCGGAGGACGCGGTGGGCCGGCGGGTCTCCTGCGGCGAGCAGCGGGCCACGGTGCGGTACGTGGGCCCGGTGCCTCCGACAGCAGGTATCATCATCATCATCATCATCATCATCATCATTATTATTATCCCGAACTAGTTGTTAGCTCGGTGTTTTCCTCTGCGTCATAAATCATCTCCAGACATGTTGTGGTTCTTTGCCAATAGATGAAGTAGTGATAAAATGCTAGTTTCTTTAAAGGAGTTTGGCTTCGGGTTTCCTCCATACATGAGAAAACAAGTGTAGTCACTTTACTTTTAAAGCCCCAAACAGTTGAAATCATCTGAGCGAGAACAAATCACAGCTTGAGGACACAAACCAGGAAGAACACAGAGTCGTTCAGGGCCAGATGTTAAATGATGGACAGAGCTGTTGAGGCAGTTCTCTAAGGTTTCAGTAGGAAGGACCAAGATGAATGTGAGGCTTTAAAAGGTCTGAGGTGACAGAAAGGGGAACATCCTGGTGAGGAAACGTGTGTTGGAGGCACAGGAGTAATGTGGTCTCTGTCGTCGGTGCAGAAGCTGGAATAAGATGTGAAGGCTCATTAAAATGCCTCAGAGGTCGTCATGCTCGGCCTGATGTTACATGACAGTTTCGGCACCACCAGGACCGAGGGTCGAACTGCAGTTTGGCGTCAAATGTCTTGTCAGATTTGTAATGTTTACTTGTTGTTTACTTGTTGTTTACTTGTTGTTTACGTGTTGATACGTGTTGGTACGTGTTGGTAGGCCATACATGAACACTGACCACATGTTTGTTTTGTGTGATCAGGGCTGTGGCTCGGCGTTGAGTGGGACGACCCAGAGAGAGGTAAACATGACGGCAGCCATGACGGAGTCCAGTATTTTACCTGCAGGTAATTCCCAGGTTATCATCCACTCACACTAGTTCCAGTGTTCCTGTGCAGTTCAGTGTCAGAGCTGTTCATCGTCAGAAGGATTCCTGCGAGGACGCAAAGACCAAAATCAAAAAAACTGTCTTGCTGTCTTATTTGAAAGTGTCACATTTGATCAGTCTGAAATAAGAATCTGTTGTGTCCCTGGTGGTTTTCTTCTTCACTCTCAGACACCCTAAAGGAGGCTCCTTCGTCCGTCCGGCGAAGGTGAGCTTCGGAGTGGACTACCTGGCCGCTGTGCAACAGGTGTACCAGGTCGACCTAGAGGAGGTGGTGAGTGAGGAGATCTCCACCTCCTCCAAGAAGCTGAAATGGTTGGCGGTCGAGGAGCGCAGGTACGATGCTCCTCGTCACACTGTACGATCTGAAGAAGTCAGGTGCGCTGCCCCGCGGAGGCAAAACGCAAAGCTGGTCAAAATGGAGTTAAAACCTGAATCTGACTCTCTGACATCTGATTTACTAGAGAGAGTTATGTTTAACTGGAGAGGAGGTCAGGCTGGGAGCGTCTGTCTCCTTTAATTGATCCCACCATCCTGCTTTTTTTTTTGTTGTTTCTACAGTTTTGAGAGTCTTCCATCAGTGTTGCTGAATCGCTGTGAAGTGAACGGGCCCGGCGCCGACGGAGAAATCAGAAAAACTACCCCAAGTATCTTTTTACAGACCCGTCAGGCCTCGTCTGGCTGTAAAAGTTGACATTACTCATTATCAGGCAAAACAATTAGTCAATTAATCATGTAGTTGACCAATTGAAAATTAATTTACAGCTATTTTGAGTTGTCTTTCAAGCGAAAATGCTAAAACAAATCACCAGTTCAAGCTTTTCTTTTTTTTTAAATTTTAACCAAATTTCAAGAAAATCAACAACAAAAAACTTGTTTTCACGTTAATCAAGAAAATAATTGGCAGAAAATAATAGATAATAGTGAATTTGAAAAGAATCTCAAAATATCCCAAAAACGTTTTTAAGTTTTGCTGAGGTATAAAGTTGGTATATCGATAAAAAGAAAATGCAACAAAGCACGATAAAAACAGATTCAATGAGTAAATGACGACGTACAGGTGACTTCAGCGTCCTCTGAGGAGCAATGAGGAGGCTGTAACCTTCCTTACATTAATACATGGTTTTCAGATTTGACTGACGCTCTTTTAACTACGTCATCTCATTTAACTCCCAATAATCACATATCAGTAGAGGATGGAAGGAAATGCATTTTCTTTGGCAGATTTTCTCTACATTTGGTTTGAAATTCGCGCCACATTTGGATGGAAACCTGACTGCTGAGAATAATCGTTAGTGGAGGTCTGTGTCGGGAGTTCGGAGAAGCACCATCGCGATCCAGCCGACCAAACGTCCACACAGTCTTTACTCCGGTAGAAGAACAAAAACTGGTGTATAAAGAAAGACGCAAGTAGAAGTAGAAGCATTGATAAAACTTCTTTACTCAAGTAAAAGTGAAAAAGTTCAGTCTCTGAAATGTACTCAGAGTATAAAAGTAAAAGTAGTTCTAGTTCTTCTCTCACTGTCCCTGTTTTTCGTCTTCTTACGTCTTTTACGTTGTTTTTGTTTTGTTACGTCTTTTTGTACATGTACAAATGCTACATAGAAGAAATCTGAGATAAATATAAAATTCAAACATAAAATTTAAAAATGTCACGAGCAGTTTTGAAAGTGTGAGGAGCAGAAAGTTCAGATATTTGTGTTAAAATGTTGGAGGTGAAAGTAAAAGGTTCCTGTCAGGAAAATAAATACTCAAGTAAAGTACAGAAACCTGAAAACTTAAAATAACTTTATTTATATGGCACCTTTAAAAACAGAGTTTAAATAAAAGGTTACTCAGAATGCAAAACAACAACAGAAAACCAAACAAGAACGTCAAGAAGAAGAAGAAGACAGAAGGGTGATGAAAGAAAAAACGATAAAAGATAAAGATAAAAAAAACATGAAATATGTCAAATATATATGAAAATATAAATAAATACAAGTTTATCAGGGTGTGATGGTTGGTGAAGGTCGTGCTCAGTGACTCCTTGACGGCGGTGATCAGACGTGCGGTGGTTGGACCTGTGCGGGACTCTGCTGTCCGGCTGGGAGGACGTGGCCGCCATCACCCAGCAGCTGGACCACCTGGAGGGACTCCAGCTCAGGTACGGGCTCCTCTGAGGAAGACTCTGTGTGTGTTTGTCTCCTTCCACTGAACCCTTCCTCTCGTTTGGTTTTCAGCTCCAACAGACTGCGTTTGCCCTCCGACCCCTCGGCTCACCGCCAGGCGTTCGGCCGCCTCAGAGTCCTCGCCCTCAACAGCTGCGACCTCACCTGGCCGCAGGTACGCCTGATCTGTACACCACACCGCACACACCCGCCACGACCAGCTTAGACATCAGTTACAGTTATTATCTGACTGTAAAGTAGATTTATTTCTGCATTTAATTGTTATTACTCAAATGTTTACTATTTCTAAATATATTTATACAAAATCATAAATAAATAATAGTAAATAAAAATTTATATAAAAACATTAATATTTTTTTAACCAGTATTTATACATATTATATATGTATGTGTAATATATTATTTATAATTGTCACTTTAATATAGAAAATATAAATTACATAAATTAAAGTAATCTTCTTTTTGGTATTTTATAGTTATGTTGTATTTATTTATTTCTTATTATTCTAATTTATGTCTGTATATTTTTTAATTTTACAAACTAAAATATATTTTTGATATAATTATGTAGAAAATAGACATTAATATTACTAGTATTTATCAATATTTTGTGTTTATTTATGTTCTATTTATTTACTCGCAGTACTAAAATATGTATTTATGTATTATTGAAAAATAATCTCTATAGAAAAAATGACTTTTTTATATATATATTTATTTTAAATGTGTGTTTATTTATTACTGTATGTATTTATTATTTATAAAACTTAATACCTCCCATCACATATTACTATTTATAGTAATAGCAATTATTTTATATTATTGGGACATTTTAATATTTTTTAATATTTTTTATTATTGTTATTTATCCAGTCACATGAAGTTGGATGAGTTAAAGGTTTCTCTTCCTGTCGCCTGTCAAAATAAAAGACTTGTTGCACACACTTGTTTCCTGTTGGTGTTAAAGAAATCGTCCATGTGTAATTCTGATTGATCGTGTGTTTCTGATCGATTGATCTCTCTGCTGGTCTCCGGTCAGATCCTGGAGTGCGCCCCCATGTGGCCGCAGCTGGAGGATCTGTCGGTAGAAGGAAACAACATCACAGAGCTGCAGAGGTAACACTTTGAGCTTCCTCTTTCCTCCGTCCTGATGCGTTCAGGCCACGTGGACTTTGTGTAACTCGTGTTTCTCTGACGTGTTTGATGTTTTAAAGGCCTGAAGGAGTCCTGCAGTCCCTGAAGAGTCTCAATCTGTCCTGTAATCCTGTAGTGCAGGACAGTGTGCTCAGTGTAGCCGCTCTGCCCAGGTACAGCACACAACCACACACACTCACGAGACCGGACGTTCAATCAGTTTAATGTCTTATATACTGAATTAAGGGATGAAACATTTGAGGGAAATATTTAATTGCAATGTTTGTGACCAATAATTTAACTGCAATGAATTAAACTCCTTAAACTTAAATGAAACTTTTTAAATGAAAATGTTCCTTGTTGTTGATGCTGTTTTTCTGAGAAAAGACTGTTTACAGATAAACTTAGCAAAATAAGACCTGTCAGCTCACACTTGTTAAAAGAAGGTTCACGGTGGAGTTGGTCATGTTTTTCATTGGCTGACAAAGACCACGAAATACAGGTGAAAGCCCAGGAAATAAAGCTAGTCAGGGAACCTTGAGTTTGATTTGATCACAGAAACAAAGAAACACACAGTGTGACTGAGGTCAACACACACATTCCTTTCTTATTTAATATTTGCAAATAAGTATATATTATTTATAATATCAATGTTTGAATTTTCACTGTTTACATACATGTTTGTCAGCTGTCTCCTATATTTATAATATATATATATTTATAAATATAGTATAATGTATAAACAAATATATAATTGTGTTGAGTTTTCCGACGAAGCTCCTGATATAAACTGTGTGTGTTTGTTTGCAGACTGGAGCAGCTCAACTTGTCTAAGACCAAACTGTCTGACATCCGATTCGATGATGCTGCTCCTGGTAAAAATAACAAAAACACCATCACTTACTATTTAGTCTTCTTACTAACTTTAGTTAGTTAGGTAGTATTCCCACTGAGCCTTTACAGCATGTTTAACTGCTGACTCTGTTCTCCATAGGGTCTCAGACAGCCATGTTCCCGGCACTGAAGAACCTGAACCTGGACCACAACAACATCACTGAGGTCAGTGAATATTTCATTTCTGCTCCGATACAAACACGATGAGCAGCTCAAACGCAGAAAAAACAAGCGTGAATTCACAGTAGCTGCATGTATAATGATTCAGTTACTTACAGATAAAAGTTTGGTTTTAATAAACCAGATAAATTACAAACCAGGTTGACATATACAAAAAATATAGTGTAGTTAAAGAGCTCAGTACTGAGAACTTTCTCAGGCTCCTCTGGCTTCCTCATGTCGTGACATTAAGTGAGACATTTTGCTGATATGTAGAATGATATATATTGAGAGTAAATATACAAAATATAATAATATATAAATCTGTTGTGATTTCAGATTCAGGTGTATTTTAATGGTGGTTTCGCTCCCTCGCAATTCTCAATTCAAGACACTTTATTGGCATGAATGTAGTGTGAACAGTATTGTCGAGGATAATACAATTAGTAATAATAATTAAAAAATAGAATAAATAAATAAAAACAAAATGGCAGAAAACAGCAAGTGTGTGTGTGTATAATGGGTCTACTGTATATAGAAGTAATTAAAGTGTGTTTAGGATCAATAAAGAAACAATAATATATTAATACACCCCCCCCCCCCAGTGGCGTGTGGTGGACGAGTTGGCCAAGTTGCCCAGTTTGGATCAGTTGTCGTGTCGCAGTAACCGACTGGTGAGCAGCGACGGGAACCCCAAAACAGCCAATCAGCTGCTCATCGCCAAACTGGGACGACTGGTCGTCCTCAACAGCTGTAAGGTGAGCTGCACCTGTGTGTGTGTGTGTGTGTGTGTGTGTGTGTGTGTGTGTGTGTGTGTGTGTGTGTGCGCATGCTGACCCGTTGCCATGGTTTCCGTCAGATCCAGCCCGAGGACCGGAGGGGGGCGGAGCTGGACTACATCAAGATGTTTGGAGAGGAGTGGCTGAAGGCCGGTGGGGGGGCCGAGCCCAGCAGCCAGTTCACCTGTGAGCACCCCCGTTACCTGAGCCTCATCAACAGTGAGTCCCGCCCACAACGCCACGAGGTCACAGAGCAGCTGATTGGCCGATGATTTAAAGGAGTTTCTTTACTTTTTTTTTTTTACCACATTTGAGTAGTTCTTTGTTATCTCACAGAACACAAAGTCACCGACTGTTTAATGTCTTTAGATGAATAAAGTTTTTTATTATTATTATTTGGACGTCTCCTCGGATGATATTGAAGTGACGATGATAATGATGATGATGATGATGGTGTTTCAGAGTACGGAGCTCCAGAGGAAGGCGAGCTGAAGAAGCCGGTGCCGTTCGCCCTGAAAAACCAGCTGTTAAGTTAGTCCCGCCTCTCTCTGCTCTCTGCTCTCTGATTGGCCGATAAATTCAGGCCATAATGACACCAACTCCCTCTCTCCTCTCCAGACATCACGTTTGTGTTTCCTGACGACGCCGACAGGAAGCAGATCGAGAAGAAACTTCCAGGTAAAACAGCAGAAAAATTAAAAAAGCAGCCGTCTCTCTGGGAGCAGAGACTCTGTTTCTGGATTAAACTAAAATAATCAGATAAAGTCCAGTGGAGCTGAACAGTGTGTCCTGTCCTGTCCTGTCCTGTCCTGTCCTGTCCTGCAGCCTCCATGGTGGTTCAGAAGGTGAAGGGGCTCCTGTACCGACTGCTGAAGGTTCCTGTAGCAGATCTGAAGCTCACCTACACCAGCCCCAAGGTGAGACACCCCCCCCCCGCTCCTTCCTCGCCTCCTCTCCACGCGTCCTAGTCCCTCGAGGAGACAGGCATTTAACGAAATGTCCATTTGCACTCGAGTGACAATAGTCAAACAGCAGCTGTTTGGCTCTTTGCACCCGACGTCGACTTATTCTCCTTAATTTTATAAAATGCACCAGGATGCACCCGTTCATCTTCGTTCATAACTCTGGTAACTCGGGTAAGCCTCCTCTCTCCTCGGGGTGTATGTCACCGGCAGGAGGACGGAGGTACGATAACACTCTCAGAAAATATCACATCATTCACAATATTATTATTATCAGTTACAATGACCCTTTAAGAGAGACGTGAAAGTTGAAACAGCATCAGGTGAGATTCTCCGTTCAGGTGCATTTTTACATTTTTTTAAATATCACTGAAACGATCAGCCTCCACAGAGTCCGTCCTGAGCCGACGTCGTGCCCTGAAGTAAAGCTCCTTTCTTTCCAGATGGTGGGGACCGAGTTTGAGATCGACAGCGACCTGAAGACTCTCCAGTTTTACTCCATAGAGGACGGAGACCTGGTGTTGGTCCGCTGGTCCTGATCCGGTCCAGGAGGCGGAGAACCGGCCCGGTCCCCCGCCAGCAGGGGCCGAACGGAGGCTCGTGGGGATGAACTTGAGCTGCTTGTGTGTTCGAGCGACACGAAGCCGTGGACGACCTCCTTGTTGGAGACTCGCAGACTCACACTGAGACGTGGATTTGCTTCATAGTGACTCGGACCGGATCCGTTGGCTTGGAAATAAACCGCACACACGCAGAAAATCACCGCTCAGAATAATGCACGTCAATCTGAAATCTAATTATCAATTAACAAACAGACTTTCACGCTTCATCTGTAAATGTTTGCCGTTTGCGTTGGTTTGATTTATTCTGTTAAATGTATCAGTTTGTGCAGTTGGATTAATAAACTGTGTATTATATCATCATATAGTCAGTTTCCGGTCATTTTAAAATCATGTAGCATCATAAAGAAAACTTTTCCTCAGCAGTCGTGAAGCGTTTCCATAAGGTCATGAGATACAGTCAGAAGCTCTGCAGAAAGCAAGTAAGTGAACCTTGAGTTTTGAATATTTTAGAATTAGAATGATTTGTGCTTAATCAAGTTTGATCGAAGTTTATCTGTAGCTCGTCCTGCTGATCACTGCGGGACTTTGCTGTTGGACAACACACACCCATGTTCATCATGTGAACTCTCACGCAGTTTGAATACTGATGAATTGATCCTCTGCAGGTTCCACTTATTCGTCCATCTGAGGTTTGGACATTTCAACCACTGGAGGGCAGCAGGAACACACTGTGGCTCAGTAAATGTACCAAACCAGCTACTCTGTAATAACTCAAAATAGTTTCACTGTCTTTCAGGGATAAATATTAGAGGACAAAGACGTTTGGTGCAGATGAGGATCCTTTTTTTAAATATCTTATCTTCGTCTGTTTTGTTTCTCTGGTAAGTGAAACAACTCCATCATTAGTAGTTTTTTAATTAGTAAACTGTTTATAAGGATGTGTTTTAGTTTCATGTTCATTCAGGCGACAGACCAACACATTGTTGGTTTAGGTCTGAATTATTATTTGCTTGAAAGAAAATAAATAACACCCGATGTGTCCTTTTTAATAGAAATAAATACACAGCTTTGATGAATATTATACTATGACTGCTGTTTACTGAATCTCCAGCAGGCAGAAGAAGTTCGGGAAGTTTCTCTGGATGTTTTCTTCCTGTTATTGGAGTCGACTTCACCTCAATATCAATAACATCCAAGATGGCCGCCACCGCCGTCCTCCATGGTGGAGCCGGCCAACAGGGTGAGTGTTTGACACATTTTCAGTGTAATATTCCTTTAAACTGCATTAGAGCGAAGACTAATTTTCTCACCTCCATGAAACAGAACACACAAGACTGTTGCTGTATATTTAAAAAAAAAAGGTTTTATTGAGGCTGTACAGGCTGTTAATGTTCCCTCTTTGGCTGACGGTCGGTACTTCATGTTCACAGACTTTATATGATGCACAAGAAACCAGCCGGGCTGCACAACACTGACAAATAATCATGTTTTTATTCTAATTTCTGCCCCTGAAGTAACACCTGTTGTCGTGCAGCCCTGCTGGACTCAGTCACCGAAACACCTGAGCTGAGTTTCCCAACGTTACACAAACCGGCGCTTCACTTCACCTGCGACCCCTGAGCCCAGCGATGCACCCGTCGTCATGTAATCATTGCTTTTACATTTGAGACATTTGTGATTCCAGCCCGGACTTTTTCTCCCTCAAATTGCTACGGAGTGAATATTTTATTTTTTTATATAGCAGCAGGTTAGAAAAGTCTTTTAGTAAATAATTTGAAAGTTTGTTTGCTATTTGTGTACAAATGGTTTATGACATTAAATTGAAAACTAAAATCCATTTTCGTGTTTGAAAATGGATTATTGTTGCTCAAATGAAAACAAAAATTTTCAGTGAGCATCTTAAACTTGAAAATAAAATTTTAAATTGGCCTTTTGAAATTAAAGTTTGTCTGGATTTCAGCAGATTTCATAACAATTTCATTAAATTAAGCTATTTCATTTTAATATTGGCGGTTATAGATTTCTGTATTTGCGTATTAGAAACATGACAGTTTTTGTTAAAAAGTTTTATTTTTGATGAAAACACCGACTTTTATCAGCGACTGGAACTAATCACCACAAGTCTTCATTGTAAAAAATGATGTTTACATGAGAAGCACATACATGAGCCACAACCCGACAAACACTCCGACCTGCACACACCTTCACAGTAATCATCGTCATCATCAGGTAGATCTCAGGCTAACATCAGCACCATTAAAAAATCGGAGAATATCGTCTGCATATCAGGTAATTATTTACAAGTTCATATAAAAAATACACTGTGAGTCGTAACACAAACAACAGAATAAGTCTTAAGAAGTTTTTAGCCCTTATTTAACTCTCCCACCCCCCCAGGATTGATCACAGTGGAGCTGTTGGTGGTCCAACAGCAAAGTTCCAAAGTTACAAAATACTGAGCAAATCTTATCATACAGGATTGCTAAAATATAGAATAATTTCAGATTGGTGGAGTTTTATTTTACCAGTAAATTTTAAATGTATTACATCCTTTAAAAACATTAAATTTAGTCAGGTAATACTTTCATTTCAGCCCTTATTAAACTTTATTAAGCTCTAGTTTGACATCTATTCACCTCATTTTACCTCAAATTAAACAGGATTAAAATAAACGCCTCTGATGGTTTTATATTTGATAACAGTTCAGATGAACCTTTAAACTCACTCATTTTAATTAATACACTGACTATGGATAAGTACCTCATACAACCCCACATCAAAAACATCCCCTGTATTTAACTGAGAAATTAGTTACAATTAATAATTCTCGTTAATAAACGTACAGATGTTTTGATGGTACGCAGGTCAACATCTAACAGGTTTCATCATCCAATCAGATCAAATCCAACTATGGACGACAAGGTGGTAAAGTGTCACCAAACGGTCAATACCAAAGATTTCACCCTTTGGTTTTAAATTAAACCGTGAGCCATATAGATCTTCCCCCATTTTCAATTTGTTTGTAGTTTCTTCCCACAAATTTCATCCCGTCTTCACTGAATATATTTGGATTAACCCCAAAGTGATGCATCGGTTTCCCTGTAACGCCTGAACACACTGAGCAGTTTGTTAAATTCACGTCGCTTGTTGTTGCCGTCAGCAGATCAATACGATTGTCCGTCGCTAAGATTCAGATTTTGGGATGCTCTCTGCTCTCTGACGGTTTCTGACAGTTATCATTTTAAACTGCAACATATTGATGAATTTAAGGTTTTCTCTACAACAAAAATTTAATTTTTCAGAAACCTTTAAGGCATTTTTTTAAATGTCAAACATTTTCAAGGGTTTTCAAGGCCCTTGGGAACACTTTCCTCAGGTGTTTGATCACTACAGAAGACTGAATTATATCAGATTGTATCTTGCAGTTATTTTTCAGACCACATCTATAAGAAATCAATAAGGAGCAACTTATTTTCACTTTTAAAATACAATATAACACAAAGTTAAGTTCAGTACCTTTTCAAATAATCATCATCTTGGTCAAAGTGTTTTGTCTTTAAAAGAATCCCTGTATTTGAGTTTGTGTCACTTTTCATTGAAATGAAGCTGAGTCAGATTACAAACACTTTAAAACTATATCTGACCTGAACCTGATGAAAACAGTGAGGTCCGAACAGGTTTCAAGGGCCCGAAAACACATAAAACTTTAAAATGATCGTAGAAGTGTTGAATTCAAGTAAGAAAAGTAGAAAAGTGTGTTTTGTTATTTTCCCTCCCAGCAGCAGCGTTGTCGTCGCTCTGCAGGCCTCACAGGTTCCTCTCCTCACATCGGCCGGCGGCGGCGGCGGCGTCCGGGCAGCGGCAGGTGAACCCGCCGAGCCGCGGCAGACAGAGGTGAGAACAGCCGCCGTTGTTGGAGCAGTAGTTATAGGCTGACGAGGGCGAGAAGGGAACAACGTCAGCAAATCTACAGAAGATACCAGCTACACAACTTTATGAGCCTGAACAGGAAGTTAAATATATAAAAATGAGACCGAAAATAAATAATAATAATTATTATTATTATTATTATTATTATTATTATTATAAGAATAGATAGAAAAAAAATCAAACATCTTATGGTTCTGTATGTTAAAGTGAATTCAGTTGTTTTAGGGGTTTTAAACAGTAAAACAAGACATTTGATGATATGACCTTTTTACTTTTTAATCAGCAGGTTAATCAATAATGAAAACAGTCGTTAGGATGTTCACATACGACCCTGGATTTAAACTCGATGTAGTTTCTAATCCTCAAATACAGAAGTCTAAAAGTGCAAATATTAAAATTAAATCATTTAAACTAATTTAATCATCAAGTGGTTCTAGTAGCAAAAAAAAAAATTGAAACAAACGGTTTGTTCAGAATCTGGCGGCACAATTACTTTAAAAGTCAAGAGAAAACTGTGACTTCACACGAGGCGTCGCAAATCAGGGCTGAAGCTGGATTTATACTGACGCAGCGTGTCAACAGCTGAAGCTGACGGAGCTTTAGATTCAGTGTCAGATTTCTCCTGTTGGCCTTTTCTCTCTATAAAATATATAAATATTGTAAGAACGCTATGAGTAAGTATGTAGTACAAGTAGTAAGTATGATCGGGGACCTGATGTTTCATCCACTGACAGACTGAGAGTCGCGTTAAGCTGAAGGTTTTTTGGAAGTTTGTTGTCTTTGTGTTGAGTCCAGTAAAAGAGAAACGCTGAGTGAGGCTGCAGCTTTAGGAGGCAGACGGAAACTCGTCAGCGTTACTTAGAAACCAGCAGGTGGACTCTGGATGTTTCAGGGCCCAGAGCCAGATGTGAGGCTCCATGTCCACAGCTGGCTTCCTCCCTGAGGTCACTTCAGCCCGGAGTTCCCACGCTTATATACATGCACATACTATATGCATCTGGAATCAATTACCACGCTCACTGAGTCCATCTGTACTCCCACTGCATTAAGCTGCTGCTCCACAGACCTGTTCGGGGTCCTGGTCTTCGTACGTGGAGAACTCAGTGAGCTCGATTTGACGCAAGTCTGGATTTTGTCAGAGCAACAAGTCGTCAAACCCAAACCTACAGCTTGTAGCTGTAGACTTTTTAGGGTGAATCTCTGTTATAATATAAATTTACCCATTTTCAGATAGAAATTACTCCTTTTATTGCACGTATGACTTTTTTAGAAGAAATCACAGCTTATTGAGAAACGATTGCAATCTGTTGGTGTAATTATCACAATTTCACTTCCAAAATTAAGAGTTAACCCTCTCAACACGCCGGCGGGTTTGAAAGACATGTTTACTTTTTAAAAAATCGGCAAAGTTACACCATTTATCATAAACGGAAAGTGTAAAAATAGAAATACGTTTTCAAACTAATCACGTGCGGTAAACGTTTCCACCAAATCGAAGCTTAAAACAGTGACATTTAATCAGAATCACTTTATTCTACGTCTCATTTAAAATTTCGCCAAAAATAAATGTTTGCACGAATCAGATCCTGTTAAAAAGCAAAATTACGTAACTGGAAGCCTTCAATGAGTCGACTGAGATCAAAGGTCACGTGGCAGAAATTGAGCGAATCTTCGACTGATCTGCAGGCCAGAGCCGAGAGGAGACGACCCGATATCGGTAACACTTGGTTGCTAATTTCCTTTGAAAATCCTTTTTATGATTTATGACATTATAACTGCACAAAAGACATTTTTGAGTTATTCCTACTTCTAGCCATGATTGAGCTGTTTCCACAGAGGTTCAGTGAAAACTGGAGCTGAAAAATGGAGCGGAGCAAAGAAAAAGGCCCAGAAACTGCTCGGAGTTCAGACGTTTAAACACCAATAATAATAATAATAATAATAAAAAAGGCATCCTAACCCTAAAAACAATGGACACAAACTTATTTAGGATGTAAAGAAAGCAGATATTCTCCCAACGTGAACTCCCTGATCTGTTGCTTCGTGTAGACACGTACCTTGTGGACACTGCGTGGGCGTCGTGGTGATGCCGTACAGCCGAGAGCGTTTCTGTGGCAGAAACTCTTCCGTCTCCTTCTCCGATTGGCGGTCCACAGCCACCACCGCCTCCCTGAAAATTACAACAAAAATATTCACCAGACCACCCGGGGATGTTTGATGGTCAGATGACAGTTCCAGTCAAACAACGGAGCGTTTATTTAAAATAAACTGTTTATTTAAATCCACTCAGTCGAGACACGTTGAGGACGACGCACTTGGAAAGAAATTTAAAACTCAAACCTGCAAATTATTATTATTAGACTGTTTAGGTTCTAGAGACGAGACGAGTACCAGCACAGAATTACTGCGGTGAAGATAGTTTGAAGCTGGATATTCGACAAACCCGGACCCAGTGACGTCTTCTTCCTCGGTTTCCCCGCAGTGTCGGCAGCAGGAGGACGCAGTTATCTCACCCCTTCACGCTGACAATATTTGTGTTGTGTTTCATATCAATTTCAATAATCATAATTGTCACTAATATGGTCAAGTCAGTAATTTAGTAATTTATTGACGGTTGCTGATCAGCCTTCTGCTGCCGACACCGGGGGGGGGGGACTGAGGAAGAAGACGCCACTGGGTCCGTTATCCAACTTCAAAACAGAGACAAACGTCGCTGCCAGATCACAAATCTGCGAGTAACTCGATGACAGAACAAAGCGAAACTTGTCTGCTGTCAGCTTGTGTGTCTGTACTCGACCAAAGATCCTCTGTGAGGGAAGACGCTCCACTCTGTAACGCCGCTGTAACACCAGAGAACAATCTTACGGAAAAATCTGTAAGTGAGAACAATTATACTGAGTATGCTGACGAGTGCGTTACCTCCTCCAGTCGGTGTAGTAAAGGTTCCTTCCAAAGGAGACGAGAGCGAAGGGATACTGGATCCCCTCAACGATCTGCCTCCTCAGCCTGCGGTGAGGATCCATACACTCCACCTTACGAGTACCTGCGAACCCATCAACCAACAGTGAGGAACACGTGACTGAGACCTGTCGGTGCAGTGAAAACACCTGGACCAACAGGATCCCGTCCGATGATTCGGGTTCCCGTGTGGTGCGTCTCACCTGCGTCGGCCCAGCACAGCTCCTGGCTGTCGAGGTCAAAGGTCAGACCGTTGGGAAGTCCCAGGTCGTCTTTCACCAGGACGGTCCGCTCGGTCCCGTCCATGTTGGACATCTCGATTTTAGGCCCGTCTCTGTTCCAGTCTGCCCAGTACAGCCGCCTGCACCATCAGGACAAAAACCAGTCAGACTGAACTAATGTTCACGTCATTATCACCACAGCTACCGATGCTGTTTGGGTTCAACAAGCATTTTAACAATTTAAAGAAACGTTTAGACGATGCCTCAAGGCCTCGTGCCTCAAACGCACTGAAAGTATCTGACGTTCGTCTTGAATGGCACCCAGCGGTACCTTTTTACTGGTACATCTGGTAAATCCCACAGACTGTTTTAGTACTAAATAGTTGTTAGGAATTATAGAGACAACACAGTGAAAAAGCCCAGTTAGACTCCAGCTCAGCCTCCTCTGACCCAGATGCTCTCAGGTTCCAATCATTTGATTGATTTAACGTGATTGATTGAGTGACTTTGGACTCGGTAGAACTGACGTGATTCGGTCGGTGCCCTTAAAAGTACAGAGTTCTGTACCCGACTCTATCTGTATCGTACAAACAATAGCTCCCTTTTCCTTAAATGCTGCCAGTTCTGTGGCGTTTCAGATCTGAGGAGGATCAAACGAGCCTTCAGACGGATTAGAAGCTTGACACTTATTCCTCCAACACTCACCCGTACGCTGGGTTGGTGACGATGGGTCGGGGGTTGATCAGATCGGTGTCGAACAGGACTCGTCGCTGGCTGCCGTCCAGTTTGGAAACCTCCACGGTGTCACGCATGGAGTCGGTCCAGAAGAGGAGACGGGCCACGTGGTCGATGGCGATGCCTTCAGGACTCTGGAGATCTGAGGACGGTACAGACATCGGTCAGGGGCGGGACTTTTGATTACACCTTTGAGAACGATACCCGTAAAGTTGCTTTTTCAACCACAAAAACTGCAAGCAACATAATGAAAGTGTCACTTTATCTGAGTTAACCAGCTCTACATGGATATTATCAATTAAAACTAAACTAAAGCCTCTGAAATTCTTAAAATGTACCAGAACTGTGGACTAGCCTTGTAGTTCTGAGTTCTGATGTATCAACACTTCAGCCTTTAGTACTTAGCCCTGACAAGTTACAATTTATCGATACAGCTCTAGAAAAACTCATGAAAAAACCTTTAAATGGTAAAAGAAATGAGGAGGACAGAGGATGGATCCATCT
The DNA here is from genome assembly GCA_031216445.1 of Lateolabrax maculatus. Classification (NCBI taxonomy): domain Eukaryota; kingdom Metazoa; phylum Chordata; class Actinopteri; order Acropomatiformes; family Lateolabracidae; genus Lateolabrax; species Lateolabrax maculatus. Next base: position 1,594,210 of record CM062204.1, on the reverse strand, counting down.
TCAGGACGGACAGACCGGAAAAAGATCATGATATGGACAATCAGGACAAGTAAAGTTAAATAATAAAGATAAATAAAGTTGTCTTGATTGCTAGACTATTGCGCCCAATTTATACTTCTGCATCTGTGTGATCATAATCAAATTAATGAAATAAAAAGTTGAAGATTAATTACAGGTTTGTAACAAAATGCAAACCCCCGTCTCCTGCAAGAAAGTCAGACACGAACCCATCTACTTCCTGTTTGGCTTCATAAAGAACCAACTACTTCCTGCATTGAGACCAAACGTTGGTCTGGATGTAAACAACGCTGAACTCGTCACGTTCCGACGAAGTGGCGTCCGCTGTACCTGTGGTGACGACTGGGCTGATGTCGCCTCCGCTCAGCTTGGCCCTGCTGATAGCCGGCCCGGTGATGTCGGTCCAGTAAACCATCTTCTCCACGCAGTCGTAAGCCACAGCGATCACCACCCGGTCCTGAGAGAAAACGCAGGAAGAGACAGACGCTCTCATTCATCTGGAGACGCTTTCAAAGAGTCTTTTGTGTGAACGTCGGCGACCCGTCGGGCTCGGAGACGGAGAGCTTTGTGTTCAGCGGCAGTACATTAACGCTGCTCTGCGAAATACAACTTACGGGCTTCATAACAGAGAAGAAAAGAGTTCTGGTGCTGAAATCTGTTAAAGAACAGTTAGACGATTGTTCCAGATGGAGCAGGAACGCTCAGAAGTGGTTGAACATTACATTCATGACAAACAGACACTGCGACTGTGAGGTCGTTCTTCAGTATCTAAACATACGAGGACCAAATGTCGTCACCAAGAGTCCAGATATTTTGGCTGGTCGTCACTTCTACAAGGAGCTCAGTTTGAGCTTCTGGTAGTTCCCAGACCTCAGCATTTATCCATTCCTGACAGAAATAATGTCAAAAACCCCCAAAAAGGACCAAATGTTTCATCGAATTATCCTTTAACCATCAACCTTTACCTAAATGTAATTCTTATTTTAAAGGAACAGTCCAACATTTTGGAAGGATATAGATGATACAATGTTTCTGAGTTTGATCTGGTCCAGTACATGTTTAGCCTAGCTTAGCACAAAGACTGGAAGCAGGGGGAAACTGCTAGCCTAGCTCCATCACTCTTTTGGTGAGAAACTGCTTTTTGGCCCCTGAAAGTTAGAGGTATTTCAGTCGTCCCAGACTGAAATACTTCAACTACTGGATTTATTTTAATGAAGTTTGGTTCAGACATTCCTGCTCCCCAGAGGATGAATTCTACCGACTTTGGTGATCATCTGAATTTTCCTGTATTTTAAAGTGTCTTACTACTATACTTGAATACACGACCAAACACCTGCAAAACTAAGATGGTGAGCCTCGTATCTGCTAACATCAACATGTTCTGGTTTCTTTTCTAACTCAAATAATATGATAAGAATCTGATCCAGGATTTGATTAAAACTGGAATCAGTATTCAGAACCGAAATTGTTGTAACATTTCATGTTTACATGATATCAGCGTTTTAATGCATGACGTGGACACATTTTATACTGTTCTTTCCACGACACCCATCTTTCTGTTTCGAGCGAAATCTCATCCACTGTAGTCTTACGGGGATGTGCAGCAGAGGTTTGGCCTCCTCCTTCCTGATGTTGTATCCGTCCAGAGGGACGTGTTCGATCTTCCCGCTCTGAGCGAACAGTAGGTGTGTTCCCGGAGCGACGGGATGAACGTCGGGCCGCGGCGTCGGGCCCACCGGAGGAGGAGTCACTGCCTGATCGATACCTGCGTATGAGAGGAGAGTTTATAGTTCAGGTGGGGCAGACGTGGACGATATTATAATAAATAAAGGTAGTATAAGAAGTATGTATGTATGTATAAGAAGAATGAAGACTCACACAGAGGGGTGTTGCCGGGTCCGGTGCGGGTGTTGGGGATCTCCTGGCCGTTGGCGTCCACACACCAGCACTGCCCGATGCTGGTGTGGCACTGCGTGGGCTCGTAGGCTCCGCGTTCTTCACACTGAGGGACGTACTGACCGACGGCCGGCTGAGGACGGAAGAAAGAGAAGAAACCGGGGACGGGGGCGGCAGTCTGGAGGCTTTCTCTGTGGCGCTCACACGGGGTCTTCTCTCGCTCTGGGAACACAAGAAACAGTCAGAGTGAGACCTCGGCATTTTTAACCTTTAGACGGAGGAAAGATGAGAGCGACCCGAGCTGCTGCAACAAGGTCCTGATGGTACGCTCTGTACCCAGTGAGTCATTTTATTTAGCTCCTGTTGTATTACCATATCAGACTTTGTGCAACACTTTAAATAATCTTCATTTTATTTGCTGTTTTTTTTGGTTCAGAATTAAAGGATATTCGACACAAGCTAATAAAGAAACAGAAATATAAATGAAGCTGTCCTCGCAGGTCTCATTTGTTTTATCTTTATTTTGTGTTTTCGTACGTGGCAGCTGCAGAGAGAACCGCAGATCAGAGACGAGCAGGACGCTCTTCATCTCTGCGGCCACAGTGACATCTGGAAGAGCCTCTTCACACTCTTATCCTCAAGGGTATCTGCGAGACGAACCACAAACCAGCCATAACAGCCCGACAGACGGCGTCCTCAGCGCCACGGCGGCTCCCAACAATCAGCCAAAGATAAAAAACACAAAAAGCAAGAAGACCCCTGGGAGGGAAAGAGGGCCGAGGATCAAAGCCAGGCCGTCCAGACAAAAGGACCCAGAGCTGCTTACTGTAAGAGACGCTGTGACAAGTTGCGACAGGGGACAAAGAAATTATGCCTTTCAGAGGCCGTAAAAAGGACGAAAATATGACAAGACTCTGGTGCGGAGGAGCGGGCTGTAATTAGCAGCTCCTGACACCTGGAATCACTGAGGGAGTCTGCAGCTTTGGGTCGACGCCAAACCGCCAAACACAACAACAACAACAACAACAACAAACCAGGCGGAGAAACGCTGACGCTCCCCCTGCTGTCAGCCAATCAGGTGTCTGCATGAGAAATATGACAAATGAGATCAGGAGGGAGAGGAATTCATCTTTTAACTTACAGAAGTAAAAATGTCCTTGATGAAGTCACATTTAAGGTATTAATGTATAAGTTTAATGAGTTTAAGTAAGGCGAAGTGAACAAGTATTGAACTGTAGTCTGGGTCAAAGTTAAAGTACTGATTCTGAAGAAGAGTTTAATTTGGCTGTTGGTGAATATGATTTCAGATCCAGTGAATGAATAAAGAAATGAAAAAAGGAATAAAAGACAGAAAGAAGAAAGTGGCCCAAAGAGAAAGAGGAAGAAGTCAGAAAGCAGGATATAAAATAAGCACAGAAGAGAAAAAAAGAATCCTACAGGATCCCAGAAGGGACAAAATACTGACCCTGCTGGCCATTAAAAAGAATACAGGTTAAAGGCACGGCTTTAAGGCTTAATAAAGTTTAAAAGGGTTAGTTATATAAAAATTCACTACACAGTTGTCATTAATGGGGAAATTAGCTATAGACACTAAAACTGGCTTTTGTACCAGGCTGTAAACCTGTTTATTTCAGCTGAAAAGCTTTTTAACATGGGAGTCTATGGGGACTGACTCGCTTTTAGAGCCTCGAGTGGCCATTAGAGGAACTGCAGTTTTTTTCTGCTGCTCGTTTCTAACCCTGAACCTTTGTGCAGCGTGAACGTAGATGCTCAGCTGTACTTAATCAAGTGTTTGTTGAGTCTAACATGAAATCTGTTTGTCTCTAACGTCCTTCACGTCTCCGTACATTTCTTCATACAAGACAAATGTTTACACTCTGCAGAGTTTACACAGCTCCCATTTGTCTCTGAAATGTCTGCCGCCCACACTGAAACAGCCAAAACACTTTCTTATTGAAGCTCTTTGTCAATCAGGGACAGTAGACAGACCTTTAAAAAGGACCACACTGCTGCTTTACATGTTTTAACACACTTATTTTAAATGGTGTCGTTTACACTTTCAGACCGATTTCCTTCATTGTTTCAGTTCATTTCTATGGAAATCAGATCTCTATGTAATTTAATAAGTTTAGAGAAGTCAGTCATAAACTGATCTCGGTGTCGCGTCCGTTGCTTACCTGAGGACGTAGGGCTGCACTGGAAGCCGTCGCCGTGGAAACCAGGACGGCACTGGCAGGTGTAGGATCCCTGTGTGTTGGAGCAGGAGGCGTCGCGGTGGCATCGATCCTGCTGACACTCGTCTACGTCTGAACGGCAAGAAAAGAGACAAAAGGTGAGAGACAAACACCTGCAGGACGCCCTCAGCTGATGTGACAGCACATCGATCGCCATCTTTACTGTAAGATGCAGTACCACAGATGACCAATAGAAATCATTTCAAAATGTGCCTTTAATAGTATTTTTAAGCACTTACTTAATTTGGAAATTTGACCAATAAAACCCAAGCTACACTTGTTTACTAAACACATGTCTTTGGTTTTGTAGTGTCATCATCCTGCCCTTCTGTTTTCTTTCCACACAGACACTGAGCTGTATGAACACTGTTTAGTCTTGGGGAGAGTATATACAAGAGATGAGCTGCACAGCTGTAAGGACGGGATCTGCATTTCCTGTCCCCGGGGCCCACAGTGCTCACGGACACTTTGTTACACTGAAGAAACTGACAGGAGTCTGGAGAACTCTGTAACGCTGCTGTTTGATATGTTTATGTCCAGAATTTAAACAACTTATTTCACTGAAGTTGTCATTCTGTTCCTCCATATCATCATTTTACTGTCGGTCCTGATCTCGGGTCCCTTCATCACAGTAATCTGGTTTACTACCATGTTCTGATAATTTATGTGTACAATTTATAAACTTAAATTTGTGTTTTTTCCCTCCTTGCCTCCTGCAGTCTTGTAGCTTTTAAAGTACTTGTCTGAGGAAGATTTACTGAGCTCACAAGCTTTTTCACATTCATACAAGCTGCAGGCAAAATGAAAGTATCAAACAGATAAAAATGTTTCTTTTATTCTGCTGCTTCCAACACATGAAAACAACAGCTGGGACCTTTAAACTCAGTGATCATTACGCATCTGAAGACGATTCAAGTCAAAACACTGAAGCTCCTCCAACACACAGCCGATAAACTCTGAACTCACCCCGACACACCCGGCCGTCGCCCACAAACCCCGGCAGGCAGGAGCAGACGAAGGCCGAGCCCCCGCTGTAGCTGCAGAGAGCTCGCTGGGGAACGTCACAGTCGTGACTTCCCCTCCGACAGTGATCCACCGGACGGTTCTCCTCTGCAGGACGACACAGGCCACACGTTAGGTTTAATACTGACACTTATGGACACTCTGTCCACATCCATGGTCTTGTTTTCCTTGTTTGAGCCTCTTAGTTCCTTAGAAAAACTTAAAGCTGCAGCAATCAGTGATATTTTAGACTTCCTGGCAGGACCACAGGATGTGTGATGAAATATCTGATTAAAATGCTGAAAATGGTTTGACTGTTGATTATTTTTTCTCTAATAAAAACCCATTAGCAAAGACAAATACATAACAACGGAACAACACACAATACATTTACTGCACAACTAACTTTAATCTAAAGAAAAATATTTTTTGCACTTCAGGGCCTCCGTACAGATGTGTCCTGCTGTATTTCCACATGAATCACGTCTTTCACTCACTTTGTTGAACTCATTTCCAACAAAGAACAACAGTTTGAAACGTCTCCGCTGGGTCGAGCCCCATTTACAGTCGTACAAAACCTTTTATTGTTTATGTCTGCTGGCGGCTTTAAGAACATCTGTATGTGCAACACGGGACTCCTCAAATAAAGTCTCACACACAGGAACCACACACTCCGCCCACCCACACAGCTGTCCACACACACACACACACACACTCTGAAACGTACCGATGCAGGTCTTTCCGTCGCTGGCGAACACGAAGCCGCTCGAGCAATCGCAGTGGAAAGTTCCGGGTTGATTACTGCAGACGGTGTTGGATCCACAGGCCTGAGGAGTCTCGCTGCACTCGTCAATATCTGCCAATAACACACCGACATAGAGATGAATGATAGGTAGGTAACACCTTGCTGTTCGCTTTGTATGTTGAATTATTTGTAAGGCGAGTTTGAGCAGGCGGAGGTTTGTTACCGTGGCAGTAGCGTCCGTCTCCAGCGAAACCACTGGAGCATTTACAGGCGAACTGGAGGCCTTCGCCTGGTCTGCACATGGCGTTGAGGTCACAGCCGTGTCTGCCGGTGAAACATGGATTCTGCTCTGGAAGATCACCTGTCAGAAACACAAAAACAGGTTCGAACCGACACTGTCAGAAACATCTAATCCCATGTTTGTAGATGTGGGAACGAGCAGAAAGACGGATTGTTCATTGATCAGAAATGTGTGATTTGTTGTTTTTTATAAAAGTCTTAACGGCCTCTGCTCCATGGCTTGGGGAAACCACGCTTACGTTATTCGTTAAAGAGTCCTCCACAGATTTATCATCCCACTCTGGTAGCACTGTCAAATTCGCGATTTTCAACAAAAAGGATCAAAATCAATGCAGCAAAACCAGAGATATCGTCTCTTTCATTCAACACATTCTTCTTCCTTGTTAAAACTTGGTGCCTATATTACCCACAATGCAACTTGACCCGCAACAGTTGGGTCCATAGACTTTATATAAAGATGTAAGCGGATGGGATATGTGCCAAACTAAAAAATCTATGAAGTACACGTCAAGTCCATTATTCTCAAAGAGGGTTTCTGTCATTTTTTTAAGCTGATGTGAGTTCAAGTGTTCATTTTCTGATAAGTTTGGTTTCAATTTTTTAATTTTTGCACAGCGGGAGGAACGTCGTCCATCAATTATACACTCTGTGGTTGGGTCAGATTAGTTTGACACTTTTGCTTGATGAAGGACTTGTTGATTATTCAAAAGGAGAGTGAAACGGCCCCACAGCACAGAAACCATCGAGTCCTCTTGTCCCCATCATGCAGCTGAGTGTTGCAGCTCCATGTTTGAAGTTTCCTCCAGACCTTCACCTCCTCACAGGAAACACGACCCAGATGTTCCACTTTTTACCAACAAACTGCAGCTGACTTGTGTTTGCTTGTGTAACTCTGATCCCCCGAGCAACAGCCCCCACCTGCACTTTTACCTTTAACCCCCCCTTATTATAAAAAAAAAAGACCCTCCTGATGCCCTCCCCCGCCTCCCTCCCTGCTGTGGACTGGAGGTTGGTATCTCATTGACCTTCACCCCCTGCCAACGCTCTCCCAGCCTCTCTGATTGCAGCTGAGGAAATACAGCCGGGCTCGGATGACTGTTTATCTTCCTCTGATGTTCCACTGCAAACACCGCCGAGGCCCTTAACTGTCGGAGGCGTGTTTCCGTGCATTCCTCGGGGTAATAACACATCTTTGTACTCTGACTGTCCCTGACGGACGACCAGCAGACATGGACGTCTCTTCCACAAGGACCTGTTACATGTTATCAACTTGCACTCACAACAGCTTTCTTGGTTTTTACCAACATTTTCGATGAAAAAATACATTTATTTCTGCTTATTTTAAAAATAAATAACTTAATACCCAAATGATCCAAAAGTTGCAGTTTCCTGCTGGGAGAAGGCGACAAAATCAGGACGATTTACAATAAACGAGGTCCTCATATGACGAGGACAGCTTTAAAAGTCCACTAATAGAAACTTATTTCTGGGTTGTGATTGTGGTTGTGACGAGTTGTGGTGTTGATTGCTTTGATGAATGCGATGTGTTTCCAGGAGACAGCAATTTAACTGGGCTAATTTTCAGATATCTATTCAAATTTCACTTGTTACAAATTTTACGTTGAAGTTGGAAACAGACGACTTTTCAACAGTCTGTCAGCTTACCAACTCCTTGATCTTAACAGAACATAGTAATTTACTAATTTCAGAAAGGCCGCCACAATAAAAAGTGTTCTTTTTTCAGATTCCCAAACAGACAACGGATCATAGACGTTTGTTTCTGGCTGCTCCACATTTGTAATAGAAACCCCTGATCTCAGCGCTGAGTTAAACATCTGAACATACTGACTGATCCAGTGGAAAGAACGCCTTGTGCCGTAATCAAATATTAATTTTACTTCATAATGACACGATGAATTTTGGAACCTTCTCTTTGTTGATTTTATTTGGGTTTTTGTTTGTCATTCATCAGCTTTTTCAGTATTTTATCATTTGCAGGTGCTGATGAACTGACTCTCTGAGGCGTCAGAACTCACTGTGGACGGAGCCGATCTTGTTGCTCATGGCGTAACGGATCAGATGGTTGTCGGCATCGAACATCACAAAGATCTGGTCCACGCTGAGCTGCTGGGTGGACGGCGCCGCCCGGGTGGCCTCGTCGTGTGGGCAGCTCTGGAAGGTGATGGTCTGACGCCAGTGGTAGGTTCTGGTCTGGACGACGCCGTCAGGGGAGGTGATGGTGTAGTCGCGGTTGGAGGAGGAAGTGATCACTGAGTGGAGAAACAGAAGAAGAAAAACACTCTGACATCTAGTCGGACTTTAAATTATTGTTTCGACAGATGATATTCAATCTGATTCAGATGAATTTATTAAAATGTGTATCCATTTGCAATCATACCTCGTAACTACTATCGTAACTAAAAAACAATTTTATTATTTTAAGAACATTTAAAAAAACAACACAGCAGCTACTACTAAACTAAAGATGAAGACAAAATTAGGTAAATCTTAAATTAATCGCCACCAATAGGTCCAGATTTCCACTTGTCCAACACTTCACGAACACTAGTTAATGACAAGGTAACTCTACAACAGATGACACAACAATAAACTGCACCAGCTGAGCTCTGAGATTCAACAGTTAAAGTATTATATACACAATGCAAAAATCAATCAGCGCATTTTAGCGTCCTTACGGTTTGTGTCGTACTGGTAGATCTCCTTGTATGGGTTGATCTGGACGGAGGATCCCAGCAGGACGGCGGGCAGACGTCCCTCCAGGTTGGTGCTCACCACCAGGTGGTCGTGTTCGTCGATTCCTTTAAACTGCTGCTTGATGCTCAGACGCTCGTTGCCGGGCTGGAAGGTCACCTCGGCCTGCCGGGAAAACACGCCGCCTGCATGGACACGTGAGAAAGAACGTGTGAGTGTCTGAACACTGCGAGGTTTAACTAAATGCAGTGACGAGTCAGGGCCAACACATATCAACATCTACGCTCATGATCCAAATTACTGTGAACAAAGCTCTTACATTCACAGTCGGTGTAGCTGGAATTTTGCATGAGCAACAACTAAGCACCAGACAACAACAACCACATGTCCCCTCACCGATGAGACTGAAGCCGTTCTGGTAGCCGGGCTGCTCCAGGGCGAAGGCCCAGCCGATGACTCCTCCCAGGGAGGACAGCGGCTGCAGGGAGGGGCCCAGGCTGTCGGGGATGTTGCTGATGGCCACGTAGGCCCGCCCATCGTTGGCTACCACGTACGAGTGCAAGTCGTGGTTCCCGAGCTCCACGGGTGAAGGTGAGTTCCCGACGAACACTCGACCGTTCACCTTTCCATTCATTCTCTGTGGTTTTCCTGGAAAACAGAGGCTTGATTAGCAAAGCTCCTCTTCCGCTTGCCTTTTTTTCTCAAAGTAAATTCTTACAGAAATGTTTGTCTTCTGTCCATTTTCTAACAAAAAGGGAAATCTACTATTGTTGCTAAAAAAACATCATTATATCTGTGGTCGAATGTGCAGTTAGAAGATGCTGGTTTTTCTTAGACAGAAAATCACCAGATAAACACGAAGAGGAGCTATTTACATCAAGTGTCACATGATTATTGTCTTGAGGACAAACTGGCCAAATTAACGAATTGCATCTTTTTAGTCACTTCATAAAACTTCAAGAACCGAAGCAGTTTAACACCGAAAATGCCTCTCACCTTCTGCGACACAGTCCTTCCCGTTGCCATAGAAACCAGGCCTACAATGGCAGCAGTACCCGTTGCTGTAATCCCGGCAGTCAGCGAAAGCTGAGCATTTGTGCCTGTTGTGGGCACACGTCTCCAAATTGTACGAAAACACTGTGAAAACAACCAAAGAACGAACCAATCAGCTTCGGTTCAGGGAAAGCTAGTTCACATTTTGAGTCTTCAAGCACAAACGTTTTGAGCTTCTGTAATTTACCATTCACATCAAGATCCTCGTCTTCGTTTACCACGACGATCTGGGGTTGGTGGGGTCGGGAATAGGGGGGCACTGGTTGGTCTGGATCAGGGGCAGGGTACCTCGGCTCGACTGGAGAGTATCTAGGCTCAATGGTTTCAGGGATGGTGTATCTTGGTTGCAAAGGCTCAGAGACCGGGTATCTGGTCTCTGTTTGGTCAGGGTACCTCGGCTCAGGGGGGTCTGGGTACCTTGGTACGATGGTACTGGTGTACGATGGTGTGACATCCTCAGATTCAGGGAATTCTGACACAGACTGGCCTGGTTCTTTATAATCCGGCTCTTCAGTCTCCGGTTCGGCATACCCTGGCGTGATGGTCTCAGCTTCTGGGTAACTGGGTGGGTACTCAGCAGGAGTGTCAGTTGGGAACACCTCCTTTTCGTCTGGTCCCGCTTCCGTCGTCATCGACGTCTGGGGTTCGTAGGTAGAGAACTCCGGTTGCTCATCGGGTTGCCTTGGCAACATGGTCACAGGAAGTTTGGTGGCATCCTCATCCTCGGGTAGGATGGAAACCATTCCCGGGGTAATGGTGAGAAAAAACGGCGAGGAGCCGATCTCGTACACCCAAACTCCATTCTGTCCTGAGTTCGTCTTTCTAGTTGGAAATAAAAAGGAAGAAAAATCGGTTTCGATTACACTATTTTTTAAAAGTGGATGGTCAACTCCTCGTCGCATCTTTGTTCTTTACAGTGAAAACATAACTCTTGATGAATAATTGTACGTTAAGAGGTTACTGTGTACTGCTGGTTCGGAGATCTGGAGGCTTGTAAGATATTGTAAAATACTGGTTTTGAAGAAGTCTGACTTGATATTAGCATCCAAACTTCGTGTTCTCCTATCACAGGGCAACACATTTTTCCTTTTTGATTGAATCTCTTATCCACATCACTATTTCTGCATGCAAAAACTTTCCACTGCATTTATGTTGGTTCAAACTCTATCAAATCATTGTAGAAGTTGAACATGTAAATCCCTTTTTTTGTATCTTATATATTCAAGCAAAAAACAAACATCACCAGTCGTCAACCAATAACGTAAGATTCATACTCAGGAAGTTCCCCGACGGAGGTTTCTTCATCGGTGGTGCTGCGGAAGTACGTCCCCTGTTTGGTGCTCCAGTACCAGCTCTGCACAAGGCCCTCATTAAAGCCAGCCTCTAGGGGCTTACTCTCGCCCCCTACTGAGGTGGAGAGGAACTGCAGGCCGGCTCTGGGGTACAGGAGAATGGCGCAGGACGACGACGCCATGGAGGCCACAACAAGCTGGAAAGTGTTTCTCTGAAAGTACAGACGGAGACGTTGTTGAGCAGCAAGTCTTTTTTTAGTCCACTGGGCCACATTTATACTGATATTCTATCCTTCCTGGTAGTTACATGGAAGTTAGATGAAACAGATGCGTGATTGGACGGACTGTAAAGAAAACCTGCTCTGGTTCTGGAGGACCAGGAGGAGACATTTATTGTTCAGAAGTTTCTCGCTGGCTGCACATGTTTAAAAGGAATTATTGACCAGTTTGGAAAATCTGTGTGGAGGACAGTGAGCAGGTACCGACTCGGGATCAGAGCGTGAAGCAAAGCAATGTAAACTACGGGGAGAGCACATGATAGCTTGACCACCTGCAGAATATATAAGTTAGAATGAAACAGGAGGTGCACTGAGACAGCAGAATAATGAATGAGACGCTGCATCACTGGGTTCCCTCTGCAAAGTCCATTATATTGCACTTTAACCATTGTTCCTCCAAAGAAAACAAAAAGGAAACATATAGTACTTTAACTGGAAAGTGTACATTTACTTTTACTTATCTTTTGTGTATTTGTGCATGCAAACTGAGGCACTCCCCACCAGTAACTCTTCAACTTGGCCTGCTTTAGTTTTTGTTTGTTTTTTTAATTTCTGCATATCATGTGCTGACTCTGCCTATCTGGGACAATTTTGGTGTTCACCAGTGGTAATTACAAGCAGATCCCCTGACATCAGACTGCAGCATGTGGTCACACTCATTTTGAGAACCATTTTTGGAATGAAAATCATCAATTATCCTTCGCATTTTGAACTTTAGTTGCTCCAGTCCAAAGAAAGCAAGATAGTTAAGTGCATAAACTCCTAACGGCTCAACATTTCTTATCTCTTTCTTATATTATACAATGACTCTGTTTACACTTAATAACACTTGTATAATCTTATGTAATCTACCACAACAGCCCTCATAAGTCCTATATTTATAATACTTGTCAGAAGCTGCACTATATTCAAAAGATATGTTCGTGCACTTGGGTTAGTAAACTGGTAACTTTTAACTAACTGAAAACACAAATCCAAGTTTTCAGTGGAAAGTAAAACAAAACCCACCAAAACGGGATTTTTGATCCAATATTAATATTTGAGAGTTTTAAAAAGTCTGACAAAAATATGTAGATTTGTTTTTTTTTGCTTTCTAGTAGGTCAGTCGGCCCATAAGTTTTATACAGACTTTCATGTTCCCCAGAGGATGAATCCCACTAACTCTGCTGATCATCTGTGTTGTCTAATAAATAGTAAAATATGTAAAGGATTCATTAATTATGTAATACTTTGTAATAAATAAAACCAACATGGTCCCTCACCTTAGCGTCCAGTCCGTCTCCTCGTCCAGAAGTCCCCTGGGCGGCCATGTTCTCCCAGGTGACGATGAGGGCGCTGATGGGCTCCACTCCTTCGTCTCTGGGGAAAGCTTGCCTGATGTGTCCGGCGGCCCGGCTCAGTACCGCCGGGCTGCTGTCCTGCCTGTAGTAGACCTTCCCCTGTCCGTCACTGCCGTCCAGGTCTCCCAGCAGGGCTGCAATCATTTTGAAACTGGCGGGCATCTTCCCGAGGTACTGCTCCTCAGCCGGAGGCTCGACGAAAGCCACAAATCCATTCGTGTTGATCTGGAGCGGGAGGCAGATACGGTTTGTCTGTTAATGATGGGTCTACTACAGGACAACTACAGGACAACTACAGGACAACTACAGGACATCTACAGTATTACTAGAGTCCTATTATGTCCACTTCCTGTGGCTCACGTACATATTTTCATTAATATCTCATTATTCTGAGAACAATCATGACTTAGGATCTTATACCTATGAGAAACTTTCTTTATTTGTGCTCATGCTTATGACTCATTACTGTGAAGGAAATCTGAAAACAGAATGCAGTAAAAACTAAACTAGTAAATGTTCAGATCCTGGACTCTCCCACAGCTCGACATCCCTCTGCAGCTCTGCTCGCTTTGTCGGCCCACAGGAATTCCACACAACAACTTCCCATTCACTCAGAAGAAAAGGATCTTTTTAACCTCGTTACTTAAATCCGCCTTACAGTGAACGGGAGCACGTGCCACAGTTACAGTCTGAGCCAGAACACCGTGAACTGTGAGCGCGAAGCAGAGACTCAGACTCAGCTGCCAGAAACATCAGTTTTCAATTCATTCATTTATCATTTTAATATGAACAGCGTTGGTCGTTTCTCTCAGCCAATAAAGGAACCATGTCTAACTAACCCTAATCCAATTATTATCACAATGTCATTATATTATACAGTAGAACACTTTATATAAACGTATCAGGACCACAGCCAACAATTCTTTTCTTTTTTGATTTATCTGCTGATTATTTTCTTGATGAATTATTTGTTTAGTCTGACGTCTTCGAATGTGTTGTTTTGTCCAAAAGATCGAGATTTTCACTTTACAGTGATATAGAAACAGATTTAAAACAAATTTTAAAAAGTTTTTTGCTTGAAAAATGACTCACATGATGAATCAATTATCAAATAGTTGCAGATTCATTTTCTGTTGATAAACGAATCGAAACATAAAAACAGAGAAAAAGAGACATGAGCCAACAAACGCATCAACACAAACACACTGAGACACACACACACACATCAACACAAACACACTGAGACACACACACACATCAACACAAACACACTGAGACACACACACACATCAACACAAACACACTGAGACACACACACACACACATCAACACAAACACACTGAGACACACACACACATCAACACAAACACACTGAGACACACACACATCCCCTCAGTTTGGACAGATGTGCCGGGTCAAAGATTCTCTGTATCACATCGGTTTGACCGTCTGCAGCAGGTAGAAGCCAAACCTGCCGTGTGTTTGACAGACGTTCATTAATATCCCATCAGCCAGTGCTGCCCACAGATCGGCTGCTGTTGTGTATTATTCACTAAGGATTATGGGACTGCGTTTCCCAGGATGTCACGCGTATTCAAAAGGTTAATGTGTTCCTGTGGACCAGGAGACCTCTCAGACCTGAAGACTGCCCTCAGTGCAGATCTGTGTTTCAGTCCTGAAACAGGAAGTCCACTCATGGAAAACAGTATGAAACCCAACACTTACTGTCCCAAATTCAGTCCAATGAGAAGTCTTCTTTATAGGAACAAAGGTTTTTCTGTGATAGTGTGAACATGGCTTTACTCTAAGTAGTTAATCATCTTCAATCTGTTTAGTCAGTTTATTTCCTGTAATGGATGTTAGAGAACTTTTAAAAACCTCCGTGTTTTAAGACGTTTTCATGTATGAACTCTGGACAATGTCCGGAGAATCAGGTCCGGACAAATCAAAATCAAATCAAATGGGTGTTTCTCAGTTTCTGTGCAGGATTTGTGTTGTGATACCTGGCAACCCAAAACCAGAGGCAGCGGTGAGCCCTCCGCTCAGTTTGCAGCTGAAAATGGGACAGAAGGAAAGTTTGGCTCAGGCCTTAAACACATCAGCAGCTCCAGGCATAAACTGTTTATCTTACGGTCCTCCATCTTATCTCATCCTGTACATCCAACCAGGCAGAGAGAAAACAGCTGTTCGTGCTGCTGAATCTCCTCTCGTCTTTAAGTGCTGGTGGTCAGTAATATTTGTGTGACGGAGAGTTACAGAGCGGGACGGGTTCCTCACAGACTGACGTGAAACTCTCCTGGTTTAATCATCAGTACAAGAGATCAACAACTGTGTTAGAAAATATCTGGTTCTTTGATCGGTAGCCTGTGGACATAAAAACTGAAAGGACAGACGTCAACTACGACTCCCAGGGTGCATTTCAGTAAGACACATGCATTCACAGAGCTTCAGATTCTGTCTCATGCTCCGCTAACGGCGAGCCGAAGCTGAAGATGAACATTCAACCATTTAAATCTGTTCAGTTTGGGTTTCTCTATGGCAACAGCAGCCGAGGCTCATGGGTATTGTAGTATTAAAGCTGACAGAAAAAAAAAAACAGGGAAACAAAGTTGAAATAATGGTAGCCAGGTTTCGCTAATTTTAACCCAATTTTTAGACAGTTATGCGATTATTAGGAAAATCAGCTGGAAAATCATTATACCATCGCAGAAGAAGAGCGCGCAGCAAGATGGCGTCATTAAAAGAGCGCCAGTTGAACCTCAAATGGTGAAAAACAACTTAGAAAACTGGATGGAAATCAGACATTTCTGTTAGTTTCATGTGTTAATGTGAGGAAGGTTACATCAGATCTGTGCGGAGCGACGAGGACGCTGCAGTCATGTTTTCGCACGTTATGGGAAAATCCAGGAAGACGCCGACAGCGGAAACAGCTGATCGGTCATGTGAGTTGAATGTTCGCTACGTCAGAACTTATTCGACGAACGTGTTTCCAGCTCCCATTTTGTGCATTAACTCTGCGATATTTCAAAACGCACATAAAAATACGCTGATGGGAACACGGCTAATGTGAACCTGAGGAATAACTGATTGCCTTTGCTGACTGTTGACAAACAGCAGAGTTTAAAAAAATATGATTTAAACCAGAGGAGTCGCAGGTACCACGTCGGTACGACCGACTACCGATTCACATTTAATCAATCGGCGCCAAATTTTGGAGAGTATAACTGGGCTTTTTTAACTCTCTTGGTTCACATTAGATTGAAGATTAGATTAGAAAGTTAAAATTCCTTACAACAATTTATACACTAAAACAGAATGTGAGATTGTTTCGTATGTCTGAAACCAGGGACACAACCTGTCGGTACGTCGGACATCTTCGCAAGCAGGAGTTCAAAGGTCATGAAAGAACCACCTGTGACTTTGAGATGAGATGAAATAAGAGCCAAGAAGGAAAGATGTCCTGCTTCACTGCCTCTGTAAAGTCGGAGAGGCGTCTCTTCAGGGGAGCTTTTGACCGCCGTTAGCCCCCCCCCTCCACAGAAACGCATGAATGACAGCAGCATGTGGGTGAAAGGCCGGAGTCTCCCAGCAGGTATCTGACTTCAGACAAGACGCCCGCAGAGCTGAAGACACTCGAGCTTCATCGCAGACAGACAGGAAGCCTTTTGTCTGAACCGAACGAGCTAACGACGCTCGCAGACCTTTCATGAGTGAAGCGGCTGAACGGGAGGACGGTGACGACGGGCTCAGGTAGGAGCTTTGTCTCCTGTCCAGACTGAAACTAAACGTTTCTTAATGCTTTCCATCATAGGAGAGTTTTAAGGGAGCAGACGTGCAAATAAAACACATCTGAGAGGCACGTCAGTAAAATGTCTTCATGTTTCACTCTTCTCAAACACAAATTTCACAACATTAATTCACCATCATTTCCCTTAAAACACTAACAGTGCGTCTCATTTCCAGTGTTGTGACGTGACTACATAAAGCGCTCGAAAGTGTCAGTATACGCACTAAATTAGGAGGAATTTTGAGTTGGCTGTTGATGAAACTTAATTTTTTAAAAGCAAAACTTATAGGACCACACAGCTGCCAGGAAAGAAGGAAATCCATCAAAAACCTGAAAATATTACTTGTTAAACTGTATATATAGTATATAGAATATAAAGTCGATGTAAATTGTGCATCACAAGCTAACAATTGAAAAATCAGTGGTATAGTCCTTTAAAAAAGGCAGAAACAATGTGAAATATAGTCGACATGCTGGACCACGTCCAGCAGGTCAGTAAATGACCTGTTTGCACTTGTAGTACCACTGGTGCTGTTTGAGGACCCGATCACATGGACTCCTCCGTGGAAACTTCATCGCTGACATCACACATGTCCGACCCCTGAGATCATCATTATCAGTGTGAGAACAGCGGAGGGAGGAAACACATCGAGCGCTGCCACCTGGTTTTGGAGGACAGATGTCTCGCATCTATACGTTCCAGATGTGTCGACGCTCCGCTTTCCTGTCGAGGACGCGGCGTTCGGCCGGAAAAACCTCCAGAGCAGCGGCAGCAGCTGGAGCCGAGCCAGGAGATTTGATTTTACTATCGACTCTATAGTGTTATCAAACCTGAATGTTGGAAAGAAAGCTTGAGGGTGTCACTGTAGTACTGATAATTACTGGGGAACCACAGACCAACAGGATGTTGCTTGTTCTGGGGGGGTTGGGGTAGATACTTAAAAGAGGGGGGCGGGTGCTTTATGGACCGCAGACAAGCAGCGACCAATTAGAGCTTCACACGGGGGGGAAATCCAGCAGGAGGAGGCTGAGAGACAAACACTGACAGCTGTCAAGCTGCCATTTTATGCTCTCAAAGCTAAAAAAAAAAGTAATTTCACTTCAAACTTAATTTTAGATATATGAGTATAAAATGTTTAGATCTATTTGATGAAATGGTGGCGTCATTAAACTACCAGTTGTAGGTCCTGCTAGTGCCCCCTACAGGCTGAGATGTTCACATACACAATATGCTACAACATGTTGGACAAAGCAAACACACAAATTACAGCACTCGTTTCTTAAAACAACTAAAAGCAGTTTTGACGTTCTTACACTGTAAAAACCAACACTGTGTTGGTCCGTCTCTCAATACTGTCTGACTTCCTGTCTGTGGCTCTCAGCTCCGAGCCCATTGGTTCCTGCTGAGGAGATAAATCTTTAGTTTCATGTTTAAAACAGCTGCTCGCTGTAGTTTTCATCAAACGAACAGGAGGAAATAGTGCATTTGTTGGGGACTACTTTCAATGGCGGATTTATCCACACTTTGTGCTCTAGTAGTGAGTATCTGTCATGAAAGCTTAATTATGGACATTGTCAGTATCTAAAAAAAATAGGTAACTTGCTGGAAACCAGTCAAAATACATATTTAAAAGGTAAATTTGTATGAAGCATTTTTTAAACGTAATGTCACCACACTACGAGTACCGGACGGGTCGTTGTTTGGGATTAAAAACGTAACATTTGTGGTTGGGATGGAGCTAAAATGTCAAAACCAAAAGATGTTCCTCCTCTGTGTGATTGTGCTCATTATATTTTATGTATTTTATTTCAGATGATTATACACACACACACACACACACACACACACACATATATATATATATATATATATATAAATATATAAAAAACTATCAAATTCTTTAAGTCGGCACTGAATGTCTGAATCTGGTTCCTGATTTAAATAATTAAACTGCCATTTTAGACTTTCTTATCCGACAAACATCTTTGGCTTCTTCTGTTCAATGAAAAATTATTTCTGGAGATTATATCGTGTCAAAGTACGGAATCAAAAAGAGTCGTGTTTTGGTGTCGCTACAGCAACTTGAATCGTACTGACACCAGTATGCTGCGATCAACTGAAAGAGAAAACAACCTCGCAGCTTGTGGGGTAAAACCAACCGGACACCGAGCGTCCGTGGACTTCCTGTCCTGCATGTGAACACAACCTGAGGCTGAACTCTGTTTAACTGATTCATCCTCCAACAACAAACTTAATGTACACGAGTGCTCGGAGCGAAACACGTCCGGCCAACAGCGTCTGAAATAACGTGAAGCACATGAAGGCGACCGGAGCGAGACCTTCTTCGTCTTCTCGTCAACTTCCTGTTGAGACTCTGACTGAACTGTGTGGTCTGAGGCCTGTTGTTTTAAGGGGGGGGGGGGGGGGGGGGACAAATGGCGAAGTGTGAAGTGGACGGATCGGGGGGCTGACGAGGCTCAGCAGCTTGTGCAAATCCTGTCAGATTAGTCAAAAAAACAAACTCGTCAATGTGGCGATTTAGTCTCATTTATTTCCTGAACTCCTTCAGTTTTTTTCTTCTTCATTTTAGATTTCCTAGTGTGATGTGTTGCAGTCAGTATGGAAGAAGTTAATGTACTTTACCATTTTAAAAATTACACAATAGCGCTGATGGATATCGCAGAAAGAGCAACAGGATTTTCCATATCACCCTGATGCACCATGACGCTTGGCGATGCTCCTGACGATTTTACAAGAAAAGGTATTCGTCGATGACGCCGAATGTTGTCAACAGACACATTACAAACACTAACAAAAAGTGACATTTGCATTTTAGAACATAAACCACAGACTTAACAACCCAGCGCTGGCTGTGATCTTTAACGTGAGATCTTTAGATCTTCTCCTTACTTTGAACAAAAAGAATGTGCAGACAGTTCGTTCTTTATTATTTTTAAATGAAAAAACAACTAAATAAAACTGTGTGATGACAAACTTGCTTCTATTAAACTTAACAACCAACCGTCCGCCATCGTCTGGTCGGTCAACTCTCCTGACTCGTGATAAGTGATATCGGACTCTGCTGCTGAACTTTCAGCCAAGAGGATTTGATTTTGCAAAACTATTTGTGTTTGATGCAAATTGAAAATGTGTGTAAAAAAACAAAAAGCAGGTAGAAGGAAACTCAAAGACGTGGCCTGATTACCCCGATAAACAGCCACGGGGCAAAGCTGTTGTTTGGCCCCTATTGTCCGCCCACACCACCACTGGGGCCCCCGGGGCCCCGGGGCCCAGACTTCACCTGTTTGATAAACCAGCTTTTCTCAAAGACAAAGTTACACTTAATTATTTTCTTCTTTTTCTCCTCAAGACAATTTAAAATGAAAAGTTGAACAGAAGTGAGTTCAAATCTGAGTTCAGCGTATTGAAACAGAAGCAGATGTGATTCACACCAAGTGTAGATGCTCCGATCTGGATTAGCCGTCACATGACCTGAGGAATGTGTGTGTGTGTGTGTGTGTGTGTCGGCCTGATGAAAGGCTTATCTGTGTCGGCTTTTAATTGATTCACATTCCAGCCTCTATTCACATATTGAGAGGATCCAACACCTTCGTCTCTCTGAGTGAGTCGAACAAACAAACCTCCACCTGGAACTGACAGTTACTCAGATCTGAGGTTCTTCTACTCCACCACATCAATCAGCAAATATTTCACTTTTTACTACATTTATCTGACAGCTTCAGTTACTTTACTAATTGAGATTTACAGTTGTATACATAATAATAATGATGTTGAGGTTTGGACACAACAAGCATTGTGAAGGTGTCACTTTGGGCTCTGGCTCATTGTGACGCCATTTCTCACTATTTTCACTATTGTTACAAAGCAAACGATCAATGGATTAATGGAGAAAATAATCAGCAGATGGATCCAGAATGAAAATAATCATCAGCTGCAGTCTGATACAAAACAGTTCAAAATGAGCTCCAACAGTAAAATCCTGCTTTTCCATGAATGATGAGGAATAATAATCTAATGATAGAATATATAATAGTACAACAGGCACAGGGACATTTTACTGTGGAAATACTTTAACTACATGCAACTGATTATACTCACAGACTCTTACTGTAACACAGTATTTAGAGTGTGTATAAGTACTTTTACTGCAGTAAAGGACCTGAACACTTCGGTTCACACATCAACACTTCAATGTTTCACCACAAAACCCCAAATCCAACAATCAGAGTCAGAAACCAGCAGGACTGATGTGGATCTAAAACCAAAGCAGCAGCTACGACTGAAGGGAAAACACAGAGAGAGCGGACTCTTATTTTGTAAACAGTTATAAAAGGAGTGGAGGTGATTAAGAGCCAATAGAAAGACCTTATCAGGTGTCAACAAACAAACACAGAGCAGAGGGAGCGCTTAGTGATGAGATAATTCACTTATCAAACAAATCAATCAATGCTCACTGCAGGCAATTTGCATTGGAAGCATTTTGAATAACCATTGAAGTGGCAGTCGAAACACAATTACTGAAAAACTGCAGTTAAAATGGAAGTACTGAAAGAAGTTGACGTGTTAGTTTAAGTTTCAGGACCGAGTCAAGCTGAAGTTCAAACACTAAGAAGTTGAAATCATCGAAGTGTACGTGTATTAACCGAAAGAGGATAGCAGCTGAAGTGTTGAGGTTTAAGCACTGAAAGCAGTTGATGTGTATGAACAGTAGAGAGTGGGAGTTTTTATTGTTGTTGTTCAAATGTGAAAATCTGAGACCTGAAAGGATTTAAAGTGTAACTTGAAGTGTAAGAATTGAAAGGAGTCGAGGTGTCACTCACTGATTGAACATAAAACCTTATCAGGTGTCAACAAACAAACAGAGAAAAGATTAAGTGAAGACTGTAGCAAAATTACACTTAACAGATAGATCAATCAAGCCACTAATCAATAATTAAATAGAATTTAACGAGAACGAAGAGACTAAAGATTCTTTATAAAAGCTCCAAAATGTCTGCATACAAACAGGCGCCTCAATGTAACGAAGCTGTCTCTCGAATAACAGAACTTCACACCAAAGTTTAACTGAGGACCCGAATGATTTAAGTTTCAGAGTCACAGCAACAGTTGGGAGTTAAAGATTTGTCACTTTAATAATAAAACTGAGTAGTTTTTCTCCTAAAAGTTACTTATCACATTCACATGTCACCTTAAGTTTAATATGAGAAGTTTACATTGTTTTTTAGGTTTAAAGAGATTCCGTTTCTTGTGTCACTCATAGGTTTTATAAGTGGATCACTGTATTATTTATCAAGGGAAAATAATAAATATCTGCTGAATGATGAAAATATCAAAAAGCTCTGAGCAGGACTTTGATTTTTTTTTGTTAGGAAGCAGAAGAAATAAATCTTTTTTGTTTGGAAAAATAACTGAAATTCAAGTTCTGGACTCATTGAAGTGAACTTAGATTATTATTTTAAACATTTTAAGGTGTGAATCATTAACTGAGAAACATTAATCATCAATAGTCTGACAGAAATCCACAAAACATGAACTCACAACGAATCGCGTTGGAATTTTAGTCATTTTAAGTTCGATTTTTGTGCAGATTTCTGAAATGCAGATTTCTTTTTTTCTCGTTTAACTTTTTAACCTGTTGAGCCTCTGAGTGAAAAATCCTCTTTCAGTCTTTTGAGCTTTAACTGGAGTTAATAAACTGTAAAACTGCATTTTAAAACTTTAAAACTGAATTTTAAAACTTTAGAACCAGTTTTCCCACTGCTTCTTGAGCTCTGACTCGACTTTGATGAATGAACCTCGGGATGAAATCGCACCGACTCTCGGCTGGAAGTGAAACTCACATAAACTGTGTCGAAGGTCTCGCTGAAGAAGAACACGGACCCGCCGAGAGGCAGCGCGGCGCTGGAGTCCGAGCCGGGCCGCAGCTGCTGGTCTCCGGCTTCCTCTCCGAACTCGAACAGCCCCCTGAGCTCCAGAGTCCGGCCCGCAGCACTCAGGCTCAGCAGGCTCCACCAGACCCACAGCCGGACCCCCCACACCCACGGCCGGACCCCCCAGACCCACGGCCGGACCCGGGACCCGGGACACATCTTCTGCCGAGCGAGGCTCCACACACGCGGTCGGACCAGCGGCGGGGTTCCCCAGTGAAGGAAGCCGGGGAGGAGGTGAGGGCGGCGGGCGACACGAGCAGCCGAGACAGCGGCGGACTGGAGGGGAGCGAGAGGCGGGAGGGAGGGATGAGTGACTGGAGGAGGGAGGAACAGCCGGAGGGAGGGAGGGAGGAGGGAGTGACTGGAGGAGGGAGGGAGGGATGAGTGACTGGAGGGAGGAGGGAGGGATGGCTGCAGGAGGGAGGGAGGAACAGCCGGAGGGAGGAGGGAGGAGGGAGTGACTGGAGGGAGGGAGGAGGGAGGAACAGCCGGAGGGAGGAGGGAGGGAGGAGGGAGGAGTGACTGGAGGAGGGAGGGAGGGATGAGTGACTGGAGGGAGGAGGGAGGGATGGCTGCAGGAGGGAGGGAGGAACAGCCGGAGGGAGGAGGGAGGAGGGAGTGACTGGAGGGAGGGAGGGAGGGAGGAGGGAGGAACAGCCGGAGGGAGGAGGGAGGGAGGAGGGAGGAGTGACTGGAGGAGGGAGGGAGGGATGAGTGACTGGAGGGAGGAGGGAGGGATGGCTGCAGGAGGGAGGGAGGAACAGCCGGAGGGAGGAGGGAGGAGGGAGTGACTGGAGGGAGGGAGGAACAGCCGGAGGGAGGAGGGAGGAGTGACTGGAGGAGGGAGGGAGGAGGGAGTGACTGGAGGAACAGCCGGAGGGAGAGAGGGAGGGAGGAGTGACTGGAGGAGGGAGGGAGGAACAGCCGGAGGGAGGAGGGAGGAGGGAGGGAGGAGGGAGGAGTGACTGGAGGAGGGAGGGAGGAGGGAGTGACTGGAGGAACAGCCGGAGGGAGGGAGCGGGAACCAACAACCGCAAGACTTCCGGTCAACGTTCTTCAAAGTAAAAGTCTCAACGATAAACTAAAGAAGTTCGAATTGTTCTTCAGACTGATGTTTAAATGTTAAAAAGGCTTTTATTAGATTATTATAAGACTATTATAAGACTTTCTAATTAATATCTCAAAATACATTTTTATGATTTATATTTGCATTTTATTGCTAGTGTAGAGCGTGTTAAAGAAGCTTTTATTTTGGTACAAAGGTCGGACCGGAAGTCTTGTTCCTGAAGTTTTTGAACTCTTGTGTAAATATACAGTTTGTATATATATGTATATATATATATATATATATATATATATATATATATATATATATATATGAAATACTGTAGTTTCCACATGGCAAAATAAAAATGAAAATATTATATATTATCTGAAAAACAATTTGAAGTTTTCTTTAATACTAATAATAATATTTCATGTTTCCTCCACACACACTTTGTCATTTGTTTTTCATTCCTTGTGATTTATTTACACATTAGGTTAAACTATGTGTTGTAAGTTTATATAACTTAATTTATCCTTTAACAGTAAAAGTCCAGCTCCAACACTGCTGCAGTGGAGGTCAGTTTGGGGCCGGTTGTGAAATATATCATGGTGCATTTTAAAACGTGGCCCACACGTTACATTCATTAAATACAAATCCGCCTCGTTGTGGAGACGTTCTGGTTCAGCAGCTCGTGTTCGGTTCGGTCGGAGCTCAACGCACTGATCCAGGACGCAGTCGCCATCCAGTGGAGTCAAACTGCAGCACCACATCCTCCACCGTCCTCACCTCCTCCCTTTTCTGTTTCTTCTCATCCGTCCATTTTCCTTACATGTATTTCATTCTTTCCTGCTCAGTGGTGGAATGTAACTAAGTACAAATTTGTCGTACTTTTACTTGAGTATTTTGTATTTTATGTATAATTAGTTTGTGATGAAGTGAAGGATGAAGAGTTCCTTCATGTGCTGAGAAAATTCTCCTCCTGAAGCTAAATAAACAGTTTCAAACCCTCTGGGATCAGCTGGACTTTTACTTTAACTACTTTAAGTACATTTAGCTGTTAATACTCACATACTTTCACGTCACTAAGCTTTTGAATGCAGGACTTTTACTTGTAGTGTGGTATTAGTACTTTTACTTATCTGAACACTTCTTCTATCTGCATCATGTAGTCAGGCTGAAGACGAGGAGTTCAGTGGGTTCAGCAGCTCCACAGAATAACAAAGTTCCCTGAACCGTCGCTGAGCTTTACAATATTTATGTTCTGTCAGGATGATTTAGTCCTGGAAGAATATCAAAAAGCCCTTTGGAAGATTTCTATTAAAACTGCATTACAAAAACATACATACAGTACAGTTAAAGTATCAGCAGTAAAGTACAGAAGTATTCTTAGCTTCATGTAGTTAAAGTATCAGCAGTAAAGTACAGAAGTATTCTCAGCTTCATGTAGTTAAAGTATCAGCAGTAAAGTACAGCAGTATTCTCAGCTTCGTGTAGTTAAAGTATCAGCAGTAAAGTTGTGGTTGTGCAGTAACTGATATCTGGTTCTGTCACATTATCAGACTGTTGATCCTGAAGCATCAGTGTTAGAGCAGCATGTTCCTGTTGGAGCTGCTGCAGGTGGAGACAGTCTCAACTACTTTATATACAGGCAGCTGCTTCAGTCCAGGGGTCCCAACCTAGGGGTCGGGGCCCTCCAGAGGGCCACCGGATAAACCTGAGGGGTCGTCAGAGGATTAATGGGAGAGAAGAAGAAACTAATCTGTTCTCAGCTACTTGTAAAGTAACTTGTAACTAAAGCTGTCAGATAAATGCAGCAGGATCAGAAGTACAATATTTCCCTCTGAAATATGCTGAAGTAGAAGTATAAAGTAACATACAATGGAAATAAAGTACAAGTACCTCAAAATTGTACAAGAGTAAATGCAGTTTGTTACGTTCCACCTCTGCTTCCAGTTACATAACAGACTGAGTACGACACATACGTACTATAACCTGCCTCAACTACACAAACTGTAAAATAAGATAACAGCATTTAATGATATGACATGATTTGATTATGTAAATAACCTTTTGTTCATAATCTCCTAAATAAAGGAAGATAAAGAGAGGAGTGTTGTATATTATCTGTAGGATATTCAGTTAACACGTTATAGAAAACATGACTGCTGTATAATAAACAGTCATACTGAATGTATGCCACAAGAACACATGTTAAAAAGTTTAAAGATGAAGTCAAATGTGTTGTAAATGATTTGTCTTCAACCTGAAGATGATCTGAGACAAACATCTACAGCTGCTAAAATGATGAGCGGTGAATGAAAATGGAGCTGCAGGGGCTTATATTTGTCATCAGAGCGTCAAGATGAGCTGCACAGCATCACATTATCTAACAACCTGCCTCTTATGTAAAGGCAGAGAAGAGAAAACTGCAGAGAGAAAAGAGGAGGAGGAGGAGGAGGAGGAGGAGGTCTATATTAGGGTTAGACTGATATCAGGGTCGATACCGGCCATTCACTAAAACCAGGTCTACTCAGGTCTCACAGGATGGATTAGATGCTAAATCTACATCCACTACAGACTCGTTAATGTTTCACTGGTTGTGTGCTTGTATGTAAAATCCATATCCAGAGATCTAAATCTTGTTTTAGATGCTAATCTTTACAAAACACTTCATACCTTTAATATTAAGAGATTTAAAATGGAAATACAAGAGATACAGAACGGACAAGTTTAAGGACACTGCTGAAGCTCTAATGTCGCCTGGAAACACTGGTGCTGTTCATTACACCCCCGCAATATCAAAGTGTTAAATTAATCACATAACATCTTTTGCAATTCTTACTGACCAGCATTTTTAAAGGGACATTTCAGACATTTCAGACAAACATTTTGAAATAAATGTTGTTAATTTGAATGGCATTGTTCAGATCAGAGATCAGAGAGTTCACTTGTGGCCAGTTATTTATAATTTAATTCATTATTTCATCCTATTATTCATCCATTATTGTTTATTAATTCACTCACTCATTCATTCATACAAATAAAAGAGTAAAAATCATAAAAGCATTCAAACACTATTTCCTGCAGTTAAATTATTTAATAATTACATTTGTCAGTAACAGCTTTCACAAATCACATTAATCTGTCTGCACCAGTATCTGTCTGATACGAGCCATTAAAGACCAGAATCAGTCGAAGCCGCCAGTATGATGCTGCTGTGACGCAGTGTGTGTGTGTGAGTGTGTGTGTGTGTGTGTGTGTGTGTGAGTGTGTGTGAGTGTGTGTGTGTGTGTGTGTGTGTGTGTGTGTGTGTGTGTGTGTGAGTGTGTGTGTGTGTGTGAGTGTGTGTGAGTGTGTGTGTGTGTGTGTGTGTGTGTGGTGGGTGGGTTTACCTCTCTCTCCTTCCAGATCCATCTCTCCACCTTCCTCTCCTCTCTGCAGCATCCCTCCTCCTGCTCAGCCAATCGCCTGCCGGGGAGTGCGATCATGTGACCAGCTGCCACCAATAGCTCTCCACCAGGCACCGGCAAAAAGAGGGGAGGTGCCTGTCCTCCTCCTCCTCCTCCTCCTCTCCGTGAGTCAGACGGTGTGTCTGGAGGAGAGTCGATGGATGCGAAGGATCCGTGTAACGAGCTGAGACACGTTTCTTCTTCTTCACCCGGAGACCAGAGGCTGCTGCTCCGTCTTTAAGCCACTCTCCCTCCCTCCCTCTCCTGGGGAACACAGGGGGGATGAATGGGGAGGCGATGGAGGGGAACCTGGCACAGGAGCAGCAGCATGCCGGTAACGGCTCCCACCTCCCTCCCCCTCCCACCATCACGCCGGCCATCCCACCCTACGTGAAGCTGGGTCTGACCATCGCCTACACCATCTTCTACTCGCTGCTCTTCGCCTTCGTCTACGCCCAGCTCTGGCTGGTGCTGCGATACCGACACAAGCGCTTCAGCTACCAGACGGCCTTCCTGTTCCTGTGTCTGCTGTGGGCCGCCCTGCGCGCCCTCCTCTTCTCCTTCTACTTCAGAGACTGTGTGACCGCCAACGCACTCGGACCCTTCGCCTTCTGGCTGCTCTACTGCTTCCCCGTCTGCCTGCAGTTCTTCACGCTCAGCCTCATGAACCTCTACTGCGCCCAGGTGAGGGGGGCACTGCTACTGGTGCTGGTGGAGCAGACACTGGTGACACTGGTGGCGTTTTCAGCAGCTCCATTGCTTTAACTTCTCTTCTTGCTGCAGTGATGTAGAAGTGTACTCCAGGGTGTGCCAGTGCACTGTGACGTCACTGCTGGGTGTGGTTACTGGTGCAACAGGTGCACACTTCTGACCACACCCATCAGTGATGCAGTCAGTGTGCCCATCAATATGAACTGAAGTCGTACTGCCAAGTATTGATCGAACCTCCAAAACGTCATCATAATTGTAGTCCAGATCTTAAAGTCTCCGAAGATACCAAATAAGTCAGGTTGAAACGTCCCAGACCTCTGATTTGTTCAGTGTGGTGTTTTCTAGCCGTTGGAGAAACAATCCACCAGTCGGGGTTTGGTTGGTGGGATTAGGAATGGATCTTGATGATCCTCCTACACAGCCACGTAGATAAATCCATGAAGATAAGCAACAGAAAAAATGACACAAAAATGTGACAAGCTTGGATGAGATGGACGCAGGTTGTTGGAAGTCAGAGATGGGTTCGAACATAGAAGAGGTACCATAAAAGTGGTTTTTGCTGGCATAGATGCTACTTAAGTGTAAATCAAAAGGGAAATTCAAGGTTCAGAAGTTACAGAAAAGATCTAAATCTGAAACAGTGCTATCAGAAACCGTCAACGGTGTTGACTATATGTTTAGTAGAGTTCTGCACTGCGGCCTATAACTGACACCAGAACATATATTTTACATATATCCATTACTGACAGTTAACAAATTGGATACACTATCTCTCGCCAAACAGGACACGGATGGGCGCAGACGATTGGCGTAGACAAAGGTTTACGCAGAACGGTTCATATTCGACCCAAACCCCAATGAATACTTTGTTGGGACCAATCAGGTTAGGGGCGAGTAGCAGCACTTAACTAACAACTGTTTTTTCTTCTTACGGCTCCAAGAAGTTCTTTGTTTTGTTTGCTGCTGGTGTTTTTGTTTCTGGTTGACCGATAAAAACCAACACACGGTACTTTAGTGGATATACACTCGTGATGTACTTTATAGATGACCAGTAACTTTGTTTTTACTGATCCTTCATTTTATTTTCCACTGATGATTAATTTTGTCTGTGTTTCAACCCCAAACTTCAATCCACTTGAAGGCTGCCAGGACAAACAGATTTGTCTCAGTTCATTACCTTCATTTAACAATGATTTTGTCTAAAACGACTGACACACAAAGAGAAATCTGGAGATTGGTGTCTTGCTCAAAGACAATTCTACTTGGTGGAAAAGAGGAGCTGAGAATTGAACCACCAACCCTACAACCAATGGCCGACCCCCTCTACCACCTGAGCTACATCCGCACCTGTAGTTATTTGAGGGTCTTTGTTCAGGCTTAAATGTCAAGAAACATGAGAAGATGCAGCGTCAATCCTCCCATTGTCGGGGTGAATCCTATAATGTTGGACTGACAGCAAAGCCATGAATTCAGTCAGTGTTTTTGGGTGATCAGTGTAGCAGCTGCTTCTCTTCTTCACCCATTCATCCACAGCAGCAGGCGGATTCTGAAATAGACTGGAAAAAAAAGAGAGAATAGAAATGAGCCTCTTTACCAGCAGCTTTACACCACTTGTCCCTGAGAGCTGCGATGACGCAGGTTATTTTAACCAAACACTACGGTGTCTTATTTCCTTAATGAGGGCACCTTCAGTCAGAGGGTGGGAGGGACTAATCGATGAAATGAGCTGCAGACTGTTGGCTCTCTCCAGATGTTTGGCATCGTCCACGATCATGGACAAGTCTACAACCTGAGCTGTGTTGGGTCGCTGTCTAAGGGCTGGGTTATGCTCCAGAAGAACTGGTTAGTTCGACGCGTTGTCCGACCACAGAAATCAGAACTGTTGTTCTGACCGGCCAATCACTGCGTGACGTGGGTGTGAATGACGGACTGTCGTTTCAGAAAGTTACAGAAACTGTCGGACGCAACTTCAACATAGGTTGCACGCCTCCACAAGAGATGTCAAGAGGGAAACCAGGAAGAAGTATTTTTAAAGCCAGAAGTGAGCCGCGAGTTATTGGTCCTGAACCAAGTCACTATCGCAAAAAGCAGAGTAGCACTAACAAACATCATGATGGCAATATACAACCTTTATGTGGTAGATTGCCATCATGATGTTAGTCGAATATAATAAATTACAATAATAAAAATATAATGAATAGATTTGAATCGCCTGTTAACATCCTGCTGGTTGATAAAAAAACATCTACATTAAAACTGAATTGCCATAATTTTGTTTTCACCATGGTGTGCATGTCTGCAGATTTCTTGAGTTTATTTTGTTTTGCCCAGCACTGAGTGACATATCTGTCCTGTCAGCGCCGCTTTAAGTCGATACAGAAGCTGTGATAGAGGCTGCTAGGACCCGTTGACTTAACATTTTGGTGTAGATGTAACAGTTGTCATGTCTGTAAGCAAACTTACAACAAGCTGCACAGCTTGTTGTAATGGCGTTGAGATGGCGTCGTCATTGTTAATTGAACCTACAGAGCTGTGATTGGTCGACTGTTTCTCCAACTGAAACCGCCATCAAGGGGCTCCAGATCTTTTTGAATCACTGAACAAACTGGGGATGAGATTCAGAAATCTGAAACTGGGCTAAAGAAAAAACACCCTACTGCAAGTGTGTAATCAGTATTTTTTTCCCCTCACAGGTTTATTTTAAGGCGAAGTCCAAGTACTCACCTGCACTGCTCAAGTACAGGTAACGTCTTCAAACTCAAGTTGATCTGTTTCCACGAGTCATAAATCATAAATCAAACCGCGTTTTCTTTAAAAGTAGAAACAGTTTCTGAATGCAGTTACAGTTTATAGACGGTATCTTGTTGTAGATGAACACTTTGAGCGTTGTGTCCCCGTCTCTGCGCCTCCAGACTTCCTCTGTACCTGGTCTTCTTTGGCGTCAGTCTTCTCTTCCTGGTGGTGAATCTGGTCTGCGCCCTGCTGGTCAAAATGACCGCCGCTGACGTCAAGACCATCGTCCTGGTGAGGGTGACCATCAACGACAGCCTGTTCGTCCTCTGCGCCGTTTCGCTGTCAGTCTGCCTCTACAAGGTCGCCAAGATGTCGCTGGCCAACATCTACCTGGAGTCAAAGGTGGAGTCACAGGTTTCTCTGGAGATTTCTAAAGCAATCAGAGCCAATCAAAAACCTTTCATTGACATGGGCCTCATTAGTGAGATTTCCTGACTTTCCCAGACGGCAGATAGTCGAGGTTTTACCTGACTGTGAGGAACCTTTTGTAAATATCATTAATAATGTAATTAAAATGAATAATACCTGTGTGTGCAGGGGACGTCAGTGTGTCAGGTGACTCTGATTGGCATCATGGTGGTGTTGCTGTACGCATCGCGGGCCTGTTACAACCTGGTGGTGCTCGCGCTCACCAACATCGAGACCATCAACTCCTTCGACTATGACTGGTACAACGTCTCAGACCAGGTGAGGTGTTTTGTGGTCATGTGGTGTTTGCTGGTTAAACAGAAGTCGGGAGTTTTAAAAGCGTCTTGACCTTTGACCTGCCTGCGTGTCTCCAGGCGGACTTGCGGTCGTCGCTGGGAGACGCTGGTTACATCGTGTTTGGGGTGATTCTGTTCGTCTGGGAGCTGCTGCCCACCTCGCTGGTTGTCTTCTTCTTCAGGGTCCGACGGCCGCCTCAGGAAAGGGTCAGTCCTCCTGGCAGGGTCGGGTGACCTCTGACCTCTGTAATACCTGCAACTGGTTGGAGAGTGGTCACGCCGAATCACCTGATATGATGTTTGATCTCATTAACTCAGCCGAGCTTCTGTCTTTAGTTTCTATTGATGACGACTCTGCGTCTCCACAGAGCACTGCTGGGATACCGAACCACGTTCTCTCCTCCAGAGGATATTTCTTTGACAACCCTCGTCGGTACGACAGTGACGATGACCTGGCGTGGAGCATTCCTCCCCAGAATGCATCAGCAAGGTACGAAACATCATCACTGATTGACTGATCACAATTTCCCTGTTGTAGTCATATTTCTGGATTGAATTTTGTTAAATCAATATTTTTATATTAACAATGATCACATGACTGCATGTAATGAATAAGTCATGTCACAGGTTGGTGTCAGGTTAACGTGGAACATTAGACATAAATGTACGTTAACGCTGTCCAGTAGAAACATGTTAAACTGAACAAAGTTCCTCGTCTCTCCGTCAGTCTTTCCTCCGACTGCTACGACTGGAGCAGCCGCCACAGCAGCTTCACTGTGCACACCAACAGCGACGAACAGCGCCTGACCGCCACCGCCGGCGGAGAGCTCCACCCTTACCCATAATTCCTCTCTTCCCTGTACAGCATCACTCTGCACTTTGACACCGATCGGTTATTGTGTTTCTTATCATCACTGATGTACAAGTTTGTAAAGTCATGGTAGGGAATTTAGAGAAAATACCAGAATGTTAAACAGGGTTCCTACATGAATTCAGGCTGTTAAAATGTTTCGGCCTTCGTCGGTCACATAGAAAACACAATAATAAATCCAGTAACAGTAAATATTTGTTCAATGTTTTTGTTGCATATGGATCAGGATCTTTAATAAAAATACTCACAGTGACAGAAACTCTGATGAGCTGAGGGAGGCCTTGAGGTTTGGAGAAAACCCAAAAGCATTCCCATTATTATTCTGATTTTGTACAAATTTTAAAGCGAGTCAGTTTCATAACGACGGGGTTACGATCATTTAAATAGATGAAGCTGCCGTAGCGCCACCTACAGGTGGAATCCCATCACATTTTGCACATTTTTAGTGTTTGGGTGTGTTTTGCCAGATTTTTCTAACCATTTTCCGGCAACTTGTTGCTAAGCGCGGCAAGTTTGACAAAACTTATCTTAAACTTATGCATTGTGAATTTGGTTGAAAATGCAAAATAGGTTTAAGATTTTTAGGGCAAACACACCCAAATATTAGTTGTCTTGTTAAATTTGTAGAAGTGGTTAAAACAAAAAATAAAACAGTTTAGCAAAAAAAACCTAAATTGATGAAAAATCTGTATAAGAGGAAATGCTGATGTTCAGCAGTTATAATGTTTAGCGTATTCGGTTATAAACCAAAATGTTGGACACATTAATATGCTGACCTGATGATGGCGCTAGATGGAAAGTCGGAGGATCAATAAAGTAATTACAGTTCATCCTGAGGGTTCCCTTAAAAAAAAGTATAAAACTATAGAAGTTACCTCAAGTAAAACATTAAAAAGTGTTTCTGATCGGACGCTCTGCAGACCAACGCTGTGTAGGAGCCCTGCTTCACAGCGAGTCCTCGTTCTCAGATCCACAGTATGTAGACGATGGTGTGATGAATGTTGTAGAGAATATTTCTTCGTCATTCGGGGAGTTTTTCATCGAGGATTACTCAGGAAGTCGAACAAACCTGGCACAAATAATTATTCCCGCCTAACTCGGCAAATGAAGACTCCCGATGTTATCGTGAGTCTAATTATCACTGATTCCACATATTTTGTGAAGGAGCCTCCGACAAACACATTAATATCTGAGACTGGTGAGACAGTCTCACAGGTAACTAAAGGATCATTTAGTCTATTTTTCAACATTAAACGTGGCCTTTAAGTTTGGAATTCTATTCAAATACAAACATGGAGGCCGATAAACAATTTCATTTCCTGCCCTGAATAATCCTTGAAAAACTCTGCAAGTCATTTTTTAAGTTTTTACCGCAAAGAGACGAATCCATCAAAGCCTGTAAAACTAAACACATCAGAACACACACATGCACTGTTTGTTGATTTGACATAATCAATATCCTGTAAATATCAATAACCAGACAGCTGAACACCTCCCCGCTGTTTTGATGTTCACCTCAAAATATTCACATACTAACAAGTGATTTAATGTTGGGTTGAATTTTAATTAAGTTAATTTAATTAACACAAATAAATCAAATCTGGAAAGTGATGAAATCATTGGATGGTCGAAAAATTAAAATCAGAAGAAATGATCAACAGAAACATGATTTTAAGGCTCAACCCGTCAATAGATTTTTGTTAATATGGACTTTGTTTTGCAGTGTTGACGTTGTTCAGAAAATACGCTTAAACTCTATATTTCTAACAGACGCAGGTTTTGTAAGTTATTTGTACAGCTGCAGAGTCTCACTGATGATTTATTCTGTTGTTGAGCTTTTCTGTGTTTGTGGTTTTGTGCGTTTGTGACGTGTCGACACAAAAAGCAACACTTAAATAAAAAAGATTACCTCCTGGGTTGTGAAAAGTGCAATACAAATAGAGTTTATTATTTTTGAGTTGGAATGAAAAAACCTTTTCTATGTGGATTTTGCACCGATATGACTGCTTTCTGAAACAAGTAACTTTAATAAAGAATATTTAACATTGTCAACTGATTCTAAAAAATAAAGAATAAATAAAAATAAAATGCTAAATAAACATCAGTACAGTAGGTTGAGTATCAGTCAGTCGCTGCATATTTAAATAAAGAATAAAAATAAAATGAATAGCTAAATAACAGACATTACCTCTAGCATCTATTTCTGCATTACGGTCTGTAAAAATAAAGTTTTCAGATCTGATAACATATACGCAGATACCAATATAACTCGATGTATCTGTGATAGTAGGACATTAATAATGATTTCCAAAATGTTGAACTATTCCTTTAAAACGTCTAACGACAAAGACTTAAAAGGAAATATTGTTGGACTATTTTTCTGGATCAGTGGGAAACCTGCTGAAGATTGTAACCAAAAACCAAACCGAGCTCAGTGATGTCCAGAAATATTTATTCCTCTTTTCAAATAAATATACTCAACAGGTACACACAGCGACATGGTGCAGCTATTTATTCATAAAGATCTGAAAGCAAAGCAAGAAAACTTCAACCTCTGCTGCCTTTAACAAACTGTACAGATTTAATTCAACATGAAGTTCTGAAGCAGGTTCGGTTTTCTGTCTTTTTACAAAATAGCGATTTAGTTTTAAGGCTGACGAGCGGCCTGAAGTCCAGCTGCTGGAGGGCACGCACACACACACACACACACACACACACACACAGACACACACACACACACACACACACACACACACAGAAAACACACACACACACACACACACACACACACACACACACACAGAAAACACACACACACACACACACACACACACACAGAAAACACACACACACACACACACACACACACACACACAGACACACACAGAAAACACACACACACACACACACACACACACACACACAGACACACAGAAAACACACACACACACAGACACACACACACACACACACAGAAAACACACACACAGACACACACACACACACACACACACACAGACACACACACACGCACGCACACAGAAAACACACACACACACACACACACACACAGAAAACACACACAGACACACACACGCACGCACACACACACACAGACACACACACACACACACAGAAAACACACGCACGCACACACACACACACACACACACATGCACGCACGCACGCACGCACGCACACACACACACACACAGACACACAGACAGACACACACACACGCACACAGACACGCACACACAGACACACACACACAGACAGAAAACACACACGCACGCACACACACACACGCACGCACGCACGCACACACACACACGCACACACACACGCACACACACACAGAAAACACACACACAGACACACACACACACACACACACACACACAGACACACACACACGCACGCACACAGAAAACACACACACACACACACACACACACAGAAAACACACACAGACACACACACGCACGCACACACACACACAGACACACACACACACACACAGAAAACACACGCACGCACACGCACACACACACACACACATGCACGCACGCACGCACGCACGCACACACACACACACACACACAGACACACAGACAGACACACACACGCACACAGACACGCACACACAGACACACACACACAGACAGAAAACACACACGCACGCACACACACACACGCACGCACGCACGCACACACACACACGCACACACACACGCACACACACACACAGAAAACAGACACACAAGCTGAAAGCGAACACAACTGATAACTTATGGAAGTAAAAAATAAACAAACTATCATTTACATTTTATAAGCAACTTGATTCTTTTTTTTTTTATACTTAAATCTGAAAATGTCCAATTGCAGTTGGAAAAGTTTTTGGAATTATTGGACACTTTTCGACCCCCCAAAAGTACTTAAGATCATGACGACGGTTTAGAAAGTAAAACATTTCACTAGTTTGAATTTGAATGAATTTAAATTCATTGGTCATTTCAACATGAAGTATTCAGTAATGAATAAATTTTACATTTAGGTTTCAGGTTCTTACAAGATTCAAATGTTTTCAGCCTCTTTTACAGTCAATATACATAAAGTTATTATGAGCAAATGGTGCAATTATACACTGAAAAAGTGACAAATCAACCATTAAATGTGTCAATAGTTTCATTATTCTGTATTTAAATGCTGAATAAATTAATGAGCCTTAAAGTGGATTTGTAAAATTATTTTAAACACGTCAAACTGAAATTCTGTCACTGTTAATAGTTTTTTTCATTCACACTTTTCTGCACCTTTGATTTACTTAAAAACTTTCTCTTTAAGATAAAAAAACTAATTTTCTGCATTTTAGAAATTAAATGAACCCAAAGAGAAAACTAAATAATAAACAAACAAAAACAAATTCAAATGACATTTAGAGGCCTTTCCAAAAATAATTGAACAATTCCATGTATTTATCATTCAAAGGCAGAATATTCAAATTTAATCATCAATCAGCACATTTAAGAGTGATTTCATTACTTTTAAGCTATTTAATTTCATAATTTTAATGCAAATTTCAATGGTCACTTTGCAAATAAACCTTATAAAACTTAATAAATTAACTAATTGTGTTATCATTGACTCACTGAAAAAGTTTTTGTCACACTCAGGCCTCCGTATCCCCGTATCTGCTTTCTGCTTCACATGAAAACACTAAATGAGACAAAGCGTTTCCTCTCTGAGAAGCTTCTGAACCGTCAGAATAAATAAAACTTCACATTTAACAGAATCAGCAGCTTCTTTCACTGAACTTCCTGTTTCCTATTTAGACAAAACTCAGGGGATGAAGAGAGATACCTTCAGCTCCAAACGGACCCAAGACGCCATTTTTGACAGTCTGACAGTTTTTGAAGTTAGTGTAAAGATGATTTTGGAGTAAAGCTGCTGACGGCTGCTGTAAAATATTTAATTTTAAACACACAAAAAGAAACAAAAAGCCTGTAATAAAAGGCATTAAAACACACGATGGGGACAAAGCAGAAGCTGGAATTTTACTGTTTATATTACTTTTATATTGTATTTTTTATTTTTTCAGATTTTAAACAATTAAATATATATATGTGATATATCAGCCGAACCCTCATTTACACAGTGTGACCAGAAATAACACATCTGAAGAGCTGTAACTTATCGTAACATCAAACTATACAGCTGAGGCGATCAAAGAATCAATAAAGTAAAAAATAAACACTTCCTGGGCATCACAAACAAAAATACATAAAACATGAAGGCAACTTCAAATTCTTTGGTCCACTTCTTACTTTCACTGCCGAGCAAAACAAACGTCCGGCAAACTGTTCGGACTAAATAAACGTCAAAATCTGACTAAATCTGAAAAAAAAAAAAACAAAAGCTTTATTAACACACAGCAAAGCGGCGAACACCACAGCTGAAGAGCGACGGCCACCAGGTCCCGACCGCAACGTTCAACTACTGAACTCGAGACGAGTTCCCTGAAATAATTAGAAATAAAGTCAAATTTAAAGGAATTTAAGGTGCCATAAAGGCCAGAGAAGGGGCACGTTTTTGTTTTGTTTTTCGTTTGATTGACGGGTGCCTCAGCCTATCACGTTCAGCCGTGGTTGTTGCAGCTTTACCCGGGCGCCACAAACACGACGCCACCACGAGACGGACACGCTCTGCGTCCTTTTGCTTGTTTGACGTTGCTTATTTATCATAATTACTTCGTCCGGTTCATCATGATTTTCACTTTCACTTTATTCTGTGTTATTTGTGGAATAAAACACTGAAGCACTAACTCATCTGGAGAGAAACTAATAACTAGTTTTCCTGTTTAAATAAATCTAATAAATCCATCAGACAGACAGGCAGGCAGGCAGACAGACAGACAGACAGACAGACAGGCAGCAACATGCTTCATCCATCCAAACACACAGACGCATTTAGATTCATTAGTTATCGCAAAAGAGAAAAAAAATCTGCTACTAGTATCAAGTTTATAAATGTTATTTAACTATGGAATCAAGTCATAATCCGTTAATTTATAGCTGCAACTGTTGATGATCCACACACACACACACACACACACACACACACACACAACTAAAGTGTACCAACTTCCTACAAGCAGTTCATTTTTCATTCTGGCT
The DNA here is from genome assembly GCA_031216445.1 of Lateolabrax maculatus. Classification (NCBI taxonomy): domain Eukaryota; kingdom Metazoa; phylum Chordata; class Actinopteri; order Acropomatiformes; family Lateolabracidae; genus Lateolabrax; species Lateolabrax maculatus. The sequence goes on along the minus strand of CM062204.1, from coordinate 1,555,849 downwards.
ACTTATTTTTTTTTTTTTTTAAAATGGCGTTTGGAAGCAGAAATCACATTTCGACGCTCTTTGCTGTCACGTCAGCCGGACGCGTAAATCGACGTTCGGATGAGAGACTTTCAGCAGCTGCAGGTTTCGTGGTCGTTTAGAAGCACCGGCGCCTCCCGCGGGTGACAGGATACAGATTCAACATCGTAAAAACGCTCCGATCGATTACTCTTTAACAGTGTCAAAAAAGTTAATCCATGTAAAAGAAAGAAAAAAGATTATCCGTCGTTATATTTATATTAAATGTGTTAAACTCACAATTATTGATTGCCTTGTTATTGGCTAGTATTGGCGAGTCTGCTGTGACGTTTCCGTGATGCAGCTACAGGGTTTCCCGCAGGGTTTTATAGTGAAGGCTGCTGACCATCAGATTTTATTTTTAGCAAATATAATATTGGCCTCATTAAGTGAGCAGCGCTGCTACGTGACAGCAAAGGAAACTAAAGCTCAGCAGGCCGATCGATCACGTCGTGCGTTCACTTTGCACCAAATAACGGTCGAGACAAACAGGAGGCGACGTTTTATCCAACAGAGTTAAAGGTTTGGTTTTCAACAGAATGTATCTTATCTGTGAAGAGATTTCACACATAAAGTGTTTACACAGCGTTCAAATGTTCGGATAAAACCAGACGACGTGCGGCGAGTGGTAGCTCCTCACACACACACACACACACACACCTTCTAGCGAGCTGACATGAATTGGGCCTGAGATGGTCAACACGAGCAGATTGGTCCAGACCATCAGGCTTTGAGCAACAAACTTCTCTAAAAAAACAAAAAAAAAAAACACCAAAGAGAAAGTGAGAGAGGAAAAGGAAACAAAAGAACGAGTCCTGACCGAGTCCTTTTTTCCTCCAGACGAAGTATTTCTACGTCCTTACGGAGGAGACTAAGGACGTCCGAGACTGCTTAAAAAAATCCCACTCGGTCTTCCTCCTTCAGGCTGTCAGGCGCCACGAACGACTCGCTCACGTTTCCGGGTCAGAAACAAAGAGACCGGAAAATATTTAAATGAACAAAAAGTGTCAAAATTCGTCACGGTCGACAAATTTTACAGCAGAAGGGGAAAAAAAACATGTCAGGGACTTTGCTGACGAAGGCAAAAGGAGGCGAAGAGTTAACATTCATGATCTACCAGGAGGAAGAAGAGGAGGAGGAGGAGGGGAGAGAATAGAGATTATTGGCAGGAGAGAGAGTGTTTCGGGTTCACTGCTGATCCTGATGTCCATGAGAAAAGGCCTTCTTCTGGGTCGAGGATTACACTATTGCAGTTCTGTGGGCTGGCGCCGCCTGCTGGCCAGGTGAGGCGTCACCTTCTGTTACCTCTTCTCCTTCAGCAGGAGGCGGAAGTGGTGGAGCTGCTGTATACTGGTGGACAACCTGAGAGAGAGAGAGAGAGAGAGAGAGAGCAGCCACACAGCTTAATAAACTAGTATTACATGTTTTAACTGAGCAAATTAACATTTTGATGTTACTTGACTTTTACGAAATTTACCACAAAAACTCTTTAGTTTTTTCTTTCCTGAAGGATTCAACACTAGTTCCTCCTGATCCATCGAATACACGTCGATGTAAAGAGAACCAATAAAACGACAGGATTCATGAGTGATTGGCTGAGTAGCCAATCAGGAGGAGGCTGTCCAAAGCTGAGACTTTTAGTCTCTGTATTATGAAATAAGGTATTAAATGATGTTTAAAATTTGTGTTAAAAAAGGATCAATAACAAGATGTCTTGTTCCTAAACTCACAGAAGCAGAAGTCTTTAAGCAAGAAGTCCAAGGTTTCTTTTGGTAACTTGCCTGTTATTTTTAAGAAAGTACTTTTAACTACTTACACTTCTGTACTTTAATGTACTTTCCTTATTTCTATATATATTAAATTTGCCAGTTAATTCCATTTCCTCGGGCTGCGCAGGGCGGCGGACGTACCTGCTGAAGCCGTTCACTAAGGCCACGATCTCGTGCCGGGTCAGCTGGAAACCTTGAGAGGGGCTGTGTTCAGGAAGGTTCTGGATCTCCTTCTCAGAGAACAGGATCTTCAGGGCGGTACCCAGACCCTGAGTCTGCACACAACACACAGGTCACACGGCAGCGTTAGTGACGGCTGGGAACAGGTAGCGTGACAAAACGTGAGAGCAGAGACACGGTGAAGAATCTCACCTGCAGTTTCCCCCAGAGGCGACATTTACTGCAGCCGACACAGTCCATGATCCTGGAGATGTTTTTAAAATGGAGCCGGAACTCCTCCTGAAGGACGAGAGAGATGAGCTTCTGTTTCATCACCAAAACGTTTCAGATCAAACGTGCATCAAGCAGCGATCGTATAAGATTCAGAAAGTTATGGAGTATTGATACACAAACACACAAATACATCAGTCTGTCGACTGGTTTCTGGCTTCGCGGCTCTTTGAAAAGAGAGCCTCAGAATAAAACACAGCCACACTGCTGTTAAAAGTTTCACCTTTAATGTTTTGGCTTCTATTTTGTGTCCGGCGAACATGGACTTCTCATCGAAGTGCATCGGGAAAGCTCTGCAAGACAAAAGGAGCCGTTAGTCTCACGATAACCGCTGAACTCACAAATGACCTGCAAAACACATGAATGATTGTTGGACATTTCTTATGTTTGTGGCAGAAGTTTATTTAACATTACGTCCACAAATTATCGTTATTTTTTTTTTCTTGTTCTGTGTTTGATGAATAAAACTAGAATTACCGCCTTGCGCCACATAACATATGTAGTGAAGCCTTTAATAAAAAGGTATTAAGTGTATTTTTTGAGCAAAGTTGTAGCCCTGACGATGCTTCAAATATGGACGTTGCTGCAGGACAGAAGATCTGAACGATCGCCACAGTTTCAAGATAAGTGTCACCAAGTCAGCATCCGACCACTTGTGACACGTGGTCACAATCTGTTCCTGAGTTATGGCGTTGAATACCAGCCAGAAAACGTTTTTTGCAGAACATTATGTTGTCAAAGTGAAGTTGACCTTTGAACTTTGCATCTAAAATGCAAACATCAAATCAAGTCATAAAATAATGAAAACTACATACGAAAAACTGGGAGTTCAAGTAACATTACACTGCCCAAAAATTACTTCACTGTGCAGTTTTGTTCATAGCTTGAACTTTTTAAATGTATTTGGAGGGGAAGGACTGCTTCCATTCACATGAAGGGTATCGAATGAAAAACTCTTGGTATCACTTTAAGGGTTCTGGTGTCTTTGAAACGATACCCAGTTTACACAAGATGAAGGATTTCATGATAATCCGTCCAATAGTTGTTGAGATATGTCAGTCCGGACCAAAGAGGCGAACCAACAAACAGCAGGATCTGGATTATTTTTGGGGACTAGGCAGATGTTTTCCTTTCGCGGACCGACACGCGAGCCCTTCTCACCTGATCTCGTTGAAGACCTGCAGCAGCAGCTCCTTGGTGGCTCCGTCCTCCTGAGCGTTTCCGGTGTACAGGTTGACGAACGCTCGTTCGAAGTACGGCGCCACCTTGTAGAGCGCCCGCAGCTCGATAAGGTACAGGAAGTAGAGGTTCTTCAGCCGCCGCGTGCCCTCGCCCTTCGTCTCCGCCGTGTCGAAGCGCTGCCGAAACTCCTGGATGTTTGGACCCCAGACGGACTGGCCCCAACCCTCTGACAAATCAAACACCAACGACAGTTTACTACACGATACTCATCACTTTGAGTCGGTTTTAAACATCATCTTCATCTCAGCACTTTTGTTTACTGCTTCTTTAACAACGTTAAAACAACTTGAAGCTGCTGAAAAACATCTTGTAACTTGAAGTTTTATTCAGACAAAGTTCTTGCTGCTTGTGTTTGAGAAGCCTTGTTTCTGTTGTTTAATGGAAAAAGGCTTTGTAGGAAAAAAGTGTTTATATTTCTCAACAATAACCGGCCCTAAACATAAGCTTTCAATTTCATATTGATTGATATGTAGTCTGGTGCAGTCTGAATACATGTTTGAGAGACTTGAGACTACATTAACTTTATAAAGACCGGACTGCCGTACCGTCCAGCAGGTACTCGGCACACAGGTGGATGTTGATGCTGCTGTGGAGGCCCGAGATGAGTCGGTAGAAAACTCTCTTCTCCAAACACAAACCTGCAGAGAGAGAGCGATAAGGACATGTTTCATTAACCCAAGCAAACTGACTGAAGAATCCAAAAGAACGTAGCTCCATAGAAGATCTAGTTTACTTTATTCCCTCCAGTTCTACTTGTCTATTTGTTGAGATATTCTCATTACGATGGAGGTGAATTTCATTGAGATGCATCTGAATGCCAAACACAACTAGGACTGAGTGATAATGAATTTCAGAACCGTTTGTCATAAAGCTGCAACAGTTGAGCATTTCTAATCTTTCCGCTGCTTCTTTTATCCTCTGATTAAATCTAAAGCGTTGCAGCTGATTTTTGGATCTTTGCAGCAGCACAAACATGTTGAACTGAACCTGTGGTGGAAACTGGAAGTAGCATCCACCACAGTATTAAAAATAAGGTCAAATGATAGCTACAGCTCCACATATAATTCATGTATTTCTTATACTATATTTTTTTGCTGCTACTTGTGCTGCAAAACATGAAGACGCACTCACCTTCGAGCCACTTGTAGAAACCCTCGCCTGCAACGTGAGCGACATCAGAAAAGAGACCTCGTCAGTTCATTTTTTACAACACAGCTAAAAATAAAATCACGTGAAGACGCTTCAGTTTTACTCACCATTGTCGTCTCCTGAACACAGAAAGACAGAGAGAGAGAACAAAGCTGTTAGATCTGTTCTATTAATAAACACAGAACACACACAAACAGATAAACACACTCAGGAAAAGAAGCAAAGACAACAGAACAGAGTCAACGTGAAACGTTTCAGCTGCAGTTTCAAGTTAGTTCATCTACAGAAACCGCTTGAATTTTAAATGTAACTCTTCCGATACAGAATATAAAACAATATTATATGGCCAAAAGTGTGCGGACACCTGTCAGCATACTTCTGTTTTTTTCTGGTTTGGGAAATCATACATTCACCCCATCTGTATCATGTTATTATAACCTGTTAACAAGGTTTTTTTTTTGTATTGTCCCTGACAAATAAACGTATAAATAAAATAAATAAATAAACACCAAACATCAGCATCTTGTATGAAAAGAGATAACGGTGCACATCTTCAGACAGTCTCTCCTGGAAGACATTCTTAGTGTTGAACTCGATGTTCGACGTTCACATGAAAAGTGACAGAAATAGTTGTGTCAAGAATGAAAAAAAAAAAAAAAACGCTTGAGAGAGTAGTTCAAAGCCCGGCTCCTTTCACGCCTCCACGCCTCTGAACATGGCTGCACTGTTTTCTTATTCTGTCCAAGTACTTTTGACCAAGTAGTGCACAATAAAAAAATATTTACTATTTTTATATACGTTTCAGACAGTCGAAGTCTTTAAAAGGTCATAGAGTGTATATTTCTTCAGTTCTCTCTGTCTGTGTATTGATTAAATATTAAAGGATTCCTCGCTCTAAGTCTCATCGGTACATTATGTCTAATGTTATGGGCTACATTTCCTGTGTCACGTGAGGCATTATGGGTAAAGATGTGGACTAGAGATATGATTAACAGCTTCCGTTTCATCTCTCCGTTATCAAGCTGAGGTTGAACAGCGAGTCACGAGTCTCCTCGAAGGTCGAGCTGAAACTTGTCAACACTCGTATGGACGTGACACCGATGAAAGTTTCCATAATAACAACGAGAGAAAAACACAAACCTTTCCTCTGAAGAACAAAATCATTTTCTGTTGTCTAAAGACAAACAGCTGGACGACAACGAGGAACTGAAAGTGACTGGATGGTGAATCTGCTCGCCTGCAGACACACTCTGGTGTCATGATGACAAAAAGCTTTTAGAGTCGCAGACTGACTTTTACTTTGTTGAAACCGAGCAGTTATTGATTTTTCAGACTCACCTCTGCTGGGAGCCAGAGGGTTCAGAGGGCGGTACACTGATCTGGGCCTGTCCACACACAAACACACACACACACACACACACACACACAAACAATTTATTAATGATCAATAATCGTCAGGGTCAAAGTGGCAGGAGACGGATTTTCAACAACTTTGTTTTATTTTAACATTTCTTGGTAAATAAAAATGACACAGAACAGAATACACTGTTTCTTTTATATATATTTTTTTAATTTTTACATTTAATCAACGTGCAACCTCACTGCCAGATGCCAATAAATCCTTTAAACATTATTTTATGTCACATTTCCATTACTCAGCTGATGTATAACTGCACTGTTACGTTATCTTAATTATTAAAAATATAAAAGACACTAACAATGGAAACCAAAACCAGCCTGGCAACCACTTCTAAAAGTTTCTGTTATGGAAATATTGTTTTCTCAGACTATTTATATCTTATCTTATATTATATTCATGTAAATAAATTAAAATATATTTAGTCAGATAAGAAGGAACATCAAATATTACCTGAGTAATATTGATAAACCAATCCTCTGTGTGTCTGCACCGATACCAAAATCAATGAAGTTTCATCTGTGATTTTGGTTTATAAATGTTGTGATGATACTTACAGCAGTTATTGAACTGTTGTAATGCTCGGATCAAATACTACATGGAAGCACTGATGGTCATCTCGCTGCTGTGTGTGTGTGTGTGTGTGTGTGTGTGTCTCACTTGAAGCAGTTTTCCTCGTAGATGCTGTTCCAGACTCTCCAGGCTGAGGGACCTTTGTATCCCGTGAATCTCTCCGGATTCAGCAGCAGATCCACATACTCGGCATCTGGAGAGGTTTCATCTAACACACACACACACACACACACACACACACACACACACACACAGGGGTGGTGTTACATTAAAGGTCCAGAGGGTCATTAACATCATTAGGCTTCATGCTGAGCGTCCTCACCATCCAGCTCACAGAAGTGGTCCTGAGCGTCGTCGTGTCTCGTCCAGTCAGCGAACGCCTCTTTGCTCTGGTTACTGAAACGGGAAGTCGTATAAATTCAGCGGATCACAGAGGACAAACTGTGACATTAGATATACACGAGAATATGACAAAGAGAACATCTTAAAAAGCCATCGAGAACCAGAAAACACAAACGTTGTAACTTCTATGACATCTCACTTTGGTTCATTGTGATTTTCAGACCCTGAAAAATATTTTCTGTAAGACTCAAATCTTCTAAAAACCTAAATGGTTAAAATAAGAAGCCTCCGACACATTAACAGTAAAGTGCAGAGCTAAATGATGAATCATCTTTATAACAAAATCACATTTGTGCAATTTTCATATTGCAAAACAGTCACGATTTGAGTATAAACTAAATAATTTAAAGAAACTATCTCAAATATCTCTGTTTTGTTCTCTTTGGCAGGGGGCCTGTGACAATAAGCGGTAACTGCAGGAGTGTTTTTGGACCTCACTTCCCAGATATCAAATCAGTGTCTTCGCTGACAGTCGCTTTGCTTTTCTTGACTGTTAGTTTTCATCTGAACATGGAACTTGTTTGTTTTTGTTTGGATTTGCGCTTGTTTTTGGAGTTTCATTGTCTGTAGTCGTCAATCTAACATGAAACAGATCAACCACTGCCAGGGGATAGAAAAAAAAATTTTCCCGAGAAAGTCGCTAGATCGTAACTTAACATTTATTAAAATAAAAATCTTCGAGATTATTACTTTAACAGAGTCTTGGGAGGTTTAAGGTTTAGTCTGACTGTTGGTTTCGGCAGATATAAGAACTGTCTGCAGTGTTACCGAACTAAAGTGTGGTTTAAAGTGGTGAATTTAATGAATGAAGTCTGGGAAGAAACACCTGGTGGATTCAGGATTAATGTATTAATGTCACAGTGATCAGACAACATGAATAAATAAATAAGAGCTCTAATAACAATTGGATTTCAAATGTAATAGAGAGAAAAAGTCTGATGTGGACTTTTGAGTCGAGTGGGTTGAGCCGGTGAAATTCCTTTATCAGAATCTCTAACTGCTGCTGTCTCTCAGCTCATGATAACTCTCCAGATTTTCCACGACAGACGTGCGGCGAAGGTCAGTCGTGAACGGTGGGAAACTCCAGCAGCTGCCAGTCAGACGTTGGTGGAGGTTTGAACTGGTTACTATCAGCTGCTGAAGCGGCGCCGCATTTAGAAAACAGACGGGAGGAAGTCTGCTGTCACCTCAGGGTGCTGTTGATGGCGCCCAGTTCTTTGACCTGTTCACACTCGGTTATGTCCGACACCGTGTTCGCTGCCTGGGAGTACTGGGGGTGGGGGTGGGGGGAGAGAGAGAGGGAGGAAGACTGTTAGCGAGATGAAGATTGCAGCCGCTGATGTCATGCTAATAATAAACACGATGATCTCCACAACTGAGAATATTTTTTACAGTATAAACTGTTCAAATGTAAATGACACGTTTCCTCATTAGAGACTGAAGACGGGATTTTAGTTCAAACACGTATGAAAAAAAAAAAAAATTTCCTACAAAACCTTCAACAGAAGAAGAGACGCTCTCAGAAGTTAACGGGAGACTATGTGATGAACAGCGGCCACTGTGTCCACATGTGGTAATCACAGGTTAATGGCACATCAGTGAATTAAGTGTTTCTCTGCTTATGAACTCAGGTTTTCATTTGTAGGAGTAAATTGTGTTATTTCCTCTTAAAGAAGTTTCACAGTTTAACTGTAAACGTCGTCTGAACAAAAGCAGTCGTACAAGAAGTAAAATACAGAAATTAAATGACGGTGAGGAAAAATCTGACCAGATGTTTGCTGTGCTACACACAGATTTCAGCCTGAGCCAAAACCTGACTGAGGCTCCACGCTCGGCGTAGGGTGTAGGGTCACGCCGGCCAATGAGTGAGCTACAATAGAGCAGTTACGACCAATAGAAGAGATCTGTAACCTGTCTGTACAATGTAACATTTTTTCCCATCTTAACTAAAAATTTTACAGCCTTTTTAAGTGTGTTTGATACTGAAGAGTTCAGGCGGGATCTTGCTACACGATTAACCCGTCGAGATCCAGACGGGTGATTTGTAAGCTCCTGTAAACGGTTGAGTTTCCCAGCTGACTGTCAGCGAAACACTTTCGACCTTGACTGGGACGAGAGCCCATGTCCAAACACGTCTGGGTCATTACAAGACAAACATCAGGCTGCGAGCCAAGAGCAGGCGACAGCACCCGACCCTATGTGGGAACTACCAGAGGAGATAAGCTGAGTGTGTGTGTGTTTACTGAATCAGCTGATGCCACAGAAAGTGCTGGAACAAATGCAGCTGCTCCCAAACTACATTAAACAGGTTAACGGTGTTTTAAAACCAACTCTGAATCATGTGTGTCATCAATGAGCCTCACTGTTGCTCTGGGTGATATAATTAATCACCATGAACACACACACTGTAGTTTATTCTGACTCAGTCTCTCTCACACACACACACACACACACACACACACACACCCCGTCCTGCTGCCCCAAACACTCACTACAGCACCACATGTGGATTCATCCGCCGCTGAAAATAGTCCCAGACTAATGAACTTCTTCGTGTTTAGTTGATCCAAACTACAGCGAGCAGTTGTTTTAAACATGAAACTATATATTCATAAGGTGTTTTTAAAGGTTTCAGTAGGAACCAACGAGCTCGGAGCTGAGAGCTTCAGACAGGAAGTCAGACAGTATTAAGAGACGGACCAACATGTTGTTTATTTGGGTCTTTTTATGGGATTTGTTGACTATAAGAAAAATACAGAATAACAGCAGAATTATCCTTTAACTCTGTAACAGCCAAACAGTCAAAGACTGAAGTTAGAGTTAGTCAGATTCATAATCTTGTTGATTTATTCTTTAGTTTATCTAAATTTCTTACAAATGAAAACTGTATTTTATTCAGGTAAAGTTCTTGTACGGCTGCTTCTCAGAACTTTTGGTAAATAATATGGTTGTTTATATTTATTGTTTGTTCTCAAAGACACTAAAGAAAAACGAGTACGGAAACACTGTAACACCTTATGATAATCAGTATTAAGATGTTTAATCCTCCCCTGAAGTCAATGAAACTCTGGTAGCATCACACACAAGGGATTATGGGTAGCAGGTTAGTTAGCATTGACCAGAGGTACAGTGTTGCATCATCAGCCGTGTTTCTAACTGAGAGAACAAAATGTTTAAGTGACGTCAAACCCAACATTCACCACCCGGTCTCACCTTGTTGTAGTTCCCAGACTTGATGCCCACTGGGATCTTACTCTGCAAAACACAAACAAACAACAAACAAACAAACAAACAGCAACATAAATTAAACTAACTAAAATAAAATCTATTAGTATTATAATAGTGAAGCAGGTGTGGGTGTGGTTGACCTCTGACCTCTGGACAAGGCTCCACATGGCAGTCTTTGATGGCACAATGTCCGTCGTCCGGCCAGAAGGGACACGGTCGCTTCAAGTTCACCTGGAGAAAAGACCAAACATATCCAGGTGGAGTCATGGCGCTTTAACTTAGAGAGGTTTAAATCCATTATTATAAACCAACTTCACCATCTTTGTTGGTGTCACCTCATTTCTGTTATTAGGGAAATAACGAACATGCTTCGGGACCGTTCTCACACCGTCCTCTCTCACCCAGATGCTCTCAGGTCCTGAAGTTTGGCACCGATTGATTTAACGTGAATCTGTACTTGGCAGTACTGACGTACTGAATTCGATCATTACCCTTAAAAGTTCGGTACCCGACCGTAGTACCGAATAGTTTCGAGGCTCCGAAGCTTCAACACTTTTTCAATTTAAATTCTAAATAAACATTTGATGATTTTTATCCTCCAGATACTAAAACATTGTCAGACGGGACTTTCTGCATAACTGTGCAGCTGTTGTGTAACAAATATGACTTTACTTTTTAATGTTGAGCTAAACTGGGCAAACCTCCTCTGGAAAACGAGGAAATGTTTTATAGAAGTCGAATTTTTTCTTGATGACGAACCACTTCATTACTTCATGTGATTCTGTACAACAACATCCGTTTGTGACCATGTTTAGACCTCAACGATTAAAAAACAGTTTGCCTCAGGAGCTTAACTTTGACAACACAGAGTAAATACATCTTTAAAACTGCTTTGATATATTTGTTGCTGACTTCACTTACAGTGTGTAAATGTCAGTGCATAATTTATCAGAGCAGGCTGTGATATCAGTGGTAAAATCAGTTTAACTCGCTAGTTCAAGAATTAACTGAAACAAGTTCTTCTTGCTGCGTCTGTTCATAGACGAAAAGAAAATGTTTTACATGACGCCTGCTTCCTTCAGGTGCAGCAGGTAGACACAAAGTGCACACCGAAGCATTGACACAGACAGGTTTTTGTGTTTAAGATTATCTTGAACCTGAATATCAGGGAGTGTCCTTTCCAAAGTGCTGTTTACACCGGCAGCCACTGTCCCTCTAACTACCTGCAGTACTCTGAAGTAACTAAATGTTGTCCAAATGTGAGCCAGAGTTAAACAATAAATAATTACAAAAATCTGATTCTCCTGCAGAATTTTAGTATTATTGACTTTATAAATCAGATTTTCAGCCCTTTGTATGATATAAAGGGCTGGACATACATGAAATCTAACTGAGAACAGTGAGTTCGCACTGTGTTTACAGTGAAGAGCGGCTCTTACTCTGTAGTATCTGAAGTAGTCTTTCTCCGTCAGCCTCTTGATGCGAGGGTAAATCTTCAGGTTGTTGAAGACGTCGATGCTTTCGACGTCACAGAAGCAGTCGTCCAGGACTCCCGTCAGCTGCAGCAGAGCAGAGAACAAACAGGGTTTTACTGCACCGCGATGAAACTTTCCAAACAACAACCAAAATAAATGTCACCAGTCCAGATATTTTCCTTCTTAACCTGAAAAATACAACCATACACCTTCTGAATTAAAGTTACTCTCTTTCCCTGTGACTCATCGTGAAACACATTTCACTCAAACAGAATCAAACTAACTAAAACCGTCTTGGTTAGTCTTTCCACTGTTCCAACAATCACCAACTCTGGTTTGGTCGAAATAAACCGTAATTTACCGAGTTGGATGAGAAGCTATTCCAGCTCTACACGCCGGCACTCTCGTAATTTGGAGGCACATTAACTTCACTAAATAAATTGGAAGGACAAAAATCATCCCCAAAAAGATTTGCTTCCGGAAAAAAATACCGACAATGGATTTGCCAATTGCCGATATATTTGTCAAATCACCCAACCCAACTGATATACAAATCATTTTGGGGGTGAATTGCTCCTTTAGGTTAGTAAGAATAACATGACAATGACACCAACTCAGCAGAGAATTAGAAGTTTTCATCATCTATCGTTTTTTCCATGATCTGCGACTAGAAAGACTTAATCCCGATCGCATATTTTTAGTAAATATCGGCCGATAACGACCTGCGGCCGATTGATCTGGACATCCCTATTCTTGAATTTTGTTTTCTGCAACTGTTCCTGTTTCACTCACAAATGTGAAAACGGCTGGTGTGACCGCCCCTGACAGGAAGTTCATTTAAACTGTGAGTGCAGATAAAGACGAGTCAGCCCAGATACTGAAGCAGGGCCAAGTACTGCTGCTGTAATCAAATAAATCATCTACTGAATGTTTCATTTTCATATTTACATAATTAATTAAAAAAAGACACCAAATTAACTGTTAGAGAATCTGATCTGACACTTTATTGTGAAAAGAATCAACTGTTGCAGAACTACTGGATATAAAATATTGAAACTAGCATCCATGCAGACTGGTATAATAAACTGTAAGTGTATTTCTTATTGTTTGAGTCTTACTGTGTTCTCAAAAAATTAATCAGCAACTATTCTGATAATCAACTAATTGTTTCAGTCATTTTTCATCTAAAATACCAAATATTCACTTATTCCATCCCTTCAATTGTGAATGATTTGCTACTTTTCTCTGTTTTATATTGTCGGTGGGACAAACAAGTCGTGAGCTGTGACGGGCATGATGTGTTCTTTACGAATCAAGAAAAATATGTGGAGAAAAAAACAAAGTTTAAATTGAAAATCAAATAGAATCATGGATTTTAAGAATCTTCATTTTTATCTTTGTTTTTAAAAGAAAATCTTCTGTTGTGTTCTTGCATCTGCTTTATGTTCTTTTTTTCATATTTTGTGAAGCAAATCTACTTTTAAGTTGTATCAGTATTATAATTATTAACTGTACTTTGCATGTTGATGTGCAACAAGTTGCGTTAGTAATGTTGACCTGAACAACTCCAGCTGCTTCACTGCTGAGGCTCCACTTCCACCTTTTCACAGCAGACACACAGCAGACACACAGACAGACAGACAGACAGTCCACCTGCATGTCCATACATAATACATCCACCACAACGCTGTTACCTGAACCCGCACAGGTCATACAAGATTCAGACCTTCTGACCAACACAAACCTTCGGCTGCTGCCATGTTAAACCGAGACAAATGTGTTTGACCTGCGGAGCAGCTAAACAAGCAGAATGTAAATCTGAGAACATTAAAGTGTTCAGTAAACAGGCGGCGGCATTAACTCCTGTAGAGAGGAGGCTCATAAATGAATCACCTGTAGTCTTAATCCACTGTACACACCTGATAGAAAAACAGAGTCAAGTGTCTTGTTGGTTTGATCAGTGGGAATTAAGGCCACAGCTTGTTATTAATTAAACTCATGATTATTTTCTCAACAACCAGATTCGTTATTTGGTCTATAAAATGGCCGCCGCAGTGGTTTTGTCCAAATGGACACAGTGTATAACACAACACCTTGCTTATCCTACGTGTCTCTTTTGGTTTAGATATTTGCATAAACAGAGAAGCTGCACACCTTCGAGCTAAAATACTGGATCACCAGCTCTGAAAGGTAAAATCACGATTCAGTGTTTCATCGTGTGTTCACCCAGTTACTGGACAGCTTATTGTCTATATATATCTAATCTATATTGTGTTTTTTGTGCTGAATTAAATTAGTATACACTCACTATCGTACAGGCCTGTAACTTCCTAATCATTTCCATGGATGTTACCACATAAGAAAACGAGGTAATGTGGTTTCTCATTACAGATAAAATAGACACACAATGAATTATTTCTAATTAGTTGTTAAAAGGAAGTCACAAAAATGAAAACATCCAATTCAACAAATATGTGATGGATTAAGTTTCCAATAACAAATTAATAGTGAACTGAGTTTTTTCTTTCTTATTTTTACCAACAAATTACAGTTCTTTGCCGACAACTACCAAGAACATTCTTAGGAAGTTACAAACCTGTAAAATAAAGCACAGCCCTTTATTCTACACATTAAACAAGCAATATTGTACACAAACAAACCCACAAAAGTTAAATTATGAGACTAAACCGAACATCAGACTATGATCAGACCAAACATATGGAGCCAGCTGTTGGTACTTGATGAGGAGTTACAGCTTAAACATGAAAAACACTGATGCGGTCCTACCTTCTCCTGCTTATTCTAAACTTTTATCAGGTATTGCGAGTGAGTCTGCCGCCAGCAGACAGAAACACCTGGAAAGTGTCAGTGAGGTTGAAAACACATCACACAAACCACAGCTGACCTCTGAGTACAGCGACCCACCAAGCGCCAGGAAAGGCAGGAAGAGGCACAACCCTCTCAGCATGCTGCCGTTGGTCCTCACTTCTGTTTTCTGTGTTTTCACTCTCTTTAAACTACAACTTCCTCTGGGTGAGCCCGGTTCCCATGTGCCCCAGCGGAGGCTCCGTCTGTGGGCTGAGCTGTCAGTGCAGACCTCCAGTCCCATGCCCGCCCGCGGCCCCGCCTCCCAAAACAAACAGCTGTCAAACTAAACCCCGCCCCGCTACAAGCTTGTAGTCCATTTCCGGGTTCTGAGGCCGTTGGGAGCGCCTGCAGGCCGCGGCGCATTAAGACTACAACTCCCAAGAGCGGGCAAGAGGCGGGAGCTCTGCCACAGCCAATCGCAGCACACCACGATTTTCTACTCGGTTATGGAAATAACAGCAGTTTGGCTAAAAATCACCATCTGTGTCGGAGTTCAACACGTGTCATTTGTTTTTGTTTGTACTCGCCGCTTTACTCTAAATTCTCAAAATGGCGAAAATATGTATATGAAGAAATGGAAGTTAATGGAGGAAACCAGCTGTAAAAAGTAAATAGTTTTAAGTGAATAAACATTGTAACAGTCATGTAATGTAGTTAAATTAAAGTAAAACGTTACGCCAGTGTCGCTTGAAGGATCGAAACTGTTTTTATTAGACAGATAAAAAGAAATAAAGTTGATATTTAGCTATTTGTGCATGATGTCCGGAGTTTTTCCGAGATAAATACAAACGCTAGCGTTAACTTTCATGTTATAACAGTCAGAAGATTAAAAAACAGAGTAATAATAATAATAAAGTATTAATGCGACTTTCACACACAGACGAGTGGGCAGTGTCGTCACGGTGACGTCAATTTAAGGGGACAGTAGAAAATGCTAGAAGATTTCCTGAACGGTGACTGTTGTCGTAATGTGTCGCCACGTTTAAATTTTTACATACAATTACAACAACAACAACAAAACAAACAAATAAAACCCGGTGCTGACGCCGGGTTGACTTCCAGGTGACACGGGCGCCGCGCGGCGGAGACTTACGTGGCAGAAGCAGCTCTGGTCCGGGCTGTCCGGGGCTCCGCGCGGGGGCTCGCCGCCGTGCTGCGTCTGCGGCTTCGCGTTGTTTTGTTGAAACCAGCCCAGAACAAAGTTCCCCAACACCCAGGCCAGCAGCAGGACACCGAAGGCCCGCAGAGTTACCCTCCACATCACTCACTGTGCCGCTGGCGCCCCGGGGGAGGAGGGAGGGGGAATAAAAACAGCCCAAAAACAGCCGCGGCTCTTCCGTCAGCTCTGCCTGTCCTGCTGCGAGCTACGGTAGCTTCCGGCTAGCTGTAGTTAGCATCCGCAGGCTAACGGGGGCTGTGATAAAGAGAGCGGGTCGTGGAGGTGAGCAGCCCGGTGTCCGAACACCCTCACACGGACATTTAGACCGGTGACTCCCCCAACAGAACCGGGGTCACCGCCGTGAGGTGGGACATCACTGGAGAAGTTTCCGTCCGACGAGCTTCCTCCGTCAGCGTGAAGCCAGCTGACCGCCGGTGTGTCGTACTTCCGGTTGGACATTTCAACATAAAACACCCTGGATAACTTCTGATAAATGTCCTTAAAATCCTCAAAACACTTTATATTCATGACAACTTTATACATCAGTGGTGGAAAGTACATTTATCCAAGTACTATACTTAAGTACAGTGTAGAAGTAGTGATTGTATTTCTTATTTTATAGCCTACTTCTTTATTCTTCAGAGGGAAATATTGTACTTAACTGCACTACGTTTATTTGACACTTACAAGTTCTAATAACCTAACTTTTCCATATGAAAAGCTTATAAATATGATGAAGTGCTTTACTATTAAACTACCCAGGAAGTGCATAAAGTACCTACAACACACTGATGCATTACAACATTAACTATAAATATCTTATTATGCAATATATTATTACTAAACTCTGAAAGTGTTTCTGCATAATGTGTTCTTGTTAAGCACAATTTGCTGATACCACTTCATACTCTTACTTACTCTCCATTAAATGAAATTAATCAGGAGTCAAAATACCTCTCATATGAAATGTGATGTGTTTTATTTGTAGTTTTTTTTTTTTTTGCATTTATTTGACAATAGACCGTTTGAACAGTGACAGTAAACAAGGGAAGAGAGACAGAGAGGGAACGACATGCACCAAGTGTCTCCGGCCAGAACCACTCAGCCATCCGGACGCTCCTCCTTTTATATTCAGGGCTTTATGTGAAGCCTTTTAAATGTTCTGTGTGTTGTACAAATATAGTTGTCTTGCCTTAAAATTGCTGTCGTTTGGCAATACGGACAATTACTGTTATTTGAGCTGAAATTATTAGTCAATTAATCAAGTAGATGGACAGGAAATTAATCGGCAACTCTAGAGATGATTAATTCATTGTTTAAAAAAGTTTTTTATCAAGATGACTAAAACATTCAATCCTCGTCCTCCTCATTCATCTTCAATGTGAGAAGTTGCTAATGTTTTCAGTTTTATGTTAATGTAAAATGAATATTTGTGGGGTGGTTGAACAAAACAAGACATATGAAGATGTCACCTTGGACATATTTCAGTGTTTTTTGATGTTTTATAGAGCAAAACACTTAGTTGAGGAAATAATCAGCAGATTATACAGTAATAAGTGTGTGTACATTGAGAGCCAAAAGAAACCAGAGTCAAATTCCTTGTATGTGTACACATACCCGGGCCGTAAAGCTGATTCTGAAAATAATCTTTTGTTGCACCCCAAACTCAAAGTGGCATTTTCAATACGTGCAGGCAAATTGTTTGAGGAAAGTGTTTTATTTTGAAGGTGGAGTCCTTCTCTAAATCAAGTAGGACGTGTTTCCCTCCTGTGGCCACTAGAAGTCTTCATAACAGCACACATCAGAGGGAGGAGGGTTTATTAAATGCATGGACCGACTGCACACACCTCTCAACTTCCTCCTCTGATTTAACAACAACTTCAGGAAAGACTATACAAGAATTACATGAGAAGGTTAGAACATTACAGGACAAACAGTGAGCTGAACTGTAGACTGACTGTAAGATTGTTGCAGAGCTGTAGAGGACTGTTGTTTTCTGTTGACAATCACAATATAAAAACTGTTAAAAAATCTCTGTAAAGATTAAACTATCTTGTGCCAAATGTATGTAACTATAATCACGTCTAAGCCTGAAGGGGGAACCCAACCTCACAATCAGAGCTGCAGTCAGAGGCGGAGCGACACTGAAAGAGCACAGCTCCACGTCACACTCCAGAAATGAAACTTAACAGTTTTTCAGAGGGACAGCAGAGCTGCGGTCCAGACACGTCTCTGTGTTTCTGTCTAAAGAAATATTAAACTGAGTGACTCAAATACTGGTGAGTGAAGCTGATAATATTTACTGTGTTTCTACAACCAACTGTAACACAAAATCTAGAGCTCGAATCAAACAGGTTACACTCTTTTCATTTCATAATGAAACTTTTCAGATGGACATCTCAGTTAAGTGAAGCATAGCTGTAGATCTCAAAATGATGTTTCTCAATATTGCAGTAATCATACTTTGATATTTCTATTCAAATTATAAATGTGTATGTAACAAAACCTTTTATAATACGTTTACTTTTGTTCTCAGTGTGTAGCAATGGCTGCTGCCAACCATCAGCAATCTGAAGATCAGTTCCTGTGCTCCATCTGTCTGGATGTGTTCACTGATCCGGTCAGCACACCATGTGGACACAACTTCTGCAAAAACTGCATCACTGAAAACTGGAATATTAATGTTCCTTGCCGGTGTCCCTTGTGTAAAGAGTCTTTTACCCCAAGGCCTTATTTAAAGATCAATACTTTCATATCTGAGATGGTTGCTCAGTTCAGACACAAAGCCAGAAGCAAATCAAAGCGACACGTTGCCAAACCAGGAGAAGTTCCCTGTGACGTCTGCACTGGAACCAAACTGAAGGCCCTGAAGTCCTGCCTGGTGTGTCTGGTCTCCTACTGTGAGACTCACCTGGAGTCTCATCTGACAGTGTCAGGTCTGAAAAGACATCAGCTGATCGACCCTGTGGAGAACCTGGAGGACAGGATGTGTACGAAGCACGATAAACCTCTGGAGCTGTTCTGTAAGACCGACCAGACATGTGTCTGCATGCACTGCCCTGCTTTAGACCACAAGACACATGATGTTGTTCCTCTGAGAGAAGAACATGAAAGAAAAAAGGCAGAGCTGGGGAAGACAGAGGCTGAAATTCAGCAGATGATCCAGAAGAGACGACTGAAGATTCAGGAGATCAAACACTCACTGAAGCTCAGTAAGGAAAATGCACACAGAAAGAAAGCAGAAGGTGTTCAGGTCTTCACTTCTCTGAGGGAGTCTGTTGAGAGAGGCCTGATTGAGCTTGTCAGTGCAATTAATCAGAGGCAAAAAACAACAGAGAAACATGTTGAAGGCTTAATCAAAGAGCTGGAACAGGAAATCTCTGAACTGATGAAGAGAAGGACTGAGGTGGAGCAGGTTTCATTCTCTGAAGACCACGTCCATCTTCTTCAAAACTTCCCGTTCCTGAAGGATGTTCCACCCACCAAGGACTGGACAGAGGTCAGCGTCCCTCCACCATCATATGAGGGGACTGTGGTGAGAGCTGTGGCTCAGCTGGAGGAGACACTCAGTCAACAGATGAAGAAGCTGCTTGAAGCTGAGCTGAAGAGGGTCCAGCTGTATGCAGTGGATGTGACTCTTGATCCTGATACAGCAAATCCTGAACTCATCCTGTCTGATGATGGGAAACAAGTGAAACATGGTTATGTTAAGAAGACTCTCCCAAACAATCCAGGGAGATTTTCTCATTATAATTTTGTTTTAGGAAAGCAGAGTTTGATTTCAGGCAGATTTTACTTTGAGGTTCAGGTTGAAGGAAAGACTAAATGGAATTTAGGAGTGGCCAGAGAGTCGATCGATAGGAAGCGAGAAATCATAATGAGACCTGATGATGGTTACTGGACTATATGGTTGAGAAATGGAAATAAGTACAAAGCTCTTGATGAGCCTTCAGTCCGTCTCTCTCTGAAGTCTCAGCCTCAGAAGGTGGGGGTGTTTGTGGATTATGAGGATGGTCTGGTCTCCTTTTATGACGTAGATGCTGCAGCTCTTATCTACTCCTTTACTGGCTGCTCCTTCACTGAGAAACTCTTCCCATTCTTCAGTCCCTGTAGGAATGATGGAGGTGAAAACTCTGCACCTCTGATCATCTCTCCTGTCAATCAAACTGACTGACCGTTATTTATGGTCAGCAGTTCATTAAATAATGAAGTACTGACATACTGACACAGCAGTCAATACCAGGAGGCCAACCAATTAGAGACATAGAGACAATTATCAATTATATGATGGGTGGAATTTTTATTTCAAATTTTATTAGTACTTAAAGAGAAAATATATTTGTTTACTGGTATCTATTATGTTTGTGATGTAGTGATTAGTTAATATTGCTTTTGGTATGTAAATTACTGTGTTATGGATAAATTTGTACTAATATACAGTTATTTTAGTTTGCCTTTAAGATCTTACTTAATGAGTGTGTGTTACTTGGCTATGGATCTGATTCTATTGATCTTTAGGGACAATGTCTTTTTCTCACCTTTTATTATGGTAACAGACACATTTTGATAAAGACAGAAGCTGTGTCACTAAACCATTTTACAGCTGAACAGGGTCGGTATCAGTAAATAACCATGTGCCTTCACAACAAAAAAATACAGAGATTTATTTAATAAATGAGAGAGAATGGTCTACTCAATGGAAATTTGCATAAAAACAATTCTGCTTTAAAAAAAGTTTTTAAATCTGCATAAATTATATTCTTTCAACATTTATAATATTGTGCTTTTTGACCTTTCATTTCTCTGTCTTTTTATTCTGTTATTATTGTATTTTTGATGTTTTATATAAAGCACTTTAGATGGCTGTTTGGCCTGTGTTTGAATACCATAATTACCAGATAACATTGGTTAAAAAGTTTCCTAACAAGTCCATGATAGGTCATTTTAAAAAAGTGACTGTTGATGTATGTCAGTGACTGAAACAGATGCTGTAAAGTGAATTAAACATATATTGTGATGAATGAAACTACTCTGCTGTACAGTATCACTGCAGTAAAATCCTGTGCAGAAGAAGAAACTGTGAAAGAGTTTTATTTTGAAACTGAGGTCTTGTCCTCAGAGTCACAGTGGTTTGCACAAGTAGGATGTGTTTCCCTCCTGTGGCCAGTAGAGGGCAGAATAACAGCACACATCAGAGGGAGGAGGCTTTATTAAATGCATGGACTGCACACACCTCTCAACTTCCTCCTCTGATTTAACAACAACTTCAGGAAAGACTATACAAGAATTACATGAGAAGGTTAGAACATTACAGGACAAACAGTGAGCTGAACTGTAGAGGACTGTAAAGGGACTGTTGTTTTCTGCTGACCCTAAGATATATTTTTGCATGTGGGATTGATTTCTTTTTACAATGAAACTTTTATGTTGGCTGCAGAAAAACTCACACAGCAAAAAAAAGACAATGTAAAAATTGCTGAAAATCTCCCTAAATGTATGTAACTATAATCACGTCTAAGCCTGAAGGGGGGAACCCAACCTCACAATCAGAGCTGCAGTCAGAGGCGGAGCGACACTGAAAGAGCACAGCTCCACGTCACACTCCAGAAATGAAACTTAACAGTTTTTCAGAGGGACAGCAGAGCTGCGGTCCAGACACGTCTCTGTGTTTCTGTCTAAAGAAATATTAAACTGAGTGACTCAAATACTGGTGAGTGAAGCTAATAATATTTACTGTGTTTCTACAACCAGCTTTAACAAGATACAAGATACTTTATTATTGCCGTGCAACATTGTTGGTGGTAATTGTTTTGGTACAGAATGGTAACTCACTTCCAGAACAAAAAGAGACAGAGAAACAAAAGAAGCAGACAGGCATCATAAACCATTGCAACAACACTCACAAAAAGTAAACACTTGAATGTGAAACTATATACAGTGAATGTATATGATACGTTTAGTTCCGTTCAGTTCCCCAGCATATAAAGTAGCTCAATTGACAGAAAGTACAATGATGTACCAGTGCAAATAAATCCAATGTGAGTTCAGTCCAGTGCATAAAGAACATTCAGGTCAGTGTATGAGGATCTTGTGGCAAAGGGGGGCTAGCGAGGGGTGTTAAGTGATATAACTGCTGAAGGAAGGAGCATTGAATCATACTTTGATATTTCTATACAAATTAAAAATACCTTAACAAAACCTTTTATAATACTTGAACTTTTGTTCTGTAGAAATGGCTGCTGCCAACTATCTGCTGTGTGAAGATCAGTTCCTGTGCTCCATCTGTCTGGATGTGTTCACTGATCCTGTCACCACATCATGTGGACACAACTTCTGCAAAAACTGCATCACTGAACACTGGAATACTAATGACCAGTACCTGTGTCCCATGTGTAAAAAGGTTTTCAACACAAGACCTGAGCTCCACATTAATACTTTTATCTCTGAGATGGTTGCTCGGTTCAGACATTCGGCTCAACAGGAAGTCAGCAGCAGCAGCTCAGAGCAACAAGTGTCCAAACCAGGAGAAGTTCCCTGTGACGTCTGCACTGGAACCAAACTGATGGCCCTGAAGTCCTGCCTGGTGTGTCTGGTCTCCTACTGTGAGACTCACCTGGAGCCTCATCTGACAGCTTCACGTCTGAAAAGACATCAGCTGATCGACCCTGTGGAGAACCTGGAGGACAGGATGTGTACGAAGCACGATAAACCTCTGGAGCTGTTCTGTAAGACCGACCAGACATGTGTCTGCATGCTCTGCACTGTTTTAGACCATACGACTCATGAGTTTGTTCCTCTGAAAGACGGATATGAAGGAAAGAAGGCAGAGCTGGGGAAGACAGAGGCTGAAATTCAGCAGATGATCCAGAAGAGACGACTGAAGATTCAGGAGATCAAACACTCGGTCGACCTCGGTAAGGAAGATGCAGACAGAGAGATAGCAGAAGGTGTTCAGGTCTTCACTTCTCTGAAGGAGTCTGTTGAGCGAGGCCAGGCCAATCTCATCAACACAATCAAAGAGAAGCAGAAAACAACAGAAAAACAGGCCGAAGCTTTCATCACAGAGCTGGAACAGGAAATCTCTGAGCTGATGAGGAGGAGGACTGAAGTGGAGCATCTCTCACGGTCTGAAGACCACCTCCATCTTCTCCAGAGTGTCCAGTCCCTAAACACCAACCACCCAGCACCCACCAAGGACTGGACAGAGGTCAGCCTTCGTCCATCATATGAGGGGACTGTGGTGAGAGCTGTGGCTCAGCTGGAGGAGACACTACGTAAAGATATAAAGAAGCTGCTCCCTGAGTCTGAGCTGAAGAGGGTCCAGCTGTATGCAGTGGATGTGACTCTTGATCCTGATACAGCAAATCCTGAACTCATCCTGTCTGATGATGGGAAACAAGTGAATCATGGTGACGTGGAAAATAATCTACCAGACAACCCAGAGAGATTTTCTCACAATCACTGTATTTTAGCAAAGCAAAGTTTCTCTTCTGGCAGATTTTACTTTGAGGTTCAGGTTGAAGGAAAGACTAAATGGACTTTAGGAGTGGCCAGAGAGTCGATCTACAGGAAGGGACTAATCACACTGAGGCCTCAGAATGGTTACTGGACTATATGGTTGAGATATGGAAGTAAGTACAAAGCTCTTGCTGGCCCTCCAGTCCGTCTCTCTCTGAAGTCTCAGCCTCAGAAGGTGGGGGTGTTTGTGGATTATGAGGAGGGTCTGGTCTCCTTTTATGACGTACATGCTGCAGCTCTTATCTACTCCTTTACTGGCTGCTCCTTCACTGAGAAACTCTTCCCATTCTTAAATCCCTGTAATAATGATGATGGTAAAAACTCTGCACCTCTGATCATCTCTCCTGTCAATCAAACTGAGTAGACTGATACTGATACTGTCATACTTAGGACAAAAGTACAAATTCGAGGTACTTGTACTTTACCTCAGCATCGTACTTTTTCATCCTCTACATCTGTCTGACAGCTTTACAGATGACAGTTTGTCCAGTGAAAACTTAAAAAAAAAAAAAAATTATATTTCCACATGTGTTGATGGTGAATGTTTGTGATGAAGTGAAGGATGAAAAGTTTCTTTATGTGCTGAGGAAATTCTCCTCCTGAAGCTAAATAAACAGTTTCAAACCTTCTGGGATCAGCTGGAAAAAGCATCGTCACAAAGCTGAAAACAGGCTGTTTTTCTATTGACTTTTTAGAGATACGAGGTTCTCACAGGACGGCGACGCTACAAACACGTGATGATCTTATAGACCATGATGCATTGCTGCAGATTAAACTACCCAACAGGATATAAAGGAGTTAAAATGAGCTCAACCTTAAACATCTACAGCAGTAAAATGCAGCAGACACATGAATGCAGCAGGAATATTAATCCAGAAACATCAGAGATAATAAAACATGACAGGAAACACTTTGAGTACTTTTACTTTTGATACTTTACTTCCATACTTTTACCTTAGTATGGTTTTGAATGCAGGACGTGGTCTTAGTGGAGTATTTTCACAGCGTGGTATTAGTACTCTTAAATAAAGAATCTGATCACTTCTTCCACCCATGATAACTGCTGTAAAAGTCATGGTGACGAGAGGGGAGAGTGTCGATAACAATGGAAATTTCTATCTGTAGTGTCCTGATCTGAAATGTCAGAAGACGTAGGTAAATGAAAACCACTCAGTTACAAAAAGTAAATTACACAGATGTTTTTTTTCTATGAGCGAGTTAGAGTTGAAACAATTATTTGATTAATTGATCAGACAATTAACAGAAAATTAATCTGCATTGAAAAGTCATTTTTAAGCAAAAATCCAAAAAAAGGTTCCAGCCTCTGAAATGTAAATATTCACATATTTTCTTGGTCTTCTATGACAGTAAAATATAAAATATCTTTGGGTATTTGACCATTAATATAAATCAAAATGGGCATTTTTTACACTACACTGAAGTAATTAATTATCAGTTAATCAATAATGAAAATAATTGTTAGTTGCAACAATACATTGATGCTGTTTTATACATCTTGGGTTTTGACATTTTAATTTGCATGAAGGGAATCAATATATGGTCACTATGTTTTACTACAGATATTAAGTCATCCAGTTATTGAGTTTTAAAGTTTAATATGGAACATATGGACATACAGGAAGGCCCTCCGTAATGCCAGAGGAGCCTATTACTCCTCACTAATACAGGAACATAAGAACAACCCTAGGTTTCTTTTCAGCACTGTAGCCAGGCTGACACAGAGTCAGAGCTCTGTTGAGCCATGTATTCCCAGAGCTCTCAGTAGTAATAACTTCATGAGCTTCTTTGATGATAAAATTCTAACTATTAAAGACAAAATTCATCATCTTGTGCTCTAAACCAGTTCAGATCTATCTTCAAGTACAGGATCCTAGAAACAGCTGTAGAATCTGATATATATTTACACTGTTTTTCTCCCATCGACCTTTACCAACTAACTTCAATGATTTTTTTCGTCTAAACCAACAACCTGCCTCTTAGACCCCATCTCAACTAGGCTGCTTAAAGAAGTTTTACCCTTAGTTAGCACCTCTTTAATAGACATGATCAATCTGTCTTTATTAACAGGCTATGTACCACAGTCCTTCAAAGTAGCTGTAATTAAACCTATTCTTAAAAAGCCTACGCCTGATCCAGGGGTTTTAGCCAACTATAGACCTATATCTAACCTTCCCTTTCTCTCCAAAATCCTTGAGATGGTCGTTAATCAGTTATGTGACTTTCTAAACAGCAATAGTTTATTTGAGGATTTTCAGTCAGGATTTACTGGATGACCTGCAACTTCCTGCTGTTAAACTCAGACAAAACTGAAGTTATTGTTCTGGGTCCTAAACACCTGCGAGACGCACTATGTATAGATATAGTTACTCTAGATGGCATTGCCCTGGCCTCTAGCACCACTGTAAGGAGTCTAGGAGTAATCTTTGATCAGGACATGTCCTTTAATACCCATATAAAACAGACTTCAAGGACTGCCTTCTTCCACTTACGTAACATTATAAAAATCAGGCATATCCTGTCTCAAAAAGATGCAGAAAAACTAGTTCATGCATTTGTTACTTCTAGGTTAGATTACTGTAATTCCTTATTATCGGGTTGCCCCGATAAGTCTCTAAAGACTCTCCAGGTGATCCAGAATGCGGCTGCACGTGTACTGACAGGAACCAGCAAAAGGGAACATATTTCTCCAATATTAGCTTCTCTGCACTGGCTCCCTGTGAAATCTAGAATAGAATTTAAGGTCGTCCTCCTCACTTACAAAGCTCTTATTGGTCAGGCACCATCATATCTTAAAGAGCTGATAGTACCGTATTACCCCACTAGAGCACTACACTCACAGAATGCAGGGTTACTTGTGGTACCTAAAGTCTCTAAAAGTAGAATGGGAGCCAGAGCCTTTAGTTATCAAGCTCCTCTTCTGTGGAACCAGCTCCCAGTTTGGGTTCTGGAGGCAGACCCCCTCTCCTCATTTAAGAGTATGCTAAAAACGTTCCTTTTTGATAAAGCTTATAGTTAGGGCTGGCTCAGGTGAGTCCTGAACCATCCCTTAGTTATGCTGCTATAGGCTTAGACTGCCGGGGGATTTCCCATGATGCACTGAGCTCCTCTCTCCTCTCTTATCCCATTACTGCATGTTACTAACTCCACCTCTTCCTGTAGTTTGGAGCTTTCTCTCTTCCTGCAGGTGTTTGTGCCTCTGGAGCTGTAGAGTCTGGATCTGTGACTGCAGGCCGTCTACTGCCCCCATGTTCCTGCTCCACACTCACTGCTGCACTGATTATTATTAGTCTGATTATTATGTTGTCTGTCCTCCCCCTCTCTCCCCCTCTCTCCCCCTCTCTCTTCCCCTTTCAACCCAACTGGGTGGAGGCAGATGTCCTCCACCCAGAGCCTGGTTCTGCTGCAGGTTTCTACCTGTTAAAGGGAGTTTTTCCTTCCACTGTCGCCAAGTGCTGCTCATGGTGGAACTGTTGTGTCTGTAAATAATATTTTAAAGAGTCGATCTAGACCTGCTCTATGTGAAAAGTGTCTTGAGATTTTTAACTTTTGTTATGATTTGGTGCTATACAAATAAAATTGACTTGACTTACTTAAGTAAAAGTATGAAGATAAGAAAATGTAGTTAAAGTATTTCCACAGTAAAATGTCCCTGTGCCTGTTGTACTATTATATATTCTATCATTAGATTATTATTCCTCATCATTCATGGAAAAGCAGGATTTTACTGTTGGAGCTCATTTTGAACTGTTTTGTATCTGACTGCAGCTGATGATTATTTTCATTCTGGATCCATCTGCTGATTATTTTCTCCATTTTTGATTTCACAGGAAAAAATATTCTTTATCGATTATCAAAAGCTGCCCTGCCACTGAATGTTCTGTCAATTGATTAATCGACTAATCGTTTCAACTGTACTCGAACACTTTCATATATTTTGGGCAAAAATCTTAAATTGTAAAGTAACTAAAGCTGTGAGATAAATGTAGAGGGGTGAAAAGTACAATAATTCTCTCTGAGATGTAGAGGAGCAGAAGTATAAAGTGGCATGAGAAGAAAATGGTGAATTACAAGAACCTCAAATTTGTACTGCGACTGTCGTACTTTTACTTTGAAATTTAAACCCGTTTCCTGTTATTATTTTGAAAGTGTTCCCCGGAAGCTGTGGTGCGGTAACCAGCGGGTTGACGGTGCTGACGGTGCTGAGGAGAGCGCATCCTCTCCGCCGCAGACAGGCGTTCATCTTATTACATGTTACCGTATCACCGTGAGTCCGGACCAGCTCCCGGTGACTCCCGGTGACCTCCCGGTGACCTCCCGGTGACCCCCCGCCCCAGGCTGCCGGTTCCCCGGCGGCGCCCCAGCAGCGATGGTGGATCTGTCCGACAGTGGTGCAGTGTCGCCCGGACACGGCAGACACGGACAGGGCTCCGCCTCCGGTAATAACGGGAAGAAAACGTCGAAAAAGTCGCGAACGAGGAGAGGAAAGCGAGGCCGGAGGAGACGGAATAAAAAGAACAACCGGAACAACAAAACCCCGCCGCCGTATTTCCCCCCGGAGGTAGCTTCCGTTCTTTAGCCCGGGATTAACGGGACTCTGACCGCTAAACTAGCCAGCTAGCGCGGAACCGGAGCAGGTTTCCCGCTGATTTCCGCCACATTTGGTTCACAGTGCAGCCGTTAAACATCTGTACCGGGCCGTGAGCGGGCCGGTGCGGCGGGTTGGACCTCCCACCGGAGCCGGTGCGGCGGGTTAGACCTCCCACCGGAGCCGGTGCGGCGGGTTAGACCTCCCACCGGAGCCGGTGCGGCGGGTTGGACCTCCCACCGGAGCCGGTGCGGCGGGAGCTCCGGCGCTCTCCGCCCGGAGGAAACGTCACACCAAACTGCGCTCAAATATCTGACGATTAAAGCTGATTTTGTCTGAATGGTCAAAGTTAAAAAGCCATTGAAGGTGACTCAGTGTCTTTTCTGAATTAATAAAGTCTAATTAATAATTCGGCATAAACTTCAACAACAAAAGATTGTGTTTGCGTTTCTATTCTTATCTTCCAACTCTCAGGATTGTTTAACACTTAAAGCTTCCGCTGACTTAACTTATGGAAGAAACCAGGAAACAGTCACATCAACAGATGATCAGCTGCTGTGACTGTTTGCCGAATGGATCAGTTCATCTGTCAGATACAGGGAAATGTCCGAGTCAGGCTCTGTATGGAAACTGTCGTTTCCTTTGTGAAAACAAACTTTAAACTGTGAGAATAGTTAATGAAATTCGGTTGAATTTCTCTCCCTGGGCTGAAAAAACACATTTTATCATCATCAATAATCAGATTCATCTCTGTGAGTCCAGCACAGAGGCAGAATCAGACAGAAAGTATGAGGACAGGGGTATCCGTTCACCTTTACCATGCTCGTCCAGTCTGTTTGACTCCGATCTGTCCTTCAGTGTCCTCACCGTCTTCTTTCTGTCTGTTTCCAGGCAGAAGAAGGAAACATTGAGTACAAGGTAACCAACTCACACCACAACCTGAAGAACACGCTGAGTGCATTTTTATTTTCTCTGAGCTCCGACAGAAGGTGGAGATGATGTTTGAGGAGACATCAAGGCTTAAAAAGTGTTGATATCAGTTCCCTCAAATAAAAAAAGGGCCTTTGGAGGTATTAAAAAGTAGTTTTTAAATGTTTTTGCATGTGATTTTAGCTAAAAGTGTCTTGAAAATGTGCAGTACTGTTGTTCCAGGACCTTAAATTAATGACTTTTCTTTATTAAATCCATTCATTCACCCAGTTTCTTCTACTTATCCAGGTCCAGGCCGTGTAAATTATTGGGATGTTGTCGCAATTATCTTATTAATTGTTAATAATCGTTTTAGTCAATTTAGACATTTTGTGTTTCCAGCTTCTCAAATGTTTGGATTTGATGCTTTTCTGTGTCATAAACGACGATGGGTTTGGGGCAGTTGGGACTATTAAATGGGAAAATAATCAGCAGATTAATCAATAATGAAAATAATCGGCAGCCTCATAGTACTGTATAGTACTTTGTCTAGGATTAAGTTCATTCTCTGTGGTATTAAAAATATCTTTAAAAGTCTTGAATGTAACTTTGTGAACCCTGCAGAAACCACCACCGGTCTAATGTCACTTTTAACTGTATAAATAGTTGATTAGTTGATTAGTTTTTGCTGTTACCACTCGTAACCTCTCCCAGTTCCTTTTATTAATTTGTTCCTCTGTCTCTCGTGTTCCTGGACTCTCTGATCTGAACCAGGACTGTAACAGACTGTGTCTCTGAGGATCAAACACTGCAAAGTTACAAACTTTACCTTTTTAACCTCATCAATAAGTCTCTTTAAATATTATTATTTTACCTTATACTGCATTTATATTGGCAGATGTATAAAAAATAAGAATCTGCAGTATATTCATGTTTTATAATTTGCTTTGTTTTTTATTAATTTGGAACATTTTTGACGTTATTGTGTTTTTATTTGTAGTTCTGAATCTGAAGCTCATATCAATATCAATATGTTCAATCATCAATACGTTACTGATAGACTGATATGTTGGCCAACATTGATTTCTGAACAAAACCATATAACATGATCATATTATTATATTTAGTGTCCTTTAAATGTGGTTATTGATGCAGTTGTGCAGTGAGGGAAACATTTTACAGTGTAGAAGATAAAGTCAACAGCGCCCTCCGGTGGAATAAAGGAGACACTGTTTCTAAATGACCTCAAACATACTTTAAATCTGACTTTTCTCAGTAGTGGAGGAAGTATTCAGATGCTTTACTTAAGTAAAATCACTAATACCATGCGGTAAAAAAGGAAAAGTCTTTAACTATATGTTGAATGTCACTAATCAGCTGCCATATTCACCGATACTGATACGGACATTTTAAGCCACAGTTGGCCAATAATGTTTGATAATCAAATAATGTTTTTTGTAATTTTTTAATGTAAACATTGCCAAGTTCAGCTTGTGAAATGTGAGGATTTGATGCTTTTCTTTTTAATACGTGAAAATCAAACTGATCTTTAGATTTTGGACTGTTGGAAATTACAACATTTTCCACTATTTTCTGATGATATTTTATAGACAAAACGATTAATAAATAGAGAAAATAGTCGGCAGATTTCCCCTTCAGAGAAATATCTTCATTATGGAGCATTGACCTCATCACTGGTGTTCTGTTTAAACTGTGGATATTTACCTGCTGTACCATCATGCATCTCTCTCTCTCCTCTAGCTGAAGCTGGTTAATCCCACTCAGTATCGCTTCGAGCATCTGGCCACGCAGCTGAAGTGGCGTCTGCAGGAGGGCCGCGGCGAGGCCGTCTACCAGATCGGCGTGGAGGACAACGGCCTGCTGGTCGGCCTGACGGAGGCCGACATGAAGGCCTCGCTCAAGACCTTAAAGAGGATGGCAGAGAAGTAGGTTCAGCTGTCTGTAGAGGATGTCCTGTTTTCTGTGTGTAGTGAAGTTTAAAGGTTCCTGTGGTTGAGAAACTTTAGAGAAACATTACAGAAACTTTACAGAAACTTTAGAGGAACATTAGAGGAACATTAGAGTCACCTGTTCATGTACCCCCTGAAGGTGACACAACAGGCTGCCTGTTTCATGCACAAACGTGAACACTAACTAATACAGATGTCTGTGAATCATAAGATTGAAAAAAGACAAACCTAATTTAGTCTTAATTATATATTTCATTTTTGTTATCTTGCAATCATATTTAAACAACCAATTCTTTAGTCTTTAGTTAGAGAATCAGACGATCTGTAATCTCATGAATTTCGTTCGTACCTTAAAGTGCCTTTCTTTTCCATCACGAGCCACTTAAGAACAAATCTGTTCGTGCGAATGGTTCTAGCACGACGTCCAATGATTGAATAACTGTCTGTTTATCTGTTTTCAGGGTCAAAGTCACTTCAGTACATGAAGAAAATCAATATGATCATCAGAGTGAAAGGCTCGTCTTTTATGTCAAAGTTATGTTGTCATAGTGTGAGAGACCCTTTCCAATGAGTTAATTAATAATTATAATTATAATAAAGGTCTTGTTTTTAATCATGTAGCCACAATAATGATGGCTTTTTGTTCTTTAACGAAGCAGCGTGGGAGGGAATCTATTTCCTTTCTTGTGGATCAATGACAGGATGATTATTTTATGCGAAAAAAACAACAGAAATTACTTTTTTAAAAGTCTCTTTTCTTGTGGATCGATGAAGCTGACAGAAGCTGAGAAATTGCGGTCTAATGGCGGTCACTGAACGCAGCGCCGTGTTGCGAGTTGTAATCCGTCTGTTCAGGTTTTTGCTTCTGTGTCTCATCAGAGTCGGCGCCGACATCACTCTCCTCCGAGAGAGGGAAGTGGACTACGACTCGGACAGAAACACCCGCAAAATCGCTGAAGTCCTGGTTCGAAAAGTTCCCGACGACCAGCAGGTGAGTCTGTCCTCCAGGTCCTGGTTTTCCTGCTGTGTGTGTGTGTGTGTTTGCTTTGGTCTAGCTTCTTGATACCGGCCCCCATCATCCGCACAAAGACCACCTCCTCTAAACGGTCTTGGTGTTGTTGTTTCGGTCCAACACCCTTTAAAGACTTTAAGGGACCACAACATGAACCTCAACAGCCGGCAGCACCGGACCTCTTTTTTTAAAACATGCTTATATTAGAGACTATGATCCTTTCTCCTCCGCCATGTTGTTCTGGACCGGGACAGTTCCTGGACCTGCGGGTGGCGGTCCTGGGGAACGTGGACTCGGGGAAGTCGACCCTGCTGGGCGTCCTGACGCAGGGCGAGCTGGACAACGGGCGAGGCCGAGCGCGGCTCAACCTCTTCAGACACCTGCACGAGATCCAGACCGGACGCACCTCCAGCATCAGCTTCGAGATCCTGGGCTTCAACAGCAAAGGGGAGGTGAGCCCGCCGACCACACGGGGAGCGAGCGACTGCTGCCGTCCGCTGACATCCAGTCTGATCAATAAACTCTGAGAGCTTAGATTTTTAGGTGTTAATCTGAAACCCGATGACGATATGTGGGCAGGTGGTGAACTACAGCGAGTCTCGGACAGCGGAGGAGATCTGCGAGAGCTCCTCCAAGATGATCACCTTCATCGATCTGGCCGGACACCACAAGTACCTGAAGACGACCATCTTCGGCCTCACCAGCTACTGTCCCGACTTCGCCATGCTGGTGGTGAGCGCCAACACCGGCATCGGTGAGCTGCAGCCACACGACACAGACGGGAAGCAACAACATCACAGCGTTTCTAACATTTTTATACTACGTGCTCGGAAACATCTTCTGTCACGGTGTAAATAAAACTTTAGATCTGGATATCAGGAGACATTCTGACATTTTTATCTGAAGAATCAAGGAACAATAATGCTGTTTGAACCTGCTTCAGTATCAATGATTCTTCCAATAATTCCTCTAAAACTAATCGTTTGGTCTGTAAAGTGTAATAAAAGTAGTGAAAAATGCAAATCGCATTTTCCCAGAACTGATTCCTCTAGTTTCAAAATAGCTATTCTCTGTATTTGTTCATGTTTAACGACAGCCATTATATCACATCCATACAAGGTTAACTTAGTAGTACTTAGTAGTTAATAAATAATATTCATATATATGTATTTTATATATATCGGAACATCTCTAAAACTAGCTGAGATTCATTTTCAGTCAGTCCACTGATCAGTTTGTTTTTAATAGTTTCAGCTCTGATCGTGTTAACCCATTATTATCACCATAAAGCCGTCCTGCTGATTGATCTACTGCAGAGCAGCTCTACTGTCTCCTCATCACTTCTCAGCCTTGAGTTTCACATTTTTGTTCTATATTTTAGTAATAAAATATCTGTAGTTTTTGTTCTAAATGATTCCTTGAAGAAGTTCTGTGCTTTCAGTGCTGCAGGAGAAATTAAAAAGACCTTAGAGTCGCCTCTAGAGGTCAGAAGTGATCCGTGTTGAGATCAGACAGTCAGAGCTGGATTATTATATGAACTTCAGA